>CM028129.1:1409664791-1410284583 GCA_016271365.2 Neoceratodus forsteri
GTCACCAGTAATTATTTTTGCATAAAAAGACATAAGTAATTGTAACTGTAAGGTGTATTATTTTTTCCAGTACTTCTGCATCCTTGCTAGTGACTGCACAGAGTTTTCTGGAACAAGTTTCCAAAAGTAATAGAAAGTAATAGAAAAAGTAACTTACCCAACACTGGTCCCTATCCACTTAACTAATCTTTCATCCATTCCCAGGCTTCTCATCTTTTTTCAGCAGTCTCCCATGGGGTACTGAACTGAAGGCCTTGCTGAAGTTCAAATGCAGAACATACACAGATTGGCCCCTACCAACCACCTGGGTCATTATGTTGAAAAAGTCACTGAGAGGCGTGTGGCATGACCTCGCTCTTATGAAGCTACGAAGCTTTGTATACTACAGACTCTTGCTCTCAAGAAATTATACCATTGTCTCCTTTACGATGGTCTTGAGTAGCTTTCCTACTATACAATTCAAAGTGAGTGGCCTCTCATTGTCTGCATCCCCCTTGTCCCGTCCACTCTGAAGAGGGATCACTTATTCCTCTCTCTGGTCCCTTGGAACCTCCCCTGTGGTAAAAGAACAATTTAACAGGTCTAGTAGTGGTCCCACAAGAGCCTCACCCACCTCACTCAATACCCTAGGTTTGAGCCCCATTGGCATCTGGTGCCTTATTCTTATTAAGTCCCTTCAACCCCTTAAGCACCCTGTCCTCTGTGATCAAGCTTAATTCCATACTTGTTCCTCTGCCTCCAAACCACTTATACATTCCAGAATGGAATCCCATTTTCTACTGTTAATACTGAGGCAAAGCATTCAGCAGATCTGCCTTGCCTGCACCATCGGTTACCCATTCCCCCTCTTTACTTAGACCCTTTATACCCTCATTGATTTTCCTCTTCATCCTTGTGTATCTGAAGAAGGTTTTGTCATTCTGCTTAACCCCCTGTGCAATTCCAAGCTCCACCTCAAGCTTGGCTCGCCACACAGCTTTTCTCTGCCTCTCCAATTAGACTGACCTGCTCTCTTCCATCTCTTCGGTAATGTGTGCCCTGAAGGCAGACCTTTTCCTACCTACCACCTCTCTAACTCCCCTGTTAAACTGGTGAGGTCTCCTCTTCTGTCTGGCCTTGCCAACCATCCTGATAAAGCTCTGTGATAACTCCAGAATTATTTCCTTGATGGCCTGCCACTTTACTTCAGCCCCTACCACACTACTCACTCCCACCAGCTGTTCCCCCAGTAGAAACATAGAAACAAAGAATTTGTCAGCAGGAAAAGACCACTTGGCCCTTCCAGTCTGCACAGATGGTTCCTGCCTAGTCTGTCTCTGCAGACCCTAACTGGTCTCCAGCGACCCTGCCTCATCCTTGCCCATTTTCTAATATTCCTCCGTGCATGCTTGAAGACTCCTACTGTTTTCACCTCCACCACTTCTGCTGGCAGTCTATTCCAGACATCCACCACTCTTTCAGTGAAGTAGTACTTTCTCACATCTCTCCTAAACTTCCTCCCCTCCAGCTTCATCGCATGCCATCTGGTTCTGGTGCTCTTCCTCATTTGAAAGAGACTACCCTCCTGCCCCATGAGGTACTTATAGGTCTCTAAAATGTCCTCTCTCACTCACCTGTATTTCAGAGGGTACATGTTGAGATCCTTCAGTCTCTCCTCTTAGGGCTTTTGGTGCAGTCCCTGCACCACTTTAGTTGTTGTCCTCTGGACTACCTCAACCTGTCTATGTCCTTTCTGAGGTGCAGCCTCCAGAACCGGATACAATACTCCAGGTGGGGTCTCACCAGCAAGTGATACAGTGGCAACACCACCTGCCTCCTATTGCTGTAGATACCTCTCCCTATGAATCTCAGCATCCCATTGGCCCTACGCACTGCCTTGCAACACAGTCCTGCCACTTTGAGGTCATCATGTATGATAACTCCAAGGGGTCTTTCCTGCTTAGTGACTGACAGTATCTCTCCCCATCCTACACTCAGTTCTGGGGTTCCTGTGCTCTAGGTGCATGACATTGCATTTTTTGGCATTGAACCCCAACTGCCATGCTCTGCAGTACTCCTTGAGTTTTCCAAGATCCTTACACATTCTTTCCACCCCCTCCTTATTGTCCACCCTAGTACAGATTTTTATATCATCTGCAAAAATGCATATCTTCCCTTCCAGTTCATCTGCAGTGTCACATGTGGAAACACTGAAGAGGACCGGTCCTGGTACTGATCCCTGCGGAACCCTGCTGTTTAGTCTCCCTCATTAGAGTGAGTGCTGTTAACCACCACCCTCTGTCACTTATCTGCTAACCAGTTTCTAACCCAATTCACCATGTTGGATCCCACCTCTAGGCTGCTCAGTTTCTTAATCAGTCTCCTGCATTGCACAGTGTCGAAGGCCTTGCTAAAATACAGGTAGGACACATCCACTGCCCTCCCCCTGATCTATTTTTCTGGTCACCCAGTCAAATAACTCAATCAGATTCATTTAGCATGACCCCCCCCCCCATAAGTCCATGCTGTCTTTGTTCTTGCAGCCCACTGGATTCAAGATACTCTACCAACCTTTCATATTCAAGATATTCTACCAGCCTTTCCAGTAACCTAGTCATTTTAGCGAAATCTGCCTTTTTGAAGTCTAAGATCCAAATCCTGTTTTTTGTGGTTCCTGCCACAAAGTGCAAGTAAACTACACTGTGTTATGGTTGCTGGTTTTCAAGGGGCTTCAGTGCTAACATCTTTTAAGGTGTCAAGGTTCGTGTGCACCAGGTCCAGGATAGCTCCCTGCCAAGTGTAGTACCTGATGTGCTACATCATGAAGCAGTCCTAAAGAGTGTCTATCAGTGCCTAGCTACAGCTGTCCTTCATCACCAGAATGGTTCAGTCTACATCAGGCATATTTAGGCCACCCAACAGGACCACTTCTACATCACTGCATCCCTCCTAATCTCCTCCCTCAGAAGCTAGTACCACGCTTATGACAGGTTGGGGGGGGGGTCTTTAAGCCTCACACATCCTTATATTTTTGTCTGTCCCTCCACTACTAAATGCAGCCACAGGGTTTCCACCCCTACTTGACACCTTATGAACTTCTTTTTCCTACACCCGATGCTTTCCCCCATGTATACTGCACTCCATCCTCCCTTTCCAGATTCCTTCAGGTTATCTATAATCTAGGATTCTGAGATCCCAGTCATAGGTTGGAGTGGCCCACATTTTGGCAGCTGACATATACTCTGCCACCACATGAATTTGGATCCATACATTCACTAGAAATTGCATTCTGGATCTGGTATCCTGTAAATGGGCTGGCTTTGGCCTTGCCATGCTGCAAAGCCTGTCTTAGCTAAGCGTCCTCCCTTCCTGACTTTCCTCCTGCTCTGTAATTCTGAATTACTTGGGAATCATTCCAGAAGCATAGTTCTATGGGAGAGATGTCTTCAAAGAAGGTAATTTAGTTAGTTACCAGTAACAGAAGATCTTCTAGAGACTCTCCTCCATAAAGCCAAAGATCTCCCACCTACCAACCCCTTCTGTATTTTCAGGTGGGATACCATTGAAGATCTGCTGATTGCTGTATGTTTGGTCTTCTCATTTTCTGTACCCCTCAATGGGGTCTCTTCTTCCCCAGCTCTCCTGTTGGCCTGGTTAGGGTTTTGGCCTCTCGTTTCTGCTGTTATTGTTCAACTCCAAGTTTCTTTCTGGTGGGAAACTAAGGAGTTATATGGCCCATGCCATATAGGTGGTGACAACTCTGTTTGATGTTTGTCTGAGTATGTGAATATCTTCTGGGTGTTCTGAGACCTGTGTGCAACTACATGTGAGTTGAATCCAGTGCCTTCATGGCTAAAGAAGACTGATATGAGGTGCTGGCACTAGCTATTACTGAGATATTTGATTTATCCCTAAGGAAGTGACAGCTGTCCACCTCCTTGAAGTAGGCTGTGGTTGATTTGTAGGTAGGATTATTGAAAAAATCATTGCAATACAGCTGGGGGAGCATCTCTTGGAGACCCAACTGAACAAGTTAGCAGCAGTTATCCATACATGAAGGCCCAAGTCTGTCCTGGGCCTCCATGATCCAGCTCTGACATGCGTGTTCTTTACCAGTGGTGGGTGCCTGGTGGGGCCTAGGACTGGATGGGATAGTGGTTAGGCAGTAGTGGTGGGGAGAGGCAAAGTATAAAGAGAAATTTGCCCATCTTTAGCCATCTGCTCTTGGAACAGTAAAGATGTGTTCCATGTACAAGCAGAAATATTTCACAGTGAGACCCTCTTTCCAGCAAACAAAACATGTCATAGTTACAAGTTCTTATAGTCAAGTTCAGGTTTGGTTTATTGTTTGGCAATATTCCTTTACAATGTACAAAAACAAACATATGAATATATGAACATATGACAATGCCAGCAGAAATAGGCCTCACAATCTGTTGAGTCTGCTTGGTTGTGCAGCTAGCCCCATTTCTCGCAGCTGCCCCTCCCACTCCTCCCCTCCTTAGATTTACCATCCCCCTCACCCTGTCCCATCCCCTCTTGAAACTGCCCAACATCTTGCAGGCCACCACCTCCTGTGGTAGAGCATTCCACTTGCCCACCACCCTTTCCGTGAAGAACTGTCTCCTTACCTCCCTTCTGAATCTCCCACCCGGTCTGAAACTCTGCCCTCTCGTGTCCCTTCCTCTTCTTAATTGGAAGATCCCCTCTGTTCAAGATGTTGTTTATCCCTTTCAAGTACATAAAGGTCTCAGTTATGTCCCCCGATGCCTTCTCTCCTCCAAGGAGAACCTACCAGGCTCACTCAGCCTTTCCTCGTAGGGCTTGCCCTTCAATCCCTGTATCATCTTTGTTGCTCTACACTGCACCCCCTCCAACAATCTGACATCCTTCTTCAGGTACGGGTGCCAGAACTGCACACAGTACTCCAGGTGCGGCCTGACCAGTGACCTGTACAGGGGGAGGATTACAATTCAACAATTCAAAACATTCAGTTTACGTTCTAAATTATCATACATACAATAATTCAGTTTACATTAAAATCTATTCAAATACATTATTAGAGAATAATGTTTCAGCCATTACTTTCAGCAGTTCCCAATATTAAATATTAATACTGAAGATCCTTGATAAATAATTTTGGCTATCAAAATGCAAATAGGAAATTCCAAATTTTATAAATCCATCAGAAACAATACTTTACAGCCAGGGCACCAATGTAAGTCAAGCCACAATTAATTGCAATACACCCCTCATTTATGTCTTCATGTCAAATAAGTTACTATCAAAACATAAGTAATCCATAGTAACTAACAAGGACAGTCTGACCAGCATCAGGGTAATTCAGGAGAAATGCCTAACATCAAGGTGAAACAACTTCCTTCCAACCTGCTGCTCATTACTAAGAAGAACTCATAATACATTGTGGATATTTTCTGGTACATACTCTGCCAAAGTAGACTCTTTGTGTTTTGTCAGGACTCCACCAGGATTAAGTCCCACTGTCTGCCACTGAGTATTATCATTAAAGGTTCACTTGGCCACCAGTTTGGGGCTAAGAACCTAGAAAACTCAAGTGCCGGCTGAATGCAGATTAACATCTGGTCCTGTCCCGTCTTTCACAAATGCATCCATTAGTCATATGTTTGTCCTGCACTTTCCATAGTTAGTATATATGGAAGAACATGCAGAGTTATGAAGAGAGTACCATTCCCTAATCTCAGACATACTCATAAAACCATTATAAGCAGTCGGGCTGTTCATGAAAGAAAACAGTGGAAGCATCTCAAAGGGTTACATTATAATCCAATGTAAGACGTGTTAATTAGCTTGAATTGAGGTGTTTGGTTACCAGTTTTTCATTAACTGTTAGCCTATTCACCCTAGTTATAAATTACCTTAAATTGTTAAGGCTCTAACATTTATCAAATACTTGGATATTTAAACTTTCACATTTTACTAAAGCAATTTAAATTTTGGGTAGCTGTTTTTAGTTAAGGCAACTAAATTACTCTATACAATGAAACATATAAAACACAATAAAACATTTAATAAAATTTAAAGAGCCACTGATTCCTCAAGAAGAACTTTGAAAAACATAATGTTTGGGCATAAAGCAGCTTATATTTCTCATTGGCTCTGTATTTCTTATCCCCACTACTTATTAATGAGGTCATTTGCTTCAAAAACAAGTAGTTGTTTCTTAAGGGATCATCCGCTCCTACTGCTTCTTCCCAACTTGATGTCACAATACTCTACCTATGACAGCACAGTTGTGCTCAAGGCAACAGCCTGTGATGTCACAACAGGGTATTATGATTTCAAGAAGAGAGTACGCTACAGAGGCAAATGAACGCTAAGGGATAAAGGTCTTGTTTTTGCTGGTATTTTTTTCAGTAATAAATAATGGAAAGGAGAAATGTATAGAAGGTATATGACATACAAGCTGAACTGTGTCCAGCTAATACATTTTTCAAAGCTTTCCCAATGGTGTCAGTTGCTCTTTAAGCAATAATAATGAGCACTATCTTTAGGCTATTCTGCATCGCATACCACAAAGATAAGGATGGATGCAAGACTTGTATTAAAGCCAGTTCACAATGATACTTCAGCTATTTAAATCAATTCTCCTTCAGTATGTATTCACCCTCCATAAGAACATATAAGACACAAACATGTTAAAACAGTAATAAGAATATAACAAAGACAAAAGTGTCCAGTTCAACTTTTAGCCTTCATGGAAGGGTGCTCGGAGAATTTAAAATTCTAGGCATTTTTTAAGGCTAATGAGATCCTTCAGTAAAATGCAATAGAATTCTGAAAAACCTGTTGCCAAGGCCAAATAATGGGTACTTCTTGCTGCATTTATTTAGCCATTTAGTATGGTCCAGCAGAACATTTACTTGGCCTTTCAATAAATCTGGCAAAACAATTGTTTGGACATTTAGCGTGGTCCAGCAGAACGTTTACTTGGCCTTTTAATAAATCTGGCAAAAACAATTGTTTGGACATTTAGCATGGTCCAGCAGAGCTATTTTACTTAAAGAAATTTAAAATGTACCTTTGTGGAGAGGATTCATATTTTCCTTATCAAGGTTTACAAACCTGCATAGCAGGACACCAGCAGCCCTGGAAAGGAATGTCTGCACCAGACACGGTCTCTCCCTGCCTGTAAGGGTCTGCAGCACCTTTGGAAAGTACTTTTCAAGAATCCTTATTTTAAAAAGAGGTCCATCTTAGGAATCCTACCCTCCACCACATCTAGCTGCAGGAATCCAGGAATCTATCCCAGCCGTCCAGTTCCGCCACTCAGTTGCTGCAACACTGAAAGATAAGAGAAAAGCACTCCCCTGAGTGTAGCATTTAAACATGAATATAGAAGACCCATCAGCCCCTTAGGCAATAATGGCATAAGTAGTGTTGAGTATGTTTAATCAACCATTTTCTCGTCATTTCTCCAGAAACTCATCTGGTAATACCAGCTCCGGCTCAGGTGGTCACAGCCTTCCTGAATCCAATCCATAGCATATAACTCACTTTAACTGTTCCATCTCAGCTTTTTGAATAACCTCCATTTACGTCTTCCAGTATTCCTCTGGCCCAGCCTCAAGACCATGTGTACACCTTAGGTTCAAGACTTCTGGTGCTTGCTCCAGTTCCAAAAGCCGGCATCTCAACAGCACTCTCGACCGACCTTAAGCGGGAGAGGCTATGGTCCATGTGGAGATCATTTCTGCTTGTGTGGTGTGCTGCCAGCACCTTTGTCTGTTTTTTACTTTTAAATTTAAAAGTTCAGAACGCTAACATAAAACACCGGCATACTATTCCACACAAAGAACACCACAGTGAGGACAAGGAGAGAAATCGCAAAACTTTGGAAAGTAAGCCAGCAACCCATTGGATATTTAAAACAGCCACCGTGACACCCATCCATAAAAGTGGGGACAAGACGATTCACTCAAATTATCGCCCTATCTCCATACTGCCCCAACTCTCTAAGGCACTTGAGCGCATCGTGGCTGATCAACTTACCGACCACTTGGATAAATACAATATACCTTGTCCACAACAACACAGCTTCCGGAAAGGTCACAGCACCACCACAGCCCTTCGTGAGTTCACTGGAGCTTTGCACAAATCCCTTGACAACAGCCTTCTCACAGGGGCCGTTTTCGTCGACCTCTCCAAGGCCTTCGATACAGTACACCATGGATTATTAATACACCAACTACTGAATGCCGGGCTATCACCTGACTCTTCTCTCTGGTTTAAAAGCTACTTAGAAAACTGGTCACAGAGAGTAAAAATTGTGGACACTCTTTCTAACACCCTGCCTGTTCGCTCAGGTGTCCCACAGGGATCCATACTGGGACCCCTCCTTTTTAGCCTTTTCTTAAACTCCCTCCCTTACCACTGCTCTGAGCAGATCATACTATATACTGATGATGCTGTTGTATTCTCCACTCACAAAGATCCTGCAACTCTTCAACACAACCTTCAACTTGGTTTCAGTTCTGTAGAAACATGGTTTCTTAATCATAAACTGGTCCTCAATGACAAGAAAACCAAATCTATGCTCTCTGCAGCTCTCATAACCCACACAAGCTACACCACTTGGCTATCTCCACCACCCAGGGAACACTCTAGATCAGGCGGGGTCCTTCAAATACTTAGGGATACAGCTTGACCCTAATCTCTCCTATGGACTTCATGAGATAATGTAGCTAGAGCTGCTAATACACAGCTTGGTCTCCTCTACAAACACAGACCACACCTCACGCCAGAAGCTTTGAAGGTTGCAGTCCTGAGCTCTGTGATCTCTGTAATAGACTATGGTCTCATCATTTACAGCTCGGCCACAACCACAACCCTTAGATGCCTCTCAACTACCTTAAATAAAGCATGTCGGCTCATCACTGGTGCTCACTGTCTCACCCACACATGTGACCTGTACACTCAGACTGGCTGGCTCCAACTATCAAACCCCATAAAGTTTCTCACCTGCTCCATGGTGAAAAAAATCTATCTTGGCCTTGCACCTTCTGGGGTCTTAACTCTGTTACAACACCGAATTAACAAATGGCGCCTTAGGAGATCCATGCTACAGCTACTGAAAGTCCCCCACTGTCACACTTCACAGGGACAACGCTCATTTGCTTATCGAGTGCCACTCTGGTTCAATGGCCTCAGCCCAACCATCTCCTGTGCCCCAACTATTGGTATGTTTAAAACTAGGCTCCGGGACTATCTCACTACCAACGGCTCCTGTGACTGCTCAACTTAACCTTGTTTCTCCACTTCTCTTTCTGCTCTAGTTGTCCCCCCCTCCTCACTGGATTCTACCCTCACATCTTGGTATACCCAATGCTGCACTTTTCACCCTCTTGCCACCCTTCCTACATTCCTTCTCCCCCCTACCCTCTTCCTTCTCCCTATGACTCTGGCACTTCTTATCTGTTGTCTGTTTTCTCTGACAAATGCCACTGGCTGCCTTGTTACAATGCTACCCTTGAACTGTATTAATCTGTACTCTGTTTGCAATGTCCACATTGTTGTAATGCCTGTCTTGATGTTCCCTATAATTTGTATTTCTCTGACGTGGAACCTTTGTAAAAGAGCCATGGCTCAAAGGTATTTGTAATCCTAGACTTGATAAATAAATAAATAAATAAAATAGATATAGGATATGCGGGGGGCACCTGTGGGATAACAAAGTTATTTGTACAGTTGCTAGTGACCTCAAGTAACCTCACGAGTGGTGAAGCCACGAATGAGGGTTACGATTGGTCACTGGCAACTGTACAAATAACTTTGTTATCCCACAGGTGCCCCCCACATATTTAATTTATGCAAAAGGACTTTTTGGGTTCAGTTTTGTTATATTTTATTTTCTTCTTAAGTTCCCTTCCATGTTTTTTCTCTGTGCCTGGTTGCTGTGTTTGGTTTGCAGGGTTGCTGTGCTGAGAAAGAGGACAAACATGGCTTTTGTTTCTTAAGAGTGTTTTCATTTAAAATGTGGTTCTAGTTTGGGGGGGATTTGGTTAGGGTATGCATTTTGTGAGTCTTTGGGACTGTGATAGCTTTGCTTGTAAAGAGCACTGTGAGAAGGTGAAAGTGAAACTGGGAGGCAGTACTGCTGAGCAGGCAGCACAGGTGGTGGTGGTTAGTGATGTAGTCACTGTGTGGATAAATGGGCGATGATGTAATCACTATGTGGATAACCTGAAGTTCTCCACATAGTGATTACAGTACATCACCACCCATTTATCCACACAGTGACTCAGATAACTGAAGTTATGTGTCAGTTTTTATCCTGACACCTGTTACATAAATAAACTTTAGTATAAAAGGAAAAAAAAAAAGACCAGCCTTCTGAAGAGAACTCGGGTGCGGAGTGGAGCAACAACACGGCCATCTTGCTGCTCCCCCCACCCCATTCAGTTCTTGTAGTCATTAACTCTGCATGGGCTGTCCCACGTAAGGCTGCCTGAGAGGCTTCACAGACCTGCGATACTCAATATCCCTCTCTATACCTTTACTGTCAAAGGAATCTCTGCAAATGATTATTATTTTGTGTTTTAATTTATTTTATTTACAATTTGGTGACTGGAAAGGCACACTGGGTCATGCTTCATTTCTGGGCATGACCAGGAAAATGGGGGGACCATGGGAGGCAGAATAATCACATGGGTCTTACCACCCTGATGGACTATCTGACCCCCTTTTCTAGCTCAAAGGAGATCATACTCTTTGGTGTCTTAAACCTTGACTGGATGGGTGCCAAAACTAAATACTGTGAAACTATTATTAAAAAGCTAAACCTCTCCCAGCTCATTATCACCAACCCCAGACTCTCTCCCTGAAATTCCAAGCACTCCTTATTGGACAGGTTCCTCCCAAACAGGAGTGATAAAATAAACCTGGCTGGCACTCTGCCCAATGCCATTTTGGACCATTCCACCTTTTTTTGTTGTGTTGATCCCATCCCCAAAGCCCTATGCCAGGCTAATCCACTTCCGGGACTTTTCAAAACTAAACACACAAAATTTGATGTATGACCTAGAAAATGTAGCCTGGTCTTGCCTAACTTCTCTGTCCTGTGTCAATGATGCATTAGCTCAATTCTTCAACATTTTCACTGCAATTCAACTAAAACATGCCCCTATCACCATGCTGAGATTGCGTTGCTCAGCCACAGATCAGCTCTCCAGAAACCTTCCTGCCCTGCAACAGAACTGGGTGAAATACTGGGAAGCCAGAAACAGTTGTAAAAGAGATCTCAAAAAAGTAAAAAAGAATTACCTGCACGGGCTGCAAATCAGGAACCTTTCAGATCCAAAGAAGTTCTGGGGGCACATTAACTCGCTACTAAAGGCCAATAAGAGCAAAGGGACAGGGGTAATAAAAGCAAACGGGACACCCCTCTCCTCCCCACAGGATACGGCAAATGCTTTCAACGACTTCTTCTTGGAGCTACAGAGGTACATAACCAACTATTCCAGGCAAGGCCAGGGTAACCAGGTGAACCCAGGGAATCCCCCCCAGGACCCTGAATTTCACCTTAAGCTGGTCTCAGCTAGAGAAGTCCGAAAATGCTCAGGAGACTGAAACCAGATGGGGCCACAGGGCATGACAGTCTCAAGCCCAAGTTGCTGAAAATAGGAGCCCCAGTTATAGCAGGACCTGTAACCCAGCTATTTAACAGATCCCTGACCGAAGGGAAAATTTGCACACTATGGAAGGCGCCCTAGTGACCCCAATCCTGAAAAGCTCGCCGCACGAAAACGTGGACGATTTCAGACCTATCTCCATTCTTTGCACCTTAAATAAAGTGGTGGAAAAGGTAGTCTACCAACAGGTCAACAACTATCAGGAACTGCATAACCTTCAATTGGATCAACAACAGCACGGCTTTAGAAAAAAACACGAGACCAATACTGCCTTGATAAATTTCACCACAGACGTGTACGAAGCCTTAGACCAGAACAAAATGCTACAGGCAGTCTTTATCAACCTAACCAAGGCTTTTGACCTTGTTGAACACCAGGTACTACTAGAAAGACTAAGGGGGCTAGATCTGGATGTGCAAGCCATAAAATGGTTCACAAACTACCCCCATGGCAGGACACAAATGGTATGTTGGAATGGGGCAAAATCAGGAGAGCGCCCAGTATCTGATGGAGTTCTGCAGGGGTCAGTCTTAGGCCCTCTACTATTCTTCCTGTACATTAACAACCTACCCCTTCATTGTGGAGGGGCAAATGTCACATTATATGCTGATGATGCAGTGCTGTTCAGAACTGGGAAGGACATGGAGTCCCTAAATCTGGAGTTGCAACAGGACCTCACAACCTTTGAAGCTTGGTGCCAGGAACACGGGCTGGTCCTAAACAGTAAAAAGACTAAAGCCATGCTCTTTGGCCCAAAGAAACGTGGCCCAGACAGATCGAACCTTTTATCCCTCACCACCCTAAAAGGGATGGGGATAGAGGTAGTGGACAACATCAAGTACCTGGGGATGTATCTAGACCAGAAGGTCTCTTTCAGGAAGCATATGGACCACCTTACAAAGGTGGTTAACCAGAAACTGGGCCTCCTCTATAGGCTAAACCCCTTCATGAACAAGGAAACCAGAAAAGTGGTTGGCAAAGGGACAATACTACCCACTCTTCTCTATTGAGCGACCATGCTCCAAACACTGAGGCCAACAGAAAGACAACACCTCAGGACACTGTACCACAGGGTTGCCCGGTTTGCAGCTGGGGTGCAACTGACGGAGCATCACTGCAAGGTGCTCCAGGCCCTTGACTGGCCATCCCTCAAGGCCAGACTAGCTTATCCATCCTTGTGCTTGGCTTTTAAACTACAGCAACCTGGCCTTTCCCAAGTCTACGGGACCTGCTAGCCCCTAAAACAAACAGAAGAGAGCTCAGGTCTACCTATTGAAAGTTACTTGAAATACCCAGAGCCAAATCATCCCTTGGCCTTCTGTCTGCCAGAACAGCCCTACCCAAACTGTGGAACAATCTCCTGAGAGAGATACAGGGCTGCACCTCTCCTGGGGGCTTTAAGAAAGTGCTAAAATCGCACCTAGACAATGGGTCTCTGTGCTGCTGCCTCAACTGAGGCAGCCCGGATGTTTCTCCGCATCAGATGGATGGTCAGAATGGTTTCACAGTCTCAAGAAGGGAGGGGTCACATAGTAGAACAGAACACTATTGCAAGGGCACTTATCTATGTGGTTTTTGTTGATTTGTCTGTTTCTAACTAAATTGTCTGGGTGTTGTTTGGATTATGTAGGTGATGTATAACTTGTTGCAATGGATGGTCTTATAGATTATGTAAGCCTTGTTCCCCTGTTTGTATGAAAGTACTGGTTTTCTTTCTCTTAGGTACATGTAACTAATCCCAGGTTGCCGCTGAAAAAGGGACTGTCAAGGTCTCAGTGGGCCTAGCCGGTTACCAAAATTTAAATAAATAAATAATAAATGGAAAAAAAGAGACATGCTTTGGGATAATTTAAAGAAATCTGGTCTGCCATCTGACTGGGCTGAGTACCATGAATGGCGAAATATATGCAGATCTGGAGTCAAATCAAGTAAGAGCTCCTACTGAAAACAAAAATTTGCAGACACTGCTGGTGATTCTCATAAATTGTAGAATGGCATCAAAGGCCCCCAGAGCACTAATTCCGAATTCCCTTTATCTAATATTCTTATTGACAGTATTAATTGTAATAACCCTGCTACAGCTGCAAATGCCTTTAATACTAGACATTCTGACTTCTCAGCCTTTACATCTATCGCTGACACTGGCCTTGGGGCCTCAGTATTGGCTGCCCCTTCCCCAACCAAAGCAGGCCCCAGTCACCCTCCTTTCTACCTCAGATTAGTAAAGGTGGCTGAGATGAAGACACTTCTACTTCATATTGTGCCTGACAATAATTCTGGGTCTGGTGGCCTGGAACCCAAGCAGTTGAAGCTGGTGTCCCCCCACCATATCACTCCCTATTGGCAACATCCTAAGCATCTTTCTGTCTACTGGTATTGTTCCCTGATGTCTGGAAGATTGCCTGGGTTACCTCTGTTTTTAAAATGGGTGACCCCAAACTCATTAAGAATTACCACTCCATAGCCAGACTCTCAGTGCGTTGAAAGATTCTTGAGAGGACTGTAGCATCCCAGTTCACTGACTACTGTTTCAAATATAATCTATCAACTGCCTACTATGGTATCAGGAAAAACTATGGCACCTCCACGGTCTTGGTGAAACTAAACAATTACATCAGCCTAGCTGCTAATACTAGCCTACTAACAGTCAGTGTGTTTATTGAACTCACAAAGGCATTTGACCTGGTCTGCTCTGCTACAAACTAACCTCCCTTGGTGTCTTCCCCCTGCCACTTTCCGATTTGCCAACTACCTAACTGGTAGAAAACAGGAAGTTAGACTACACTCGGCTGCCTCCAACCTTGCTGACATAACTGTTGGTGTTCCCTAAGGATCAGTCCTGGACCCACTTCTTTTTTCTGTCTGTATAAATAGTCTCTTGGATACAGCTGGCTACTGCAGCTCCCTGCTGTATGCTGTTGACCTTGTCTTCTACTACAGTGCAGTTGCCATCTCCGAGATCTAAAAAAAAACTCTCAGATATGTTTGCTGTTATTCAGTCCTGGCTATTAACCAACAAACTAATTCTGAATAACAGAAAGACAAATGCCATGCTCTTTGGCCCAAAACCCAAAATTTTATGTGGCCTCTCTCAAGTTCTCCCTTACCTGTATGAACGGGTGCCTGCTGGAAAAGGTGAGCAGTTACAAGTACCTGGGTGTCTTATTAGACTCCTCCCTTGACTTCTCCCCCATATCTCCTTCATCGGCAAATCTGTTAACACTAATCTGCATTTGGCCTATAGGGTCAAACACTGTTTATTCCCTGTGGCATGACTGTCTATAGCTCAGGGAGTACTCCTGCCTAGACTTACCTATGGGCTTCTGGCATTCCTGAGAGCTTGTAAAACTGACTTTCTAAATGGAATGTTGCATACAACAATGTACCTCTTTTCATCTTGGCCACACCCAGACTCACGCACCACTGCCTCCTTTGCACCAGCTTAAACTGGTCCTCCCCTGCAGGTCGACATTCCTTTGCTCTGGGCTATTTTATTGACTAATGCCTGAGGTCTAGCTCCCCACTTTTCCTAGCCTCCTACCTGCAGTGCCCATCTCCTTCCTACTCAATGAGATCAACTGACTCCCAACCACTCCTGGAATGCAGATCTTCCATGGGCCTTGGCAAACTGGCCTTAGCAGTATATGCCCCACATTCTTGGAACTCCCTTCCCCCAAATTTGCGCTTCTGATCTGTCATTTTTTTTTTTGCAAGGCACTAAAGGGCTCCCTTTGCATGGCAGGTCCTTGCTCTTGTCCCTCTTATGGGTAAGTTTCAGCCTAGTTCTGACCTAGCGCTGCACACTTTTACTCTTATAGTCATTCTAGTGTCACTGCTAATTTATCACAATCACCTGCCTTCATGTGTTATGCAAACTAATTTTTGATTTATTCTGTCATTGTATGGCAACCAACAGTCGCTGGCTATGATTTTTTGTCTCTTAACTGTGCATTTTTGTGTTTCATCATTGGTGGTTATTACACTTTGCTGCTTATCATAATTATCAATAATGATCCTGCTACTATCTTTTGTGCACTGTTATATTTTTCTTCACGTATTTTGCTTTCACTTATTGTGACCTCCAAATGTCATCTTAATCTGTTACCCATGTTCATGATGTAAGTCTGTAATTCCCCCAGGTCATGCCTGACAAATAGGTACATATATGCCTAATGTATCTTAGCTGGTATCAAAAACAAGTAAACAAATAAATAAACAAATGCCGAGTAAAATATCATGTAATCATTAAATACAGGATAGCATGAGGGGAAATAAGAATATGACATGACCCAACCAGTGATCCAAGTAACCCAACCAGGGTACTGCAGCAGAGGGGCATATAGAGGGGACACAGCTTGACAAATAGTGAGCACTGTCAAAAGCAGGGCAGTAGTGCAGGGCAGAAAGAAAAGCTGTGTGGAATGTTTTCAACAGGCACGGGGATGAGAGATTTGAGGGAGGAAGAGCTGAGGAAAGACATGTGGAAAGGGAAGTTGTTTTAGAGGAGAGGGAGACGGATGGAGACTAATCAGCTGAGGTTTTGTAATGAGGGATGGCAAATGAGCATGAGTCAAGATGAACAAAGTAAGAGAAGGTGATGGAAAGGGAAAGAAGGTGTAAATAGCTAGGAGAGAAGAGTAGAGAGCCAGAATTGGTCAAGAAAGGAGGAGCAGTGAAGGAGATACTGAGGCTCAAAGAGGGGGAGCGAAACGGCAGTAGTGAGTTAGTGTAGGAGCATTATGAATGTAACAACAGAATGAGTGGAACAGGGGGTCTATAGCTCCCCAGTTCATTCCTGCTCCAACTACCTATGCAGGGGTACAACATCAGCTGCCCACCACTTGTTTCCAGAGAACAAATGAAGAGGTCTGCCAGTGGAGCAGAAAGTTCCTACTATATTTCTTTTGGCACTCCTAGAGTGCAGCCCATCTGGGCATATTAATTTGTCAATCAACAGAGTACTTAGAACCCCTCAGCAACTTCTCCTCAGTGACTGGCTACATGTTAAATTTGACTCTTCCTGTACCTTGAGACCATATTGAGGTAGTGGCCCCTTCTCCTCTACCAGAAATACTGCACAATGCTCATTTAGTATTCTGCTTCACCCTTATTCTCCTCCATTCACTTTCCCCCTTCTTCAGTCTAACTATGCCCTGCTTGGATTTGAGCTTCCCCCACTGTAGCAGAAGAATGCCTTATCCCCCTTCTTCACCTCCTTCGGGTATCCTCACCTTTGCTTCTGACTTTGCCCTTGTAACCCTTTTGTTAATGTTTCACATCTTGGTCTGGTACACTTCCCTATTTTTGTCTGTCTGGTTGGCCTTGTATTTTTTGAAGCCTTTTCTTTTCCCCCACATTGCCTCATTCACTTCCTTTATGTAACAGATTGGTTTTCTACTTTTCTTCCTGTTTTCTGCTAGTACCCTAATAAGGAGACTCCTTGTTTCAAACAACCCTTTTAAATTAATCCCCATTTATTATCCACCCCTGCTGCTGCCCTACACCCCTGCTAGCTTCTCCCTAACTTGTTTTCTCATTCTACCCAAACCCTCGTGTCTAAAGTATAAAACCTTAGGACCCTACTTACAAAAGCTTTCTGGCCTGTCGGCACAAGCTGAGAGCCAGAAAAAGTCATGGAGTGCCCCCTATGTGCAGGATGCGCAACACTGGTGCATCTACAGTATTGATACATGCCACTCTGACACCAGATCCCTGGCCCATGTGCCAGGCTATGTGGGTGGGTGGGACGAGGGCATGGCAGGGGGTGTGGGTGATTATCTACTTAATACCAAACAAGAATTCCACAGTGTGGAGGGCCGACAGAATTGAAGGTTGATAGCCTGCATAGGAACAGCAATAGAGGCTACCTTCCCCCCTCCATCCAGCCACACATCACAATTCCAGGCCTGTTTGGCCCCCTGTCTTCCAGCCGAAAACCCTAAGAGCCTCAGCAGTGGGCTGGGGCATCACTGGCACCAGCCAGTGTTCCTTATTTTATTTTACAGTAAGGGAATAGCAGTCCTGGAGGACTGACATATTCTGACATGCACTGTCCCCTGGGCAGGCAGGAGATCTAGTCACAGACTGGGATGGGCATCAGATTGGATGGCCATGGTCTGGTCCAGACCACTGCACACACCGCTGGCTCCCAGTACAGCTCCACAGTAGTGGAGCGTGGAGGCTGGGGGCTAAGGATGTCATCCACTGCAGACTGGCAATCGGAGGCACAGTGCCACAGCCAGGATAGGATCGATTTGAGCATATCCCAGACACATTTACTAATCCCGGGGTGCCCCTGAAAAAGGGACCTCTGGTCTCAGTGGGCTTACCCCGGATACCAAAATCTGAATAAAATAAACATTTGCAGATGAGCCCCTTAGTCTGTGAGTGCTTGCTTTCTGACTCTAGTTTTATGTCAAACTACATGGTCAGGTGATCATGGATTCTCAGGGGATTCCTTACTGTGACCTTTCCAATGCTGTTTCAATTTGTAAGGCTCAGCTCCAGAATGGCCCTCTCCCTTGTGGGCTCATCCATTGTCTGCACCAGGAAGGCATCTTATCAGGTCTCTTATCAGCTTCTGGTTTCTTGTACTCACTGGTACTGGGACACTCCAGTCCACGTCTGATGTGTTGACGCCTCCCATTAGCAGCACCTCACCTTGCTTCATCATCCTACTTATTGTCTCTCCCAACTCCTTGTCCACTTCTTTCTTTTAAGATCAAAGTCTGGATTTTCCTCAAGGCAGATAGTTACATTACTTACAAGTAACAGTAGATCTTTGAGAAAACCTCATCCACTGAGTCACATGATACCATCCCTCCATTCCCCTGTATGGAGTAGTGCTGAGGTTACTTTCCAGTAGAAAGGGATCCAGGGTTCCTGAATGGGGCTGGACCTGACACCTCTTGCAATGCTTTACAGGCCATCATTTTTGGAAAGAAGAGACCCCCTGGTACCATAATGAAGAGGTCTGCTCTGTCACAACTGTTGTGCAAGTTGTGAATTTCACAGAAATAAGTATGACATGAATAAAAAATATGAGAAAAACCTGAGTCTGGTGGCCTGGAACCCAAGCAATTGAAGCTGGTGCCCCCCCCCTCCCCATAACGCTCCCTATTGGCAACATCCTAAACATCTTTCTGTTTACTGGTATTGTTCCCTGATGTCTGGAAGATTGCCCAGGTTACCCCTGTTTTTAAAATGGGCGACACCAAGCTCAATACGAATTACCACTCCATAGCTATACTCTCAGTCTGTTGAAAGATTCATGAGAGAACTGTAGCATCCCAGCTCACTGACTACTGTTTCAAATATAATCTCCTATCAACTGCCTACTATGGTTTCAGGAAAAACTATGGCACCTCCACGGTCTTGGTGAAACTATACAATTACATCAGCCTAGCTATGGGTACTAGCCTACTAACAGTCACTGGGTGGGATATTTAGAATGCGCCAGGCGGGGCGCAAGCCTGGGCGCAGCACAACTGGGGTGCACCAGGGCATGGTTTGGGTGATATTCAATGGTGCTGTGCCATTGCTCAGCACCATTGAATATATCACTGGGTACGCCTGCACTGCGCACGGTGCAGTGGCACTGCACCAGCGCAAGGGGCAAGTGAGCAGGGGGATGTGCCAGCGCAAGAGTGGGTGCGCTAGGCACAGCAACCATGATATTCAGTGCTGGGCATGCAAATGAGGCCATTATGCAGGCAAGGTGCAAATGGGGCCATTTGCATGTCATTATGGTCCCATTTGCATGCAGGTGCACTGATCCCTGGTGACTTGCGCCTGGTACCCTGCCAGGCTGCAGCCATTGGGGACCGACGACCCCTGCCCCTCGGCAGGCAACGTGCCCCAACACCCGATCACAGGCATAACATAAATAAATCCCTGGTGGTCCAGTGGACCCCACCCCAGCACCCAATCGTGGGCATAACATATATAAACCCTGGTGGTCCAGTGGATCCCACCCGAGTGCCCGACACGGGCATATCATACTGCACTTCCTGGTGGTCCAGTGGACCTGCTCCCCTGCCCGATCGCGGACTGTAGTAAAAGTAATATTCCCTGGTGGTCCAGTGGACCCAATCCTCGGCCCGATCGTGGGTGAGTAATGCAATTAAATCCTGGTGGTCCAGCAGTACCCCTCCCACCCACCCACTGAGACCCACCACCCGCCTCGGCTTGGGTCAGCAGTGGTGGCAGCACCCCATCCACGCCATGAGCGTTCCTATCGACGACTAGCGTAATAGTACAGTTGTATACCTGTTGGTCCGATGTGTGGCTACTGGGCGCAGCAGACTTCATACTGTACTACACAGTCCCGAAATATGAATGAATTCACATTTCAGATCAGGTACAGTACGGTTCGCACGCCCATTGGCTCCATGATGGACCAATAGGCATACAGCCGTACTGTACGCTGTCAGTCGGTGGAGGGCCGGGCAGCTTGCGGGTGGAAAGCTGCAGCCTGCCGCTGGACTGGGGAGCCGGGTGGCGGGTCTCAGTGGGCGGTGGGAAGGGGGGTACCGCTGACCACCAGGGAGTTAACTGCATTATTCGCCTACGATCGAGTTACGGATCAAGTCCACTAGACCACCAGGGAATTAATGTCTTTATTTGCCCACGATCGGGCCTCGGATCAGGTCCACTGGACCACCAGGGAACTGATTTCTTTATTTGCCCATGATCAGGCTAAGGATCAGGTCCACTGGACCACCAGGGAATTAATATCTTTATTTGCTCGCGATCGGGCTGGGGAGCAGGTCCACTGGACCACCAGGAAATTGATTTCTTTATTTAGTCACGATCAGGCCGGGGATCGGGTTCACTGGACCACCAGGGAATTAATATCTTTATTTGCCCGCAATTGGGCAGGGCAGCAGGTCCACTGGACCACCAGGGAATATGAGTTGAACTGCAGCCCAGGATCAAGCTCGGGATCGGGTCCACTGGACCACCAGGGATATATATTTATTACGCCCGCGATCGGGCAGGGGGGGCACGACGCCAGTACTGTGTCGCTGGAGGTCGGGTGACCACCCACAGCAGGCGGCTGCCGTGTTGCGCACTGCAATACAGCAGCTCACCTGTGGGTGGCCAGGACTTGCTCCTGCTTTTCAGGGGCAGATCTTTGCGCCCCCCTGTGTGGCGCAAGGCAGGTTTATGCCTGCATATGCACTGCACATCCTGGGCTGAATATCGGGATGTGCTGCATATGCATGGGCACGCCCCCCGCACTTGCACTGCATACACTACTGGTGCGCCCTGGTGCATCGGGATTTGCATAGCGCAACATCCCCCTTTGAATATCGCGCTGGGGTGCATCAGTGGGTTGCGCCATGCGCAACCCCTTTGAATATCTCACCCACTGTGTTTATTGACCTCACAAAGGCATTTGACCTGGTCTGCTCTGCTACAAACTAACCTCCCTTGGTGTCTTCCCCCTGCCACTTTCTGATTTGCCAACTACCTAACTGGTAGAAAACAGGAAGTTAGACTACACTTGGCTGCCTCCAACCTTGCTGACATAACTGTTGGTGTTCCCAAGGACCCACTTCTTTTTTCTGTCTGTATAAATAGTCTCTTGGATACAGCCGCCTACTGCAGCTCCCTGCTGTATGCTGATGACCTTGTCTTCTACTACAGTGCAGCTGCCGTCTCCAAGATCTAAAAAAAACCTCTCTGACACTTTTGCTCTTATTCAGTCCTGGCTATTAACCAACGAACTAATTCTGAACAGCAGAAAGACAAATGCCATGCTTTTTGGCCCAAAACTCAAAATTTCATGTGGCCTCTTTCAAGTTCTCCCTTACCTGTATGAACGGGTGCCTGCTGGAAAAGGTGAGCAGTTACAAGTACCTGGGTGTCTTATTAGACTCCTCCCTTGACTTCTCCCCCATATCTCCTCCATCAGCAAATCTGTTAACACTAATCTGCATTTGATCTATAGGGTCAAACACTGTTTATTCCCTGTGGCATGACTGTCTATAGCTCAGGGAGTAATCCTGCCTAGACTTACCTATGGGCTTCTAGCATTCCTGAGAGCTTGTAAAACTGACTTTCTAAATGGAATGTTGCATACAACAGTGTATGTCACTTCATCTTGGCCACTCCCAGACTCTTGCACCACTGCCTCCTTTACACCATCTTAAACTGGTCCTCCCCTGCAGGCCGACGTTCCTTTGCTCCGGGCTATTTTATTGACTAACGCCTGAGGTCTTGCTCCCCACTTTCCCTAGCCTCCTACCTGCAGTGCTCATCTCCTTCCTACTCAATGAGATCAACTGACTCCCAACCACTCCTGGAATGCAGACCTTCTATGGGCCTTGGCAAACTGGCCTTAGGAGTATATGCCCCACATTCTTGGAACTCCCTTCCCCCAAATTTGCGCTTCTGATTTGTCATTTTTTTTTTTGCAAGGCTCTAAAGGGCTCCCTTTGCATGGCAGGTCCTTGCTCTTGTCCCTCTTATGGGTAAGTTTCAGCCTAGTTCTGACCTAGCACTGCACACTTTTACCCTTATAGTCATTCTAGTGTCACTGCTAATTTATCCTGATCACCTACCTTCATGTGTCATGTAAACACATTTTTGATTTATTCTGTCATTGTATGGCAACCAACAGTCACTGAATATGATTTTTTGTCTCTTAACTGTGCATTTTTGTTGTTTCGTCATTGGTGGTTATTACACTTTGCTGCTTATCATAATTATCAGTAATGTTCCTGCTACTATCTTTTGTGCACTGTTATGTTTTTCCTTCATGTATTTTGTTTTCACTTATTGTGACATCCAAATGTCATCTTAATCTGTTACCCATGTTCATGATGTAAGTCTGTAATTCTCCCAGGTCATGCCTGACAAATAGGCACATGTATGCCTAGTGTATCATAGCTGGTATCAAAAACAAGCAAACAAATAAATAATGCAGAGTAAAATATCATGTAATTATTAAATACAGGATAGCATGGTAGTGCAGCAGCCTTGCCCAGTTGGGGCAATGAGAGTGGGTAGCAGGTGCAGCAAATACGCCACCTCTGGTGGCCTGGGGTAGCATTGTGCAACAGCCCCAACTGTGAAGGCAGGGGACCTGGGATTCTAGGGCTTAGCAGAGCGCAGCAACCCTGACTGTGGAGACAGGAACAGGGGGTCAAACATAGAAACATAGAATTTGATGGCAGATAAGGACCACTTGGCACACCTAGTCTGCCCATTTCCCTACCTATTGGATAAGCTGCAGATCCGAGTTAAAAAACAGCCTACTTCCTCCTACCCCCCACTAGAAGTGCCTTATGTCTGTCCCATGTCTTCTTGAATTCCCCCACTGTTTTTGACTCTACGACCGCCTCAGGAAGGCCATTCCATGCATCTACAACTCTCTCTGTGAAGAAATACTTCCTCACATTACCTCTGAGCTGTCTCCCCTCTATCTTCAAATTGTTCTTGCACATCTCTTTTTCTGAAAGATGCTACTCTCTTGGACTTTGTTGATTCCCTTGAGGTATTTGAAAGTTTCTGTCATGTCACCCTCTCCCTCCTTTCTGCAAGGCTAAGCTCCTTTAGTCTTTCTTCATATATCTTCTGGTGCAGACCCTGCACCATTTTGGTTGCCCTCCTCTGGACAGCCTCCACCCTGTCTATGTCTTTGTGGGGTCTCCAGAACTGTACACAGTACTCTAGATGTGGTCTTACCAACTGTCGTACAGAGGGCCAACAACTTCCTGTTTTCTACTGGTGATGCCTCTCCCTATGCATCCCAGTATCCCCCCAGTCCTCCTTACTGCCTTCTCACATTTATTTTATTTATTTATTTGCTTTTGATAACCGGGTGGGTGCACTAGGCATAAGAATGCCTATTTTCAGGCACGACCCAGGAGTAAGACAGTTCGAAATACAAATGAGCATATACGTGTGATGCAGCACATGAGATATGTAACACAGTAAAGAGGGAAATCAACATACAATCAAACTTAAGGTGTAGAGAAAACATTGATTCAATATAGCAATCACACTTGGGCTGTAGAGACAATTGTTCAGTATGAAGCAGTCAAAATACAGTTAGGCCAAGTAACAACAAGAGCCAAAACAATGTGAGAAACAGGCATTGCAAGAGAAAGGTATACACTGAGCAAATACAATAAGTGCCAAAAATCTGTGGTTAATGAAAACGGGGGAGAAGAAGGGAGAGTGGTAGGAAGCATGGGAAAAGGGTAAAGGATGAGAGAAAAGACATGTGAGGAGGAAGTGGCGTCAGAGAGGTAGATTACCTATGGAAGACAGAGGACAGGGAGAAAAAATGGTCTAAGGCGGATGAAAGCAAGTGCAGGGGCTAGTTTTCTGCAGATGGTCACAGTGAAGTTTCTTAAAACTAGCATGGGTGGGTGCTCGACGAACGGTTTGTGGTATGGAGTTCCAGTACTTTGGAGCCATGTATGCGAAAGCCCATGCACCCATATTAGTTTTACATCTGGGGATGTGAAAAGGGGCTAGGTCAGCAGATCGGAGCCCATAAGAGAGAGGTTGTGAGTGACGCAGACAGGCAAGGGATAGTGGGAGGCCTGATTTGGCAATGCAGTCAATCAGTGAGCCAAAGGACTGGAGTTGATGGGCAGAGGGGCTAGGCCATTTTAAGTCAGTATAGAGTTGGCAATGATGTTTGTAATGTGGGGATGCAGAGGCGTAGCGGCAGATGTTGTTATAGGTGGTGTCCCATTTATGGAGGAAGGATTTTGAGGCAGATAGGTATGTGACTGAGCCATATGCCAAGGCTGGGAGCAGAAAACCTTGTGCCACAGCTAGTCTAGCCAATGGGGTAAGGGCATAGCTAGTGCGGTAGGCACCTCCAAACTTAGCGTTGACAGATTTACAGGTGGCAGTTATGTGTAGGTCAAAATCTAGGGATTCATCAAGAGTAATGCCCAGATATTTAAAGGATCTGGTGTTAACCAGTGGGGAGCCATCTGCACAAGAGATTTTGAGGGCATTTTGGTTTGCTTTAAGTCTGGCAGGTGACCCAAAGAGCATAGAGTGTGCCTTGCTAATATTGAGAATGAGTTTGTTCTGTTAACCAAGACTGAATACTTGAGAAGTCCACCTTTAGGTTGTCTGATATGACTACGCCCAGGTCCCTTTCCATTTTTGTTGTCAGTATCTCACCCCCCATTGTGTGCTCTTCCCCTGGGTTTTTGTTTCCAAGGTGCATTACTTTGCACTTCTTTGCGTTGAATCTAAGCTGCCATACATTTGACCATTCCTCCAACCTTGCCAAGTCCCTTTTCATCCTTTCCACCCCACCTTGCGTATCAACCCTGTTGCAGATTTTTGTGTCATCTGCAGAGTGACATACTTTCCCTTCCAGTCCCTCTGCAATGTCACTTATAAAGACATTAAAAAGGACCGGCCCCAGTATTGAACCCAGCGGTACCCCACTAGTAACCCCCCTTTCTTCACTGTGGATTCCATTTACTATTACCCGCTGTGTCCTGTTGTCCTGCCAGTGTTTTACCCAGGCTACCACCCTGGGACCCACTCCCAGGCTGGCTAATTTGTTTATTAATCTTTTGTGCGGTACTGTGTCAAATGCCTTGCTAAAGTCTAGGTAGACCATGTCCACAGCCCCTCCCTGGTCTACTACTTTGGCCACCCAGTCAAAGAAATCAATTAGATTTGTCTGACATGACCTTCTCGCAATGAATCCATGCTGCCTTGGGTCCTGTGCCCCACTGGCCTCAAGCTACTCAACAGTTCTTTCCTTCAGAAGTGATTCCATCATTTTCCCTACTACTGAGGTCAAACTGACAGGTCTGTAGTTTCCTGCCTCTGTCTTGCTCCCACTTTTGTGAAGAGAAATCACATCCACCCTCCTCCAGTCCTCAGGTACCACACCATCCTCCCATGATTTATGAAAAAGGGTAGTCAGTGATGTTACTAGTTCTTCCCTTAGTTCTTTTAGAATTCTGGGGTGAATCCCATCAGGCCCCATTACTTTATCCACCTTCAGTTTTAAGAGTTCTTTCAGAACCCTTTCTTCTGTGAAAGGACTAATATCAACCCCCCTATCCAGAGTGCTTCTATTGACTGGATTAGGTATCTTCCCCTGTTTTTCCATTGTGAATACTGAGCAGAAGTATTCATTCAGTATCCCTGCTTTTTCACTGTCGCTCTCTGCCCAACCACCTTCCTCTTTATTCAGCCTCAGTATCCTTGACTTAGTCTTTCTTTGCTCCCTAATGTACCTATAAAAGGTTTTATCCCCCTTCTTAATCGAGTTGGCTATCTTTTCCTCAGTTTGGGCCTTTGCTATTCTGACTGCCTTTCCCACTTCCTTCTGCTTTAACTGGTACAGTTCTCTGTCCTGCTCCTTCTGTGTTTCCTTATACTTCCTGAATGCTATCTTTTTCTCCCTTACCTTCCCCGCCACTTCTTTTGAGAACCATAGTGTTTTTTTATTTTGTTTGATTTGTTTATTTGCTTCACACAAAGGCTTGTTGCCTCTGTGATGGCAACAGGGTGCATTGGCCTTGACTGTGGGGGTGGGGGATAGAGGGAAGCAGGGTGCAGCAGCCTCAACTGTTTGTGCAGGAGGCAGCAGCCCTGACTGTGTGGAGAAGACAGTAAGCAGTGGGGTGCAGCAGGCTCAAATGGGGGCAGGAGACAGGGGTTTGTGGGGCAGGGGAAAGGAGGCAGCAGAGTGCTCAAATGATCAGAACAGAATGACAGATTTCAAGCTAATCTATGTAAACACAAACCTGATGGGTTAATAAACCTTGAGTGAAAACAATTAGCTCTACAGACTGCTCTGACTGGGAACTGCTACAGCTTCTTCAGTCAATCAGGGACTTAATTACTGAAGCAATTAGCTAGACAAAAATGATGTCATTGCTCACTGATAGTTACAGAAAAATCTTCACTGTTTTCAGTTACTGCAGAGCACATTAACAGATGCTGATTTAAAGAAACCCACAAAGCCAAATAACATGATATTTTCAGGAAATACGAATCATGACACAGGGACTTGAATTCAAGTGAATGCAAACTTTCCTTAAGTATGTGGCATTTGATCTTTAAGATGTAAGCACTAAGAACAACTGATGAGTCATGATGCGTCCATGTTGCACATAGTGCTAAAAGAGGCTGCTACTGAATGGCATGGCAGGTACACGCTCATCTTCTGAACCCATAGCTCTTCTAGACCAGCCATCTGTGTGCTATAGTAGATGCACATTACAGTCACATCAGTGGTTCGTGGCTGCCACTAATACTCTCCGGTATCCAAGTGTGCTTACACAATATGCGATATGGGAGGTTATTCTTGTATCTGCTTCTTCATGTTTTGTACATGGCAATTCAGGAAATATTACCATGCAGTCTTTTGAGAGAAGAATGGAATGACCTGGGGCCTTGAACAATCCACCAAGAATCAATCTACATCCCTCTGGTAGCTGAGTGTTGTGCTTTACCTAAGCACCTCCCAAGAAATCAAGGAGTCTGGCCTTGTTTTGGGAGTTGGCAATGAAGTCTTTCCAATAGGGGACGGGCAGGGATTCCTGAGGTTCATATGCTCTGTCCTTTGCACGATGAAACTTTTCCCATTTTTCTCAAGCCTCACTTTTCAAGCTTACTGATGGACTATCATCATATCTATCTCCTACAATGTTGATGCAGTTGCAGCTCTCTGGCATTATTTGAAGTAGTGTATTTATATACTTCCTTCTTCTGGCTACAGGTCACCGAGGTAATTTTTTAGGGCAGCCAGGTAATCAGCTTTGTTGCCTTTGTGCATGGCATAGCCTTGGGGAAGGTCGGCATATGGCTCAGAAAGAGCTTAGGGATAATTTGTCCATTCGTGACTAAAGGCTTCCACCTTGTTGTCATCATCCAGATCTCGGATAAAGTACAAGTTCCTGACCACATTGCTCTCCTCTTCATAGATCTTGTTCACTTTCTGAATGTGTGAGTGTGTTTTGGATTTACTCAAAAATGTCTGAAGCTTTTGTTTTAACTCTTTTACTACAACTCTGTTGTGCTGTGGTTAAGGCTGCAATGCCCTTTTCCTTGGCTTCAATGAAGTCATTTGATGTGGCCTTTTGACAAGTAGAAATGTTCAGAAGATCACTGGTATAACAGGTGAGGGAATGGATAGATCAGTCTGCCAGTGACCACATTCATCATTGTTTTAATTGCTGTACTGTCCTTCTGTGCTGTATACTCAGAGTCTCCATGGTGTTTGTGATCATCAGTGCCATGAAGGTGAGCCATCACCTTCATTTGTTCAGAGATTGCTGTCAGTGCTGGTAATGCTGTGGTGCTATTACCATGCCAGCAAGTGAATGACTCTTCTGGCAGTTTTTGAGGGTAAGATTGCTTTTCCCTGCTTGAAAATGTTGAGGACATGTGTGAGAAGACTCATGTTTTTTTAACTAGGGGCACCCTAACAGCCACTGACTGTTGATCCTCACCTCCATCAGTATATTGATATATTGCATGCAATGTTCCATGCATAGTTTTACCATCCTTTGTACGCTCATGTAAGTCTAGGTTGTCCATTGTACACAGTGTGAATTGACCTGACTTCATATTCATGGGTATGAAAACCCCATCTTGAGCTTCCTGCTCATCAGCAGCTGCTGACATGGTAGCAATATAATATTGGGCATCTTGGTAGCTAATGGTATTTCCAAATCTATTAAGCATGGGTATGGTCTCCTTTTTTTATAAATAAGTTGGGCAGCTTGGGAGTGGGCCCTAAGGTGGTAAACTGAGTCTCAAACTGGTTGAGTGACAGGACACAGAGGGGTGGTGGTGGTAAATGGCATTCAATCTGAGAAGAGGGTGATAACCAGTGGAGTGCCACAGGGATCTGTGCTGGGGCCAGTCCTCTTTAATGTCTTCATAAGTGACATTGCAGATGGGCTTGAGGGGAAGATATGGCTCTTTGCAGATGACACTAAGATCTGCAACAGGGTCGACACTCCAGGGGGGTGGAAAAAATAAGAAAGGCCTAAACATGCTTGAGGAGTGGTCGAGAGTGTGGCCACTAAGATTCAATGCAAAGAAGTGTAAAATCATGCACTTGGGGTGCAGAAGTACAAGGGAGGAGTACAATATGTGTGGGGGAGGTACTGACGGCCACCAGTCAAGAAAAGGACCTGGGGGTAATCATATCTGATGACCTAAAGGTAACCAAACAATGTGAGAAGGCTGTGGGGAGAGCCAGTGGGATACTAGGGTGCACAGGGAGAGGTATCATCAGCAGAAAAAAGGAGATGGTTATGCCATTGTACAGATCACTAGGGAGACCTCATCTGAAGTACTGTGTCCAGTTCTGGAGACTGTATCTCTGGAAGGACATAGACAAAATAGAGGCAGTCCAGAGAAGGGCAACAAAAATGGTGCAAGTACTGCACCAAAAGTCATATGAGGAAAGACTAGAGGACCTCAATATATATTTCCTGGAGAAGAGAGAGGGGGGACATGATAGAGACATTCAAGTACATCAGGGGTATAAACGAGGTACAGGAGGGTAGCATCTTTCAAAAAAGAATGTGTACAAGAACAAGGGGGCATGATATGAGGCTAGAAGGGGATAGGCTCAGGGGCAACGTGAGGAAGTACTTTTTCACAGAAAGAGTAGTGGATGCTTGGAACAGCCTCCTTGTGGAGGTGTTGGGGGCAAAAACAGTAGGGGAATTCAAGAATGCATGGGATAGACATAAAAATACTCTAGCAATAGGGAAGAGAGGGTAAGCCTCAGATCAACTAGGGTATGTGGTAATGCATTAGGTAGAGAAAAGGGGCAGACTAGGTGGGCCATACAGTCCTTATCTGCCTCACCTTCTGTGTATCTGCGTATCCTTGCTCTGGGTCACTTTTAGTATATGTAGGGCAGTACCAACATGTTTGGGTGTTGGAACACCAGCAATCGCTGCATATCTGTCTTGTCCAAGATTCAGTAACCACTTGTGTTGTCTTGATTTAGCTGAACTCTCCCATCATTGCTTACTTCTGGAGTAGCATCGATGAGCATCCAAGCCGTGTGATTGTAGAGTAGTACCCACATATTTTGAAGCTGATTCATAAGACACATCCAGGTTTGTTTCACATGTGTTTTGGTCTTGTAATTTGCACTCTTTAGCTGATGTAATCCTTCAACATTCTTCTTTGCCAAACTCTTTCAGTTCAGACCTTATTAATTTTGATGCACTGTAACTAAACATATTTGCATCCAAGTCTGAGTATCATTGGGTTCATCTTCACTTTCTTCTGCATATTCTGATTCTTCCATAGTTTGCTTTAACTTGGCGACTTCAGAAAGCAACTGTCAAACATTCAACTGTGCTGAACACAAGAGACTTGATGTACCTTTCTGAGAACTATGGTTACCCTACAGCCACTGGGATTAGTGTAGTATGTCAGTAGGCGTCTTTTTAGACTTGCTGACCTGTAGGATGTTGCATCATCTACACCATGATCTTCTAACCACTGTCAATTTCTGTCATGAAGTTTAGCGATATAGAAGACCCTTCCATTGTCAAACATTGGCCTATCAATTTGAGAAATTAGCCAACAGAACCCTATGTCATAGATGTTATCGCCTTCCATGACTGTTCTTCTATTTATATAGTTATTAAGACACAATCTATGATATTGAAAATTATGTGGTATCAGATCTTGGCATTCATCCCCAAACACTTGCAACTTATGTAACATGGTACTGTCATTGAGATCTTTGGCTTTTTGCCACATGGATTTTTGACGATCAACAGTTGCAATAAGCAACAGTTTCCTGTGCTCCCCTTATCCCACTCCTTTTCACACACAAAACATCTACTCTTGTAATCTTGTAATCAAATAGGCTGTTGATTGAAGATTGTGTGACCATGTGAGATGGATCTGGTTGCTCACTGTCCTGTTCTGAAACTCTCCTGCATTTTTGTTCAACAGTTTTTTTGTTGGTGTTTATGTTGTGACAACTTGCAAGCATTACTGGGGTCTACACAGTAACATAGTAACATAGTAATTGATGGCAGATAAGGACTGCTAGGCCCATCCAGTCTGCCTGTATACTGTGCCTTTATTAGCAGCCGCTGACCCTATGTGGTCATCGGCCATAGCCTCTCCTTCCCACCTGTTGGGTTCCCTTGCGCCTATCCCATGCATGTTTAAATCCTTCTATTGTGCTTGCTCCCACCACCTTCTGGGTAGGCTATTCCATGCATTCACCACCCTTTCCATGAAGAAAAACTTCCTCACATTTACCCTTATCCTGCCCCCTTCCAATCTCTTATCATGCCCCCTCGTTCTAGTATTTCTCCTATACTGAAAGATGTTGCTGACTTGCACCTTGTTCATGCCCTGAAGATACTTGGAGGTTTCTATAATTTCTCACTGTTCTTTTTTTTTGTATTTCTTTTTTTCTTTCTTTGCCAGCAGAAACAGGCCACATGGTCTATCAAGTCTGCTCGAGTGTGCAGCTAGCACCCTCTTGTCTCTCCTTTCTTCCAGTGTATACATATTGAGGTACTGTACTTCAATCTCTCCTTATATGTCTTCTGTTGCAAGCCCTGTACCATCTTTGTCACCCTTCTCTGAACTGCCTCCACCCTGTCTATGTCCTTCTGAAGATGCGGCCTCCAGAACTTCATACAGTATTCCAGATGAGATCTCACCAGTGTTTTGTATAGTGGTTACACCACCTCCCTTCTTCTGCTAGTGATACCCATCCCTATGGACCCCAACATGCCACTGTCCCTCCCTACAGCCCTTGTACTCTGCTTGGCCACCTTTTGGTCATCTGAGATGATAAGCCCCAGATCCCTTTCTTACCTGGTGACCGACAACAACTCCCCCCATCTTGTAGCTCTCTCCTGAGTTTCTGTGTCCAAGGTGCATGATTTTGCACTTTTTCACATTGAACTTCAGTTGCCACTCTTCAGACCATTTCTCCAGCTTTTCTAGGTCCCTCCTCATTTTCTCCACCCTCTCTGGAGTGTTCACCCTGTTGCAGATCTTTGTGTTGTCTGCAAATAGGAAAACATTCCCTCTCCAGCCCTTCCACAATGTCACTAATGAAGACATTAAAAAGGACTGGCCACAGGACTGATCCCTGAGGTACCCCACTGATCACCCCCTTCTCCTCGGATTGGATCCCATTCACCACCACCCTCTGCTTCCTGTTCACTAACCGGTTTCTAACCCAGGTCACCACCTTGTGGTCCACACTCATACTACCCATCTTGTTCACTGCCTCTTATGTGGGATGGTAGCAAAGGCCTTGCTGAAATCAAGGTAGTCTACATCTACTGCTCCCCCCGATCCACCTCCTTCATCACCCAGTTAAAAAAATTTATCAGATTTCTTTGACATGACCTTCCTACTGTTTTTTTTTTATTTATTTAGTTGTTTAACCAGGTATAGCACACTAAGCTGAAAGCTTTTTTACAGGAGCAACCTGGGAACACAAGGAGGTTAAGTGACTTGCTCAGGGTCACACAGTATGCAAGTGGAATCTGTGGGATTCAAACCCAGGTCTGGTCTGCTGGATGTCACCAGATTTGCAGCTCAGAGCCTTAGACCACTGTGCTATACTGCCTCCTTAAATCCATGCTGCCATGGATCCTGGTCCAGTTGAATTCTAAATGATCTAAAATCCTTTCCTTAAGTAGTGCCTCCATACGCCGGCCTGGTGGCGGTGAGGGTTGAGGTGCTGGATGCCACACCTCACGCCATGCCGGTGACCCAGGTTTGGGAATGAGCTCTGGCTGCTGGGGGCCAGTAGGGGAGGGACAGGATTGAGTGTCCAGAGGACTGCTCTCCTGTCCAGGGAGGGAAGGAGGAAGGGACTCATCTTGGGAAGCTGGGGACTCCTAGCATCGACTGGGAGTAAGCAACCCAAGACCAGGGGATTGGCTGTGGCAGTGACCCTGAAGGTACAGACGGGAACGTGTATGCCTGCGTGAGGATGCATTACACATCCGAGCCAATGGGGGGGACCTAAAGTACATATCCCCAGCCTCAGGGATAGGCAATGGCACCACCTCCCTCAGCCACAATCCAATGACTGGACCCGCTTTTCTCCTGGGCTGAGTCCAGAATGCCCTGAATTGCCAGATAGAGTGCCCTGGGTGCATAGGGTGGCCCTACCCTCGAAGGGCTCAGAGTCGAGGGGGATAGCCTGGCTGGTGCCAGGAGACAGAGGGGTTTCAGGTCCAGAGGTAGAGCTGCAGGGAGTTAGTGGATGCACAAGAGAGTTCCCCGGGTGCTGGCATAATAAAGAGAGTTTACAAAAAAAAAAAAGTAGTGCCTCCATAATCTTAACCAGTACTGAGATGAGGCTGACCAGCCTATAGTTTTCTGCCTCCTCCCTGCTACCATTTTTGTGAAGAGGGACTGTATGTGCCCTCCTCCAGTCTTCTGGTACCACTCCTGTGTCAAGTGACTCACTGAACAAAGCTGCCAGTGGTGCAGCTAGCTCCCTCCTTAATTCCTTCAATATCCTAGGATACATGCCATCTGGCCCCACTGCTTTGTCTACCTTCAAGTTTTGTGAGCTCCTCCAGGACTCTCTCTTCTGAAAAGGGACTGGTGTTAATCTCCTCCCCCCTTTGTATCTGGTTCCTAGCTGTGGTCCCTGCCGTTCTCCTTCTTCAGTGAATACTGTGCAGCAGTATTTATTCAGTATTTCTGCCTTTTCCCGGTCTCCCTCAGCACCCTCCCTTTCATCCCCCCTAAGCCTTACAATCCCCCCCCCGGACTTCCTTCTTTCACTGATGTGCCTATAGAATGTCTTGTCCCCTTTTTTCACCATCTGTGCTAGTCTTTCCTCTGTCTGTGCCTTTACTTTCCTAACAGCTCAGCCTGCTTCCTTCAGATAATTCAGGAACACCACCCTATCCTCTTCCTTCTGCTACTCCTTATACTTTCTGAAACCCAACCTTTTGGCCCTTACCTTCTCTATGACCTCTTTTGAGAATCATAGTGGTTTCCTCCTTCTTTTGCCTTTGTGCCACAGCCTAATGCATTGGTTTTTCAACTCCACTGTGGCTCCTTTTAGGTGTGCCCACCGCTCCTCTACCCCCTTCTGCTTTTCTCCTTGCCAGCACCTCTTTAATACCTATCCCCATCTTTTTAAATTCCGCCCTCCTGAAATCCAAGACCTTCGCCTTTGTGTGGCTTAACTGTGACCCCATTCCAGTATTAAACCACACTGTTTGGTGGTCGCTGGACCCCAGGTTACCCTCTACCCAGACTTCTGTGATTCTGTCTCTGTTGGTTAGCACTAGGTCCAGGATCACCCTATCCCTGGTGGGTTCAGCACTAGCTGCCTGAGGCCTGCTCCCTGAAGGGATTCCAAGATGTCTCGGCTCTTGACTGAGGCAGCTGCTGGGATGGTCCAGTCTATGTCAGGTGTATTAAATTCCCCCAGCAGTAGTACCACCCCTTTTGTTGCCATCTCTTGTATTTCCTCAACTAGCCCCCATCCACCTCCTCCCCATGAGCTGGTGGCCTGGCTATCACCCCTGTGTGAACTGCAGTGCCACTGCCTGACTCAAGGGTGACCCACAGTGCCTCACCCTTCCCTTACCTACCCTGTACTGCAGTTGCCTTTATACCTTCTCTGACGCACAGGGCCCCCCCTTTTTTACCTTCTCTGTCCCTCCTGAATAAAGCATAACCTGGTACAATTACCTCCCAGTCATGGTTTGCGGTATACCACATCTTGATTATTGCCACTATGTCCAGGTTAGCGTCTGCCATCAAGGCCACTAGGTCTGGGATTTTGTTTCCTAGGCTGCAGACATTTGTAGTCATGGCCTTCTATGTTTTACTACCTGCTCCCCCGGTCTTCCGGATTTTGGCCTCTTGTTTTATCCTCCCATCCCTGGAATTCTTTTTTTCCTGCCTCCCTTCTCCTGTCTTCCCCTTTATGACTGGTTCCAGTGTACTTTAATTTAACCTCCTGATCCTCCTTTCTGGTTGCTCTAATATTTGGGGGTGGGCTGCTTGAATTTCCCTGCTCCCATCACCTCCCCCTTGGCTAGTTTAAATGCTTGCTCAGGAAGCATTTAAACATTTTATTGAGGACTGCCTTCCCTTCCCTTTCCTGGACAGATGCAAGTCATCATGCTTGTATAAGTCTACATAGTTCTGGGTTGGCACCTAGTCCCCAATGAAGCCATATCCCTTTTCCCTGCAAAAGCCCTTCAACCATGTGTTGAAGCTTCTGATGCTGAGATTCCTAACCTCACTCCCACAAGGGACTGGCAGCACCTCCGAGAATGTTTCAGAGCTTGCTACCTTCTCAAGGCACCCTCCCAACTCTCTGAAGTCCTCCTGCACCTGCTGTATGCTTGCCCTGTCCCTAGCTAGGTCATTTGTCCCCAGCCAGACAATGACCTCTATCCCCCCTCCTTGCTACTGCTTTAGTGATCCTCTGGATCCGTTCCCTCTCCCTCCGAGCTGTGCCTCCTGGAAGGCACTTTACCTCCCTTTCCACTCCGCTACCTGTGCCCAAATACATTCCCCATACAACTGAGTCCCTCACAAGGAGTAGCTTCCTTTTTCCTTTGGTTCCTCTTCCTCCCACTCCTGGGTCTCCATCGTGGAGAACCCACACTTCCTCCCTGATCTCAAGGTCGGGCTCTCCTATGGGGCTTGCCCACTCCTCCAGGACAGCATAGGAGTTCCTGAGTTGGACCGGTTGGGGAATGTGCCTCTGACCCCCCCTTTCTCAACCTCCCTGAGCCCACCGTGATCCATCCAGCCTTCTGCCCAGGCAACCATTGCTGCAGTGACTGGGGACAAGGTGGCTTTTGGGTGGGGGCGAAGATCACCAATAATCTTGCCAGCTTGGCCCAGAGACTGGCCACCTCTGCCTTCAGTACAGAGAGGTTCCTGCATGTAGGGCAGCACTGCAGTACCCAGAATGTCCTCTTGAAGACCGCTGCACTGTACCCACTGCACTGCACCTCTCCCTGCATCTTCTCCTTCTGCTCTATGGCACCTTTTCTTATCCATCCCCTCCTTCCTCTTCTGTTTGTCTACTGGTTTACTTGCCTTTATCCTTTGTACTTCTTACTAGCCCTCTGCCCCAATTATGGTCCCTAGTTTTTTTTTTTTACTCACTTACTGTATTCTCCTTTAGTGCTGTTCTATTGAAGAGCTCCCAGCTGAACTGCTCCATTACAGTATATCAGGGAGGCATCCCCCTCTAGTTTAGGTAGCCCACTTCTTCTGAGTACACAGGAAGTTGATCCCTATTGGTTGCCTATAAAGGCGGACGAGCCTGGGGCGAGTGTGATGGGGAGGTTGGGTCTCCCTTGTGTCTGTGAGAAAAACAATCAACAATCATCACAAAATCATAGAAGTAAAAGTCAAAACACAACAATAAAACAAATTCCATCCTTTGTAAGCCTTCCCCGGTGCTTTCCTGTCTTTAGCAAAGAAATCCCAGTAAATAAACTTACTAACAAAATGGACCTTGTTTCAATCCACTGCCAGACTGCTGACCCCTGTGGTTTCTCCTCCTAATCTGCTTTTGTCTCTGCTGCCTCTCACAAACTGCTTCTATGTCCCCTCGAGCAGCGCTCTGAGCCCTGAAATATATAATCACACTGAAACAAGCATGGTTAATCTTCTACGGTCCCCGTCAAGCCTCGGAACTGCTCTACCTAGGAATTCATCTTTACATAACATGTCCTTTTCTAGTCTGAAAGTGACATCATCATCACGGTTCTGAACTGCATACAAGAAGGTGGGATATCCAAGTTCTGTCAGTCTTTGTAAAGAGCCTTGTTTTGCATCTTGCTGACAATGAGGCAGTAGGAGTAATTTGTGCTTGGTCGCTGCCTTTTAGTGCCAACTTGGAATGCTGGTTCCGTGGTTGATCAGTCGTAAATCTGAAATACAAAAATACGTGTTATAACTGCTTGGCAAAAAGCATCAAATTGATTACGAGCATTCCCTAAATTGGCAGATTACTAATATCGTAAAACTCCTATATAGTATTCCAAACCATACCAAAATCAAACTAGAAATGCATATATGGCCAAAACTGGCAAATGCTGGGTAGGATGGAGACCGCTTTCATTTGGGGGTGTGGGTACATAAAACTGAATATCTCAGTCATGAATCATGATATTTGAGTCAGGTGTCTTTTAAATGGAAGCAGAAACATTGTAGAAGATAGAAATATGGTATAATGTAATATAAATGTAATGATTACTTTGACAGAGGAAACGCCATGAAGTCGATTAAAAGAATTTAGCCGACAAATTAGCAATTTTGGAAATATTTCCCTGCAATAATTGCATATACTTGTCCATACTGTAAAGACATGAAGACAATAAGACTGTTTTACATGAATTGCCTCAATGTACATAACAGGTACAAATTTTAGACTGATCTGAGCAATAGTGAAGGTTCTAGATCATATCTGATAAAATTTTAATTTTTCCAGATTTTTCTCTTATTTTTTGTTCACGTCATGCATATTTCGGTGTATTTCACAACTTGAACAAGAGTTATGACAGAGCAGACCTCTTGATTATGGTACTGGGAGGTCTCTTCTTTTCAAGAATGCTGGCCTGCAAAGTATAGCAAGAGGTGTCAGGTCCAACAATTTTTGAGGGCTTTTGTGGCTCTAGATCTCCTACTACAGGATCTCTGCAATGTCTTTTTTTCTGATTTCTCTGTCAGCCTGTGTGTTTCTACCTTTTCTGTCTTGATATGCTTTGGTAGGCTTCATGGCAAAACATAGTGGATGCTTTATCCTGTTAACTGTAAAGGTTTTGAACTCCATTTATCGTCGGCAGAAACTGAGGTGGATGGGGCCCACCCACATTCTATGCGCAGTGCCACAGTCTGACATCCGCACAGCAGTGGAAGTGACCCCAGCTATAAAAGTTTCCCATGGGGTCTGGACACAGATGGCTTAAAGCACAATGTGTGTGACTCTATGTAGGAGATTCTCTTGAGGATCTATGGTTACTAGCAAGCAACGCAACTTTGTGGCACAGAACCCTGCGCAGGGGGTGGATTTTTTTAACATGGTATTGTTATACAGTACTGATATGTGTAGAAGAATAGACAATAGGCTAGATTTCACCTGGGGGAGTCCAAATGAGGTTTAACATCATTTTTTCTGTGTGGTACTGCTTCTATCTAATTTTGAAACTCCAAGGACTGAAGTATAGGTTAGTCAGGTGACGTGTTCAAGGTCCTACAGTGAGTAAGTGGCTGTTGTAGGATTCAGGTCTTTGATCTCATTTCACAGGTCACTGCTCTAACCACTAGACCACACTGGTTCAATTCCATTTATAAATGTTAATACATCCCCCAGAACCACTCGTTGTTGTATAACAGTGGTTTCACGCGCCTTTGGCTGGAGCGAGAACAGCAAAGTGAAGCTGAGCTGTTCTGGCTCAAGATAAAGGCAAGTGAAACCACTCTAATACAGGAACGAGTGGTGATGGGGGACGTATTAATATATTATTGAACGAGAGCAATCAATAATATATTTTTAAAAAACTGTTCCCGGAACGTGCTTATTTCCGGGGCATCTGCATGTGAGATGCTCTTCACAGAATAAGAATGTCTCATGCCCAGGGGAAAGGAGCACTCCAATTGGTCAGGAGTGCTCCCGCAGTCTATAATATATATTAATATGTATACTTGTGAGTGTTTCTTACAGCACAGCAATGTTATCTCATGCTGTTTGGGCAACAGGACCTCAAAGTGAAGCTGAGTGTTTCTGTCAGTCCAAACAGCACTAGGTAATATTCTTATGCTGCAAGAAACAAACACAAATATGCATATTAATATATTATGATACAATCTAACTGCTTTGAATTGAAAAAAGAGTCAGAAAGACATTTTAGAAATTATGTTTATTTTTATTTGTTGCTGCCCCCCGGTTAACACGTGAGATGGTATGGCCCATCCCAGAGTGGAGGATCTGCTGACGCTAATCAAACAAGGCAGAGGTTTATGTAGAGTGATGAACAGTTTTCCTTTTTCATTTTTGTTTGTTAAACTGTTCAAAAAAGGGAAGAACTGTAAGGAAAATGGCACAGCGGTGTATTTCCCTGACAGAATTTGGGCTGGCAGTATAGCCTAGAAATTAGAGTAACAAGCTGCGAATGATCTTGGTACATCCAGCAGACCAGACCTTGGCTTGATTCTCACAACCTCCACTTGCATACTGTATAACTCTGAGCAAGTCACCTAACTGCCCAGTGCTCCCAGGTCACCCCTGAAAACAGGCACTTGTGCCTAGTGGGCCTTACCTGGTTACCAAAGACTAAAATAAAATAAATAAACTTTAGCTGTGCCAGTTTCTAAGAGACCCACTTCAAAGGCTGTTCAGTGAGTGTACTGAGAAAACAGTTGACAAGGCAGGGTGAGGCAACATCTGTGTGCTGCATCAGAGGTAGGCTGATTATAGGTGCTGATTGGCCGTAGCAGTTAGACTACTTGATAATATATTTTTTAAATCCAATCTTTTTGTCCCTTCTGTATGTCCACCTTTCAGGCTGGCAACCACCCAATCCCACCACCACTCACCTACTGCCATGTGCCCGCATGGCTTGCTACCCCATGGAGGAGTCTTTAGGGAGGGGCATTCCCTCTCAGGACAAGTCTGCTGAGGCAGTGGTTTCATGTTGTGTGGCCCATGAGCCATTATGCTTTATGGCACTGGGGGTATTGATCTCCTATGGTCTTCCCTGTATGGGCTCTTGTGTGAGGCAGTTGTAACCCTTGACCCTCCTGTCTCCCCACTCATAGCACTGCTGTGAGCCTCACACACAAAAGCAACAGGCATACCCTGGTGCCCCTCATAGAAGAGCACACTTGCCCTGTGATTGGCTACTGCAGTGGCAGGCTGTAGCACCACCCTCTGGACTGGAATGCATTGCATGTGGCAGTGTAGGCCATGCCACTTGGGCACAGACTCCTGGGTCTACTCATGAACCTGTGTCACCTGCTTAGAAGGATGAAGCACAATGACTACTGGGCCACTGAGCAACCCTTGTTCACTTCTTATTCTAAATTACATAAAAAAGGTAATTTTTTTAACAAAAATCCAAATAAAGTAGCACATTTTTTTTTCTCGGTGGTCCCATTGCTGTGCTTTTATTTTCAAATTTAACATTTACATGTGGCAAGTATCCTTACCTGGTATATGCATTATTGCCCTCTACTGTTGCCATCAACATTTTTGTACATTAAGTAACTTGCATTCATGTATCATTTTAATTACTTGAGTATCCTATTGTACTGCACCATTAACAGTGTGCTTCTTGCACCCTTTTACTCCTGTTTGGCTTAGAGGTTCCCTCAGTGTCAAAACAAGAAAACCCCACCAAAGTAATTGACCTTTAGTTAAATTCCCTTTACCCCAGTGGCTCCTCCCTAATTAACTTTATTCTTTTTTTTTTTTTTACAGGTACTCAAAAAGGAAAACAGAATTCGATTTCTACACCCAGAAGTTATGTCAGAGGTACGTGTTCTGTATTACCCTTATCAGATACAGGATTCTCACTATACTCTCTGCTCCTCTAATACTGGCTACCTCTCTATACCTTCCATTATAAAATGTGAAGAAAGAAATCATTCAACCTGATTGGCTGTTAACCTGTACAGGTAAAAACAAGTGCTGACAACCTGGATGCAGCACAAAAAGATCAATGTACTCTTCAAAACTTTTGGTTTTCTCGTAATTTTAGTAGTCACAATTTTTTTTTTTTTTTTTACATTTGAACAGCCAGAGGACCTTATAGACACATAGCCACTGTCAAGTAATTTCACACTTATTTATTTATTTAAACATATTTTACCAGATAATCACACAGAGTCCAGGGCTCATTTCCAGTTGCAATTTAGGGGAAGGGAGAAATAGGGAATGAATACTGAGAGCATATAATTCAAATTCATTGTGTCAATATCATAGAATGTACACTTGAACTCCTCACTCCTCAACCAAATGTAACAAGAGTGACAAAAGTACCTAATTTCCTTGTATAATCAATGTTATTTAATCTATCATATAGTAAATATGCACAATCTCATCCTGTCCCATCCTCCCAGCACTGCCACTCGCTCGCTTACCCAGCCTCTGTTTTCACTCTCTCACCTGAACAAACGATCTGCAAGCCACTCTCTTCTTCTAATTGCTGCTCACTCACCAACCCGCCACTGCTTTCACTTCCTCACTTTTTCTGTTTGTACCATACTGGTGCCATTTTTACAATCATTGTCTTATACAAAAAAAAAAAAAGGTCCATCTTACTAGCAGCATCTGTTTGCGGCCACACATTGCTCCACATATAAAAAACATTATAAAATGGGTAGGGACAGTTCACAAATCGGATTGTCTGGCACACCTTGCCAGCCATATATATTTTAACTTATACTACATAAAAAAGTCCCCAAAAATGGCAAGCAGCCCTGAAATAGTATCCGTGTGCCACCCTTCCTTCATACCTCTGAAACCTGCCATCATGATTTCTTGCTAACGGCGTGGTTTTAGTGAGTGAAATTGGTAGCCACGAATACAAAATAAGAGTCACAACACTTAACAAGTGTTGTTTGTAGTTACAAATCACCTTGCTGTCCCTCCCAAGCTGCTCCCTTCCCCTTTTTACCTGCAGCTTTACAAATGCTCCGAACTGCCTTAGAAGCCCCATGCAGAAGGTGATTGCTGGGACTTTCACAGAAGTTGCTACTGCAGGAGGTAGTCTGCTGCCAGAAAGACCAAAAGCAAAACTGCAGTCTTGCCTGTGGCCTGATGTAATGACTGGGCAGCTGTCTTCAATGCCCCTAGTGACAGAATTTCATTTAACAGCATCCCTAGCAAGTAAAACGGAGGGACTATTTTACATCAACCCAGATTTTTTTTTTATTTTAGTATTTTGTTTTAAATATTACAGTTTAACAACATATACCCCTTTTATAAGTGCAATAACACACTCCAGTGTGTGGGTTATGCGCTGATATACTTACTTCTAGGGGCAGTAAGGCACTCAGCCTGTGGCCTCATGCCTCACTACACCCCTAAGCATGCATTAATCAGAGCATAACCCACACAACATCATGTGTTATTGCTTACCTAACTGCATGTGTGTGTGTGTGTGTGTGTGTGTGTGTGAGATGTAACGGCTCCTCAACAGGACTCATCTGCTAGGCTACCTCCTGCTTGTTACCACACCAATCCTGCCCAACTTGGGCCCCTTCTCCCCTGCTCGGCTGTTCACTTTACCCTTTATGGGTGTCATTCTCTTCCAACAACATTTTTTTGTTTTAAAAATAAAGATATTCACTTCGGCTCTCATGTCAGCTATTGGGTTCTGCTTTCATTTGAAACTGAGGGGAAGAATGAATCAGGAGCTCAAGCTCGAGCTGAAACAAACAGACAAACATAAAATGAAACTGCCAGCTTTTCCACTGAAACACTTTGAGGTGTGTGTGTGTGTGTGTGTGTGTGTGTGTGTGTGAGCACGGGCGTGCATGTGTGCATGCGTGCATATGTGAGTGTGTGTGTGATCAGAAGGCTGTGGGTTCTATCCCCACACAAGGCACCTGGGTTAAATTCTAATACTGACACTGTGGTGCAGCATGGTGGGGGGGGGGTGCTGTGTTTCTGAGATGCTGTCTTTCGGATGAGACATTACACTGAGATCCCATCTGCCTGTTCCGGTAGTAGTTCAGGTGGATGTCAAAGATCCCACGGCACTTCTCGAAAAGAGAAGGGGAAAGTTTTATTGAAAATCAAAGTCATAATCCATATATGTACATACAATCAAAGAAAAACTAGGTTTGGTCATAAAGAATTAAAAGCAGAAAAATAAAAATAAAAAGTTGCAATATATACATACTTTAAGTCACAGCAAAATCAGAGTCAGTTATCCAAGGCATACGTTTCCACAGTTCTAGGATTTCAGATCTGGGTTTCATTGCTAATTCCTCAAAATAAATAGTCTGAATATCCTTGACAATTTTCCCCAGGAGTTCCAGATAAGAGCTGTCCTTCTGTTGTAGTGTAAAGAGACAGGGTGCTATCCGTATATGATATCTGATTATTGCAAACATGAGACCTAGTGTGTTATAATTCCATTTCTTCCAACTGGGTGAGAAGTGCCCATATATAACATTTTGGTAGGAAGTGGACTGAAATATTGGTTCCGACCAGGTATGAGCCAAATATGACCAAAACCCAGATATAAAAGGACATGTAAACAATAAATGTTGTATTGTTTCTTCTGTCTGGGCGCATTGGGGCCTACTGCACATCCATTCATCCAATTGATTGTGCTTGTGGTTTGCTTTAAAATTTAATTTTTCATGGTACGACAGGCAGTGTGTATCCCAAATATGTGGGGGTATCCGTTTGTTGTTTAAAAGTTTTTGTAGATGTGAAAGGGATGCATCTGGGCATTTTTCATAAGGTACTGCAACTGCACATATAGAGCTTAATAAGTGGTGGTATAGTCCTTTCCTTGCCATAGAGAGTACCATGTGGCTTGTCAGGTTCCATTGTTTCAGTCTACAGAAAGCATCTTTAATACAGGATGGTATCCATACTAAAGGACAGATAGGTTCATGTCCCATTGTTGGAACCATGTTTTACAAGTATTGTAGAGCCAAGACTCCCAAGCTATATTTTGATTTAGTAGAATAGGTTTCAAATTAGTGGTTAAAAAATACTATTAAAAAAGTATAGGGTTAGGCATTCCTAGGCCTCCATCTTTTAGAGGTAGGTAGGTAACATTACGCTTGATTGGATTTAAACGACTCCCCCAGAGAGCCTGAAAAATATGCTGAACAAATTTGTTTCAATTTTTTTTTTTTTTGGGGGTGGGGTGGAGAGACGTAACTTATGTACAAAAATACCGGTATCAAATAGGTTTTTATTAGGTATATTCGTTTCTTTTTCCCCAACTTCCATTTATTCCAATTGGCTACCTTCTGCTTTCTTATTAATATTTTTTCTCCAAATTTAGGACATCAATTTCTGGTGTACCATATTGTACCCTGAGTATTGAAATTGGGCCTTGTTGTAGTTGTATAGGCCCAAGAGCGGGCACTCTATGGTAGTCAGGATCTAGTTTATAGCCAGTGCATTTTCCTAAATTAAGTGAGGCCCCCAAAAAGGAGCCAAATTCATTACAAAGTTTTAAAGATTCTGTTACTGAGGTATCATCTGCTACTCAGAGGCACAAATTGTCTGCATATTCTATGGCTTTGTGGGGGATACAGTTGATGGTGTTGTGAACAGGGTGTATATAAGTGGCCGCATTAATCTTCCTTAGCAAAGGGTCGATAAAAAGTGTGTACAGGAGGGGGCTCAATGGACAGCCTTGTCTGACTCCACATGTAATCTGTATTACGTTGCCTCTCCATCCATTTACCACAGGAATCACAGTGGCTGTTCTGTATAAAGATTTCACTCAGTTGATCATCAGATCTGGTACCCCATAATGTACTAGAGTGGCCCAAAGGAACTCATGTGTTATAGAATCAAAAGCTTTTGCTTGGTCAAGTGAAATTATGTTACCTATTAAATTTTTACTAAGCCCTTTCTCCATGACTTCTCTGAGGAGTATCAGGTGGTCAGAAATCCTCCTCAGGAATTGAACAGGATTGTGCTGTAGAAATTACCTGTGTAGCAATCAGAGTTGATCTTTTTGTTAGGATTTTTGTAAGTATTTTAAAATCAGTGTTAAGCATGCTTATTGGACGTCAAGTTTGTAGATTAAATCTTTCTCCCTTTTTGTATAAATAGATTAATATTCCCATGTTCATTTCCAAAGGAATAGACTCTGTATTTAATATACAGTATAATTATAAACTTCGGTAAGTTCTGTTAAAAATTCTGTACTATGAACTTATAAAGTTCATTTGATAGACCGTCTGGTCCAGGTGTAGTATTTGATTTTAATGTAGAGAGAGCTTTACTTAATTCCTGTGGGGTAATAGGCAGTATTGACTGTTGTATGACTTTTGGTGAGGTGTATGGTACTATGACATCACTCAGATATGAGGGTATTCTAGCAATCTCTGTGGGTAAAGCTGCATATGTGTCTGTGGTATGTTGGGACACTAGGTGAAGAATATCATTTTTATTTTTGTAATGTACACCATGTTGGTCTGATAGGTCCGTCATTTCTTTTTTATTAATATGACTCAGGTTTTGTTCAAAGGGGCAGACAGAGTCACTAGGGCCCTGGGTGCCATACTTTTGTTGTTATAATAATTGATTAGTTTTTTGTGCATGGAAATGCATCGTTTCTTGTTTAATTAAACCAATTTGTTGCATGAGATCTTGACATGTATCATATGCTTTGTTTAATAAATTCTGGAGGTGATGTCGATTTTGTAAATAGGCCAAATATGACTGTAGACTTTTAAATTTACTGAATTTTTTCACAGACTTTTTTAACTCAATTTTGGTAGCTTCCCGCCACAGAAGGAGGTTGTCAAAAAGCACAAAGACTGATTTACGTGCCATTATCCACTAGGTCAGGGCTGTTGTAAAATGAGTGTCTTGCAGTAATGAGTTATTGAATTTCCAGATACCCGGGCCTTTGGACAAGGTTGTTTGTCTGTCTATGGTAATGGATAACAGATTGTGGTAAGAAAATTCTGTGGGTTGTACTTTTGCATCTATAATTTTTATGGCTTTTTTTTAAATAATAAAATAGTCAATTCTGGTTGCAAGCATAGCTTTGTGGAAAGTAGGAGTATGTAAATTTGTTTTGGTTAAGTAAGCATCCTTTAGTCCAGCCATGTGAATGACTTTAGATAAAAAATGAGTGTCACAGTAAATTTTTTGTGTTTTGGAATTTTTACTTCTGTCTAATTTGGAAAGGCTGCAGTTAAAGTCCCCCCTCCCTCCCCGAATATAACAGTTTGTGATGTGTGTAGATAGGGTTGTATCTGCTGTAGTAGCTCAATTCTTAGGCATTTAGTTTGTGGGCTATACATATTTATTAGTCTGTATGAGATAGCTTGGATTAGTACATCTGATATAAGTACCTGGTCAGGGACCAAGTCATATAACTTTAAAAGTTGTATTTCTGGCATTCTAAATACAATCCCTTCCCCAGAGCAGGTGTCTGGCCCTATGGACAAGAAAGAAGGGCCTAGATTCCAATCTTTTTGGGCTTGTTTTATCTCATGGATAGTATGGAATCGTGCATCCTGTAAGAATATGATCTCTAGTTGCAGGTACCTGAGAAATAAAAATATAACATGCCTCTTCTCTAATCTTTTTGCATTGTTAAAATTCACAGTGTAGAGAGTAAATGCATCACTCATTAATAACAAAAACAAAGGAAGAAAATTACATGGTTCGGTTCCATCACCTCTGTCTGCCCCTCCTAACATGTTGTTCTTTATGCTTTGTTCTAGCCTTTCTTTTCTGACCACCTATGTTCTTTGGTTGCGCTTCTGTGTCTGTGGTGACCACTGGGAGGGAGGAGATTATAAAGGAAGAATCTGTGTCTCCATCAGATTCTTCCAAGACACTTAGTAGAAGTTCATACTTGTTTGCTACGGGTACTCCTTTCTGAAAAATACGTTGTGAAGGGGGGATGGGTTTAGAGACCTACCAGGCTGACCGTCTAGGTCTGTCCACCAAAGGGACCATGGAGGGGGGCATGCTGTCTTCAGTGGGGGGTTTGTCTGTAGGGGGTCTGTGGCAGTCCTTTGTATTTCTGTGTCATCTTGTGGTAATGTTTGGGCGACTGGAACCTCCAGAAGGGAGGGAATGGGGGATGAAAGGTACTGTTGTGGGTTGTTGAGTAGATTCCAGGGACACTCAAACTGGACCAGGAAGAGGCTTATTACCAATCTTAGTTTTCTGGGCCTGTGTTATAACCAGCTTCTCTTCTGCCCCATCATCATGATCCCAGTGGTTATGGGCTGCCCATACACAGTTTTGGAAAGTGTGCCCCACCTCTTCACACAAATTACACTTGCATTCATTCAAACAGTTATTACCTGTATGCCCCAACTCCCTGCAAACTGTACATTTTACTTTATTGCATATACCAAACCAAACTTTATTTATGGAATGTTATTCCAAAAAAAGATCATAGCATTTTACATAATCATGATAAAACAAGTTAAAACCATATTTCTAAAATCATCATCATAGCAGGAGCTTAAATATCAGTGTAAGCTAATTCAAATAAATAAGTTTTCAAGGTACATTTAAAGGCCTATACTGCTTAGATGCACTGCAAAGCTGCACCTACAGCATGCTTTCGGTTGCCCTGGATAGAATAGGACCCCTGTGTCTCTTGCTAAAAAAATGACTTAGGAAGATGTATCACCCCACAGTCACTTGTTTTCAATATTACTTTAAATTTCCACCCCACAGTCCAAATATTCTTTGAGTCGAGAATAGCTTCTGGGTCCCCCAAAACTGTACATCTAAGCTTTAACCAATAAATCAAGTCATTTATGCTGACTTCTTCATTTCAGAAAAGAACAGCAATAGTCTTGTAGGCTGGCTTGGTAAATGGTATGCTACAAACGGTGTCCATAATGCAGTTTTCTTCAGAGAGTGGTATTTTTGCCAAAACCTTTCCAGACCTATTGCTGTTTTAAAACTAACATTGAAGGTAGTTTCTCCAGAAATGTGGATGAGAGCATACAGTTTGTGGGCAAAAAATTTCACTGAGTCTTTAATGAGTGTTCTGGCAATGAAGACTCTATCAGGTAGATCTGGCATGCCTCCTACATAGGAGAGTCATACTGCATTGTGCCTTTTTGCAGGCAGGATGGGGGTTTTAAATAAAGAAGCAAACAGCCTTTGTGTGGGTTTTTGAGGTGGATTCGGTAGCACATCGTGCACAAGTCTGGAAGGCCCAGGCTGTATCTCTGGGATATCTGCAGCAGCATGCCTGTGAGAGAAAATGGGTGCGTTCTGTGGCAAATTCAGAACTGGGTTCTGTGTTAGGGAATGTTCTTCAGGAAGATGGAGTGCTTCAGGTTCTGAGGGGAGGGACTTTGCAGTCTTCCCTGTATGCTTTGGTGGGTGGTTTGCCCCACAAAGTCCATGGGACTAGGCATACAGATAGGAGAAGAGCCTGCATGCCAAGCTCCAGTTGTAGGGTCCCGTTCCCAGCCTGTTCCTTGTAAGGCCGGATTTATAGACCATTCGTTAAATTGGTCTGAGGGTACATTTTGTTTTACAATCTCCTTTTCCCCTTGTCTGTTTGGGAAATTGATTTTTAATATAGCAGATTCACTTACGGTATTAGGCTGGTTGTTTTCTTGAGTTTGTTCAGGTGTCTGAGTCCGGGCCGAATGCATTCCACTTTAGTTGCCGTTGCCCCAGCAGGTGGCCAGCCCTTTGATGTTACTGCATCAGCGTTCAGCTGGGAGGACTTGACAGTCTGACTGACAGCGTCAGTGCAGAGCTGTCGGATCTTTTGTTGCAGGACCATTTTTTTGTACATGAATTTCCATTCCTCGTCCTCAAGCACTTTCTGTAGATATGTAGTTTCTTTGTGTTCTGAGCTTGTCAGTTCATTGCCATCAGTGATCATATAGGCATCCAGATCGGACCCCTCTTCTAGTAAGAAATCAACTGCCATTTCTATAGGTGCAACTGGACCATCAGGTACTCCCATTCTCTCAGTGGTCACATTCTGGTCAGATAAATTTGTGGAAACAATAGCAGCAATAACAGTAATCTCTAGTTGTGTCACAGTAGGGGAGGAGACCATCTCCCCCACCTCCATGTCTTCCAGCCTCTCGTCCTCTCCAACGACTGCCATCTTGGCAGGAAGCTGAGACAGCCAAGGGGCCCCCTACAGAATGAGCAGGGGAATTTCCCCAGTGTCCTGGCAAAATTTCCCCCATTCACTAAAAATACCACCAACAGCTTAATCTGGTTCAATGTCAGTTGGCAGCCATCTGTATCTCCCTCACCCGGGATGAGGCTGAAAATAGGTAGAATTGTCTAGTCCTCCTTTCCCGGTCAACAAAAACTAAATAAATAACTAAAGCTACCAATCTTAAAAATAAATTTTATTTATTTATTTAAAAGTTTTACCAGGATAGACACACTGAGCAGGCAGCTGCTCAATTCCAGATGTGTCCGGGGTATCGCAGGAGACATTGCAACAATATACAATAACTACAATACATCCATATAGGGAAGGGAAAGGGGAAATTGTTTAACCAGGAAAGGCACACTAAGCCGGAGCTTGTTTCCAGGTGTGACCTGGGAGCACAAGGAAGTTAAGTGACTTGCTCAGGGTCACACAGTATGCAAGTGGAATCTGTGGGATTCAAACCCAGGTCTGGTCTGCTGGATGTCACCAGATTTGCAGCTCAGAGCCTTAGACCACTGCGCTATACTGCCTCCATATAGGGGTACAATACAGATATACAGATATACAGAGTGCTTTTATATATATATATATATATATTAGAGGCAAAAAACTCTGTTTAATGCATTAGTTAGGGTTGTTCCACACCGACAAAAGCGAGGAAATTTGGTGTTAGGGTTGAAAGTCCCCCTTGGCCCCCCTGCCCACACCCCCAACCAGCATCGGGGTGTGCATTACGGTTGTCAGCCATAACTCTCACCCCATTACATGTGTAAAGAAGCAGAGGTGTAGGAGAATGGGGTGAGAGTTAGACAGACAACCCTAATGTGCACCCGATGCTGGCTGGGGTGTATGGGGGCTAAGGGGGCTTTCAACCCTAACACTGAATGTCCTCGCTTTTGTCGGTGTGGAACAACCCTAACTAATGCATTAAATGGAGTTTTTTGCCTCTAATTTCCCTTTTTTGAGAATGATAACAAGAAATAGTGAATGTCATGCGGCCCACGCTCCCGTCACATGATGTCTTGTCACATAGTAACATTGTGCCCTCAAACGCAAATAGTAATGCGCATGGTGACGCAAAGTGAAACAGAAAGAGAAACAGTAGTGTAGATAGAAATGTTAAAAACAATGCAAAAGCAAGCACAAATGAAAATGCAAAGGGTAACGCACATGGTGGCGTAGACGTGAATGGTAAGTGAAACGGGAACAGAACCACAAGCCAAAACGGTAACGGTAACAGTAATGTAAGCACACAGGCTGGTTTTCCCCAAAACCTGCATAAAGAAAGACAGTGAGTACAAAGAATGTATGCATAATAATGGTTCTCGGAGCAGAAAATGAGGACTTGGAATACTAAATTGCTTATATCTCTGGAACCGTCGACATAGGAAAAAATTTAGAAGTCATATGATTTATGACTTTCCTGGCTAGTTTAATGCTTAGTCCCCATTTGAGGCTAAACATTTTCTGACAAAAGTCCATATCTAGCACCGTTCAGAGATCTGGGCCTGAAAACTGTGAAGCTACCGTAATGTTATCCTATGGGGAACAAAAGAGAAGTTCAGAGTGCCATAACTTTGGCTCCTGTAATATTTTTCACCAAACCACAAAAGGCACATCTGTGGGATGTTGCTGTGTTCCTCAAATTTCAGCCCAAAAGACCAAACCGTTATTTTGCAGCAGGGCCAAAAGATTCCTATAATCGTTGGACGCCGTAATGTTATCCTATGGGAAAAAGTGTCAAATTTGGAGTGCCGTAACTTTGCCATGTAATATTTTTCAATGAAATACTGCAAAGGCACATGTGAGATGTCGGCTGCGTTCCTCAAATTCAGGCAAAACACCAAACCGTTCTTTTGCAGCGGGTGCCAAGAATTGCTGTCATCTTCACAGCTGAAAAGTACTGTCGCAGTTTGCGAAAGCTTTCGCAAATTCATTCGACAGTGTCACAAGTGCGACAGTACTTTGTGAAAGTACTTTTTCCAGAAATTTGAAAAACATATTTCTGTGGTATTTTACCCAAAATAAAGACATGGCTAACATCCTCAGGGTCCGACTAGGTGAATACAAAAAGAATTAGGTTGCTAGAGGGTCCCAAATTTAAATGCCAAGCATTTTTCTGATCGCTAACTGAAAACAAAATGGTGGATTTGCGACAGTAAAAGGGCCATTTTCGAAAGTAAAAACTGCATTTGTGACACTGTCGAACTTTCTGTTAACTTTTCTCATCGACTTATAATGGGAACTTGTTTTCTGAATAACTTTTGAACCGTTTAATATTTGTTCATGAAATCTTCAAAAGGCACATCGGGGACTCCAACCGCACATTCCCTGAATATTTCGGACAGTCCATAAACCGTGCGACTTGTACACGCGACAGTAAAATTCCAGAAAAGTAATCGCATGCAGATCATGCTTAATAACTCCACAGCCGTATAAGCGACCAGAACGGAACTTGGCAGATCCTAAGGCATATGGGTCTTGATCGTGTATACCAAATTTCAGGCAAATCTGTCAAACGGTTGCAAAGTTATTAAGGTGCAAAATTTGGGGTTTAACATGTAAATGGCTCCTCAACCCTAACTATAGTGGCACTACCGTGCCACTATAATATAAAAAAAATAGACATAAGGACAATATTATAATAGCTCCGATGCCACCAGCGAGATGGCATGAGACGATCAGTGGGAATTAAGCAGACAGCAGGGGCTGCCATGCACAGCTGGGTTGACGTGCTTAGGCCTAAGTCTGGAAATGGGAGGGATTAGATGCATGTGCAGGTGGAATGGAAGTGAGCTTTGAGTAGAGAGTTGAGGCAGTGAGCAGAGGGAGCATGCCAAATGGCTGAGGGGAGTGAATTCCACAGTCTAGGCATGTGATATGAAAAGGCTGCCTGGCTTGCAGTGGTGGACATGTGCAGGACAGCCAAGGACTGGGTGTCATGATGTCTGAGGGCATGTGGGGGGGAGGTGAGGATAGGGCTGAAAAGAGGTAATGGGGCAGGGACTGTGACCAGTACTTGGCCGTGAGACTAGTGCAGTGGGACTGCCTCCTATCCTGAAGAGAGGGGAGGCCTAGGGTTTGGTAGAGGATGCAATAATTGGTGCTGTGTGGACAGTCAAGAGTGAAATGACAGAATGAGTGGAAGAGGGTATCCAGTCTGGTAAGGGAAGTTTTGGGAGTGACACTGTAGACTACATCGCTATAGTCACAAATTGAGAGAATCATTTTCTGTACAATAGCATGACAAGCCAACAGTAGGATACACCCATGGTTATGATACAAGGCACCCAGTTTGGGGTGAGGCTTCTTGTGGATGGCCTCAATATGTGCAGAAAAGTTGAGGTGTTGGTCAAGCCAAACCCCAAGGTATCTAAAGGAGGTGCAATCCTCCAGCTTTGTCCCATCCAGGGTGTGGTAGCTGGGGAAGGAGAGGAGCTGAGAGAGTCTCTGCCTTGTGCAGAAGGACATGGAGACTGTTTTCTTGGCATTCAGGAAGAGCTGATTGGAGCAAAATCAGAGCTGGACATTGTTGAAGTCACGCTGAAGTCTGGTTGCAACATCAAGACCGTATCATCTGCATTCATGTGAATAGATGTGTGCGGGCAGGCAGAGGACAGATCATTTAGGACAATGGAGAACAGGAATGGGCCAGCCATGGAGGCACCAGTAGGTCAAAAAAGCTCAAGTTCATGCAGGTGGAGCGACTGTTTTATGAAATACTAAGCTAGCCTTTTCAATATTTACAACAAAAAACACATATTTATTGCTTACCTAAAATATCCAGAGTTGGAGGTAAAACCTTTGCTTTTGTTGCTGCTGCCATCCAAAATGGTTGACTCATATTTCATCTAATTAGCTAATCTTTCCTCTTCAAATGGAACATAAATCTTGTTATTTAAGTGTTTCGTACACCAATTAGAAAACCTGGCACATGGAAAGGCAGTTTAATACCACAGTGAATTATTTAATGTGTTTTTTTTGAAACAGTCTTAGTTTTAACTTATGTAGGGTTCCATATTTATTTATTTATTTATTTATTTAAGAGTTTAACCAGGCAGGCACACTGAGCAGCTAACCACTCGTTTCCAGATGCGACCTGGGGGAAACAAGGGGGGGAACATGAGGGGAAAACAAACACAAGTATTTGTACAGTTGAGAAGGCACAATATGAAAGACTATACATGTTGGTAGCTAAGGCAGCCATGCAACTTAAGACTAGGCAGGCACAGAGACAATGCATAGGAAAAGACATTGCATTGTACATATAAAATTAAAATAGCTAGTGATTTGTAGACTCTAAAGAGAATCGTACTTTGTCCCACATAACATGGTGGGCTAGCAGAACTTGAGGCCTACTAATGTGTGGGCCCGGTGCAGGAGCAGACAGTGAGAAAATGTTCATGGAGGCGGGAGTTGAGTTGTCTAGGATTAGTGATATGGCGGATATCTGTTGGGAGGTCATTCCATAGTTTAGGTAAGCGGTAACTAAGCGCAGCCTGACCCATAGAGGTACGCATACAAGGGATATGGAAACGCCTAGTATCCGAGTGTTGCAGCGAGTAAGCCGCCAGGGGTTGAGAAGTTAAGGTGGAATTCAGGTAGGGTGGGAGGGTATGGGACCAGTATTTAGCAGCAACTCGTGAGCAGTGGATTTGTCTGCGGGCTGAGTGTGAGGAAAAGGCCGGGGAGCTATAAAGGTCACAGTGGTGCATCAGTTTAGGACATTCCAGTATGAAGCAGCAGAAGGAATGAAAGAGTGTGTCCAGGCTGGTCAGAGTGGAAGGTGAGGCGGTGCCTGAACTACATCCCTGTAATCAAAAATTGGAAGTATCACTTTTTGCGAGTTCACGCCTGACCAGGTGGGCAGGCAGCCTTTGTTATGACAGAGGGCCCCCACTTTAGGAAGCAATTTTTTGTGAAGGGAGTCTATGTGAGTTGAGAAGTCTAGATATTGGTTGAGCCAGACGCCGAGGTAGCGGAACAAGGTACAGGATTCTAAGGGGGTAAGGTCCAGGGTTAGGAAAGGGGGGTGGATGGTGAGTCGGGAGAGCCGAGGTTGCGAGCCAAAAGTTAGTGGGATTGTCTTTTTTGCATTTAAGAAAAGCTGATTCGATCTGAGCCAAAGTTGAACAGTGTTGAAATCCTGCTGCAGTTGTTCATGCACTGTATCTGCGGATGGGCCAATGTTGTAAAGCACAGTATCATCTGCATACATTTGCATAGCAGAATGGGAGCATACTTGCGGTAGTTCATTCAGGAAAACTGAGAATAGGATTGGGCCCAGGACTGAATCTTGAGGAACTCCCATGGTGATAGGGAGGGGGGACGGTGTGCTGGGGCCTATTCTCACAGCTTGTTGTCTGCCATGCAAGTACGCCTGAAACCAATTAGTGGCAAGGTCGGATAGGCCAGCAGCCTTTAGTTTGTCCAGTAGGACTGTGTGGGAGACAGTATCAAAGGCTTTGGCCAGATCGATGAAAATGGCCGAGGTGATATGGCCTTCATCCATACCTGAGAGGATATCATTTGTGACTCTTAATAGGGAGGTGACAGTGGAATGAGATTTTCGGAAGCCTGATTGGTAAGGGGTGAAGAAAGAGGACTTGACTAAGTATTGGGAGAACTGAACAAGGACAAATTGTTCTTGTATTTTTGCCAGAGTTGGGAGAAGAGAGATGGGACGGTAATTCCCAGGGGAGGAGGGGTCCCCCTCTTTTGGAAGTGGGATGACAGTTGCCATCTTCCATGCTGTGGGAATTGTTGACGTAGAGAAGGAGAGGTCGAGCAAGTCGGCTATCGGGGTGGCAATAGCAGGGGCCGAGAGATGGAGTAGTCTGGAGTCTATGCCTGAGGGACATTTACCCTTGTTGGGGTTTAGGTTACACAGCGCATGGTAGACTTCGGTCGGGGAGACAGGTCGGAAGGAGAAGGAGGGAAGGGGAGGTGTGCTGGAAGTTAGAAGTGGTAGTTGCCTTGAGTGGGGAAAGAGGTAGGCTCTGAACCAGGGAGGAAGCGCTGTTGGTGAAGAAGGTGTTGAAAGCCGAGGCAACTTCAAAAGGGTCAGTGACAGCTGAGCCTAGGATGGATAGGGCTGGGGTAGGTGGTTGTACAGGCGTGGATAGGAGTGATTTAATAGTTTTCCAGAATTGGGTCGGGTGGTTAAGATTTGTGCTAGGGGCCAGCGAAAAATAGTTCTGTTTAACTTGTTCGATCGATTTCGTGCAGGAGTTACGAAGGGCTCGATAAGATTGAAAGGCTCGATGGGAGCTAGTTGTTTTGTGCTTTTTCCATGCCTGGTCCCTGGTGTGGCATTTGCTGATGATATCAGCAGAGATCCATGAGAGGTGGGAGCCCCTAACTCTAGTTTTTTTTTGTGGAGCAGGAAGGTTCCAGACATGCAGGAAGCTATTTTTGAAGTTGTCAAGTGCAACGTCAATTGTAGGGGCCCTGGAGATGAAGGACCAGTCCACCAAGGTCAGATCCAACAGAAGTGATGTTAGAGAGAGTGATTTGAAGGACCTGGCTAGTAGGGTCCGGGAGGGGGGTTTGAGGGGTTTATGTACTTTTCTGACTAAGTAAACCATATGGTGATCACTTAGGGAGTCCGGGAGTAAGCCTGCTCCTGTTGACCTATGGGGGTGTGTGGTCAGTGCCCAGTCCAGAAGGGAGTGGTTGTACATTTTTAGGTTTAGCCTGGTGGGTTGGGATATTTGTTGTGTGAGGTTTAGGGCATTTACTTTGGAGCATAGCTTGGCGCAGTTATTTGCCAGCCAGTTGTAATTGAAGTCCCCTAGGACATATAGTTCACCTGTTGCGGCAGCGGATTTTAAGTTGGCCAGGTGGTCCAGTATACACGGTATAGGGGTGTTAGGGGCGCAGTAGGATCCTGCTACATATACCGGAGCGGAGAAGGGCAGAGCAATTTTGACAGTTAGAGACTCAATTTGTGGCGAGGGAGTAGGGGTGGGGACCGTGGTGAACTGATGCTTGTCGGAAATAAACATGGCTAGGCCACCACCCCTTTTTTTACCCTTCCAGTCTTGCTTAGTTAGGGAGTAACCTGGAATGGCAACAGCGGAATCAGGGTGTTGGGGTTTGAGCCATGTCTCAGAGAGTATTAGGATGTCTGGCGAAGTGATAGGATGGATAGTTGAAGTTCTGGAATTTTGTTGAGGACACTGCATATGTTTAGGTGCATTATTTTTAGGCCCTTTGGTAGAGCCAGAGGGGTTGGTGTTGTAGAAGGGGTAGGACCAGGGTTAGTTTCAATATCACCTGCTAGTAGTAGGAGTAGTGATACAAGCTGTAAGAACCTGTGCCGAGAGGTCCTGTATGTGTGATGGTATTTATGTGGGCGAGGTACTGACGGGATCAGGTCAGCCTTGAAACAGCGTAGCACAGACAGTCCGGGTGAGAGAGAAGGGGGGAGAATGGTTGCTCCTATTAGCTCGTTGGGGGTGGCTAGTTGGTGCTGACTGTGGGAGTGTGGATGAGCTCATTAGCCCTGTGATTAAGTCATTGAGGTGGCGATGTGACAGTGGTTGCCTTAGGGGGCGAGAGGTTGGGGGAGAGTGGCTACTGGCAATCCAAGCAGGAGTAGAGAGAGAGAGCTAGAAGTAACATTGTTATGCTGCAGCAGGGAGACATGTACAGTGTAGCAGCCACTAGTGGAGCAGGCAGATAACCTGCAAATGGAAAAGTGGGCTGATTGTTTTTTACTCCCACACGATCACGTGACACTCCCTATAAAGCTACGAGCTGACCAAGGGTGGTGGTGGGGGCGGTGGGGAGTTTGCTGCTCAGCACCAGCGGGGCCTTCACCACGCTCTGACTGGCCCACATAGACGTAAAAGGGTGAGCTCACAGTCCAAACAGGCTGAGCTCCTTTTCGCGTACCTTTTCCCGCTTTCCGATCTTGCGGCTCTGTTCTGGGGGGGTCCACGCTGGTCCGCGACCCCACGCCCGAGGCTGTCCATGCTGCTGGGAGGGCAGGCGGCTTCGTAGCCCTCACGGCTACCAGCTTTTCCCGCTTTCTGATCTTGCAGCTCTGTTCTGGGGGGGGGTTCCACGCTGGTCCGCGACCCCATGCCCGAGGCTGTCCATGTTGCTGGGAGGGCTGGCGGCTTCGTAGCCCTCATGGCTACCAGCATATTAATGGTGTCATTTCCCCACTCAGTATTCATGTTTTAATTACTTATACGTTCCGGATCCCAGTGACATTAGTTGAGTGCAAACCTAAAGTAGCTCTTTCCATGCAGCAGCCAACATCACTGCTGGGTTCCAGAACTTCGAAGTACATAAAGAATATTGAGCAGGGGACGGCGGCATTAACAAGGGACCCTAAAACAGGAAGGAAAAAAAAACACTCCACTATTCCAAAACAAACACATGACACAATACTCAAGGGGTATTAAAGTGATTTACCAACTTCCCCAGATGTCATGTTTGCAGATCACCTTCCCTTCATTGAGTGATGCAAAGCTCAGCTACCCTGAAGTTAAGTATTAAATATATTCAGATGCTTAGTTTTTTAACATTTTTGTGCCACAGTTGTCTCTGCATGTTTTTTTCTTTGTTTGAAGTTCGCACATGAGCAGTGCATCCACATGCATGAGTGACATCAGCACAGGGAAGGTGTTCCCACTGCACCTTTCTCACTGCTCGTTCATTCATCTTTCCTGGACCCAGCCTCAGTGAGTGCAGATCCAAAACTGAACTGGCAAAACTTACAGCACTGATGACTGAAACTGTTTGTTATATTGACAGCTGTTATACTTCCTTTTGGGATTGTAGAAGTGGTAATTTCTCCTGATTTTCAATTTTACTCATCTGACTAAGCTCTGTGTCCTAGGTCCATTGGTTCTAGGAACATCACAATCTACATTGCTTGAGTACAGTGTTAGTTTTAATAAGTGCTGCAAGTACATAATTATAACAACAAGTCTGTATAAACAAGCATTTGTCAATGCCGAATGTTGCTTGCTTGTATGTGCTGTTTAGATATTTGGAAGTGATAGTTCCATGCCTTCCTCCCGAGTCATCCACTGTGTCTTTCCGCTCAGTATTCACGGAAGAGTGGAAGGGGCAGGGCCACAGAAGTACAGCAGTTGCCAAGGGGGTGAAAAGGTGGACAATAGTCCATTCAAAAACAAAACAGTCCTGCAGGAGCTCACTAAATTGAAGGTGGACAAAGCGATGGAACCAGATGGCATATGCCCAAGGATATTAAGAGAACTGCTAAGGGAGATAGCAGTACTTCTGGCAGCCATGTTCACTGAGTCATTCAACGTGAGTGAATTGGAGGAGGGCACATGTGGTCCTTCTACAGAAATGCAGCAGCAGGGAGGAGTCAGGGAACAATAGGCCGTTCAGCCTCATCTCAGTAGTGAGGAAGATCATGGAGGCATTGCTTAAAGAAAGGATAGTGGGGCATGTAGAAGCCATCGGAGCCCAGAACCATAGATAACATGGATTCACAGTGGGGACATCATATCAGACAAATCTGGTTGATTTCTTTGACTGGGTGACAAAGGAAGTGAATCAGGGTGGGGCACTGGACAACGCTTACCTTGATTTCAGCAAAGCCTTTGAACCATCCCACATAGGAGGCTGATAAACTAGCTGGGTAGGCTGGGCATGGGGGAAAGGGTGGTAAACTGAGTTAGAAACTGGCTAACAGACAGGAGGCACAGAGTGGTGGTAAATGGGGTGCAGTCTAGGGAGAGGGGGTGACCAGTGGGGTGCTGCAGGGTCTTCATTAGTAACATTGCAGAACGGATGAAGGGGAATTTTTTCACCAAATTTTCAACATAGCCATTTTAAGACCTCTGCTCATGAACAGTGTCACTGATTTTCTTAATGTGTCAATACATTGATTTCGCACACCGACTACGCCATTGTGCTCTACATGGCGGAAACACGTTTTAGGTGAGATGTGAAAATGACAGCTATATTGCTCAAAGGAGGTGTGGTAAAATGGCAATCTATTGACAATCTGGAGTGAAAATAATGAAAATTCGCGAACTTTGATGCGTGGGAACTGTCAACACGCTAAGTAAAAGCGAGTCATTTTAGAATTCTTTCACCAAATTTTCAACATAGACTTTTGAAGAGTCCACCTTATGAACACTGGCAGTGTCATTTCGTTAATTGGTTCCGAAAGGTGATTTCACGCAGTGACCGTGAAATCACCCTTCGGGCCCGATTAATGCCATGAAAGTGCAAGAATTCATGAGGAGAGGTCCTAAAAACCCCATGTTGAAAATTTGGGCCCAAAATTCCCAAAAAAGCTTGAGATATGCAACAAAGTTGAAAAAACCCTTTTAATTCCATTATACAGCTTACCAGCATTTCCTCAGTTCGCGGTCAGCTTTGAAGAGTGCAGACGTGTTCCCGGTCCACCGAAGATTGTCGCACCGGACTCCGCAGGTACGTATGGGGGTGGGGGTGTGTGGGGAGGCAGGGTGCGCAGTGGGTGGGTGCAGGTTGTGGGGGGGCAGGAAGACTATGAGGGACCTTTTTTATTTACAGTTTTTTTTTTATTACGACGACGTGGGATGTTTGCCATGCTGACGTGGTCTCCCAGCGTGGCAGCTGGAAAGGCTGTTTGGGGGGCTGGAGCTGATGGGGGATTGAGCACTCCCATCGGCCATAACAAGCTTTGCCATGCTTGGGTGGGCTCCCAGCATGGCACCCAGAAAGCTTTTGGGGGGCGTGCAGCCGTGCAGCTGGTGGGAGACTGGGCACCCCCATCAGCTATAACAAGCTTTGCCACACTGGGGAGGGCTCCCAGCGTGGCACCTGGACAGCTTTTGTGGGAGGGGTCGTGGAGCTGATGGGGGGATTGGGCACCCCCATCGGCCATACAGTGTGTGTGTGTGTGGGGGGAGGGAGCACATCAACACGCAATATGCGTGCTTGCGTGTGTGTGTAGGGGGGGAGAGCTCTGCTCACTGAAGCGGAGCTCTCCCTTTCAACTGTACGACCACTGCATTTTCAACTGCTGTCATAGACAGCTGCAGCAGTGATTGGGGAACTGGGGTCGCACCTGCAAAAACACTGACTGAATTTGAAGACAGGTGCCACACCTCCGAAAATTTGGATGATGGCACTATGCTTCTTGCACATGCGTGCAAGCAACATAAAAATACATTTTTTTAACTGAGTGGAGCTGTAATCTGTAGCGTATTGGGACACAAAAGGATGACTTTTGAACTGGGCAGATTTATAAACTGAAGTAAGCTTTTCAATATTGGTACATAGAGGTCTGTGTTAAATGGATGACTTTTTCAACAGTTCAGAATTGTAATGTGCAGCAAGAGTATAAGCACTGAGCTGCACAGTCCAATCCCAGAACAGTGCAATAAACTGTATTTTTGGCAAGTGCTGCTTCCAGTGTGATTGCTTCAGTAAACTGCATTTGCTATTGCATTTCTGATTGTCACCATCATTATAGATAGTTTATATTTTTTCTTGTGCTCCTGTGTTTTCTTGGGCTCATTTGGTGTTCTCATGCAAGGACCATAACACTGATCACCAAAGTATGCTTAGATGTGCATGAATAAAAGGACATGGTGCACACCGAATTGTTTCTCCAGCTTGCCAGCTCCTCACTAAGTTTATAAATGAATGCAATAAAATCAGTTATATACTGTACACAGTTATACTGTACATAGTTTACAGTGTATCTCAAAATTAAAAACACTTCGTTTTTTTAACATTTTAACATACAGTCTTTATTTATAATTAGGGTTATGGCATCATTGTATATGCTCCGGAGCATCAGCAAAAGAGACTGCAGTTGCCATCCTCTCCTGACACTGTGGTAGCAATGTACGGCTTCTATGATGTTATATTGCAAAGTGTGCTAGTCAGTTCGGCATACTTAGGGAATAATGTCTGAACCAAAATATGGGCTGCACAGCAACGAATGCAGGGAGTCTACACAATGCACCATGACATCGGTAAGACATGGGAGACAGTATAGTGCAGCATCTGTTGTATTTGCTGTACACTTTAAGCATGTGCATCAGAGATCCACTGTAATGGAAAAAATAGGAAAACACAAATGGCTTGACACAGACTGAAGTGGTAATGAAGTATGGTGACATAAGTGAGGAAGGGTGGATCAAATACAGTCTAACACTTGAGTACCTACCGCAAGGATATGTCCCTTTTTTGTAGTGGACCAATCAAACGATACTTAGGCTATCTAAACATAAATGCGGTCTCTTTCTCCATGAGAAGGGTATTGGCAGTGTCATTTTTAACCTTGGGGGGTGGGGGACAATCACCGACTGTACTGTGTATTTTTTGCTCAATTCATAATGCACCTGGAGGCACACATGTAGCGGCAATAAGCCAATGCCAGGATAGTATTACAGATGCATTATGCAGACACTAATGCCAGCTGCAGTCTGTATAGTTCCTGAACGCTTAGAGGTAACACAAAGCTGGTGCAATAATTTGTAGTTTTAAATTTATAACATGCCATAAACAGGGGAACCGGTGACTTCAACACATTACTCAATCACTGATACCTCTAAAGGGGAAAGTACAGGCAGGCCCCCAACCCCCAAACACATACATACACAGAGAAGAAAGCCATAGCGTAGACCAGTTGGCACTAGGGCAAAGACAGACCCAAACAGTATAAATAATTTACTGATAATAAAAATTCTATGCTGCAGCATTTTTCTAAGTGTATGTGCGCATCTGGGGGGTTTGGAGTGGTTGGGGTACAAGGTGCCTGCTTGTAATTTCCACCCTGTGCTCCATCAGAGTGACTGACTGATAAATCAATTGGCGGAGGTCACTACTAACTAGTACCGGGTGAGGAGTTTGGACAAATTGGATTTGGACAAATTGTGAGCAATGTATCCTGCTCAAGCAATGCCACCAGATCGAGCCATGCTCTCAGTGTCAAGCTGGAGTGGCCAACAACTCATTAGCATAGGGAAAGCAATCCCCCCCCCCAAAAAAATATAAAAACCCAGGGTACTATTGCTAGCATTTGTGTGTGCTCATCGATGCTGGGAGTAACAGAACACACACCATACCTCGATTTTGCACAGTAAAATGACAGCAATGACGGGAACTAAACCGTAGCACTAAGTAGCAAAATATAACAGTCCGTGTTGCTAAGTCTGCTCTCACTGCTGTACTGGAATGGATCGGGACTGCTGCTGTGACTGCCTGAGCTACTGCCCACTTCATTTTCACTGCTGTTATAGGGTCATCCCTTTGGGACTCTACTATGCAGTGGCTGTCAAATTGTGGCACTATGTCAGTGTCCAAAAGATCAGTGTTAGTGCAGGACAACATAATGCTTTTATCATCGGACCCTGAAAATGAACTGTTTGACGTTGCTATTGTCATGCTGCATGCTGCGACCAAGAGCTCTGTTATCAAGACAGAATTGCTGTGACCAAGAACTAATTTTAATTGCAGAGCACAGATCTCCCTGTGGTGACATTGCAAAGGTAATGAGTGTCAAAGGTCACCAAATATAGGCTCCAAAACACAAAATGACACTTTCTGGTTTGTGAGGGTGAACACCTGATTTAATTTGCTAAAATAGGCTATGCATCTATCAAAATACATTGCGAATCAGTTCTATATGCAGTCACCTTGCAGTATATGTGTTCATATATAAAAACTTGGTAAATCACTTTAACAGACTTCTCACATACCTGGATTTCCAGTTACATTACAAATGCAAAAACAAGGTTTATATTCCATTGAAACTTCTCTCTTCTTCCTTACCTTTAATTCTTATTTTTTTATTATAATTTTTTCCCTTCAGTTTAATTGACACTTACACCTACTAAAAATTATATTATCTGGTACAGTATCTGTTACAATATGTTAGAAATGTATAAAGTTCTTTGTATTTCATGCTGTTTATTATGTTTCTGTAATTTTGTTTCCTTCCCTGATGCTGTAGTTCCCATTTTACTATTTCCAGTGCAAAGTATTGTAAGGTACTATTTCCATGCAGCACTCTATACACAAATACACCATAATTTATCGTGCCAGAGAATATGCACAGGTTTCATATAAACTACCCTGCAGACCTGGAGCTACCAACGCCTCTGGGACAACTTTGGAAATTACATTAGATGCCGTTTATCTTTTGTTTTATATTTTCTGTGTTTTCTTAGAAGATACAGATGAAAGTAAATAAAGTGACCTTCTGGTTTCTGCCACTGTTAAGCAGTTGTAACCCTTAATACCCATACTATTGAATGGGAGGGGTTAGGCTGGGAACTTCTGTACGTTTGAGGAAAGAGATGTGGGAGTCCAAACAATCCAGCTAATGTAACAACGTTTACAGCAAGACAACCAGAATACCGGGGTGTATGGGGAGGGGTTTCGATAACAGGAGGAAAGAAGTAATATTTCCTCTCTATAAGTCACTGGTGAGGCCCCATCTGGAATACCGTGCTCAGTTCTGGAGTCTCCACCTAAGGAAAGACAAATACAGGCTGGAGATAGTGCATTGTAGGGTGCCCAAAATGATTCAGGGCCAGCAGGGCATATCCTTCAAGGATTGTCTTAAAGCTCTGAATAAGCACTCGCTGGAGACCAGAAGGAATGTCATGACAGAAACCTTCAAATTCCTGAAAGGAATGAACAAGGTAGGCAGGGAGGAACTGTTTAACAGGAATGGTGAGTCAAAAGCAGAGAGACATTAGTGGAAGCTGTCGGGGGTGGGGGAGATTCAGGAGAGATGCAAGAAAGTTTTATTTTACAGAGAGAATTGTTGAGCCATAGAACAGCCTACCATCAGAGGTGGTGGGTGTAAAAAACATCAGTGGTTCACACACAGCTGGGACAAAATTAAGGGCTTAATAGTTACTCAGGGGGCAGGGGTTAGCAGTAAGGCAGATGCAAGGGGGGAGCAAAGGTAAAAACCCTGTCTAGACAATAGGTCTCAGGATTGGAGAGGGTATAATACGACCGACTGGATGAACCAATGGTCTTTTTCTGTGCTCATTGTCTGTTCATAAAATAATCCCATGTTTCTTTGAATCCCCAAAGTGTCTGACTCTTCATCACTACCTGAGGAATATTATTCCACACTGGTAGCTACAACCCTCCATGTGAACTAATGTCTCCTATTCTGTGTTCTAAAAACAGGTTTTTATCCAGTCCACTTTCCTGGTAAATCAAATTAAATACTCACCACTTGGTTGGTAAGGGTTCCCTCTTGTCTATTTCTTATCCTTTCATTCTTAAAGATCAGTTGCATGAAAACAGGATCTTTGCCCAGTAAGATTTAGCTGCTCTTGCAGCTTTTTTTTCACAGATGTTGCCATAATGCCATTTGACATCATCACATTTTGTTGCTGGGGGTATGTTTATGATGTCACAAGCAGAGGACTATGATGGCATTTGAAGACAAGCAACGGAAACAGCTTTAGTCCTCTGTATGTCAATTGAAAACTGAAATGTATCTAAATTCACATGTGGTCCCAAGGCTTCAGGGGTACTTTATGTCAATTATTACCCTCTCTACATCTTTATAGGCCCCTCAAGGGCTGGATTCAGACTCCTTGACATCAGATGACCCAAAGGATTGCTTTTTCTGCAATGAAAACCTAGCAGAGGAAGGGGATGTGCTGCAGGGGGACCTGCACACATCAGGGGCATTGGCTGAAAAATTGGGGCTCAACTTTATTGTGGGAAGTGCCAAGTACTTTACTTAGGGCCAAGGAATCTGAATTACAGATACCGCTTGTGTGGTGAAACAGTGGGCAGCAGAACTAACGAAAATGTTTTGGGGGTAACTGTGGACAGTAAACTGAGGCCAGACAGATAATGTGCTGCCTCAGTCAAGAAGCAAACGCTATATTGGGATGATTGATGGGGGGAGTATGGAATGGATCGAGGAATGAGATTCTCCCCCTGTACAAGGCTTTGCTTAGCCCACACCTCGAGTACTGCATCCAGTTCTGGTTACCTAAGTACAAAAAAGAACATTTTAGAGATTGAAAGGGTTCAGCAAACAACCACCAAGCTGACTTAGCGGAACCAGAAGATTACTAAATACTTATGTCTGGGTTTACAAAGCCTTGCTCTGTAAGCTACTACCATACATCTCAAGCCTATTCCGCCACCCCTCGTGCTCCTACGCTCATAGAAAAAATGTATACATTACACTCAAAGTCTCTAAATTCCACACCAACTGCGGAATAGCCACCATCAGTCACGTTTTCCCCCTTGCTTGGAATAAGCTGCAATCATCCCTCAAATAAGTCACCTTAGTCCCCCTAAATGCTTTTAAAAACCTTGTCGTCAAAGTTTCCCATGAAGTTTCCTGCTGCTACTCAGCATAGACCCCTTAGCCTTGCATGATGGTACAGGCACTTAGTCTGTCTGGTCCCCTTTGACCAGGTTGCGGTAGTAGATGTTGTGAGAGCCATCTGGGAGCTACGACCAGCCTACTGTAGTTTGGATCCAGGCCTAACACACCTCCTGGTGGGATGTGTTGATACCATTGGTCTGGCCCTTGCCAAGATAGTCCTAAATTCTCTGGGGATGGTTTTTTTTCCAGAGCCCCTGAAGAGGTGGTCGTAAGACCCCTTCTTAAAAAACCTTCACTAGATCTGGATTGTCTGGCAAATTACAGACCCTTTGTGCGGAAGGTTATTGAGAAGGTGGTGGCTGTGCAACTGGAGACCTATTTAACAGCCTATGACATCTATGAGTCTCTCCAGCTGGGATTTAGGAAAAGACATAGTACTGAGACTGCCCTGGTTTGGGTATTGAATTACCTCCTGTCAGTGAGGGATCAGGGGAGATGGTCCATCCTTGTTCTCCTTGATCTCTCAACAGCATTTGACACTGTGGACCATGGAGTGCTTATGGAGCATCTGTGGGTATGTTGTGGGCTGGTGGGTACAGCCCAGAAATGGTTCAGATCTTACCTCACTGGCAGGTTACAGCATGTGGTGTCGGGGGTTTATTCCTCAGCCCCCATGCCCTGACCTGTGGGGTCCCACAGGGCTCCATTTTGTCCTCCATGTTGTTCATGGTGTACATGCTACTGTTGGGAGACATTATAAGGTGGCATGGGATGAGTTTTCACTGCTATGCAGATGATACTGAGCTCTACATGTCCTTTGCACCTGAGCAGCAGGAGACAGTTTCAGTAATGAACACCTGCCTTGATGAGATCCAGGACTGGATGAGGGCAAACTGGTTGAGGTTGAATCCGGATAAGACAGAGGTACTGGGGCTGGAACCTGGTCACCAGGGGATGAGGGTGCAGCCTGGTCAAGTCTCAGGGCTTAGGTTTGGTGACTCCCAGATGCTTACCTCTGATTGGGCGAGGAACCTTGGTGTTATTTTTGACTGCGGCTTGACCCTGAAACCACAGGTGTTGGCCATGGACAAGACCTCATTTTACCATCTGAGGAATATCGCCAGGATGAAACATCTGATACCCCTGGCTGATCTGCTGACACTAGTATATGCCTTTGTGACATCGCGCCTGGATTACTGCAGTGCCCTGTACATGGAGCTAGCGCGCTGTCTGCACTGGCTGCTGATTAGGTGGTGGATCTCCTTCAAGGTCGGCTTGCTGACCTATAAGGCCCTATATGGCGGGGGCGGTTACCTGCCACGATCTCCTGTGTCCCTACCGACCCACCGGCTCCTTGCGCTCCACTGATGAGGGTCTTTTGGGAGTTTCTAGGACCTATTTTAAGACATCTGGAGCTTGTGCTTTTTTATCAGCTGCTCCTATCCTGTGGAACTCCCTCCCTCATCACATATGAGTCAGACGCTAGACATTTTCAAGAGGGAGCTGAAGATGTTTTTATTTAATCCAGCATGTATACTGTAACAAACTGATAATGCTTGATAGAAATGATTATTTATGTATATGCAAGTTTTGTCATATGATTGAAATATTTTTAAAATATGTTATTCTGTAAAGCGCGTTGAGTCACAATTTGAGAAATGCGCTTAATCAAATAAAGTTGATTGATTGAGCCTTGCTCTCCTTATCTCCCTTCTTCTAATCCTATCTTGTAACTCTTCCTTATTGCTTCCTCTAACCCCTTAAATCTCTCCTTGTATGCAGGCTCCCCCCTCCCTCTAACCTTCTACCATCTGGCCCATTGTGCTTCTGTGTTTGACAGTATCTGCTTTTGTATGCATCATTATTACGAGTCACCTTGTGTGACGTTATTTTCACTTCTTGTATTATCGACAGACCCTTTACACTCACCTCGAAACTATTTGCACATGGATCTGAAATTATTGTACTTGTTTTCTGTTTTAATTATACATCAACACTGTATTTATATGTCATCTGTCCACATGGGACCTCCTTGTAAATGAGCTCACTCGACGGAGTCTTCCTGGTGAAATTAACTTGAACTTGAAGTGGTATGAGGAAATTTAACCAGGAAACTCTAACTGAGACATAAGATCTTGTCTTCATTGGGGTCCTGCTTTTTTCCTGTTGAAGCTTAGAGAAGAGTAGGCTGGGGACATGGTTACATTGTTGTGAATACCTAAAAAGATGGACAGGATTGAGCATGCACTGCTGTTTGTGTTGGTGAGTGCAGGCAGAACTAGAGGATATTAACACAGGGGCGGGAGGGGCCAAATAAGGGGAAATACCAGAAAGCATTAGTTTACACAGGGGTTGATCAGCTTGTGGAGTAGCCTACCTGGTGAAGTACCACTGTTCAGGTTGTCAAAGCAGAACTATATATTCCTGAAGGAAAATAACACTGAGGGTTGCACAACATGAGTAGGGGTAACATTCTACCCACTTAGCTTGGAGTGTGTATCATAGAAATATAGAAAATGTTGACAGAAAAAGACCATTGGTCCATCCAGTCTACCCCTTTCTAGAAAAACACTATTGCACTTACCCAAATAATTCAAAGCATCATAGGAATCATAGGCAAATCCCCATGAAGGAATTTAGACTGACTGAACTCTTTTTTTTTATCATTTAACAATTTGTACTCCTCCTGTGTGGAGCGGGCCCGCAACAACCGCTGGCATGGCATGCACACCTCCGGTTCAAGTCTGGCACTCATATTTCTTGTAACCCACACCACACAAACACAGGACCTGATGACATTAATAGGACCCTCCAGGGGGCCTGTGACTAGGAACCAGCTGGCCATGCCTCTCGTGTCCAGGGGCACGGAGCTCAGCCACGAGCCACCGTGGTTGCCCCGTGATTTTCCGCCATTATGTTCCCAGCAGGAGCCAGACATGCAGTGATGTCAAATGCACCTGTGTGCAGACATCCGCTGCATTCCCTCTCCTTAGTATGCTCACCACTGACAGTGAGCCTAGCCTCCGCTAGGCGCTGCTGCAGCATGACACATGCCTGCCCACCCCAGAGGAAGGAGAGCAGTCATGGGAGGCGCTCAATCCTTCCTCTCCCCCTACTCCAACCCCAGCCAGTTCCCAAACCAGGGTTGCCGGCATGGGACGAGGTGTGGTGTCCAGCACCTCAACCCTCAGTGCCACTGGGCCAGCTGAACTGGCTCAACTTTAAGCAGAATTGCATGGTGTGGAAAAGCCTCATAATGCAACCAGCCAAGGCTGAGAACAGCACTCACGTGTGTCATATCTGAATCTCAACTCAGAGGCTGGGAAGGAGCCAGCCTTAGGAAGGTCTTACTTGTTGGGTCATGGGGAGCCCATAGTAGAGAACTGAAGATCTACAGAAGACAAGAACCCCAGAGCAAATGCCTTGAGGCAAGGGTTGCCCTGGAAAGGTATTGACCATACAGCCACATTTCAAAGAAAAACACAATTGCATATACCTCAATAATGCAAAGCATCATGGGAAGCATATGCAAATTCCCGTGAAGGAATTTGGACAGGCTCAACTTTAAGCAGAATTGCATGGTGCTGAAAAGCTTCACAATGCAACCTGCAAAGGCTGAGAACAGCAGACTGCATTGTGAGGCTTTTCGGCACCATATAATTCTGCTTAAAGCTGAGCCAGTCCAAATTCCTTCATGAGGATTTCCATATGCTTCTCATGATACTTTGCATTATTGGGGTATGTGCAATCGTGTTTTCTTTGAAATCCAACTGTGTAACTAATACCTTCAGGAGTAACCCTGCCTCAACATTTCTCGGGGTTCTTGTCTTTTGATTCTGCTCTTTTATGCCCCACCTTACCCTGAAACCTGTTGTCTAGACAGGGCTTTTGCATTCATTGAGGTCTAGGAAATAAACATCTGGACTTAGAAGCCATCATGGGAAAGGCAGACCTGGATGTTGTGGCCATTATTGAGCCGTGATGCACAGGGAACCACATCTGAGACATGGCCATACCAGGCTATACTCAGTTCAGGAAAGATAGGATAAGAAGAAAAGGAAGTGCTGTATATAAGGGAGGGTATCAAAGTGACAGAGACACAGGGAATCGGGGTGCGGAAGGATTGGAGGTACTCTGGGTCACCCTTGGGATGGGAAACGGAGTCACTATTCACTCTGGCATGATCTACAGACCTCCAACACAGGGCAGGATTTAGATAAGGTACTGGTGTAAGACACTGGCACAATGGACATATATAACATGGAAAAACTTACGGCAGGGATCAGACACCGGACAGAAAATTTTTAATTACTGTAGAGATAATGGGTGATGTATATATCAACTATTAAGGCTGACTTTGTCCTGTAATTGGGTTATGAATTTACAAGAGTTTATTTTAGCTCTGTTTTTTTTTTCATATTGGTACTTAACCAGAATTTATAATCTGCACTGTATTTAATGCATTTGCAGCTTTTTGTTGTATGTTTATGTCTTATGTCTATTGAAGAACAATAAACATATATTATCAAACAAAAGATTCTTGCTTCACCTAAAACCTCTTTGGTTATAGGCAACAGAATGAAAATGATATGCAGTACTCAGGGAAGGGTTTAAGTTCCTTTACATTCATCCTTAGCCTGCAGGAGTTATTCAGGCAACTGCATGTGGGTAAAATAAAATTAATATAAAAAAAAACAGGAAACCATCAATGATGCTTTAGAAAAATGCATCATCCTGCCAGAGTGTGCTGCCCCAGAGATAGAACCTTATGCTAATTTTAGAATTTCAAATACCAATTCAAACTATGTGGTCCCCCCATTTCAATGTCAGATTTGTTTCTCCAGTGAAGATAGCAGTCGCCCTGAAGTCAGCTCCAGTTTCTGGTCAACAACTTTTTAATATAGTATTGTTTACTTTGCTGTTGAGGCAGGCATCCTGCCTGAACAGCTTTACAAATTATACGGAGGCACTGTGGAATACAGTTTTGCCTTTGTGAAAGTTTAGCATCTCATGAGAAAACCCACCTAGCACATACAGTAAAAGCTGGTTTGGAAGCTACTAAGTACCAATATAAAATGATTTTTGATGTGAGTAACACTGAATCCAGGGCAGAAGCAAATTCAGTATCTGTCAGAACATTTGCATGACTTGGAACAACAGGTTTGTCACGGAACATGCAAAACAAGTTAGCAGATTTTCCATGTGAAGGTAGTTCCCTAAGTGGTGTCGAGGCAAAGGTATACATGAAGAAAGATGATGAGCAAAAGAAAGGCCAAAGTTACTTACAGGTGTAACAGCTCCTTGACTCACCTTGGCTGTTTCCGGGGCCCTCAGGTCACACCTGGATACACGTCCGAGGAAGCTGACCTGGGTTCACTAGTGGACAGGAGAAGAAATGGTGCAGTGCCTCCACCTGTGGTAGTGATATGGGATACCTGTGGATAAACTGCAGGTTACCACTCCCCAGGAAAAAAACAGTAGCTGCCCCAACGAGCACTCCCCCACACAATAACAATCCCCATCTTACAACAAACAGCAATGACAGAATATAACATGGACCAATAACCAGTTTTATTATGGGGCAGGGGGGAAAGGGAGAAAAAGTAGTAGTAGTAAAAATCTTTATTTTTCCAACAGGAAAAGATGACATACACCGTTGGGATGGCTTCCATTTACAAGGTGCTCCTGGGTATCAAGTTAATAAAAGTTTCAGTTTCATAACATATAAACTTATTACAATACAATAAGAACATCAACAGCACACATCCATACGACAAAATATAAAGCATTTTATGTGTACATAGATAAATTCATAACTCAATCATAGCAGCAACATCTAATGGTCAACTCTTGCCTCAGGGTTGTGTTAAATCTATTTTTGTTTTCATATAAATTTATAGTTTGCAAGGTTAATTCATTCCAGTATTTTATTGATGAATATCAAAATGACATTTCTCCATATTTTGTTTGTGGGGTCCTGATATTTATATCCTTCAGTTGTCCCCTCGCCCTAAGATTATGTGTATGGTTTAACCTTTGTATTCTTCTGGCTAAGTTAACTGGTTTTCCTGTTACCATTTTGTTTCTTAATTGATTTACTGAAGATCTTTTTATTTTGTTCCTAATTGTGACTTGAGCCAGTTTACCCCAGTCAGTATATCACAATGATGTGATCTTCGATCCACTGATAATATAAAATGTGCAAGTTTATTATATAGGACTTCCACTTTTTTAATTTGAGTATTGGTTGCATGCCCATAGATATGGTTTCCATAGTTGATTATTGGAATCAACATTTGGTTTACTATTGTTTGTCTCATAGTGCAGTCCATACAATGTTTGGTTCATCTTAATGCCCCTAGTCTAGAGCTAACTGTTCTAACCATCACATCAATGTGATAATGACATTTTACATTACTTGTCTATCCGTAGGCCCAATTATTTGTATTCGGTGATCTGCTATAAAAGTTCTCTGGCAGCAGTTTTTACAACCAGTGCCGTGGGAAGAATCTTGCTCTTGTGCTTTTTTGAAAACAGCATTACTTCTGATTTTGTTGCCATTCAGGACTAAGTTTGATTTCTGAAACCATTCCTAAATGGCCAAAAAATCACTTTGTATGTTTGTATTGATCTCTTATAAGTCTGTTCCCACAGAGAGGAGTACTGACTCATCTGCATATGATCTAACTATAGATTTCTTAACAACAGTGGAGACCTGATTAGTATAAATTAGGAACAAGGGACCCAGTATTGATCCCTGTAATACACCTTGTTTCACTTCAAGCTGATTTGAAGCTATTCCTCCTACTGTACATATTTGTTTCCTTCCAGTTATGTATGACTCAAACCATTTACATGCATCTTTCGAGACCCCAATGCCCCTCAATCTATTTAACAAAATCAGATGATTTACTGTGTCAAAGGTTTTTGGCAAATCCATGAGCACCACGTCCACAGACTCTCCTCGATTCACAGATGTTGCTACAAGGCCAACGAGGTCCATGAGCGCAGTGCCTGTGGAGTGCCCTTTTCTAAAACATGATTGATGCTTGGCCAGCAACTCATACCTTTCCAAATATTCCTAAAGCTGACCATTTTTTTACCATTGTTTTACCAGGAGAGACACACTAAGCTGAAAGCTTGTTTACAGGTTCAACCTGGGAGCACAATGAAGTTAAGTGACTTGCTCAGGGTCACACAGTATGTAAGTGGGGGCTGTGGGATTCAAATCCAGGTCTCCAGGTTTGCAACTCAGAGCCTTAAACCACTGTGCCATACAGCCTCCTGCACCAAACGTTCCAGAATTTTTGATACTACTGGTAACAGGGCAATGGATTATAATTGGATTATAATTGGATAATAATTGGATTATAATCTGTAATTGGATGGATTATTTTCTCCCCTTAAAAATAGGAATTACTTTGGCCTCTATCCATATCGCCGGGATTTCTTCTTCTTGTATGCTGTAGTCGATTAATCTAGTCAAAATTGGAGCGATAACATTTAAATCATCTTTTAGGAACCTAATTTCGATCTTATCATTTCCCAGTGCTTTATTTGAGTTTAATTTTCTTATTATATTGTTTACCTCTTTACACACTTAAATCTGAACTGGGGGATGGACAGGTTTTCTTCAGGTTCCTGTAACTTTTGATCAAGGTTTATCTTATTATCTATCAGTCCAGCAACATCTGGGAGAATTATAAAGTACTCATGTAGGGTATTGGCTGACTCTTTGTTATTTAAAGTAACTCCGTCTTTCTCTATTTGAATACTGGGTTAAACCTGAGTTGGATTTTCTAGGGTTTTTAACAGTGTCCAGTATTTACCTGTTCCCACTGTTGTCTTGGCCTTGTTCTGGTAATATTGAGACTTAGCCAGTCTTATTTTTGTTTTCAATGCATTCCTCAGTTTTTTATATTGTTCCCAGTACTCTGGATTTAGTGTTTTGTTTGCTTTTTTTTCCAAATTCTATTTTTGATTCTTATCTCTTTTTTTAATTTCTCTGTGATCCATGGATTGTGAGATTTTCTCTGCTGGATTTTTAATAATGGGAGCCGCCTCATCACATACTGCTAGAAAAAGATTATTGAATTCTTGTATAGCCATTTCTAAGTCCGGTATCAAAAGCAGTCTAGTCCAATTTATTTTCCCCAATTTACACAGTAATAGTTTGGCCATATATCTTTTAAAATATATTCCCCGAGTATTCTTGGCATTTGGGACCAGTTTTGGGCTATCAATTAGTTTTTTGTTACATCTAATAGTACTGTGTTCCCCCATCACTGGTTGTTCCACCACAGCCTGATCTATCGGCAGATTTGGGGATACAAACAATAGGTCAAGAATATTTCCCTCACTTACTAAGGAACTTTTCCTAGAGGGTGAGTCAATAACTTGTTTAACATTCAGTAAGCATAGGCTCTGCTACAGGGCTTGACCCCTGGGGCAGCCCCAGGCTGAACTGAAGTCATCCATCAGGACTATTTCATGCCCTTCAGTGTGTTCCATTATAACTTTGACCAATTTCTTGACATTTTTTGTTTTTCTTCTGGGTGGGGAATAAATAACCCCAAATTACCAGTTTTAGCAGAGGGAATCTTACAAGTAAACAATCTATTCCTTCAACTTCTTCTGAATATAGTGTGTCTGTTTGACCCAGTTACTATATAATAATACACACCCTCCGTTTCTGTTGTTTCTATCCAAGCGATGGCTATAAAATCCCTCCAGTTCTCTCTCTTTGTTCTGTATTGTTCCATTAAGCCATGTTTCTGTTAAAGCTACACAATCTGGGAGCTGTTGATTTACCCAAACCCTAAACAAGTCAAGCTTGTTTCTTAAGCTTCTGGCATTATCATGGACAATCTGCAGCTGAGTGATGTTCTCGAGGCCTGGGTTAATCTCTAAATCCCCACTTAGTATTAGAGCAATCAGCAGAAAATTATCATGTGCTTGCCAGTGGGTTACCATTTTATAATTTTGTTGTTGCATTAACTCATTTCATATTTTCTGGAATGGGTTTCTCCTGATTTTATTGGCATTTAGCAAGTTAGATTCTTGTCGATTTTTCAAATGTATCTCAAAATTTCATTTATTTATTTATTAATTGAATTTTGTTGACCCGGTAAGCCCACTGGGTCTAGAAGTCCCTTTTTCAGGGGTGACCAGTGGGAGGTGGGAACAGATGGTAAGCAATTGAAATTGAACCAGATTAAGCTGTTGGTATTGTCCAACCACCTGATTTTTAATTAACTGGATGGGCTCTTTCATTTGGAAAAACACAGTAAAAAATTCCAAATACCAAACTGTACCCCACACAATATTTCCCACCTCCCACCTGCAGGTGCACCTGACTTCCCCCCAAATGGTGCTACACTGTACAGTCTAGCTGTAGCAGTGGGTACCACACAAGGGTGCAGAGGAGGTAACAGTCGAAAGGCTTGAGCTGGGTACTTGCACTGGGGCCCATACTTTCAAACAAAAATATATTTTTTTTAACTTGCTGCCTGGACTTTCCTTGGTGCTGGCAGAGCACTGCCCAGGACTTAACCCCCTTTCCTAAAGAGATAGCTAGCTAAAATAAGAACTCCTCTGAGCTGCAGCCCAGAGGTACTTACAGTTTGCAGATTCAAGGGGGGGGGGGGAGCTGAAATTGGTCTCAGACTGTACCATGCTAGTATCAGACATAGTTGGTGGTGTACCATGTGGTTAGGTTGCAGAATCGCTGAAGCTGGAAGAAGGGCTGAAGAATGCTGGACTTCACCTGTCTGACCTTTCCAAACTTTGCCTGATAGACCTTTATGGACAGTGTTCACCTTGCAGGCCTCTTGATGTCTTCTTCTCTGGTCTTCCTCTCCATTGGTCTAGGTTCTGGCAGGCTGGTGCTCCCAAGACTTGTTGCTTGGCCCACACACTTTTCTCTGCAACAGCAATGTAGCTGGGCTTTGACTCAGTCTCTGACACCAGCATAAACAGTCACTCTGGCTGGCAGCAACACAAATGCAACAAACACTTCCCCCCGAGGAGGAAACTCAGTGGCTCAGTCTCTTTGTTCTCTATTGCAAACCCTTTTCTCTTGAAGGCTGCAAAACTCACAATCTTTGCTCCTAAGTTGCAGATTCTAAGTTCGCTTTCAGGCTGTAGGACTTTAAACTCTATCTCCCTGCAGTGACTCCAAATTCTCTTTGCAAATCTCACAACTTTCTGGCAGAAAATCTTCCAAATTTTCTCTTTCTGGCACACTGGCTCTTTCAGGCACTCTGCCTATTCTTATCTAGCTGGGTCTGGACAGGCCATTGGAGTGGTGATGCAGGCTTTTGGGCTAAGTAGCCCACAAAGTCTCTCCTGCTCAGATCCCTTAGCTGATCTCCCCTTTTGGTGGGCTAGCAGTACCAGTTATAATTTTCATGCAGCCCATCTCTGATTGACTGCATTTCTCCCGGGCATTACCCAGTGGCCCATGCTCTGCCAAAGTCCATGGAGGCCACCATTATTATTTATATTCTGTCCCAAACCTTCAGTCCCTTATATTGTACTTATATATGTCTGTAAGAGGGCTGAGAACCATGGTGTCCGCACCCGGAGATGTTCCAATCGTGATTCTCCCTGATCCCTGGCTCCACCCCACTGCCTACCCTGGAGCTGGGAATAATGTTAAATAGTGGCTGCATTAAAATATACATGTGGGAGCCATGGCTCCTTTAATTTTCACGGGCCACCCATGTGCATTCGGCCCATGGCAGCCATGTTTTTTATTTGCATTTTGCCGGTTCACACTTCAGCAACTCCTGGTCTGGTATGGAGGGTCTCCCTGGAAGCCAGACATGCAAAACACCAATCGGAGCTTGGCCCCCTTCTGTACATGGGGCCAAGATGAAGGATTTTAGTGACTGTAGCCACAAGGACTGTATGGGGCACCATGGCCCGAATCCCATCATGAACCACTGATGGGACATCAGCGGAGCTTTGACAGGGCCTTAGCCCTCAGGTAAGCCCCAGATTGGGGGGATTTACACAGGCCTTACAGAAGGGGAGGTATGGGAAGAGGCCAATACAGCAGATTCAATGTGCACCATAACTATGCAGTTCAAACAGCACATGGAGGGGCAGAGGAAAAATCAGACCTAGTCAGCAATCTGCATCAGCTCCCAAGCTCAGATGAAGTTCAGTCTCTGACCAATCTGTCCAACTTGCCACAGGCCAGTAGGAAGGCACATCTCTAGGAACTGGACATCAGTACTTCACATTTACTTTTATTAAAAATGTCAGAATACCGCTGCACTGTTTACACTGCTTGCATTGCAGAAAGTACAATGCTGCTGCTGGGAAGTCAGGATTTTGGCAGTCGGTATTAAATACTTATCAGGCTTTCCATAGTCGGGATTGTGGTGTCGGGCTAGCATCTGACGAGATTCTGAGTGTTGGGATTTCGTACCAGACACATTGAAAATGACTGCTGTAACTTATTAATTAGAACTGCAGCTTTCAAAGGCTGACAGCCATCTAGCAAAAAATACATTTTCTAAGCTGGTCACTTGGACTTTTGGTACCGTTGTAATTTGACCTTGAATGCTATTTAGTTAAAGTAAAAGTGCAAGTTTGCCATAGCAAATGGGAGTAGTAACCTCTAGGAGTTGTGAATCAGTCTCCTACCATTCAAACTGCCAAATAATGCTATTTTCCTTGAAAAAAGCCTTTTATTTCAGTGCTGTGGTTCATTTGAGTAACCCGCCCCTTTTTTCTCAGTGCTGCTACCCCAACTGTGACATCATGCCAGAGAAACAAAGTTATTAAAGGGACACTGTCACTTTTTACTTTTAGCTAGACAAATCAGCTATGTACTGTACCCACAATGCCTCACAGTGTAAATTAGTATACATGGTAATATATTTCTGTGCTCTCTGCAGAAATAGGAGACTACAACTCTCAGTACAGAAGTCTTGTAGTTATATATGGTATGCACAAGGCATTTTTGTAAAAATAAACATGGAAAAAGTTATGTTGTTGACACCACCACACTAATATGGGACAGCACCACAGAGTAAGGAAATTGTAAAACAGGTTTGTATTTTACCCACAATGCCTTGCTGTAGTTATTTACATACTACTGCTCACCAACAGCAATATAAGGGATTGTACGTCCGGGTAAGGCATATTTAAGGCAGCATTGTAAATTTCCCAGAATTCCTTGTTGCTGTATGTAAATCATTGACAACTCCCTGGCATGACATCATTTTGGGGGTGTGGCCACACACAGAAAACTGGAGAACAAAACACTGATAAAACATTTACAAAAATGACTATGACAGATTTTTTTTATAAAACAAATTTCAACTTCAACATCTGGAGCACGTCTGGCAATGGCATACTATGTATAAAAGGCATTTGGTAAATCTTGCAAATTTCCTTTAAACTGAAATTTTTAAAGGCTACAGTCGCTCAGCAAACAAGAAACATTTTTTAAACAGGTCTCTCTGTATTATTCTAACTTATTGCGATGACTGGTATAGAACATTAAAACTAAACTCTAAATTTGCTATGGGCAAGAAAATAAACTGTTTTGTTTTATAAATCCCTCAAGAGAAGCTACAGTCTGGACACTAGATGCCATCTTGGTTTACTCAAATAAAACGTAGCTCAAGCAATTACTGTAAGCACAAGGGCACATTATATCTGAAGCACTTTATTGAAGTTCACTTGCACGTCATACAGTCAGCACTTCTTCATTTTGTTTGAATCCTGCTTTCACTTATATGTCCTAGATTTGTATATGTATGTATACAAAGAATAGTTCAAATGCTACAAATATAGTCCGGAATTCCTATGGGAATACCATCTAGCTGTTTGTGGAAATATGTGCAATTAACGTTGGACGACATTTTTGTTGATAGTTGACTATATAAATTTTTGAAATACAAAAATTGTTCAGTTATGCATGGAAAAATATGTGCAATATCTGCCAATGAACAGTGACAGAAATTTGCAATGACCTTTTGCACTAGAAAACATATGCATGTTTTGAAAAGGTGAGCTTTTGCTGACTTTGAACATTACATTGGATCCTAAAATTTGTGAGGTACAATTTTCTAAAAATATCTCAAAATGGAATTTGGGATATGGTATATTGCCAAGGTGCCTATTAATCAGATGTTATGAGTATCTGAACTGGAAAATTATGCATATATGATGACAAATTATTTTTTACTAATTTAGTCAAAAATTTCTTGAATGGTGGCTACCAATACATTTTTGACTGTGTAACACATACTTTGCTGCTTTGGGCTGCTTCTTGGTGCTCTTTCCACCACAAGAGTTGGTAGGAGTTGTGGTACTCTTGTTCTGCATCTTGAGAGAGAGAAAACTGCTAAGCTGTTGTAACCCTGACACCATTATATCAAGGGCTACTACCCCTGCCTGCTTCTCTGATTGCAGGTCAAGGGGCCTGGGTTCGGAAACAAGGGGTACTGTGGTGTGCCTACCAACAATGAAACTAATATTTTGGTGCCTCCACCCAGAGCAATGGTTAAGTGAGTTATAAGTAATACTGGTACCACCATCTGGGAAGCTATAACCACCCACACCCCCGACTAGTAGCCTAACACAGCAAGGTTCCCAAGTACAGTATTTGACATTTAATTCCCAGCTCTTAGAGCACACTACTGATATGCTCATGGACACTACACTTGCCAACAGGGTTTGGTCTTCTGGCATATACCCTGGGCCCCGTAAAGAAACAGTTTCCTGCAACAACAGAGCTTTTGCACAATATTTTTGAGCAGACTCAGTAACCAGACACTGGGTGTTAATTTGCCAACTTGAAGAGATCCACCAAGTAAAGTTAATATTGCTTTAGCCCTGCCAGATTGGTGCCTTATCCCATAGAAATGATCTTACTGCTGCAATGTTCAAAAGTACTCCAACCGTTTTGGAGTAATATCACTTGTAAAATTATCCCCACTGGGTCTCTCGTATGTCCTATTTTTTTTTAGCTGCCCATGCTCCACCCCACGCTCAACAGCGTTATGGCGTGATGCCAGGGAAGCGGCGGGATGAGCTCCATTTTTGGTCTTATGGGGTACCTTTCAAATCATTTTCTATATTGTAACAGGCGGTTGGTGATGAAGCGTGGGCACCAGAGTAGACTAACAGACCCTTGTTGAGTGACCTAGGTTCTATTCTTCACCAACTACCGTACTATGGAAAATGAGCAATTACATCCTGAACTAAATGGAGCCATCCCCACTCTCCTAACATCATATCATAACTGCTGATGGAGCATGGGCTGGTCAACAAACTGGGAATGCGAGAGACCCAGTGAGACAGACTACAGTGATACTCAAAATGACTGAGTACTGAACATTACAGCAAGATCGACTTCAAGGAAATAAGGCACTGATCAGGCAGGTGCAAATGCTGAGACTGGTAAGTCTTTTTAACATCAAACAGTAAATCTGGTTTATTAAGGGACTTGAACAAGGGAGGAGCATGAATTTAGATCAATGATTGCTGTAGTACTATAATTAAGCATTAGGCAAAAATAAATAATGAGCATTTGATCTGTCCCTGAATCATTCAGCTTAACCAGCTGGGGGGTACCCAGAGTGGAACTAGGAGCAGGCTTGAAGCGTTGCCATGGGTAGGCCAATGCTGCAGCTGGTTGGGGTCCTTGATAGAAGAAAGGGTGTTATTAGCAGATGGAAACACTTGCAGATAGCAGAGATATTTGTAATCTGAGGCTGGATGGCCTGCAAAACACAGTTAAAACTCTGAGAACTTATAAAGCAAATCAGATTACACAAAAGCATTTATTTGATTGTTGTAGGGGCTACCTTGATTGTACTCACTGCACTCAGACAGATTGAGGAATGGCTGGTGACACCATGGACCTTCTGGCTTTCCAGGATGTTGGTGGGGACCAGGGCCAACATGACTCACCTTCTCTTCATGGCCTTTCCCTGTAGGTGGCCACAGCCTGTGACTTGGTTCTCCGCAGGGGCTGACTCTCCAAGGCCGGTCTCTGACCAAGCAGTGGCTGGATCTGGCACAGAAATACTCTTTTGGGGCCAAGACTGGCAAAGGCCTGGTGGTTGCAAATGGATTTTTGTATGTAGTTTGACTGAATGAACCCATGGTGGTCTCCCCCTCTTGGCGCGTGGCAGGAGACAGTTTTTTTTTTACAGTTACAGGCTCCACTTTACACCAGGAGTCTCTGGAGCAATCTCCTTACTTCAATCAGTTTCACTCTGAGACAATTTAGAAACAGTACCTCTTTTGCTCTGGGAAACAGGCTTCCCCGATTTGTATTTATGGCTGAATCTGCTCTCTGCTTCTGGCAGTCTCTGATTTGAGCAACTCTCTCAGGATTCAGAGTCCCACACAAGGAGGCAAAAACAGGCCTTTTCCCTGTGATTCCACTCAGCCCACGATCAGGCTGCTTCCTCCTCGATGGCTTGAGCTGAACTTCCAGCCTAATAGCTGCAAAAGACTCTTTCTCTTTCTCTCTGCTTTTAGGCAGCCTGAGTCCTTTCAGCTCCTGCAGGGAGGCAGACAGGCCTTTACCCTGTGAATGGCAGCTGCGACACCCTTGCTTCCTTCAGCTTGAGAGCTCAAGCTGTAACTGAACTTCTGTTCAAAACAGTTTCAGCAGAAGACTGGGATCTCTGTATTCTGGTTAACTACCTTTGCTGTCATTCACAGTCTGAAGGCCCTCATTGGTTAACTTAGATGCCAACAAGGAAAGTTCACAGCTTTTCCCACAAGTCACTGTAATAACCCTTGGCTCTGCTTGGTCCAAATGCCAAGTCCCGGACCAAACATGGCAGCTCCCATAGTGGAGAAATAGATAGGCATTGTTAACAACTTATTTGCACAACAACAGGATTTAGAGATAAATATTTACAGGGTTGTGAAGGACTCCATCAGCGCTAGCAAGCGACTGCTAATTGAAGTCGATTGGAGTTGTGCTTGGCTGGTCATGAGCCTTGATTTACTCAGACCCAGCCCAGGCTATAACACACTGTATACAGACTGAATCTCTTAAGAGATAGCGCCATGGCATGGAGCTGCACACTCACGCAGGATGATGCTAGGACATTACTGTACATGGAGTTACAGTATCTTCCTTTTCTGGATGTCAGCCAGGCAGTGGGCATCAGCAGAGCCCAGAGAGGCACCCAAAGTAAGCCCCCCAATTTGGGGGGGGTTACACTGTCTTCCAGTAAATAGCACAGGGTTCTCAGCCAAGAATACTCTGATGCTTTTGATGGCAATCATAAAAAGCAAATTGGCTTTATGAACATTAGTCAAATACTACAGATGGCAAAAGAAAGCAAAAAGAATAGTACCTTGCGGTACCACTGCCTGAAAAGCAAATAGTGAAACCGATGCAAGAGGAAAATATGCCCTTCCTGAAAGGTATTTAACAAATAGCACATTTTTTCAAAACAATACAAAGCATTAAAAAAACTGTCTCTGATGCTCTCCTAGCATCCCTCTGGAGGAAGGCTGCAAAGAGGAAGAAGAGGAGAACATGATGTCTCCATATGATACCGCTAAGGAAGAATTTGGTTCCCTATCCAACGTGACTGAAGACTATTTATCATGTACTCCATATATGAATGAAATGGCTGGTATGATGAATCTTTCATACACTGAGTCAGACGTGAACATAGAGGAAGCAGAATGTATGAGTATGCTGGGTCCAACCTCGACATAAATAGTGTTTACCTCCATAACCATTCATAAGACTTTTCAGAAATGCCACTGAAAAGCTTTCTCACTATGCTTTCGACCTCTATGACCACAGACAATAGGACTGAGAAAGATATGTGATAACAAGAGAAGGCTCCGAGTTCCTTTATTCTCATTTTAAGCCTACAGGAATTAATCAAGCAGCTGCTGCAAGAAAGTTAAGTTAATTTCTCAGTAGTACCTCCTGAAAGAGATTCCAGAAAAATTGACCTAATGGCTAAAAAAGCATACACTACACCCACTCTGTTGCTGAGGCAGGCTGTCTACTTGAGTTACTCTGCACATTACCATACAGTCCTGCCACAATGTGAGATACTAGCTTCACAGGAGAATCTACATCTTGCACATATAGTAAAGGCTTGTTTGGAAGTTCCTCCATACCAAATGCAGGTGGATGTTGATATTAATGACACTGCATATTGAGCTCTAGCAAATGCAGGGTTCTCTCGGAGTTTTGCATTGCTCAGAACAACTGAGCTGTCACAGAAAATGCAAAACAGGGCAATTAATTTCCCCTTTAAATGTACCTAATTATTTGGTGACCAAACAGAAGTGTACTTGAAAAAAAGCTGAATAAGCAGCTTTAAAAGATTCTACTGTGAAACAGAGGTCCTCAGTGCCTTAAAAGCCATATGAAAGGGAGGTAAAGGAAAGGCATACTACAGCACATCCTATGTGCACCACAAAATATGCAGTACACAGGGGCACAAGGAGAGGCGGAGGTAGAAGGGGAGCCAGGCAGAAATTTGCCTCAGGTTCCATAGCCCAGGCAAAGCTCAACCCTGACAGTTCTTTCCATGTCACCTTATACCTATTGCCAGTAAAAGAACATCTGTCTGATAACCTCAAAGAGTGGGAAATAATTATTATAGACAAGTGGGCTCTGGTGGAAGTAAAATAAGGCTAAACCCTTCAATATGTAAAATTTTCAACGCTAAGCAAATCCAGTGTTTTAGCCCAGATACCAGAGCAAAAACTTCTACTGGAATTGGAGATAGAAAATTGTTAGAATTAAATGCTGTGGAAAGGACCCTGTTCCCCAGCTACTAAAGAGTTTCTTCTCCATGTACTTTCTCACTCTGAAGAAAAATGGGGAATGACAACCTATACTGGTCTCAAGGCTCTTGAAGAGGAAATGTTCAGAATAGTAACACTTCAGTGATGCAAACAGCAGGAAGGACTCCATCAATGATGCTTTATAGTAAGCATCATCTTCCAGCCAGAGTGTGATGCCCCACAGGTGGAACTTATGGAAATTTTAGAATTTATAATGCCAAGTTAAAATTCTGCATTGTGGTCATGCTCCCCCTAGCAGCCTAATGTCAGATTGTGTTTCTCCTCCTGAGGAGAACAGTCACCCTGAAGTGCAGCTTTAGCCCTCTGGTTGAAAAAAAAACACTTTATTCTTTACTCGTTTTTTTTAATTTTCAAAGTCTTACTTAGATTAACAATACTCTGTGCTAATTAGGGTGTAGTTATTATTTTGATTTTTTTTTTTTAGCAGTTTCTTCATTTCCCAAATGGTTGCCAATAACCGGAGAATGCCGCATGGTAATGTGATTCCTGCTTGAAGTGAACTCATAAACAACTTAACACCACTTAGTTTTAAATTGTATTTAAGCATTTTTTTTTTGGCTCTTTTAAGATGTTGTTCCCACCAGAAGGGAACCAAACTGAATTTTCAATAAAAATGTTAACCTGCTTTCAGATTAAGATGAAATGAAGTAGTTCTATCATGTTACTGAAGAACCATTTCTAAAAACACCCTGTGATTAGGAACCACAGTTTTTCAAGGACAGGTCTTCCTATGTTTGGCAAGACTGATAGACCTAATAAACAGAGAACTGGACCCACAGGCATTAAAAACAATAAAAATTGTTTTCAGATCCTGGCAAGGGCAGACTGCCACAAGTTCTGTTTAAGGTGCCTATGTGAAAATCATGATTTTATCAACTGTGAGCTCTGTAAAAGGTTTTGCCCTAAAACCCAAAAGAAAAGGGCTAAAGAAAGAAAGAAAATAATTTATGACTTCTCAGTCTGTCTCCATGTCACATAACACAATAAAGGCTCTGAGGGAGTTCCTAATGATGGTAGAAAGCATGCATCAGAGGGTTTGTCTCCTCATAAACAGCAGCAATCTCTGTCAAAGGGGACAGATAAAAAAGATAAAGCTGCACGGCCATCAGACAACCATAGTAAAGATGGTAAACGTACCAGGGTGTCTCAAAGGGAAACCCTGATACCAGTGATAGTAACAATTCAAATAAAACAGCCCCAAAGCAGGTGCTGGGACCAGTGCTTGCAAAGAAAATAAAATGAAAAGCATGTCCATGGCACTTCTCCTGCAAAGAAAAAGGAGCAAGCAGGGGACCTAAGACAAATGCCCTCAACAGAGGACATGGCTTAAGCATGGCAGTTTTTCTAGGTCCTCCAGGTTATGGGAAACATTCTCATTATCCATGCCCCCCTTCCCAGGCTCAGGTTCCAGACCATTTACCTGAGGAGGAGGAGGACATGTATTATGAGGAGGAAACGGAGGAGGAAGGTGAACCTGCTGAACCCTGTGGTTTACCTGAAGAAGAGTTTTGCTCCCCTACTAGGCCTACAGAGGACTATACATCTTATCCCTCTTTCTTCAAACAGATGGTAAGAACCCTCAACATCCCCTTTCATGAAACAGAGGAAGATGAGGCGGAAGTGGGGTTCATGAATATGATGGGGGTAGCCCCTACAAGAAGGCTACCAGTCCCCATTCACAAATCACTGTAAAAATCTACTTCAAAAATTATGTCAGCACTGAATTCAGTGGTTGGCATCCACAAAAAAGTTGAAAAGAAGTATCAGGTGGACAGATGGGGTAGAATACCTGTATGCCACCCTGATCATGAAGGAGTGGTCCAAGCAGCAGCTTGCAAGAAAGCTAAAATGCCCTTCTCAGCACAGTCTCCTAAGAATGATTCCAGGAAATAAGATATTATTGCATATAACAGCGTCCCTGTTACTGAGGAAAGCAGCCTATCTGGCTTATACAGCCTAGCACCAGAAAGCAATGTGGAATGCAGTGCTGGCATTAACTGATAAAGCTAATAGTGAAGTGGCACAGGATCTGGCTGCAACAGCAAGATCAGCCGTGGATGCCTCAAAATACCAGTTCCTCATGGCTTTTGATACCAGTGACTCTGCTTCATTAGTCTTAGCCCATGCAGTAACCTTGAGGAGAACTGCCTTTTAGGGCTACCATCCCTTCCCAGGATACCCAGACTAAGACCGTGGATATCACCTTTGAGAGAAACTCCTTATTTGGTTACAAAACAGAAGTATACATGAAAAAAGTGGATGAGTACAAGACCATTTACAAAAATAACACTGAAAAAGAAAAGACCTCCACCTCCCACAGGCCCTATTGAAGGGGGGGCAGGGGTAGGGGCTACTATCCAAGACCCTACGATCTCAATGAATAACAACTCCAGAGGTTACTGCAGAGGCAGAGGCAGAGGCAGAGGCAGGAGGGCCTCCAGATGTGCTGCTGTAGCACCGACCCCCAAGCCGCAGCCAAAACAAAACCTCTGACAATTCTGGCTAGTCGCCAAAGCATTGCCAGTGGGGGTGAAAGCAGACCCACTACTTTCAGGAATGGTTAAAAATTGCCACAGTCAAGTGGGTCTTGAAAGTACTGTAGTAGGTCAGGGATTGTCCCTGCAGTTCAAGAGGTTTCCAAAACTGCAGAAACCCAAAAACATTCCAGCTCTTTCACCAACAGAAAGAATTCTGCTGGAACTGGAAGTAAAGCAACTGCTGCATGCAAAAGTAATAGAAAAGGCCCCTACCTCACAAAAGGGCAAAGATCTGTTCTCAAGATATTTCCAATCCTACAAGAAAAATGAGGAGTGATGACCCATTTTAGATCTAAGTTATCCGAACAAATGTATCAGAAAGGAAACGTTCAAAATGGTCACACTGGGCACAGTGATACCATCCTTACAGTCAGGTGATTTGCTGGATTCACTGTATCTGACAGATGCCCATTTTCACATCCCAATCAAACTCACTCACAGAAAATACATCAGATTCAGGTTGGGAAACTGCCATTACCAGTTCATAGCCATCCCCTTTGGCCTCACTTCAGCACAAAGGGTCTTCATCAAGGGCCTAGCCAAGGTTGCAGTACACCTGAGAATGTAAGGTGTGTGGGGGTCTCTACCTAGATGACTGTCTTGTCTCAGGGAAAACAGAACAAGAGGCTAGGTGCGCTATTCAAAAGGTAAAGAGCACCCTAGAGAACCTTGGGTTCGGTGTCAGCGTGGCTCAGTTGGTAGCACATCTGCCTCTGGACCAGAAGGTCGTGGGTTCTTGTCCCACACCAGGATTGGACTTGCACCTAAAAATTGCTGGCATCCGAGTGCAGTATTGGGGGGTGCTGTACTGCTGGGGTGTGCTGTCCTTCAGATGAGACGTTAAACCGAGGTCCCTTCTGCCCATCCTGGTTTTGTCCTGGTGGGTGTCCAGGTGGAAGTAAAGAACCCAGGGCACTCTTGCAAGAGCAGGGAACATTCCAGTGTCCTGGCCAACATTCCCCTTCCCATAAACCGGTTCATGCAATTATCCAGGCTGTGTGTGGGTGACGATGTGCGATATGGCCACCACCACACATTCAGTCACTTCACTACCAGTCTAGCATTGCTTGTAAAGCGCTTTGGGATACTGTGTATGAAAAGCGTTATATAAATGCTGATTCTTCTGATTCTTCTTCTTCTAAATCTGCAGTAGTCCCAAACAGAACCGGTTCAAGTGTTGGATTTCATAGATGCACAGCTGGAAACCCTCCAAGGGAAGGCTTTCCTTCCACAGCAAAGGGTACCAAATCTAATTGCTACTTCAGAATCTTTCATCCTGGACCAACCCAGGCCCAAAAGGAATTTTCTGCAGTTACTGGGACACATGGCCTCATCCATAACAGTGGTGCCATGGGCCAGATTTCAGATGAGGGACATTCAGTATCACCTTTAAGGGACCACTGGTCTCAAACGTGGGATCCACTGTTCAAGTTAGTGCCAGCAAAGACCTTTGTGTAAGCATTAGGCTGATGGAAGGGGAAAGCAACCTCAGAGAGGGCAATCCCTTCCTCCAGCAATCCCCAGTAAGGGTTCTCACAGCAGAAACCTGTCTCCTCGGATGGGGCACCCCCCTAGAGAATCTCAAAGTAAGTGGCATCAGGATCCTACAGGAAGCTCAGCAGCATATCAGTCTCCTTGAGCTCAGGCAGTATTGCTAGCAATACAATCCTTCTCCTCCCAACTACAAGGCCAGTCTGTTCTGATTCAAACAGACAATATCACAACTATATATTACATAAACAAGCAGGGAGGAACAAGATCCTCAAAACTGTGTACAGAAGCAATGAGGATCTGGTATCTAGCCTACTTCCTAGATGCAAAGATTAATGCTGTACATCTGCCAGGCAAGGACAATGTCCTAGCAGATGCCTAAAGATAAATCAGCCAAGGAAACCATGAGCGGGCCTTGAACCAGGTGCTGCTGGTCAGTCTTCAGAAAATAGGGCAATCCAAAAATATATCTGTTTGCTTCTTTGGAGAACAATCAGCTCCCACAGTTTTGCTGCAGGCTTCCAGCAAGTGGCACAGTCCCAGAAGATGCCCTAGTTCAAGACTGGATAGGGAGGTTCCTGTATGCCATCCCACCATTTCCACTCATACACAGAGTGCCCATAAAGCTCAGGAGAGAGCCAGCAACAATAAGCGCACTACTCCCAGACTAGTCCAGACAGGCTTTGTACTCAGTGCTGCTGACCTTATTAAAGAGGACTCCAATTAACCTGCCACTGAGCTACAACCTGCTGACATTGTCTCAGGGCAGAATAACATTCCCAGACATCAGAACATTATGTCTGAGTACATTGAACCTATCGGAGGAGGTGCTGAAAGTGCTGAAGGTTTCCAGAAAAACAGCAACAATGCCAGCACACTCCTATAATTTCAAAACGTTCTCATACTGGTGTGCTCCCAGAAAGATAATCCAAATGCAGGCAGGGTTGCCTACAGTTGCAGACTACCTGGTACACTTACAGTCCCTAGGCCTGAGACCCTCAACCCTGAAGCTAATCTGGCTCTGGGATCAGGCAGCAGTGTCAGCCTACACCTCTTAAAAAAAAGAAGGGATGGGGCTGTACAGAGGAAGGCCAAGAAAAGGCAAACATCTTAAATACTTTTTGCTCAGTGTTCACAGTAGAAGGGGAAGGGGAAGGACCACAAATAGGCACCAATAGCTTGGAGGAGAGGGAGGTGGACACCAGTCCCTTTTCTGAGGAGAAAGTCAGGAAAGCACTCGCTAATCTGAGGGTGGACAAAGCTGTGGAGCCAGACGGGGTGCACCCAAGAGTGCTGAAGAAGATCACGGAGGTGCTAGCTGCATCCCTGGCTGACATGTGCTTCAGTTCAGATAGGGCACCTCAGGATAGCTGTACTGGTGCTCACAACGGATCCTCGGCCCAAAATGCAGGCAAACACACAAACAGGAATGTGACACTCAGGTTAAAACATACAGGCAATGGTCAAATTTAGTAAAGGTGAGTTTATTCTAAAGCAAGGAGGATACTGACAATCTGAGCCCCTGAGATTGTCAGTGCCCTCCTGGCTTTACAATAAACTCACACCTGTCTATTACGATCCTGTTTGTATGTGTTCTAACAGGCTTGTTTAACAGTTCATTGGAGACCAGCATGGTCCCAGAGGACTGGAGAAGAGACAACGTGGTCCCACGTGGTCCCACTTCACAAAACTGATTGCAAGAAGGAGATAGGAAACTACAGTCCTGTCAGCCTGACATCTGTAGTTGGGAAATTGAAGGAAACACTATTAAGGGAAAGAATCGTGGAACACCTGGAATGCAATGGACTGCAGGACCCGAGACAGCATGGCTTTACAGAGGAGAAGTTGTGCTGTACAAATCTAATAGATTTATTTGATTGGGTAACCAAGGTGCTGGATCAGGGTTGGACTGGGGACGTGGCCTACTTGGACTTCAGCAAGGCCTTTGACACCGTTCCACATAGGAGGCTGGTAAAAAAGTTGAGTAGTATTAGGGTGGGCAATAAGGTGGTAACCTGGGTAAGAAACTGGTTAGGGGACAGGAGGCAGAGGGTGGTGGTAAATGGGATTCGTTCCAAGAAGGGGAGAGTGACCGGTGGGGTACCGCAGGGGTCAGTACTGGGGCTAGTCATTTTTAATGTCATTACCTATTTAGCAGAGGAACTAGAAGGGAAGGTCTGCCTCTTTGCGGATGACACCAAGGTCTGCAACAGAGTAGACACTCTCTGGGGGTGATGCAAAGGATGGAGAAAGATTTAAAATGATTGGAGGAGTGGTCCAAAGTTTAGCAGCTAAGGTTTAATGCAGAAAAGTGCAAAATAATGCACTTGAGTCACAGAAACCTGGGGGTGCAGTACAAAATGGAGAGAGAGATACTTGAAATGACCAAGCAAAAAAAGGACCTGGGGGTTATCATATCAGATGACCTGAAGGTGGCCAGACAATGCTACAAAGCGATTGGGAGAGCTGGTGGGATGATGAGGTGTATAGGCAGGGGTATTAGCAGGAAGAGGAAAGTAGTGTTGTCCCTATGTAGATCATTGGTAAGACCCCACCTGGAGTAGTGTATCCAGTTTTGTAGACCACATCTCAGGAAAGACCTAGACAGAATAGAGGCTGTCCAGAAGAGGGCTACCAAGATGCTACAGGGTCTGCATCAAAAGCCCTATGAGGAGAGGCTAAATGAACTAAACATATACATCCTGGCGGAGAAGAGGGAGGGGGGATGTGATAAAGACCTTTAAATGCCTCACTGGGGTGAATAAGGTAGAGGTGGGTGGTATTTTTCAGAGGAAAGCATGCTGTAGAACAAGAAGGTCATGATATGAAGCTGGGGGGGTAGGTTAAGGTGAGAAGTGAGGAAATACTTCTTCATGGAAAGGGTGGTGTATGCCTGGAACAGTCTTCCAGTGGAGGTAGTGGGGTGAAAACAGTGGTGGGATTCAAAAATACCTGGGATAAGCACAAGCGAATCAAAAGGGTTAGGAAAGGGGTGGAAGAGAAAATGCAGTAGGCCTGAAGGGATCTGCAGCGAAAGCAGCACAACAAAACAAGCATTTGTCAATGCCGAATGTTGTCGCGCTAGCATTGGCTTTGGTAGTGCAGTGCGGAAACACATTTTGGGCAGGATGTGAAAAATGACAGCTGTACTGTTCATAAGGAGGTGTAAAAAAATGGCAGTGTTGAAAATGTGGCATGTAAATATTGCAAATTTCCGAAGTTACACAGGTGCGTGGGAAATCGCAACACACGCTTGTAACACAGTCATTTTATGGACTTTGGGACCAAATTTTCAACATAGGCATTTAGCACCTCTGCTCATGTACAGTGTGTATCACTTCCATAAACTGTCCCAAAAAGTGATTTAGCACAGCGACCTTCATTCTGCCGGACGTGCGAAAACACATTTTGGGTAGGATATGTAAAATGACAGCTGTACTGTTCATCAAGAGGTGTGGAAAAATGCCAATGGTGAAAATCCAGAGTGAAAATATTACCAATGCACATTACGAGCATGCGTGCAAACTGCTCAACGCACGCTCGTAACACAGTCATTTTATGGAGTATCATCACCAAATCTTCAATATAGGCATTTTAGTACCTCTGCTCATGAACAGTGTCACTGACATTTTCATAATCTGCCCTGAACACCAATTTCCCACAGTGACCGTGCTATTGTGCGCCGGAAGTGCGAAAACACATTTCGGCCAGGATGTGAAAACTGACAGTTGTACTGTTCATAAGCAGGTGTAGAAAAATGACAATGTTGAAAATCTGGCATGAAAATATTATGAATTTGCGAAGTTATGAGCGTGCGTAGCAACTGCGCAATGTACGCTTGTAAAACAGCCATTTTTGGGATTTCTTCCACCAGATTTGCAACATAGGCTTTTTGAGAGCCCACCTCATGAACACTGCCACTATCCTTGCATTAATCAGTCCTGAAAGGTGATTCCGTGCAGTGACTGCAAAATCACCTTTCGGGACTGATTAACATCATAACAGTGACAGAATTCATGAGGAGGGGTCCCAAAAACCCCATGTTGAAAATTTGGTGCAAAAATTCCAAGAAATGCTCGAGATATACATCAAAGTTGAAAAAACCCTATTTATTACATTATACAGCTTGCTGGCATTTCCTCAGTTAATGGTCGGCTTTGAAGAGTGCAGACATGTTCCGGTCCACGAAGATTATCGCACTGGACTCCGGAGGTAAGTATGGGGTGAGGGGATGATGTGGGGAGGTAGAGTCGCGCAGTGGGTGGGTGCAGGTGGTGGGTAGGGAGACTATGAGGGACCGTTTTTGTGTTACAGGGTGAAATTTAAAAAAAACATTGGGAGGGTTTTTTACAAGTGTTTGCATGCTGGGTGGGCTTCCAGCATGCCACCTAACTGTTGGGGGTTGCTGCAGCTGGCGGTGGATTGGGCTCTCGTTGGCACACAATCTGGGGAGTTAATTTATGCCGACGGGGATTGGGGCCCCCCGGCACACAAGGAAAGCGGGGGAGAGGCCGAGGATTGAGCACCCCCCGGCATATAACAAATGGAGGGAGAGTACTTTATGCTGATGGGGAATGGGCTCCCACGTCGGCACATACATTGGGGCATGGGAAGCTGGCAGGGGGATTGGGCACCCCCGAAGTTGGCAGTTGGGCGGCCGCCATATACACAATATCAGCAGCGGACCTTTTCTTAGATGTGCTCACCACATTATGTATGCATGGTGTAGCGCCAGCATGCAGGCTGATTGGAGAATGAGGGATGCACCTACTGGTGTGTGCCCTGCATTCTCCTAACATCGACCGCGCTTCCAAAGCTGCACTACACGCAAGATGTTGGCTGCGCAAGTGCACCAACATAAAAAGGGCAGACTGGATGGACCAAGTAACCCTTATCTGCCATTAGTTTCTATGTTTCTATGTTACACATCAGTGGGCAAAGACAAGTCCTTGGCCTCACAAACCTGTTTTTTTTAAAGGTTCTTTAAAGGCCTCAACAGCTTGCATCCCCCTGCAAGGTATCTAATCCTTCTCACCTCAGGAATTCTCCAATATTCCTAACTCTTGCAGTATCCCTTTAAGACAATACTGCCCTGGAGAGAATGGAACATATGCTAATAAGTGGAATGCTATTAGCTCGTGCCATTTTTAAATGCTGCCTTGGTCAACTGCCTGTATTCTAATACCTCAGATTTTTTTCTCTCTGCCTGCAAGTCAAGACGCCCTAGAGATTTCTCCCTCTCACAGTTGTTCCTGACGTGTTTCTTCATTAAACACTTAAGTATTTCTTGATATTTTCCCATTTGCTGCCTTGGTTTAGATAGGGTAGGTAAGATTTTACTTTTATGCAGGAAAACATGTCATTTGAACCAAGGTCCAGTTTACAAGACGTTTTATTGTTTATGTATTTTAGAACCTTACTTTTGAGTGCATTTATATTTGTTTGCGGTTCACAGGAACCGTAGGGGAACCGAGATTTCTTTAAATTTAACTGGAGTTTTTATTTAGTGTTCTGGTTACTGTTTGGGTTATTTTTATTCAATTTTGGGATATTTTGAATGAGTTTATCAGTTCCTTTACCCTGGTTCCCAAACCATCCACAACCGAGAAGTTTTACTATTTTTCTCGGTTCTGGAACTGACCACAACTAATAACTTTATTGTTATATTTACTGTTTGCAGTTCCTGTTTTCTTAAAATTTAACTGGGAGATGTCAGAAAAACCTAAGAAGAAAACAGGACCCCCGGGATTTAAAAACTGTATTAAATATTCTGAAGTCTTTGCCAAGGCAGATATGGGGCACAAAAACCCTGGAACAATATATCAGTTGGGGGGTGAGGCTATAGCATGCACCAAGCAGGAAAGGGACCTTGGCATTATCATCTCTGATGACCTCAAGGTAGGGAAACAGTGCAACAAGGCATCAGGTAAAGCAAATAGGATGCTGGGCTGCATAGGCAGGGGCATCACCAGCAGGAAAAGGGAGGTCATAATTCCACTATACAAGACACTAATGAGGCCCCACCTGGAGTACAGTGTACAGTTCTGGAGACCTTACCTACGTAAGGACATAGACAGGGTAGAGAAGGTTCAGAGGAGGGCAACAAAGATGGTACAGGGATTGCATCACAAGTCCTATGAGGACAGGTTGAAGGACCTGAATAGGTACTTCCTGGAGGAGAGGAGGGAGAGAGGGGATATGATAGAGACATACAAGTGCCTTACAGGGAGGAACAGGGTGCAGGAATACACTATTTTCCAGCAAAAAATATGTTCCAGGACTAGAGGGCATGGGATGAAGGTGGAGGGAGGGTGATTTAGAGGAAACATGAGGAAGAATTTATTCACAGAATGGGTGGTGGACAAGTGGAACACCCTGCCAGAGGAGGTAGTGGGGGCTGAAACAATCACGGGATTTAAGAATGCATGAGATAGACATAAGGGAGTTCTGGAAGTCAGGTGTAAGGGGCAACAGACTTCTAGGAAAACATAAAGTGAACTTGCAATCTCAAATGGGCAGACTGGGTGGGCCATAGGCCCTTATCTGCCAACAGTGTCTACGCATCTATGTATAAACATGACATATGTGTTATCTGCCTTGGGAAACAACACCTTACTGTTGATTGTGATATTTGCAAGTCTTTCCCTCAAAAGATGCTTGAAAAACATCAGGAAAGGCTGCAAAGAAAATTGGAAAAGGGTGCCATGGGCTCTGACCAGTCCACACCCTTGAAAGCTGTGGCTAAAACTGCTAAGGCTTTTCACACCACCCTTGTTACGGGTGAAAACTCTAGCAAAAGAGGCATTGAACTGGCTGACTCCCCGGTGCCTGCAAAGAAATTAAAAAAAAAACTAAACACATTGAGACCCCTGCTGGAATGCAACAAGGGGCTGCTACAGTGTCTGCCAATATGCTTTCACCTGATGGCATTGCACAGGCTTTAAAAGTTATACAGGTGCTGCAGGGCTTTATCCCCCCTCATCCACCTGCTCAAGCCCTGACAAGGCAAGCAACTACCTCTGTTCCCCCTCCACTCCTGGAACAACTGGAGTGTGAGGAACAAGAAGAATTTGAGGTAGATGAGGGTACTGAACCTGAAGTCTCCTCTGAACAGGAGTTTGGTTCACCCCCTAGACCTATTGAGGATTATTCCTCACATTTTTCATTTGTCAGAAAAATTGTGGAGACTTTGGCTCCTGCAACCACTGAAGAGGTGCAAGATGAAGAAGAAGCTGAGTACATGGAGATGATGGGGTTGATACCCACTAGAAAGTTTTTTTTTTTTCAAGAAAGACATTATAGCAATACTTCAAATACCTTATGCTGTCTTTTTAAAGTTCTGCACACCACCTAAGCCTCTGGACGCTTTTCACCTGCACTCCCCTTCCAATGTTTTAACTTGTTTTTTTTTGTTCTTTCAAAAAAATCATAGAAACATAGAAGTTGACGGCAGATAAGGACCGCAAGGCCCATCCAGTCTGCCCATTTGTTTTTCTACCTTATAAATGCGCCATTGGCCTTTGCTCTGTCAGTGGCCTATCTATTCAGTCATTTGTATTGCTCCCTTATGCCTATCCCATGCCTGGTTGAAGCCCTGCACTGTATTCATAGCCACCACTTCTTGTAGTAAGCCATTCCATGCATCCACCACCCTTTCTGTGAAAAGAATTTCCTCACATTCCCCGTAATGACCCCCTCTAATCTCATGCTGTGTCCTCTTGCCCTGCTATTTTCTTATATTTAAACATGTTAGACTCTTTCACCTTGTTAATGCCCTTAAGGTGCTTGAATGCCTCGATCATATCACCTCTCTCCTTCCTTTGCTCAAGGGTATACATATTGAGCTCTGTTAATCTGTCCTCATATGTCTTCTGATGCAGTCCCTGCACCATTTTGGTTGCCCTTCTCTGGACTGCCTCAATTTGGTTAATGCATTAGATACTTTTATATATATAGAACTTTTTATTTTCTCCCAATCCAATGTCAAAATCTGGACACATTAACTTCAGAAATAAATTATACTCAGCAATATTCTTAAAAAAATCCTTCTTTTTCAGTTTAGTCACTCTTAGTTGGAAAACTATTTCATTTCAGTCACTCTTAATTGGAAAAAATTCCTTAGTTATGTACTTTACCATACTTCTTTACCATGTTCATTCTCTTGTATGGCATGCTGTTTCACCTAAGTTCGTGGCTCTATTGCCTATTCCACTCATTTTTGTGTTTCCACAAGGATCACCTTTTCCCAGCATGATATAATCTTTTGTTTTTCAATATTCACCCGAAATTTAGAGAGCTTATGTCTGTCTGCATAGAAGTAGCGCCCCAAACTACTACTGCATGTTTGTTTAGCGCTCCAAAGTGCTTACCCATGCCATTCCTTCTTCCTGCTTTGGACAGTCCAGCCTCCTTGGTGCTTGCACAAGTCAGGTGGTGTTCTCATGCACAAATGTGCTGATGTTTTGGAGAACAAGTCTCCATCATCAGAGCTGTGTACATGGGGGTGTTCTACCTTTTTATACTCTTTTTATGTGCACTTATTTTTCTTACTGAACTAGTATAATCACCGTTATTTCTTATTCTATTATCTCATTTTTAATTTTTCTATTACTTTCAATTTTTGTTATGCTTCAGTCTTAACTATCTTTTTACATACATTTCCATGCAATGCCTTTAAAGTAAAAACATAGTTGTTTAAAACATATAGACAATTACATTTGAAATCCTTTTTTTCAAAGCAACAGTTAATGTATCCCACAGCACAAACCACCACTGTGGTAAATAATAAAGTGAATATAGAAGGAGAAGAAGAAGTTATAGAATTTGAACATGAAAAGACACCTTTCTACAAAATATCGAAGTTTGTTCCCAATATGCAGGTGAATAACACTATAAATGTGTTTAGTAAATTGGTAGACATGGATGTTGAGAAAGTTTTAAATAGATATGAAGATATAAGAACATCAAAAAATCTAAAGCTGAAAGAGAAGCACTACATGAAGTGAAAAAATTACCATATACAGTAATTAAGAAAGCAGACAAAGGTGGCGGTGTAGTGCTGAGGGGAAAAGATATTTACATTAAGGAAATGGAAAGGCAGCTTGAAAATGAAAAGTATTACAAAAAACTAGGGGGAGATCCTACTGAAGAAATTAGAACAAACCTGCATAGGGTGATTGAAGTGGCAAAAGAAACAAAATGGATAACAGAAAAAGAAAAACAGTTTCTGACAATAGAAAATCCTGTAAGACCCACCATTTATTTGTTGCCAAAATACATAAAAATAGAGATGTACAACCTGAAAGACCAATTGTAAGTAGTTTAAACTTGGTAACAGAGCCATTGTTGAAGTTTGTGGATTTCTTTTTAAGACCTTTAGTGAAAGAGAACAAATCGTATATAGCAGATACAAAGGATATGTTAAATATTTTAAAGGAGGTGAAAATAGAAGAAAAAACATGGTTAATAACAAGTGACATAGAAAACCTTTACAATAACATACCACATCAAGAAAGGTTGGGAACCCTAAAGAAAAAACTAGAGAATAGACCTAATAATGTGATACCACTGACAGATTTTAATCTGAAACTGGCTGATTTGGTCTTGAAAAATAATTATTTTCTATTTGGTACATCATTTTTCAAACAAATCCATGGGACTGCCATGGGCACAACATTCGCCCCTTCATTGGCAAACATATATGTTGGAATATGGGAAGATAAATATATATGGAATGAAAACAGTAATAAATGGTATAAAATGTGAAAAAATGGATCCGGTTTGTGGCCAATGTGTTTATTCTATGGGAAGGCAAAGAAAATTATTTAAAGGAATTTTTGGAATACATTAATAGATGTGGCACTAACTTAAAATTTTTCTCAGCGTATAGTAAAGCAGAAATACATTTCTTGGACTTAACAATTTATGTTAAAAATTCAAAATTAGAGACAAAATTATATTGAAAGGACACAGACAGAAACACCATTTTGCATCATGGCAGTCAACATCCTTCCCATACTAAAAAGAACACACCATATGGACAATTGCTTAGAATAAAAAGGAATTGTAGCGCGGAGGAGATAAGACTACAAGAGTCAACAGAAATGTGTCAACATCTGCTGGATAGAGACTACAAATATGGGGAGCTGAAAGCAGCATTGGAAAAAGTAAACAAAAAAACAAGAGAAGATCTATTAGAAAATAAGGAAAGGAATGATATAGGTGAACAGATCTGTTTTAATACAGAATATAATGATTAATATGGAGAATTCAAACAGATAAACATTGGCCAATATTGAAAGCAGATGACAGTTTGAAGAACATCGTGCAGAAAGGGCCCTTATTCAGTTATAAAAGAAACAGAAATTTGAAAGATATGCTAGTACATACTTTATATACAGAAGAAAGACCTCTAAATAGACCAGATTGGATGCCAGCATTCCCACAAGGGAATTATAGGTGTGGAAATTGTCCACATTGCAATGGGACAAAAAATACAAAAGAAATTAATCATCCCAGAACTGGAAAGAAATACAAAATAAAATGTTTTATTAATTGTTCAAGAGAGAGCATAATATATATGTTAAAGTGCCCATGTGGAGAAGCCTACATAGGTCAAACAAAAAGACCATTAAAGACAAGGATTGGGGAACATAAGACAGCTATCAAGAGTAAAAATACAAAGTATGCAATGGCTAAACATTATGTGGAGGTAGTACATGGCTCAGTGGTGTCCTTTACACATGTAGGAGTGGAAAAAGTGGAGTTACCAGTCAGAGGAGGACGTTTGAAAGATATACTCCTCCAAAGGGAGGCTTTTTGGATCCATGAAATGCAAACTCTTACACCTACTGGATTGAATGACAATGCTGGATATAGCAGTTATCTCTAATAGGTTGAGGTTTAATGAATAATGAAACAGAAATGAAGTAGTGCGCTGTCTATAAATAAAGAAATGGACAGAAAATGTAAAGATAAAATGTAAAAGCAATATGTGACCTTTAGCAGTATAATTTGACCTCCAGAGGAGCATGTTGATCTGAAAGTATAAATGGAGTCTGTCTGAATATTTTGGGTAATATATACACTAAGTAGAAATAGTAGCAAAGAAAGGGAGAACAAAATATGTCTATATAAAAAATGTATTGTTGATTTTTGACCTTTAGCACCATCATTTGACCTCCCAAGTAGATAGATGTTCTATATAAGTATATTAGAATGGTGAATTTTTGTTGCAATAAAGTTGCGGTTAAGAATGATGTAAGTAAAACGAAATAAAGAACAAAAGAAGTAGATGAGAAGTGTTTAACAATTCATGTGACTTTTAGCAAGATTAGTTAACCTTCGGGGAAGTAATGGTTTTGTGCATTGAAGCCAAGGTTACTAACGTAGAATAAGGATATGAAATAAGGCTAGAAAAGGACAAAATGTGAATGCATACAACATTTGTGATAGGCAAAATAAAAAGTAGAATGATATGACCTCAAGCAGGATGGTTGACCTTTGTAGAAAATATGGAAATGTATGTAAAAAGATAGTTAAAACTAAAGCATGATGAAAATTAAAAGTAATAGAAAAATAAAAAATGAGATAATAGAATAAGAAATAACGGTGATTATAATAATTCAGTAAGAAAGATAAGTGCACATAAAGAGTATAAAAAGGTAGAACACCCCCATGTACACAGCTCTGATGATGGAGACTTGTTCTCCGAAATGTCAGCATGTTTGTGCGTGAGAACACCACCTGACTTGTGCAAGCACCGAGGAGGCCGGACTGTCCAAAGCAGGAAGAAGGAATGGCATGGGTGAGCGCTTTGGAGCACTAAACAAACATGCAGTAGTAGTTTGGAGCGCTACCTCTATGCAGACAGACATAAGCTCTCTAAATTTCGGGCGAATAATGAAAAACAAAAGGTGATGTCACGCTGGGAAAAGGTGATCCTTGTGGAAACATAAAAATGAGTGGAATAGGCAATAGAGCCACAAACTTAAGTGAAACAGCATGCCATACATGAGACTGAACATGGTAAAGAAGTATGGTAAAGTACATAACTAAGGAAGTTTTTCCAATTAAGAGTGACTGAAATGAAATAGTTTTCCAACTAGGAGTGACTAAATTGAAAAAGAAGGATTTTTTAAGAATATTGCTGAGTATAATTTATTTCTGAAGTTAATGTGTCCAGATTTTGACGCTGGATTGGGAGAAAATAAAGAGCTGTATATTTAGAATTATCCAATGCATGATTTTTTAGAAAGAACAAAAAACAAGTTAAAATATTGGAAGGGGAGTGCAGGTGGAAAGCCAGAGGCTTAGGCGTTGTGCAGAACTTTAAATTGAACTACCCTGCCACAAATGCACCCCAGAACCCTTAAAGCCTGAGATTTTAAAAGGGAAAAGAGCAACACTAAATTGATTTGTGCTTTTGAAATAAGAGCCTTATACTGTCTTTCCCATTGATAAGAAATCTGACAAAAAGTATCAACTGGACAGGGCAGGCACAGAGTTTCTTTTTACTCACCCTGATCACCAGGGTATATTTCAGCAGGCAGCCTGTGAAAGGGCTAAGGTGCCTCTGGATTCACACCCTCCTGAAAAGGATTTCAGAAAAATTGACAGGCAGCATTGTAAAAAAAGGCTACCTGTCTGCTTCTTTAGCAATCAGACAAGCCAACTATCAGGCCTATGCAGCCCAGTGCCAGAAAGCCTTATGGCACTCAATACTGGCTATGTCAGAGAAGGATCTGTGCAGCATTTCCTCAGACCTAGCTGAAACTGCTAGATTGGAGCCTCTAAGTATCAGTTTCAAATGGCAGCAGATACTAATGACACTACTGCCAGGTGGATGGCTGGCACAGTAGCCCTAAGGAGAGTTGCCTGGCTTAGGGCCACTAATCTGACTCAAGACACCCAGGCTAGGGTCATGGATTTTCCTGTGGAGAACAATTCCTTGTTTGGTGAACAAAGACATGCTTACATGAAAAAGGTGGATGAATATAAAACCACCTTCAGAAATAATTCAGCAAAGGAGAAGCACTCTCCCTCTTCCAGGCCCTATGGAAGGGGAGCTAAGGGTAGGTCTACATACACCAGGCCATTTTACCAGGCCCAAGCTGTACCTCAGCAACTGCAACACCACCCCCAGCTGGCTGGCTATTACAGGGGTAGAGGCAGAAGGGGTTCCAGGCGTGGGTCCCAGGCTGGACAAGCCCAGCCGCAACCAAAACAGAACCCCTGACTCCATTCATCAGGCTGCCCCGCAAGTACCTGTAGGGGGCAGACTGACTCATTACTTTCAGGCTAGGAACATCACCACAAGTGGGTCCTGGAAGTAGTGGGTCAGGGTTTGTCTGTAAGTTTCAAATCCTTCCTTCCCTTAAAAAAGTGTTCAGAGCAGCTTCTCTCACAGAAAGAAAGCTGCTAGAAAAGGAGGTACGGGCCCTGCTCTTATCCAGAGAAACAGAGCCTGTACCCCCCATGCAAAAGGGAAGTGGTTTTTACTCAGGGATACTTCCTTACCACAAAGAAAATGAGGAGTTGTGGTCTATTCTAGTCCACAGACTGTTAAACAGGCACCTGGTCAAACCCCAGGTTTAGATGGTCACACTGGCAATGATTCTGCCAGCTTTACAAAAAGGAGATGGCTAGCCTCCTTGGACCTAAAAGACACACATTTCCACATTCCCATAAGGGAGTCTCGCAGAAACTATCTAAGATTCAGACTCTTTTCAGGGCACTACCAGCCTCACATCAGCACCAAGAGTGTTCACAAGGTGTTTGGCAGTTGAGGTGGCTCACCTAAGAAGCTTAGGTGTCTCAGTGTTCCCTACTTGGATGACTGGTTAGTCGTGGGAAAGTCTCCACAGCAGGTAAGGGAGCATCTGCAGGTAACCCAGGATCTTTTCAGTCCCTGGGTTTCCTGATAAATGTGAAAAAGTCAGTCCTGCTCCCTGTGCAAACACTGCAAATCATAGGTGCAAACAAGAACACCATAGTGGGAAGAGCTGACCTACCTCAGGAAAGGGTAAGCAGCATCCTGCAGCTGGCTGGCTCATTCAAAATGAACAGGCCAAAAATAGCAATACAGTTTCTGCAACTCCTGGGCCACATGGCTGCAGCAACAGGCACAGTCCTAGGTTCCAGGTTCCAGATGAGGAACATTCAGTTCCACCTCAGAGACACTGTCGAGGGCTTGAGGCAGTATAGTGCAGTGGTTTAAGGCTCTGAGCTGCAAATCTGGAGACCTGGGTTTGAATCTCACAGCCTCCACTTGCATACTGTGTGACCCTGAGCAAGTCACTTAACTTCCCTGTACTCACAGGTCGCACCTGTAAACAAGTTTTCAGCTTAGTGTGACACTCCTGGTTAAACAATTGAAAAAAAAAAAAAAAACAAAGACACTGGTGCCAGATAAGGGACCCACTCTCAAAGCCAGTTCCAGTAACAAGGGAGTTACTGCAGGCACTTCAGTGGTGGATGAAAGGAGACAACCCCAGAGAAGGAGTCCCCTTCCAACAAGAGTCTCCATCAGTGATCCTGACAATGGATGCATCACTACTAGTGTGGGGGTGCCCATCTAGGACAGCACACCACTCACGGTATCTGGTGAAGTGCAGAGTCACACCAGCATATAAATCTGCTGGAACTGAGAGCAGTGTTTCTAGTCCTGCAAACCTTTGCTCCCCTAATTCAGGGAAGGGTAGTACAGATCAGAACACACAATACCTCCACAATGTACTACATAAACAAGCATGGAGGGACAAGATTCACTCCTCTGTGCACAGAGGCAATGAAGATATGGGGTCTGGCTTATTCCCTCAGTGCCTCCATACATGCTATTCATCTGCCGAGAAAGGACAACACCCTAGCAGATACTCTGAGCAGGATCAATCAGGTCCATCATGAGTGGGTCTTAAACAAGCAGGTGCTGGATGTAGTGTTCAGAAAGTGGGGCACCCCAGAGATAGATCTCTTTGCGCCCCATGAGAATCACCATCTGCCACAGTATTGTTGCAGACCACAAGCTAGGGGCACAGTCCCTCTGGCTGCTCTGATTCTGGACTGGTCAGGGGTGCATCTGTATGCCTTCCCTCCTTTTCCTCTGTTGCTCAGAGTACTGATCAGACTCAGATTCCAGCCAGCATCAATGATTTTGATAGCACCAGATTGAGCCAGGCAGCCGTGGTACTCTCTGCTGCTCTCCATGTCTGTGGCCAGGCCAATACTCCTCCCCCAGAGGCACAACCTGTTAACCTCCAACCAAGAGAGGATCATGTACCCCAACCTCAGGTCCATCAGGCTCAAGGTATGGCTCTTGAGAACATAGAGTATGCAGGCTTGCAACTCTCAGATGGTGTCCTGGAGGTGCTGAGGGGGTACAGGAAGCCCTCCACTAAGAAAACCTATGCTTCAAAATGGAAAAGGTTTTCACTTTGGTGCTCTACTGATGGTGTGGTGCCAATACAGGCAGGAGTTCCAGCCCTGTTGGACTATCTAACACATTTACATTCTCTGGGCTTACAGCATTTGACCCTGAAGGTACATTTATTTATTTATTTAGTTTTTGTTTACTGGATAGGTGCACTAGCCATAGAGGTGACTATTTTCAGGCACGACCCAGGAGGTTACAGGGTAACATTACAGAGATTTACCATCAGTGTCTTACATTTCAGCTGGAAAGGATGTCCTCTGGCATCCAATCCAATCTTCAGAAGATTTTTCAAAGGATTATCCCACCTGCACCCCCCTCACAGGGAACCAGTGCCAGCTTGGGACCTAAACATCTGTATTGCTCAACTCATGCTTCCCCCTTTCAAACCCATGGTCTCAGCAGACCTTAACTATGTTACCTGGAAAGCAGTTTTCCTGGTGGCCATCACTTCTGCCAGAAGGATCAGTGAGCTCCAGGCCTTGTGTATTGAAAAGGATTACATTTCTTTTCACAGAGACAAGGTAGTGCTGAGAACAAATAGGAAGTTCCTTCCCAAGGTTGCATCTGACTTCCATCTGAACCAATTTATTACCTTGCCAATCTTTTTTTACTGAGCACTCCAGCTCAGGGGAATGCAGACTGCACAGTCTAGATATAGAAAGAGCCCTGAGTTACTACATAGCTCACACTAAGGACCATAGGCAGGAGAGACAACAGCTTTTTCTGACCAATGGCGATGTGGGCAAAGGAAATCCTGCATCTTAAAGAACTGTCTCTCACTGGATAGTTCAGTGTATCCAGTTTTGCTATTCAAAGATGGGAAAGAAGCTCCCAGCAGGGCTCAGAGCTCATTCCACAAGGGATACAGCTGCTACTGTGGCAGCTGCCAGGGAGGTTCCTTTGTTGGAAATCTGTAAAGCAGCTACCTGGAGGAGTATCTCTCTTAATCTTGCCATTTATCACATCTTCTCCCTGAGCCATCCCCTTTTTTCTTTCCCCACATATACAGTATATGCCTTATTTTACCTCCCCTCTACACTAACTTTGTTTTTTTCTCTTTTAGATATTTCCTGAAGAAGACCTAAGGTCGAAACGTAGATTTTTAACTCTATTTACTATTTTTAGCGTGCATTTAATATAACCATTTTGTTTTGCTTTCAGACCACATGCTGATGCAGCACCTTGTTTTTGTTTTTACCTGGAGGTCAGTCCACACCTTTACAAAACATTACAGCCTGGACACCTTGTCCAGAAGTGATGCCAGCTTTGGCACAGCAGTCCTGCAGAGTCCGTTTCCAAAGTAGGTTCTGTGCCCACCTCCAAAGGTACGCTTCATAGTCTGCAAGAGTTAGGAATATTGGAGAACTCCTGGGGTGAGAAGAAAAAGTTACTTACCATAGTAATCTTGTTTCTTCCAAAGTATTCTCCAATATTCATAACTCTCCTGCCCTGCCTCCCCTACTAGAACCAGTGGACTCTGCACTCCAAGCTGAGCAGCTATATGTGAGGGTCCCACACACTGGCATATTCTTTATCTATCTCTTTTTAGCCCTGTTAGGCTTTGCCCCCCTCTTTCAGATGATTCTGACATTAAGGTTTTTTTTTTGTGTTTAAAAAACCTCCAAAACTTTTCTGACCCCAGTTGGGGCCTGTTATTGTTAGTGTAACCCCTAGGTGGCGCTATCCCAAGGGCTACTACCCCTGCCTGTGTGTCTAATGACAGGTTGAGGGGTCTAGGTTCGGTGACGGGTGTCTCCACTTGAAGGTCAGGGTTGGTAGTGGTCAGCTTAACCAAGTCACAGCCCACTGGGACACCCCATGTCTCCCACTAGTGGCCCACACAGTATACAAGGGTAACCTTCCCAATACCCCAGATATGCAAAACACATACACATAAACCTGGCACTTACCCTCAGGACTGGTTCCTTTAGCGCGGTTCTGGGGACGCCCTGTAAAATAAGGTTATGCAAGGCACACAGCTAAATGCAATACTTTCAGCATATAATGACACCACAGTCAGTGTAGATTTCCAAGAACAAGATCTGACTTATTCAGGGGCTGCAACAAGGAGGGGGAGTAATCAGGTTAACTTGCTTAAACACATTAATAATCACACTACTGTGCATGCACTTGAAGTCCCACTCAGTCACACTCTCTGGGTACCCAGGATGGAGGGAAAGGCTAGCCAGGACCGATGCCCGGGGTAGGCCGGCGGTGCAGCTGGTTGGGGCCCTGCGATGGAAAAAGAACATGCACACAGACACAATTTGTAATCTGGAGCCGGAGGGCTCAGCTCGTGGAAAGGAAAACACAGGACAATCAGAAGACACACTGTAATTTAAGAAAAGTTGCAGGGAGCTACCCTGATCATTACTCACAGTACTCAGGCTGAACACAGGAGGGATGATGGAATGACTGTCTGGCTTGCCAGAGGAGACAGGGCCCACACAATTTGCTTTGGCTGGTGCTCTTGTTCAGGCAAGGGGCAAGGGGCTGGTCCCTCATGATGGATCTTTTCTGTGCAGCACGGTAAGGAGACAAGGCCCTCGTGGCTGGGCCTGTCTGCACAGGCAACGTGGATTCAGTCCGATATCTGCTGGGAAAACAACTTCCAGCACTAGCACACAGTTTACAGCAATAGGGAATAACAGCGCGATCCCCATCCAGCTCATAGCACATTCATATGCAAAAATCCTATTACTGTACCAGGCCACAGAGTCCTGACAGGCCGATCGCATTCAGCTAAATCTTTGGTCTTCTACAGGTTAAGCCTGGTCCCACAGCAGCAGCTTCCTTCATTCTCTCAAAATCAGAATTAGTCCAATGAAAATCCTCTCTTCCCTCTCTAGGCAGAAATCAGGCAAGTAGGCCAGAAGTCAGGCCTTCCACGGTTCTCCCACGCGAACTACACTGCAATGGCCGCTTGAACACTCAGAAATGCTGCTCCTTCAGCTTCCAACTCAAATCTGGCTTGCCAGCAGACAGCTCGAGGCTTTTCCCTCAGATTCCACAAGGTCCAATTGGCTGGTGCCTCTGTCAGTCACAACACACTCCCCCTGTTGGTGCAAAAAGGTGCCAGTAGCCCAAAACTACATTTCCCAGAGGCTGGCACCACACACATCCGCTTTGGCAGGCTCCATTTTAGAGTCTTCACAACCCGATTGGTCCAATTCGGCAGTTCAGGACCAAAATGGTGGAGCATAACAGAAACAGTCTGCGTTGCAAGAAAGGCAGGTCAGACAAACTACATTTTCACTATTACTCTGCATAATTTCCAGCAATTAGTTACATCTTTCAGGAGAGCTCCCTCTGCGCATTTAGCGACGGCAGAAGGGGAGCACTTAGGCAGCAGTCCGGGTAGGACTCGGGCATAGAAACACACAGTCCCCCCCATGCAAACTAATTATGACTGCGAGCAGGCAGCCCTTAAAGAGACAGCATGTGGAGGCTCTAGAAGCACTCGCTGCAACTCCAGTTAAACGGCTGTGATGCCGAACACCTCCCAGACTGTGAGCAATAGGCAAGCTCTTGGAAGACTTTTGGAACCCCCCATTTGTAGGGGTGTTACACCATTCCTGGCCTGGAAAAACTTGGCGTCCGCGTCAAGTAGGTACCCTTACAATAACTCTAATGCAAATCATCATATATATTTGTGACACTAGCATATCAGGTCTATAATTTTTAAGCAGTAGTCAGCATATTAAACCTTTACTACATACACATTTCCTGTATTTCACAGTACACTATCTTTTAGCACAGCATTGTACACATGTTACACTGATTACTTATACACACACTTTACAGTTTGAACTCAGGTCAACACCTCCTGCACATGAAACATTGATAATGGGGTCCCTTCCCTATCAGCTACCTTGGGGCTAGATGGGACAGGTGCACCATAACTGGAGGGCAGGACAATTAACCGGGAATTTGCACTCATGCTCAGTTTGGGCAGTGAGCTCTGGGACACATACACTCATTTATGGACCACATTGAGAGGCAAATCCACAGGCCTCCCAGGGGAATCATAGCTGAGGCTCACTACTGGTTTTACGGTTCGACCAGTCTTCCTTGGGGGAACAATTACAGTCTCTGCACCTTTAGCTTCACTTTCAGCACTTTCTTTACTTGCAAGGGGAGTTTCTATCTGGGCAGAAAAGTCTGGACTTGAGGCATTGTCAGCCCCTGGATCTGCAAATTCTGGTTCCACAGCACTCAATTCACTTGAAAGACACTCCGGCACTGGAAGGGAACTATTATTGCACTCAAAGTACTCTTCCTGCTCTGGTATGTCACCAGTTGGTCTTGGCTCATCTGCTTCTTCCTCTGAGAAATCATACAATTCCACCATACATAGTGATTCAATATCATCAGACTTGACACTCTGCACTTCACTCTCAGGAGCATTGGCTCCAAGGACAAAGCTGGGGGCTTAGGCAGTCCAGAAGGCCCAGCTTCATCCCCATAATTGACCAGGGGGTTACCTTGAAACAACTGACTTAGTTCATAGGAAGAATAATAACCATAGCTGTACTCACTTTCATCTGAAGTAGACTGACAGTCATTGTCAATGGGGGTTTGCTGGGGAGGAAACCTTAAGTCAGTAACTGTAGGTGCAGGCTTTCTCTGTTTTTGTCTGGCAGCAGCCCTTGTCACCGGTCAAGGGGGAGCAGTCTCTGAGGGTTCAGATTCAATCATTATTTGTCCAGTGGGCAACAAATGGTTACGGTGCATTGTTCTGACATCCTTTGAGTTGTTCTCAGGCCGCACTTTACACACTGGTAAGTCAGTTAATTTTCCCACTACTATGTGAGGGAGATGGTGCCACCTGTCAGCAATCTTGTGTTTGCCATGCAGTCCCAGATTTCTTAACAATACACGATCCCCCGCTTGGAGCTCTTGGGCCTTCACCTTTTTATCACATCTTTCTTTATTAGCCAAATTTCTCTTTGCAGCCATGGTCTGAGCTAGTTGGTATGCATGGTTTAATTGAGCTTTTAACTTTTGCACATATTGCAAGTAATTTTCTGTTCGGACTCCATCAGGAGAAACTCCGAAACAAACATCCACTGGCAGCCAAGCTTCTCTTCCAAACATAAGGCAGTAGGGGGAGAACCCAGTGGCATAATTTCTGGTGCAGTTGTATTCATGTACCACAGTGCTAATTTGCTGGTTCCATCTGGGCTTGTATTTCGGGTGGAGAGTGCCTAGTATATCAAGCAGGGTGCGGTTAAAGCGTTCGGGCTGGGGTTCCCCCTGTTGGTGGTAAGGGATGGTTCTGGATTTCCGCACTCCCCACAGAGAGAGCATCTCCTTGATTAATCGGCTCTCAAAATCTTGGCCTTGATCGGAATGGATTCTCTGGGGGGCTCCATAGTGAACAAAGAAATTCTCTACCAGTCTCTTGGCTACACTGGATGCTTTTTGGCCCTTGGTGGGGAATGCTTGGGCATACCTCGTAAAATGGTCAGTGACCCCCAGCACATTACTAATATTTCGCTGATCCGGCTCCAAACTCAGAAAGTCAACACAGACCAACCCCATGGAGGCACTGGTGGTGATGTTAACAAGGGGTGCAGCCCTCTGGGGTAAAGCCTTTCTTTGCAGGCAGCGACTGCAAGTCCGTATATGATGCTCAACATCAGCCCCCATCTTAGGCCAGTAGAATCTGGACCACACTAAATCAAGGGTACAGTCTATACCGAGGTGCCTGATGTGGTTGTGTAGCGACCTCAGCACCAAGTCTTTGAAAGTGGTGGGCAAAACCAATTGTTGCTTGTCTACTTGTCCCCCTCTGTCTACTGTTTCTCTGTGCAGCAATCGGTTAATCAGTTTCAGTTTAGGGCCTTCTTTATACAATAATGCAGTTCTCAAATCAGAGGAGTGCAACTTGGACACCTCTTTCCCTGTGTAGAGGGCTTCAAGGGCTGATCTGATCATGGGATCTCGGGATTGAGCCCACTGGATGCTGTCATTATCAAACTGAGGCAGTGCACTAATATCTAATGCAGAAAAGTGGCAGTAAGCAGCAGGTATACAATTGTCTGAGGGCCCCAAGCAATCTACTAGACAGTCCACTGCATCCATGGACATTTGTTCCTCCTTGTCAAACTTCTGGCATAGCGTTTGAATATCAGGTTCTGACAGTCTGACCCAATCACTTCTGGAAACAGGCCTCCGGGAGAGAGCATCAGCATCTACGTGATTCAGGCCTGCTCTGTATTCAACAGCGTAATCATAGGTAGACAACGCAGAAAGCCACCTATGGCCGGTGGCATCAAATTTGGCTGAAGTCTGCACATAGGTAAAAGGATTATTATGTCTTTACCAGTATCTTGGCCCCATACAAGTATTCATGGAATTGGTCAACAATGGCCCACTTCAATGCCAGGAACTCCAGTTTGTGCAAAGGATAGTTTTTTTCGGATGGGGTCAGACTTCTGCTGGCAAAGGCCACTGGTCTCAGGCCATTCTCATGCTCTTGATATAACACAGCCCCCAAGCCTTGTAGGCTAGCATCAGTATGTAATACATAGGGTTTTGCAGGATCAGCATAGGCAAGGACAGGAGTGTGAGTGAGTTGGTATATGATTTCATAAAAAGCAGCTTCACAATCAGGTGTCCAGCGTGACCCAAAAGACTCATTTGGACGGAAATACACTCTCTTGGCTTCAGTGGAGGCCACTCTCTTGTATTTTTTGTTGGTGGGAGGGTAACCTTGGGTAAGATTCAGAAGTGGGTGGATCACCCTTGAATAGTCCTTAATGAACCGCCGGTAATAACCACAGAATCCTAGAAATCTTTGTAATTCTTTTAGGATGCGGGGCTGGGGCCAGGTGATCAAGGCCTCAACTTTGCTAGGATCAGTCTCTCTCCCCTCGGTGGATACTATATGCCCCACATATTTTACTGATGTCTGAAAGAACTGGCATTTGTCGATGGATAGCTTGAGGCCGAAATCTTCCAGGCGGTCCAACACTTTAAAAAGTCTGCTTTCATGTTCGTCCAACGAACTCCCAAACACTATAACATCATCTAGATATATTAGGCACTCCAATAAGTTCATGTCCCCCACTGCACGCTCCATCAACCATTGAAAGTGGCTGTGGCACCCGAGATCCCTTGGGGCATCCTCATAAATTCATAGAACCCAAGTGGACAGATAAAGGCTGTCTTCTCATGGTCTTCTGGGGCCATGGGGATCTGGTAAAACCCACTGCAAAGATCCAACACTGAGAACCACTTGCTACCATTCAAACAGTCTAAAGCATCCTGAATATGGGGCATGGTGTATTGATCAGGGATGGTCCGCCTGTTGATGGTCCAATAATCCACACACATTCGTACTGTTCCATTCTTCTTTCTCACCACCACAATAGGTGAAGCATAAGGGCTTCTGGATTCTTGTATCACACCAGCCGCAAGCATCTCCTGTAGGTGCCATCTCACAACATCTATATCAGCGGGTGCCAGGCGTCAAGACCTCTCACGGAATGGCCGCTCATCATGCAGCCGGATATGATGCTCAGCTCCTTGCACACATCCCACATCCCATTCCTTTAGTGAAAACACCTGGTCTCTCTGGGCAAGTTTCTCACTGATTCGCATCTTCCATTCAGCTGGCAATGGGGAGTCACCAAAATCAAACAAGTCGGGTGTCACTCTGTCATTCTTCCCCGAGTACTTGTTACTGGGTAACACTGCAGTGTCTGTGCAGTGTACAGTAGCCAGGGTGCAGCCTCTATTCACCCAAATTTCTGTGTCTGACACATTGTGAACCTGGACCATCACCCGTCGAGCATAGGCATGAGCCCAAGCAGGTAAGATACTGGGCTTAACCAGCAACACTTCTGGCAATTTTCCATCACCTGGTGCATCCAGCATGAGTATCTTATTCTTAACATCCTTTCTTAATCAGACTTCTCCTTGTAAAGTACACTGAGCATTGGGCGCCAGGATCATGGACTCAGGATCCTTCTTCCATATGACCCCAAATGTTTCATCTGGTTCCACCTCTTCGACATTCTTCCGTGACTCATAAGCCTTCTTGATCAAGGCAGGAATCCTGAAAGCTCTACCAGTCCGCTGCCCCTGTCTCTCATAGCACAGTTACGCCAACCTCCCAAACATATGAACATTTGTCCCAATTAATAACGGAACCCCATCGTACAATCCAGTAGGGGGACACACTAAAGCCAAGGTCTCCACTTGCTCCGCCACTCCAGCTACTGAGGTGGGGAAAGACAACCAAATTCGAATGTATCCAGAATAGGGGTACACCTTTTCACTTAACCCCCAGACATGCAGTCCTTCCAAAGGTAGTAAGGGCACATCAGGCAAATGCTTCTGGTACCAGTCTTGGAACATGATGGTTACTTGGGAGCCACTGTCCAGTACAGCCCTAGTAGACTCTCCATTTACTTTCACAGTCATCTCCATGGAGAGACCCACCACTTCGGACCACTCCAGTGGCACTGATGTTGGTGTTGATCGGGCCTTGACCCTGGAAGCATAACTTTTTTGAACAGCTCCCCCTGGTGGCCAGTTGATATCTGGATGAAGCAAATTTAATAGTCTGCCACGTACCCTCCTTAGATCTTCAGGCGAATGGCAGAAAGGGCAGGTGTGCCCATCCTCCCCACAGTGGTAGTAAAACTTAGATTCTTTAGAGTCTTTGAATGGTGGGGGGCCCTTTTTCTGCTGGGGTACCTCAGGGGCACTTCGAGGCCCTTCCTGGACTTGGGACCTACGTTCCTGAACTTCTGAATCTCCACTACAGTTGGGGGTTAGGGCAGTCTTTTGCAGCTCCCCCACCATGGCTCTCAACTCTCGGATCTCTGCCAATAAATTACCCTCAGTCCGGGTCTCAGAAGAAACAACATGCACTCCCACTCCACTTTTGGTCTCTGGGGGTGCCTGACACAGATCAGGTTCTCTGGCTGCCTCAGTCAACTCTTTAATCAGTTCTCTCAACTGCTGGGCCTCATCTGAATCACTCCTCTCTGGAGTCTGGCAAGTGTTCACAACCCCAGCATAGGGCTCCCAGCCCTCCTCATCAGTCTCAATCTCATGAATTTCTTTCATCAAGTGGCAGTATTCGGGAGGGTTTGCCCTATCTTGCAACTTGAGTTTCAATATCATTACACTAGAAAATCTTGCTGACTTCAGGATGTGGTCCAGTCTGACCTGGTTCAGCTCTTTTGCAGGCACTCCTCTTTTCCTATAGTCCCTCTGCAGAGCCCTCTCAATCCTGGTAACAAAAGCAGACAACTTCTCATTTTTCCACTGCTTAGCTGACTTGAACTTCCATAACAAGTCATCCCCCGATTCAGTACTGCCAAACACTCCTTCCATTGCCAAGAGGTATTCAGCCACAGTAGCCTCCGGACTAGTTGCTCACAGAAAATGGATGGCCTGCAACGCAGGGCCTCTCAAACTCTCCATTAACTGCTTCTGCTTTTCCCCCTATGAACACTGCCATTCCTGCACTAAAGGGGTAGCATAGTCCATCCATGTTTCTAGATCATCCTCCCCTGTAGGCACTGGGGCTGTGCCTGTGAAAAGTCTGAGCTTTCAGTAGGAGTCCAGCTGTATCGGGGGAATTGTGATGGGGGTGGCAGCTACTGGGGAGCTCTTGGAGGACACTGGGGACATGGCTGGGGAATGCAGGAGCGTGTGGTCCTCTGACAGGTCTAGCACCTTTACAAGCTGTTGAGCAGTTCTCCCTTCAGATGCTAACAATTTGAGCAGCTTTTCCTTAAACCCATCTATACTGGGGGACCCACCTGGGGTGGCCGGACCACTACGCAAATGAATGATCCTCCACCCCTTTGGGGTATCTTCTGGCAAAATAACAGGGAGTACCTTCTCAGGATCTATTTGGGAGCTACACGAGAGCAATACTATCATAGTTTGTTCAAATAAATCTGCATCTTGCCCCCTTGATTCCACCTTGCCCACGCCCTTAACTTGCTCCACAGTGGATACAATATCAGCATTATTGGTCCCTAATGGGATCTCCAATAACAGAATAGCCTTTTGGGGGTCTATCCCCTCAACTTCACTCCACCCCATCATTCAGTGCACCATCAGTTTATGGGGGGCAATTTTTAGTTTAGGCGTAGTAAGCTCCTCCATTTTCCCTCCCAAACTGAACATATCGGGGTAATTTCCTCACATGGCCACTAGAGGATGCTAATCCCAGTGGTGCCTCCAAGATGTAACCCCTAGGTGGCGCTATCCCAAGGGCTACTATCCCTGCCTGTGTGTCTAATGACAGGTTGAGGGGCCTAGGTTCGGTGACGGGTGCCTCCACCCAAAGGTCAGGGTTGATAGTAGTCAACTTAACCAAGTCACAGCCCCTCTGAGACACTGTGAACTCCCTTGTCTCCCACTAGTGGCCCATACAATATACAAGGGTAACCTTCCCAATACCCCAGATATGCAAAACACATACACATAAACCTGGCACTTACCCCCAGGACTGATTCCTTTAGCGCGGTTCTGGGGACCCCCTGTAAAATAAGGCTATGCAAGGCACACAGCTAAATGCAATACTTTCAGCATATAATGACACCACAGTCAGTGTAGATTTCCAAGAACAAGATCTGACTTATTCAGGGGCTGCAACAAGGAGGGGGAGTAATCAGGTTAATTAGCTTAAACACAATAATCATACTACTGTGCATGCACTTGAAGTCCCACTCAGTCACACTCTCTGGGTACCCAGGATGGAGGGAAAGGCTAGCCAGGACCGATGCCCGGGGTAGGCCGGCGGTGCAGCTGGTTGGGGCCCTGCGATGGAAAAAGAACATGCACACAGACACAATTTGTAATCTGGAGCGGAGGGCTCAGCTCGTGGAAAGGAAAACACAGGACAATCAGAAGACACACTGTAATTTAAGAAAAGTTGGGAGCTACCCTGATCATTACTCACAGTACTCAGGCTGAACACAGGAGGGATGATGGAATGACTGTCTGGCTTGCCAGAGGAGACAGGCCCCACAATTTGCTTTGGCTGGTGCTCTTGTTCAGGCAAGGGGCAAGGGGCTGGTCCCTCATGATGGATCTTTTCTGTGCAGCACGGTAAGGAGACAAGGCCCTCGTGGCTGGGCCTGTCTGCACAGGCAACGTGGATTCAGTCCGATATCTGCTGTGAAAACAACTTCCAGCACTAGCACACAGTTTACAGCAATAGGGAATAACAGCGCGATCCCCATCCAGCTCATAGCACATTCATATGCAAAAATCCTATTACTGTACCAGGCCACAGAGTCCTGACAGGTCGATCGCATTCAGCTAAATCTTTGGTCTTCTACAGGTTAAGCCTGGTCCCACAGCAGCAGCTTGCTTCGTTCTCTCAAAATCAGAATTAGTCTGATGAAAATCCTCTCTTCCCTCTCTAGGCAGAAATCAGGCAAGTAGGTCAGAAGTCAGGCCTTCCACGGTTCTCCCGCGTGAACTACACCGCAACGGCTGCTTGAACTCTCAGAGATGCTGCTCCTTCAGCTTCCAACTCGAATCTGGCTTGCCAGCAGACAGCTTGAGGCATTTCTCCCAGATTCCACAAGGTCCAATTGGCTGGTGCCTCTGTCAGTCACAACACACTCCCCCTGTTGGTGCAAAAAGGCGCCAGTAGCCCAAAACTACATTTCCCAGAGGCTGGTACCACACACATCCACTTCGGCAGGCTCCATTTTAGAGTCTTCACAACCCGATTGGTCCAATTCGGCAGTTCAGGACCAAAATGGTGGAGCATAACAGAAACAGTCCTTGCTGCAAGAAAGACAGGTTAGACAAACTACATTTTCACTATTACTCTGCATAATTTCCAGCAATTAGTTACATCTTTCAGGAGAGCTCCCTCTGCGCATTTAGCGACGGCAGAAGGGGAGCGCTTAGGCAGCAGCCCAGGCAGGACTCGGGCATAGAAACACACAGTCCCACCATGCAAACTAATTATGACTGCGAGCAGGCAGCCCTTAAAGAGACAGTACGTGGAGGCTCTAGAAGCACTCGCTGCAACTCCAGTTAAACGGCTGTGATGCCAAACACCTCCCAGGCTGTGAGCAATAGGCAAGCTCTTGGAAGACTTTTGGGAATCCCCATTTGTAGGGGGGTTACATTAGTTATTATTATTGTTAAGTAGATTTAAATTTGTTGGGCCTCTAAAGCAGGCTCCATTTTAATCTGAGATATTAGAATACAGGCAGTTGACCAAGGCAGCATTTGAAAATGGCACAAGCTAAATGGCATTCCACTCATGAGCATATGTTCCAGTCTCTCAAGGCAGGATTGTCTTAAAGGGATACTGCAAGAGTTATGAATATTTGAGAATACCTTGGAAGAAACAAGATTACTATGGTAAGTCATTTTTTCCTCTATGCAACCCAAATATCTCTCTTGGCCAGTTGATGAAGGCTCCCTTTGAACCTATGGATACTACTGACTTAAAATACATCATATAGAAAATGGCTTTCCTGATTGCACTAACATCTGGCACAAAGGCAAGCGAGCTACAAGCCCGCCGTACTGATCCAAACAACATAATCTTCCACATGGATAAGGTCCTCTGGACCAATAGGATATTCCTACCTAAAGTAGTGTCAGAATTCCACCTGAACCACTCAGTTACCCTTTCTGTGCTCTACCCTGAAAACTTCAGTACTGGTGAGCAGAAACTGCACTGTCTTTACGTAAAAACAGCACTATGGCAATATTTCGACTGGACAAAGGATGCCAGGTTTTAGTGTACACAGCTTTTAGTTATCTATGAAGAGGTGAGCAAAGGTAAACCAATGGCTAGGAGGACTTTGTTTCATTGTATAGTCCACTGCATACAGTTCTGTTATAACATATCTAGTAGAACATGTCCCAGAGGCCTAGGGACACACAACACAAGGGGTATCTCTGCCTCTGTGGCAGCTACAAGGGGCATCCCCCTTCTAGATACCTGTAAAGCAGCTACCTGGAAAAAAGTGCACACTTCCACAGAGCACTGTTGTCTCAACATGCAGTTCAGGAGGGATGCCAGTTTTGGAACTGCTGCCTTGCACAACCTTTTTCCTGAATAGGTTCTGGACCTATCCTCCCAAGATACTGCTATAGGGTCTGCTTATTGTAAAGCACCATTGATGTATTCATGCTGTTTGAAGAAAACATTTCTCACTGTAGTAAAGTTGTTTCTTCTTAGGGATCCATCAGTGTGATTTACAATCCTTAACCCTGCCTCCCCTTCCAGAACTGAAGGGCTTTGCCATAGTTTGTGGGGTAATGGGCAACCATGCCATTCCCCCTTCACATGGTTAAAACTGTGCATGTCTAAGTGTGCTTGGATGCTTGGAATTTTCATTCTCTTATGGCCGCTGCACTGCAGCTTGTCTGCTCCTGCACGTCCCTTCTGTACCTCTGCTGCTGCATGTCTGCCTCTGGGCGTCCCTCCTCCACTGGCTGTGCATGGACTCCTGCTGCTCCCATTTGCTTCTCGGTGGTCTTTGATGTCTGATGCTGGCTTGCTTGTGGCCATGTTGCTCCCTCCTACTGGCTGCTGTTGCTGCCCTTGCTGGCCAGACCATAGCTCCAAACAGTCTTTTGTATGCAGCTTGCACTCTACATAAGGCTCTCTTTAGCTCAGCTACTTTACTTTGGCACTCCTGTATTTTGCAGTGCCGCATCCCCTCCTGGGCACCCCAGCTTGCTGTTCTGCCTGATTTGGCTCTGGCTGACTAACGGGGCCTAGTGCCCTCCAGTTCCACTGTCAATCAGTAACAGAGCCCCTGCTATGCTGCTTGCCTCTTGTTTGGCATTGCTTTCCTTTCCAGCATTCAGCAGCAGGACACTCTCTTGTTTCTGTTGTAGCCAGCTCAGCTCCACTTTCTCCCTCAGAGGTTTTATTTAGGTTCATTTTGCCTCAGTTGCCTTGTCTTCCCACACCTTGGCCATGGCTGGCAAGTTTCTGCCTTTACCAGCATTTATTGTCTTACCAGTCAAGCCTCTGGTACAGGGTTCAATTTTAACATTGTTTTACTAGCCCAAAACCTAGTGCAAATTGACTAGGGCTAGTGCATCTAACCTTCTACTTGTCTGCCTTGACCAGTGCAGATCTTCCATGGCTGTTAATGAAGTTAAAAATGTCCCTACTTTAGTGAAAAAATGCTAAGCGGTATACAGGGTATGATCTGCAGGTGGTGGTTTTTATCCCAACCTCTCCATAGCTGTTCCCTTTCCCCTCCAAATCTCTCAGTTCTGTATTTCCCCAGACACCACTGCAGACCATACTCTGAAATGACTATCCATAGACCCATAGCTGCCGTTACTGGCAAGTGTAGGGGTCCCCAGCTCTTCTAAATGGATCATGCCATACAACGCCATCCATACAGTCCCACCCTTATCTTACTCAGCATGTCATTTCATCCTAAAAATAAAGCTTTGGAGCATGTATGATACAAAATACCTTCATAAAACACATAATTTGAAAGGTTAAAATAAGCATTCATGGGGTGCATAGATCATCCTATATAGAAACAGGGGTAGTATAGTATCATGCCTTACTGTTTACCCTGGCCTTATGAAAGGAGAATGTTTAAAAATAATCTGTTACTGTTGGGGCATAGCATGTTAAAATCAATACTTTTAAAAATGAAAATGTCATAGTTTTCTGTTTTCCAAGCCCCTTAGGTTTATGTAGCTCCCTCATGAATAAGTGAAAAAGGATGAACTCCACTCCATCAATCTTGTGTAGCTCCCTCCGCAAAGGAATCCAAGATGCGCTCCTGGCTCACTTGACACTGTACAAAAACTTCTAGAAGTGCTGGGCTCCAGTTGATAAATGGGTGGGGGCTAAGAGTGCCTTCGCTGTGCCTGACTCTGTTCATTGCCCTGTAGGTGGTTGTGAGAGTGTGGTGAGGTGCATGATGATGCCAGCTATTGTGTGCACAGAGCTAGGTCTGCTTGACTGAACACTTGCTAGTGTTTTATCCTCTGGTTCGGGGGGCCATGGTACAAAACAATGGGGAGCACACTGTTTGTAATGGCATTGCAGTATTTTTTTCTGCTGGGGCTGGAAGCAATGTGGGAGCAGGATAATTGTGCAATAATCTGAGTAGTTTCTTGGCTTGCATTTTTTTCCTTTATAAGTGATCAAAATTTACATTGCAATTGTGGGCTAGTGCAACCATCTGCAGGCTAGTGCAATTTTGAATAAACATGTCCTGCTCTCTAGTGCAAAGAAAAGTTAAGGTTGACTCCTGCTCTTGTAACCTTACTGCTACCATTTTTAGTCAGTAAGTTATCTTGTCATTCAGTCTCCTGACCTGCTTTCACTCCACCCATTAAGCTTTACCATCAGCCTTCTGTGACTCTCCTACACCCAGCTACATGCCTGCTAGGACCATATCTTAGCTTCCAGGGCCTCTGCCCTCTAAGTTGACAGTCTTGCTCTACTACCAAGAAGTCTGCATCTGGAGGGTGGGTCTCTCAACTCGGGTGGGGTCCTTCTTTTTCTGCCCTTCAGGTGAGAATGTCCTGCACTCCGGGGGAGACTTTAGCTGTGTAGATAGACTTGGTGGCACCTCTCAATGTAGTATTTAAGACCTCAGCTACTGAAAGGTGGTGTCCTTAAGTCTTCAGGGGCTCTTTAAGATGTGCAGCCCCTCAGGGGTGAAGATCATACAACTACTACAACTCTCTGCCCCTTTAGGGCTCACTCTGCCATGCTTCTCAAGGGTTCAACTTCCTGTCTAGGGCTCCCTAACTTCGAGGCCAGGTGAGTGCCTTTCAGTGGTAATTGCTCTCCTCCTTCCCACCTTGGGGGGGGTGGGCCTCCTTTCATGGGGAACCTCTTCTGGCTGCTGACATCAGCTGGCAGCAACCTCACCATGTTCCCATTAGAGGGATAGAGTGAGAGCACTTCCTCCAAAAGACCTTCCCTTGAATTGGATATCCAAACTGTAGTAGCTGAGCCATCTATCCCTAACCTGGAGGGAAAGTGACCAAGGCCTTGGATCTCCAGATGTTTCCTTCTTATAGGGTTTTTTTCCCTCTCTCTCTCTCTCCTCTGTGCCAAAGGTCATGATAGGTAATCTCCACAGGAGTAGGTTGGTGGTACTCCTGGGTCCAGGTCTCAGTTTGGCTACCTGTCTCCTCCCTGTTCCTGTGACATCTTGAGGAGTTGGAACCCTCATCAGGGTTCCTCATCCTTGTGAAACCCCCAACAGGGTGGTAGTCCCTGTAACTCCTATTGCACTTAAATGGTAATAACGGGTCAGAGATTGATAGCCTTACACCAAAGATGTTAAAAACAGTTGCTAAGCAAATTATGACACCAGTACTGTATCTATTTAATCTTTCATTTTACACAACTCAACTTCTGTATTGCTAGAAAACAGCTGTGGTAACCTCACTACATAAGGTTGGGAATAAACACTTAATTATGAATTATAGACCAACTTCTGTTTTACCTGCACTGGCAAAATTATTAGAAAAAGTGGTCTTCAATAGTTAATAAAAGTTCTGGAAGACACTAACTTGTTTACAGAGGATCACTACAGATTTCAATGGGGGGGGGAGGGTACAGCATGTTAACAGCATTGGTCAGGTTGACCAGTGATAGTTATGATAACATGGATAAAGGATTACTCACTGGGCTATTTTTATCAGCCTGACCAAGATCTTTGACCTGGTGGAACACCCCATAGTAATAAAAAAAGCTAACAAAACTAGGTAAAGGGAATTATACAATAAGATGGTTTGAACATTACTTAACAAAACAGAAGCAGATAGTAAAAATAGGTTCTGCATGATCTGTTTTGTGAGAAACAGTTGCAGGGGTCCCATAGGGTTCAGTCTTGGATCTGCTCCTGTTTTCAATTTTTGTTAATGATCTACCTAGGGTATACAGAGGGGCATCAACAGTAATGTCTGCTGATGACACAGTATTATATTGTCTGTGGAAAACAGGAGCTGATCTGAATCTGAACATGTAACTGTGGTAGACCTGTGTTCTACCTGAGATATGACTGGGCAGAGGGACACCTATCCTATATTCTTTTCTTCTAGCTACTAAATCTTTTGCACAGTAGTATCTCCTAAAAACCTATCCTGTTCTTTTTCCAACACTGTAGTAGGTTAGCCACCTATGACAGTTCTTTTCTTACCCTTACTAAATCCCTTTCTTCCTTTCTATACTTCTTTTCCTCCTTTTCAGTCCCTCACCAATAAGCCTTGCTGTACCTCTCTAAATAACAGATGTGGCTATGAGCAAATACAGTGGCAGCCTATAGGAGGAAGGTTGGAACCTGAATAAAAAATGTATATCTTAATAAAGTGCCAAGCATGCATGCTGGCTGATTAATAATGTGCTTGTGTGCTTTAGAAAATAATGTGTGCCCCTATAAAAAAATAAATAAAGTGCATACATAAAGTGCTTTATATACCTAATGGAAATTGATATTTAAAACATTGTTATAAAGTACTTGTAGTGCCTTTAAAAATGCAAGTGGAAATGAAAGATATGTAAAGTACAAGGTGCTTATATAAAAAAATACATATAAATTGTAAATTGTTATGGAACCAAGCCGCTCCGTATATTAAATGTTTCCCCATTTGCGTCTTTGTTTGGAATGGGGGAAATAGAGGCTTAATTCTGGGAAGGGGAAAGCTGTACTTTGTTTAGATACATTTACTGTACTTTATTAGTAGAAGGTCATTTTATGACTAGAGAATGCAGAAGATGATGATTCTGTCATGGAGCGGTTTTTACTTTCATTTTCATTGCTGCATGCCGCTCCATGAATTAAACATATCACTTTTGCCTCCCTGTTTATTATAAAAAGATTATACAATGGGGTCCTAAAATGCCACTGTCTGATTGGTTAGTTGGCACCTCTTGCCCATTGTAAATCCTTTACAGTACCAACGGGAAGAGGTGCCAGCTAGCCTCATGTACTGCCTAGTGAGTATCACTCCGATCCCTCCCACATAAAAACTACTCGCCACTGTCTTCAATGTGACCACTTAAACTAAACTTCTGAAAAACAACCTTATTTCATCCCTCTCAGAGTGACAAGCACCAGAAAAACACTAACATAAAGAAAAAGCACCTGCACACTAATAAAATGCATACGAAGCAGAAAACACTGCTTCTTAAATCATTTTCATGTACCCGCTTCCTTCTGACTCACCTCTCAACAATTTGCCACATTCGGCTCTGCTCCGTTCCCCAAAGCATCACAACTTAACTCCACACACCACAGTTATGCATCATAAGGTTCCCAATATCCTCATTACTGAATGAAAAAAAAAAAACACTCCATTTCCATTCAAAATAATAAAAACAAAAGAAGCTACCACCTCAACAGGCAGTCACCAGCAAGCAGACCGTCATGTACCAAATCCTTTGAGTCCTTCTAACAACACTGTGTTGGCAGAACACTGTTGTTCTGAAAATGAAAAAAAAAACAACTCGGGTCCCACTTCAGCAACACAGTACCTTGCTCATTCCTCTTGCCATAAAGGGTAAGTCTGCCACTTACTGCTCTCTGCTACCATCCCGCCCATGTTATCTGCCGACAAATTTATCTAAGACGGATAAAAAAGACAGTAAAAAACAGTGCTCGACTAAGCAGTGGCAAACTATGTGCGTGTCTCCCGGTGCCTCTATCTCTCTATTTCCACCTAGCAACCTGGTATTATTTTATATACAGAGGAAGGATATCATACACAAAATTATTGAAAAAAATCTATTTCTTTTGAGGGAAAAAATACATTAATGTGGAAAAAAATCTGTAATTGCTAGCCATTGTATAATAGCAATTTACCACAACAAGGGTGAGGGTTGCCCCTAGTATTTACAATGCCTGGTGTGTTTTGCTCACTTGGCCTATCGGCCTTGTGACTAAACAACACACCAGGCATTGTAAATCCTAGGGTAACCCTCACCCTTGTCATGGTAAATTGCTTAAAAGGAGGCTGGAGTTTTGTTTGACCCCAATAACACAACATAAAGTGTCCATTTTGAGACAGAAAGAGCTTTATATCTAAACAAACAGGAGTGCGTTCACTCCTCTCTCTCTCTCTCTCTCTCTGCCTCTCTGTCTCTCTCTCCCACTCCCTAGACAGTCTCTGGCATGGTTCAAAAGGAGTGGCTTCACTTTTACTTCAAACATTGTAGAAGCCACTCCACTGATAAAACCTGCCTATCAGTAACTAAATTGGGACAAAAACGTCCCTTAGACTGTTTATGCTCCTGATGCCACAGAATGAAAAACCACTAAACAGAAACAATAAATCAAATAAACAAACATACAAAATGTGTAAATAAATAAATAAAATGTTGGGACAGTGCATGTCTCTCAAGGTGCCATCCCTCTGAGCCCTGAGCCCTGATAAATCATTTTAGAGGACTGAATATTATAAATAAAAGGGTACTGTGGAATTGTGTGGTAAATAAAATAATCAGGCAAGCTAATAAAACACTGCTTACTTTAAGGAAAGTTTATACCAGACTGTTCCCTTTAGGGTGACAGCAGCCTCTAGGGGCCCTTTTTATATTAAAATAAATGCCAGTCATGCTGTTCAAAGGGAGGAGCTACATGGCAGTAATGCCAATTATGTATGCAGAGCCCATTTACTGATGAAAAATATGTTGTAAGTTGCTGGTTGTACAGGAATAAGACTGATTAAGAATAATAAGGCTTAGAACAACCTTTTTCTTTTGTATAGATTTGGTTGTTTGCCTTAAAACCACCTAATTGAGTTAAGTGGGTGGATCTTATGTTAAGGGGGGCTGTATAAACCCTGAAAACAGAGAGACAAGCAGATTAGCTTGAGTTAGTCTCACTTACCTGAAGACAAGGTAAGAGGAGGACCTACAGGGCGTAGGCTCCTGACCTGCACAGAAGGAAGGATCAAAGGCGTTTTGCCTAAGATCAAGACTGTGTTACTACTGCTGAAAGTAATTATTTGAACTGCTGTTATTTATGATTTTAGTTTATTATTTTCTATTTTTGTATAAAACAATAAAGCCACACTGAGGTGTGTTGTACCTTACATCTGTTGTCATGTGTTATCCTTCACCCATACCCTATGACAGTAACTATCATAAATTTCAAAACTGGTTTACTGATAATAAAACTATCAAATGAAAAAAACAAAACAATGGTTTTTGGAACCAACCAGAAAACTAAAATTAAAACAAACTGGATGTTAACTCATTATTAACTGGGCTGCCATTTTGTGTCAGCTAAAGAGTGGATAGTTTGGACTTCGAACAAAGCTATTGAAGGTAATGAGTTTTAATAGAAGGGGTAAATGGATGCAGTTTAGAAGCTGTATTTAATTATGTGGGTATTATGCAGGATCAGTTTTTGTCATTTCATGAATATATAAAAAGGGTCATAAAGAAAGTAAAAAATAAATTGGACTATCTGTACAAAAATCAAAATAATTTAACCCCATATGTCAAAAATATCATAGCTAAACAAGTTGTACTGCCAGGCTTAGAATATAATTCAGTTTTGTTTTTTAATATTTCAGCTACAGCTCTTCATAAATATGTTGTAGCCTTTAATAATATTGCCAGATTTGCCACCCAGTTTACAAAAAATGTTTGTCACTGTAACATTTACCAAAAATTCAGGACATTACCACCACAATTAAAGGGACACTGTCAACCCCCATAAGTTAAAATTAGTGTCTCCCTGTTTCCTAATGTAATCTGATTCATATCTTGATGCAAAAGGTCGCTGTGTTATTTTTTTCTGCAAAGGAATGGCCATAGTCAAATGAGATGGTAAAATTCAACTTACAGGCAGTCCAGTGTTACCACACTAGTACCGGAGTTTTGTTTATATTTCTGTAACACAGTCTGGCTGCACATGATACAGAGCTGTCTACACGCATGATCCTTATGCGTTTCTCAGTGTCAGAGGCAAGAGTAGTATAGGATCATGTTTCTCAGTGACAGTGACAAGAGTAGTATGAGCATACGTTTCATTTTATTTAGTTTTTGATTACCGGGTAAGTGCTCTAGACAAAGAAATTGCCTATTTTCAGTCACAACCTGGGAGGATTACAGACACAGGTAAAAGCACATTACATCACAGTGGTTACTATTAAAGGAATAGTGCCTGACAGGGTGGGTGTTATGCTGGGATAACATCCCACCTCGGGTGGTTGGGCCCGAGGCCACCGGCCGAGGGCGTCCAACACCCGAGAAGGGATGTTATCCCAGCATAACACCCACCCTGGAGGGCATTATTCCTATTATACAATGGCTTGTTGTTTTATAATAAAAAAAAAAATTTAAAGAATGTTTTGTTAGCGTGGAAAAATATTTTTGTTTCTTAAGAGGAGATGCAAAAAAAGAGATCTGCCATAAAATCATCTGCCATAATAAGAACAGTAGACCTGTGAACAGCAGGGATGTTATGCCAGGATAACATCCCTGCTGTGATGGCCAACTGACCAATCAGAAGTCAGGATTATTTCTTGCCATTGTATAATACATAATACAGACTTGGGTCAAACACGTTACAGTATAGACAGGCACGGTGATACCTACTGTACAAGAGAAATTAGACATTACACTAGGCTATCCGTGGATACAGGGGAAACATAATACAGTTTCAAGGAGATAGGCTACCAACTCGCTAAGCAAAGTACCTGTCAGAAATAGGTACTCTGTACTGTGGCGGTTGTGTCAGAGCAACTTATCACAGTTCAGTCAGAATCTGTAAAACTGCAAATCATAGAAAGAGCAGTTTTGCAGATTCTGACTGAACTGTGCTAAGTCGCTCTAACACAACATCCGCAATCAGAATAGGTGCGTCAGTGAAATATTTATGACAGGTCCCTTTAAGGATTAATTATGCTGTGTCAGTACTTTTGCAAAAAAACTGGATGAAAAATATCCCAAGTGTATTAAGTAATAGATTGCCACCTACTGATATTCTCAAAATTTTATGTAAAACTTCCACTAGATCGTTTAGTACAATCAGAATCAAAACGAAGGTAGCAGAAAATTGTCTATCATATTATGGACCAAAATTGCTGAATAAACTGGCAGAAATTGGATTGGATTTTAGTTTAAGGACACACATTTTGAAAAGAAGCATAAAGGAACATTTACAGGCTTCATCAATCTGTAAGTGCTTGGAGACTGCTTAATAGGTGGATGTATGCTTATAATCTGTATATGTAAATATATTTTTTTATATCTGATTTTACTTTAATGCGATATATGTTGTAAGATGTAATGTTTCCTATTGTAATCCCTTTTCCCCAGGTGTTAAAACTGTGCATGTCTAAGTGTCCTTTGGATGCTCAGAATTTTTGTTGCCATTTTCTTCCCCTCCTCTTCCTGTGGTGCTTCTCTCTTCTTGGGGTTGGGCCTTCTTCCCTAATGTGCCTCTGGCCCTGGGACACTGTCCCTGCGACGTCTTGAGGAGTTGTAATGCTGTAATACCCCAAGAAGGGGGTTGTTCCTATAACAGGGACAGAGTTCACACTGGCACAAGCACTACACAACATTCAGTCTCAATCAGTCTTAGCCTACTTAAGAGCCCGCTGCCCATAAGAACCTGAAAATAGGTTCGCATAAGAATCAGTCTTTTTTTTTTCTTAAGGTTACTTGACCATTCCTTATGGCAGTTCCTTAGCAAGCATTAGACTGTGATCAGTTAGATTTTTTTTTCACATTGTCTGTTTTAAATTTGTTTGATGTTTTAAAACTTTGAATGACTTTTTAAAATTTTGGGGTAGCCAATTAGCTAGTTTCAATTCCCCTAGCTATAGAAACAAATCTGACATTAGGATGTTTGGGGGCATGACCACTGTGCAAAGTTTGAACTTAGCATTCTAAATTCTAAAATTTTTATAAGTGTTATATCTGGGCATCACACTCTGGCTGAAAGATGATGCTTATTGTAAATCACATGATGGATCCCTGAAGTAACAACATTACAACGGGGAGTATTTTTTCTTTCAGCTTATTTAATACCCCATACTGTATGCAGTAATACAACTCTATCTGCAGTACACCCAGAAGGAAAGAAGACTGTACTAGCAGATTCACTCAGCAGGAGGGGACGTGGTAACTTATAAATGGTCTCTAAACCACAGGTGTTCCAGACTCAGTGTTTCAGAGATGGGAAGTACCAGAAGTAGATCTTCTTGCCTCATGGGAAAACAGAATGTTACCCTAACTCTGTTATAGGCCTCCCTCAATGGGATAGTTCCATGGGATGCACTAGGCCTTCCCTGGGGAAACAGGTTCCTGTATGCATTGCCTCTATTTCCACTAATTCACAAAGTATTGTTGAAATTGAGAAGGAAGGCTGCTATACTGGATTACATTAACTTGGGACCCCATTGGTGTAGTTCCCACTAATTTAAATAAACACAACTTAATACTACTACTATGTCCATGGTACACTTACTGGCGCAAGGCCAAAAACATTCCACTTGGAAGGTGGATTTGATAGCCATTTCCGCCTTCAAATCTGCAGGCACGGAAATATCCTTTGCAGCTAACCCAGGGTTTTAAGAGATTTTTCAAGGGGGTTACACCCCACATATAACCCCTGTAGGGAACCAGATCCACCATGAGATTCAAACCTGGTTCTGTCACAACTGATGAAGACTCCCTTTTGAGCCTACATTTTCATCAGAGCTCAAATTTTTAACTAGGAAAACTGTTTTTGTAGCTATTATTTCTGCAAGAATGTTCGGTGAGTTTTAAGCATTCTGCATGTACCCAGTGTGAAATTTCTACCTACTGTGATCGACTCATTTTACATTAACTAATCTGTACATTTCCAGTGTTTTTTCCAAAACCCCATTCTAGAGTAGAAGTAGAGAAATATTACAGCCTGACTGTGAGAAGGACTTTAGTCTTGTACATGAAAAGGACAGAAAGGCCCAGAACTGAAAACAAATAATTGTTTGTCACTTATGATGAGGTAGAAAAAGGTAAACCTGCAGTGAAAAAGACATTTTGTAACTGGATTGTCTCTTGTATTGAATTCCACTATGAAAAGGCTGACAAAGAGTCACCAAAGGAATTAAGAGCACATTCCACTGGATCTATGTGATAACGGCGAATGCCTAAAGGCGATCACTGTTATCGCTCAGAGTACCGAAAACATTTTCGGCACTCTGACAACCCCGCATCAGGACAATGACACTTAGGACAGTTTTACTGCGCTTCTGTGGGGGTGCTGCACCCCTCATTACCTTCGGGGCTCGCACCCCCCTACTTGAGGATCTCTGAACCTAGGGGTGCATGTCAGAGGGATGAAAGCAGTAAAAAATAAAGGTTCAGATCGGGCGCAATAAAATCGCACCAGCGCTCGGACCCAAACCCAGTACCTCACCCACTCCAACCACTAGCCAACCCCCGAAGCCACAACGCAGCTCGGCCAGCTACCGCAGCACCACTCCCTATAGCCTCTGTGCCCCCTCCCAGTCCACGCTCGCCATGCTCGCACCCACCCCTCCCGCGTGCGTATGCACAGCGACATCCTGTCACCCAGTTCACCCACAGCCTCATCCGGTCGCCCTACCCTCCCATCACCATGAGGGATTGCATCAGGAAGGAGTCGCCATTACAGATGGCGCCCTTCCTCGTGCGCCCACCTCATGGGTTACCCATTCCACTAGAGCTGCATCTGTCACTGTGGCAGTGTTAAGGGGTTTACCTCATCTAGAAGTGTGTAAGGCAGCCACTTGATCTACAGTACACACCTTCACTTCCCACTACTGTCTAGACACCCAAATTGGAATAGGTGGCAAATCGGGTACTTCTGTTTTTCAGAATTTTTGTCTGAATATATTCCTGACCCTGCCTACTTGGTAAGTGGCAGACAGAAGAAGGCATTAGCCCATCAAGATGGTCTCCCACTCAGTGTGGAACATTTGCATAATACTAAACAATATAATTGTCTAATTCTTTTTTAAATGTTACGTGATTTATGATGTTTACCAGAAAATGGGGTAGTTTATTCCACAATCTTGGTACCCTAACTGTAAAGTAATTTTCCTTTCTCTTTCTCTTGGTTTTGTGTGCTTCACATTGTCTATTGTGTGATCTTAATTCCTAGTCCCTCCTTTTTGGTACAGTATTGCAACCTGTTCTAAGCTCTTCATTATTTATTATATTAAAAAACTGAAGATAATCACCTCTAATTCTCCTTTCACTTAGCGGCATACAGTTTAGTTCTTGGAGTCTCAAATCATAAGGAAGGTGTTTTAGTCCTTGATAATCGGATCCAACATGTAAGGATTGCAGGGATCTCTTCGGATGAGAAACCGGTCTGCTCCGGAGTCCCCCAGGGGTCTATTCTGGGCCCTCTACCCTTCTCCCTCTTCATCAACAATCTCCCAGTGCCTGCCACCAAAAAATATTACTATACACAGATGATGCAGTCCTGTTTTCCAGCCACCATGACATTACAGTCCTTGAATCCCAGCTGCAGCTCGACTTCAAGTGCATCGAAGACTGGTTCAGTTCTCATTAACTTGTCCTGAACCACAGCAAGACTAAAGCCATGTCTTTCTGTAACCGACGGAGCAGGCACAACTCTCTGTCCCTCACCATCAAGAACCACGCTGGGAACCCACTCGAACATGTCAAGGAGTTCAAGTACCTTGGTATTACCCTGGATAGTACCCTCTCCTACACCCAGCATATTGACGCTGTTGCCAAGACTGCCAATATATGGATTGGACTACTACACGAACACAAGCACTGTACGCCTGCGGATGCACTTAAACTAGCCATCTACAGCTCTGTCACCTCTATCATTGACTACGGCCTTGCCATCTATGGCTCTGCCTCAACAAGTGCCCTCTGCAGGATCTCAGTTTCGCTCAACAAAGCCTGTAGACTACTAATGGGTGCAGCCCGACAAACTCACACCTGTGACCTCTATGCACAGGCCAGCTGGCTACCTCTACTCAGCAGAATACAATACCAGACCTGCTTACTTACCAAAATGATTCTCCTTGGTCTCATGCCACCTGGTGTTAGCTCACTCCTTACTACCTACAGTGGCACTCAACAAACACGTGGTGCCCAATCTCTAACCTTTCAGGTTCCCAGATGTTGTACCTCCATGGGTCAGTGGTTTTTTATCTATAGAGCCGCTCAATGGTTCAATTCCCTCAATAAAGAAGCACTTTCCTCTACTACATTTGGGCCCTTCAAAAGGAATCTCAAACTTTACCTCACCTCTACCATTCAATGTGACTGCTTCTCTGAACAGAGATATCTCTAAACATCTCCCAGCTCACTCATGTCTCACAGCCCGCCCTTTCCCAGTCTCATTCCCTCTGGCACCGGGCCTTCCTTGTGACTCCTTTCCTGCTTCACATCTCCACTGGTACAAGACATTTTCCACCACCATCGGGCAGTGGCCCATTAGCCTGCCAACTTCCTCTCCCGGTTGCACGCCTGCAATACTAACTGCCTATGGTGCCCTCTATCTCTTATTGTTACCGCAGCCAGCTACCTACTCAAGCTGCTCGTTATATGAATATTATCTCAAAGTATGTTATAACTGAGTATCTTTATTGTTTCTTTAAGTTGTTTTGGTTGTTTATCGTGCATTCTTTTACTACCTCTGTATGTATGTTGACCCTCATCCTTTGACGTGGAACCTTTGTAAACAAGCAGTTTCTGCTCAAAGGTATTTGTAATCTGAAAATTTAATAAATAAATAAATAAAATAGTCACGGTATGAGTTTTGTTACCATTCATTGTACTCCATCTAACAACAGACTATCCTGCTTTTTGTAAGGTGCCCAAAAGGTGGATGCATAATCTAGATGGGGTCTAACATAGTTCCTGTATAGATTCAATATACAGTGTTCATCCCTAGAAATGAAAGCCTTTTTAATTATATTCATGTATTTATTAGCTATCTGGGTAGATTTATGTATTTGGGCACGCATCAATAGTGGGTTATCAATTATTACACCAAGATCTTTCTCCGTAGTAGCCACTGGTAGTGGGTGATTATTTATATAATAAATTTTTTGAGGGTTATTACGTCCTAGATGTAATACTGTGCATTCATTTAAGTTTAATTCCATTTTGTTTTCTGTGGTCCTAAGTGCAATTTGTTCAAGGTCCTTTTGAATGGATAAATATTTGGGGTTGGTGTCAACTTCCCCTGGTATTTTGGAATCATCAGCGAATTTGATTATTTCCGTTTTGTAATCCTACGTGTAGGTCATGGATAAAGTAGTTAAACAAGAACAGTCCCAGGACAGACCCCTGGAGGACTCCACTTGTCATAGCTCCCTCAGATGATACCTTCCCTTGGAGTCTGTCCTGCTGTGTCCTGTTACACAGCCAGGATTGTATCCATTTAGTTAGACAGTGACTAAATCCCATGTTAATTAGTTTTACTAGAAGATTTAAATGGGGCACAGTGTTGAATGCCTTTTTAAAATCTAGAAGTATTATATCACATGGTTTACCAGAATTCAGGCTTGCACTGACTGATTCATAAAAAGTTATCAAGTTGGTAGTACAGGATTTTCCTTTGACAAATCCATGTTGTGTAAGGTCCTTTAACCCCATATTAGTGCTTTCTTCTTCTTCTAACCTAGCTTTTATTAGTTTTTCTAGAATTGTCCCTGACACAGAAGTGAGACAAATGGGTCTGTAATTTTCAGGGGCCATTTTACTACTCTTCTTAAAGATAGGGGTTATACAGTAGCTGCCTGTTTCCAGCTAAGTGGAACCTCTCTGGTGGTAAGGAACTTGTTAAACAGTAGCTGTAGTGGAAAACATAAGCATGGTACAAGATGTTTTAGGTAGATTGGGTGCATCTCATCCAAACCTGGTGAGGAGTGGGGTTTCAAAGATAATAAACTAGTTTTTACCTCCTCTATTGAAATTAACTGCATGTTTTGTTTATTATCATAATTAGGTATGTCTAAATTACCCTTAGTATTAAATAGTACTATAAAATAGTCATTAAAGATATTTGCCAGCTGGCCCAGTGGCACAGAGGGTTGAGGCGCTGCCATCTTACCTTGCAGCATGCCAGTGACCCGGGTACAGGAGTGGACTTGGGAAGCTGGGGGTCAGCAGGGGGAGGAGAAGACTGAGCATCTGGAGGACTGCTCTCCTCTGCTGGGGTGGGCTAGGGAGTTGCCTCGCTCTGTAGTGGCCCCTGGTGGAGACCGGGAGCACTACAGATGCAGTGTGATGCAAGGGAAAGCCAGGAAAACACGAAAATGGCATCCTGATTGACCGGATGATGGCCGCCTGGACCCTCACCTCCATGGAGCCCCAGAACAAGCTGGACCAACTTCAGCAGCACCAAGGCCAATAAGATAAGCCGGAAGGCACTTTCTCCCCAGAAGGAGAGAACCTGTCCGATGAAGGGATACATTGGGTTACCTTGGTCCAGCTGCAATATGAAGCTGGGAGATGGCAACGGGGGTCCCGGGGTGAGGCTGGGCATCCTTGGCAGGGCCTGAAAGAAAGGCTGGTTGGACACAGGGGCGATAAACAGATAATGCAAAAAAAAAAAGATATTTGCCATTTCTAATGGGTCGTTTATTGTTTTTCCATTTATTTTTAGTGCTCCTATTGTGTTTTTTTTTTCCTTTACCCATGTTATTAACATAGGAAAAAAATACTTTTGATTTCCTTTGGATATTACAATTTTAAACTCAAGATTACATTTTCCCTTTTAATCATGTGTTTAGTTTTCCTTAATTCTTCTTTGTATGTTGAGTATGCTTGGGAGCTCATTTTTTTTTAATATTTGGTATATGCTTTTTTTTTTTCGTTATCTGTCTTTGTAACTTATGTGTCATCCAGAGAGGGACAGCCCTTTTATTGTTACCAATTGGTTTATTTGATACATACCAGTCTTCTGTTGTTTTAATAATAGTTTTTAGTGCATTCCAACATTCACCCACAGATTTATTATCCATTATATTTCCCCATGATAATGAATTAAGCACTTCCTGTATTTTATTATAGTTTGCTTTATTGTAGTTCTTGGTTAGAATTTTATTTTGGTTAACATGCCAGTTCCCTGTATGTGTAAAGAATAATGTACTGTAATCACTGCTTCCTAAGGATTCTTTGATTTGAATTTCTGATATCCCAGTATTTAAATTTGTTAAGACTAGGTCCAGGATATTTTTGCCCCTGGTTGGATGCTTGACCAATTGGTCAAGACCTGCTGTAGTAATAGCATTCAAGAATGTTTGTTCCTGTAGAGAATTTCCAGTTAGGCTCCCCAGCTTATACCTGGGTAATTAAAATCACCCAGATGATGACCACATTGTTTTCCACCACTGTTAAGATTTCCATTGTAAATTTCTTATTGTACTCTGGACTACTAGCTGGTGGTCTATAGGAGTTTCCAGTTATCAGTGGTTTCTTGTTCGGTATTTGGAGCTGGATCCCTATGGATTCAGTAGTTAGGTTAGGGTCACTGTTTGCATTAATCTCTATTCCTTTGTATTTTTGTTTTATGTGTAAGCAGATCCCTCCACCCTTTTTATCTATTCTGTTTTTATAGAGCAGATTGTACCCTTGTATCTCTCTAGACCATTAGGTGGTTTCATCCTACCATGTCTCTGTAATTCCTATGATGTCAATGCTATCTCTTTGCATCCATAGTTCTAATTCAGCTTTCCTGATTACATTAAAGCTGTGTGCATTTATAAGTAAGAATTTATAGTCATTGTTATCTGGAAATTCTTTTTAGATGAGCTTCGGTCCCCTTGACCCCAGTTTCTAGTTTACAGTCTGGTCAATAAACTGTGCAATTTTTTTACCTAGCATGTAACTACCACATCTATTCAGATGTAAACCATCCCAGCAAAACAACACATAATCATTTCCAAAAGTCTCCCAATGTGTTAAACATTTTAATCATTTTTCCAAGGTCCATTTCCTAAGCCAGTTGACCTCTTTAGCTTTGTTATTTTTGTAATGACCAGCTCTAGGAATCGGAAGAATCTCTGAGTTATAAACCTGCACGCCCCATTTTTCAAGTTTATTTTGAAGTGACGTGAATTCCTTTTGGATATTCTTTAGACTAGACCTGTGTATATAGTTTGTACCTGAGTGGATTACTACCAATGAGTTAGGGCCAGCTGTCTCTAATACCCTATCCACCTGACTAGTGATATCAGAAATAGCAGCTCCCCTATAGCTACTACAGGTATGGTTTAGTTTAGCAGCATTGCATACTTGTTTATTGTAATGCTTAATAATAGAATCACCCAATACGAATATTTGCCTTGGGTAGGTATCACCTGCTTCTGCCTGACAAGCTGAGGTTGCCGGATTTGGGGAATTTGGGGAATTAGCCTCAATGATATTGTTGTTAGAATGAGTTGTTTGTTCAGTAGTATGGTCTGCCCCTGAACATCCTAATAGTAAATCATTTATTGGGGTTGGTTGTATTCATATTTGAGAATTGTCAGTAGTAGTGTTAGTGGTTGGAGAAGTTTAGGTTGTAGGAGGAAATAATCCTGAGCCCCCTAGTAGTGAACCAATCATTGAATATCTGTTGGGCAGTGGGATTTCTGTATTACATGGAGTTGGCGGTTCTTTATTTTTTTCTCCTTTTCCTTGTTCTAGGTTGCACAAAAGACCAGTCATTCTCAGTTATGCTATTTTCTTCAATACACTTCCTTTTCCCTAGGCTGACATTGTTTATATCATTGGATGATGAATCATGTTTGGTGAACAAGGTTTTGGTTTTGTTGGGGAACGGGGTAGGGTATGGGATAATGCAGAACTATATGCCATTGATGGATTACACTTAAGTAGAAAGGGCTCAATGGTATTAAGTGATAAGTTAGATAAATATGTAAGGAAAGAGTTACATTTAAACTAGTTAGTGGGGGAGTGAAATGGAATAGTCCAGTTAGTGTTCCCCCAAATATGAAGTTTAATGAGGGTAGGAAATTACAGACTAGTAGGTATGAAAAGGGTATAAGGTGGAAAGGGATGTATGGGAATGCAAAGAGTCTTGCAAATAAAATGGTAGATCTGGAATATATAATGGTAGATGAGTGCATTGATACTGTGGCAATATCAGAGTCCTGGTGGTCTGAAAATCATCCATGGGAGGTAAATATACCAGATTATAGGTTATTCAGGAAAGATATGGTGGGTAAGAAGGGGGGTGGAGTGTTGGTTTGTACAAAAATCTAATGAGCTAATGAAGAGGGTGCTTTGTTAAAATCAGTGGATTTATGTATAACAAAGATAGGGGAAAAAGAAAAAAAGAAAAAGGCCACCATGGCTTAATAGGGAGGTGGTTGGGGCAATAAGGGTCAGAAAAGTAGCATTTAGAAGGTATAAGAAATCTCAATACTAGGGAGATAAAATCATTTATAAAGAGAAGTTGAGAAAGGCAGGAAAAGTAATAAGAAAGGCAAAAGCAGAAACAGGGGAACGAAAAGCTAAACAAGCAAAAAGAGGGGATACAACTTTTTTTTAGATATGTAGGGGAAAAAAAGAAAAATAAGACATGGAATTGTCAAACTGAAAGGAGAAGGGGACATAAAGGTCAGGAAAGATTTTGATAAGGCAGAGTTACAAACTGGGTATTTTAATTCTATAGTATTCACAGCCGAAGAAATAAGTAAGGGACCAGAGTTAATTAACTTATATGAATTTGATTGAAGTCTATTCGGGAAAGGATATGGTAAAGGAACAACTGGGTAAGTTAAAAGTAGCCAAGGCAATGGGACCAGATGGATTACATCCTAGGGTACTGAAGGAATTAAAGGAGGGGCTTGCAAAACCACTGACATTGTTATTTAACCTATCGTTAGATACAGGTGTGGTTCCAAATGACTGGAAAATGGCCGATGTGGTGCCAATACATAACGGGGGCTGTAGAGAGGAAGCAGGGAATTATAGGCCAATTAGCCTCACTTCAGTGGTGGGTAAGGTGATGGAGGTCTTGATAAAGGAAAGAGTGGTAAATTACTTGGCAGAAAACTACTAGATGATAAACAACATGGATTCACTAGTAGTAGATCTTGTCAGACAAATCTGAATGAGTTTTTTGATGGGGTAACAAGGATGATTGATCAGGGAGGTGTAGTAGAGAGGTGACCTACCTGGATTTTAATAAGGCTTTTGATTCTGTTCCTCATTGTAGGCTGGTAAACAAAATAGAGAGTTTAGGAATAGACCAGAAAGGCACCAGATGTGTGGAAAACTGGCTAAAAAATAGACGCCAAAGGGTGGTAGTAACTGGAGTATACTCAAGAGAGAGGAAGGTGACGAGTGGTGTCCCACAGGGGTCAGTTTTGGGGTCAATCCTTATATATATATATATATGCAGGCGTCTGTGCCACAGATCTCCTGGGACAACTGAAAAAATGTAATTTCTGTAGCTGGGACTTGCCTTGCATCTTTTACTGGCGGCAGAACCCGTCCTTGGGATTTTCTAATTTAGGACTTTCTGCTTTGGGACATTCCTCGCCTCCTCCACTCACTGCAGAATCCTGACCTTGGAGCTGTTTCTCTAGGTACAGCAGATGACTAGGAGAACGGGTCGGCAGTATCCACAATTCGACTTGCTTGCCAGGGCACAGCAATGGAGACAAAAGAACGACTGGAATTTCAGGCGCCAAATTTGAACAACATATTGCGGTGCCTGATTGGTCTCTGCCCTAGTGGTGATGTATCTTCCCAGGCCACTCAAAGGCCTGGACCTGAGCACCACTGCTCACTATTCTTGGACTGTCTGGGGTGGCGAGGGAGACCTCTCTGCAAGTGTGCCCCCCCCATTCCCTGCACTGCAACCAAAGTGTGGGGTAGAGGCACCGACTCGTTGTTGCTGGGCCAGGTGGACCTCCCCCACAAACAGAAGTTCTCTTCCCCTGCTTTACAGCAGGTTTCCATGCCACAGATCTCCCAGGACAACTGAAAAAATGTAATTTCTGTACCAGGGACTTGCCCTGCATCTTTTACTGGTGGCAGCACCCGTCCTCGGGATTTTCCAATTTAGGACTTTCTGCTTTGGGACATTTTCTCCCTCCCAGCCCACCCGCTCCTCCTCCCATTAAATGCTGGGGTTGCCCGCCCATATGAATCTCTGGGCCAATCACTGGGCTTGTAACCTTTCTTGCCACAGTGTACCTGCATCTCAACAAGAGTTACACATGCAATGTCCTTTCTAAAGTGTATACTTGCAGTAAATCTCTAACCTTTTTTTCTTTCTTCCCTCCCTGTCCTGAATGTGTTAATGCCACTTATCATACCTCTCAACTGTACCACATTATGAGGAACGTTCCTCATTTTACTTCACAAAAGCTGTCTGTTCCACATTGTAAGAACTTGTCCCACATTTAGTATTAACATTTTAAAGCAAAAATATATAGTAAATGATGCAAAAAATATACTCTTCAATTAATAACAGACTTTCTGAACATAAATGCAAACATTTTAACAGTGTTCTGAGCTTCCTAGGTAAAGATTTGATTAAGTGTTCCACATTTTGCTCATTTGTTCCACATTTTGAGGTGCAATGTTCCACATTTGGGGGACAAAAGGTTGAGAGGTATGCCACTTATAGCGGGGTAATACCAATTAAATTGTATACTGACAGGGACAAATTTGCTGATAAAAGTCAATAACTGCTTTAGGTTAGGGCTTGCAAATGTTAATAGCTGCAGTAATCGCAGGGAGGACGAATGTGACAAGAACGCACATCTCCTGCACATTTCTCTAGATTGTACATTAATAAAGCTAACTTAATCTCCAAGTCATAGACCCTGCCTAGGGCAGAGGTAGCAAAAGTTGACCCCTTCAGTGCCTCAACTAAGTATTACGTAGCGGTGACCAGGCTTACCCAGGGAATTACCTCTGATCCTGCTGTAATCCAGCTAAGGGACTGTAACTGCTCTGATTACTAGAGCATCCTCAAAAGGGGTACCTGATAACTGATCCCCCGATCTCTGCGAGGCAGTGTTTTTCCCCTACTGACAGCCAATTCCTCTGAAATCAAATACTGGTAAATAGTATCATCTGATATCCCAGCAGAGACAGAATACCTGTTCACTCCTGATAATCGGCCTTAAGACTGATTACAACCGTTGGGATAGTGTTAACACCTGACATTCTTCCACAGACAGGGTACCTATCCTTTGCCCGAAAATCTGCCTAAGACAGGGCAATAGAGCTAGTTACTGGGCACCCCTTCCAGCACAGCATGCCTCACCAGAAGTTGACCCCAGATCACGTGCCTCGTGGGGCACAAAATCCATGGGCCCCTCTCTCCAATGGGTGGGTACTCCTGACAACAGTCTATATATTGCCCCTTCTCTAGGTGGACAGGCTCATAGGCTTAGAGCATCCAGAAATAAGGAGACAAAGGTACAATGATACCCCTCCTGTCAGCTTTTACTATGGAGTGCCCCGTTCGAGCTTATTTGCCCTCTCCTCAGCCCACGAGCTCATAAGAAAGGGGTTATGCTATGATATTTTCCACTTTGCGAGCAGAACAGGCCGAGGCAACCGAATCCCATTGGCCAGCCCTAAATTACTCGGCCTTCTAGCTGTGTTACTACTCTTGGTTGGGGACATACAACCTAACCCTGGCCCTAACACCACCAACTGCTCAATAACGTCCCCTTATGACCCCCACTGGGCATCCACAAAGGGGCTAAAGATAGTGCATATGAACATATGCAGCCTCAGATCAAAAATGCAGGAGGTACAAGCCTGGCTTGATCTCTACAGGCCAGATATCCTTGCTGTCTCAGAGACATGGCTTAAGGCCCACATCCCTGATCACGAGATACTGGCCCAAGGATATAGTATCTACTGGAGGGACAGGTTGACCAAAAGAGGGGGCGGTGTACTCATCTACGCCAATGAAGCCCTAACCGTATCGCCCCTCACCCTACAGCAAAGCACCTGCCCTGATGATGAATCTATATTCATACAAGTCACCCTAGGGCACTCCAAGCAACTCGCTATTGGCTGCATCTACAACCTGCCCAAGCTGGCTCTTCTATCCCTAGAAGCAATAACTAAAACCACGGCCCAAGGAGTTTCTTCGGAGCTCCTTATTCTGGGTAACTTCAACCTAAACTGGGCCCAGGACCCAAACAACGCCTTCTTGGCATTGACCCAAGAAGCAAACCTGGTTCAGGTCATCTCAGAACCGACCAGACTAAACTACAAATCGGGGAACCATACCACCCTCGACTGTGCCCTTGTGTCCAATCTGGCCAACATTCAGAAAGCCGGAATAATGGCGGACTCCTTAAGTGACCACTCCCCCATATTCTGCATCTGGAAGAACAGAACACCCAAGATCCAACCCAGAATACTCACTGCTCGGGACTACAACAACTTCTCAGTAGGGCAGTTTAATGACTACCTACACAGCCTGGACTGGAGCCCAATTAGGCTCCTCCTGACCTTGGCTGAGGCTCTGGAGCATCTCCACAATGCAGTATGTACAGCAGCTAACCTCTTCGCCCCTTTGAAAAAATGTAGAACAAAAGGAAGCTGCTACAGGTGGATCTCTCCATCCTTAAAAACCCTTATGGTCAGTTGGGACAAGGCCTGGAAGAAGTTCAGGCTCTCCTCCTTTCCTGGTGACCTCGTATCATACAAAGCCCTAAGAAATAAATGCAAGAGAGCCATCAAACTTGTGAAAAGGGAGTATGTCACTCACCTACAGAAAACTAACTTGAGCAACCCTAAACAATTCTGGCGGCACATCAACAACCTGATCAGGGTGACATTAAGCCTGAACCCGGCCCCATGGAGGTCAATGGACAGCCAGTGAGCTACTTCCTTGAAATTGCTACTGCTCTTAACAATCACTTCACAAACCTTGATGCCTACAAGGTCGGCCTGTCCTTGCCAACTGCGTCTCCCAATGTATTCAAGCCTACTTGCCTAGACTGTCCCTTCTTCTATCTAACACTGGTAAAGATAAAAGAGGTCCTATTCCTCATTAGGGCTCTGAAAGACAGTGGCACAGGAGGACCTGATGGGATTAACCCTCGGCTACTTAGGGCTGGAGCCCCATCCCTCTCCAAACCCCTACCTGGCTCTTAAACAGATCCCTACTTGGAAGGGACTGTTCTGGACCAGTGGAAACTGGACAATGTGATCCCAATCCACAAGGGTGGCTCCAGGGCAAACATTAGCAATTACAGGCCTATTTCCCTGTTCAGTACACTCGCAAAGCTACAAGAAAGGTTAGTCTATGGCCAACTCCGCGACTACCTGGAGTCTCATCAGCTACTTGCCCCTTCGCAGCATGGATTTAGAACTAACCACGGGACTGACACAGCTCTAATCCATTTCTCGAATGACGTGCTCACAGCAATGGATAATGGTACACCTACTGGCGCCATCTTTATAGACCTGTCCAAGGCATTTGACCTTGTAGATCACAAACTCCTGCTACTAAAACTGGTTAAAATTGGCCTAGACCCCCTCACCCTCAAGTGGTTTGGGAGTTACCTATCGGACCGATCCCAGAGAGTCATCTGGAAGGGTGCTACATGGGGTTCACTACCCCTAACAGAGGGAGTACCACAGGGTTCGATTCTCAGCCCACTTCTGTTCTCCATATTTACTAGCGACCTTAACCTCCACTGTGGGGGTAGCTTTGTCGTTTAGTATGCAGATGACACCTGGGCAACACAGCAGCTCTCAGTCCCCTTCTCCAAGCTGATCTCGCATCTCTTGAGGCCTGGCTGAGAGCAAATAGAATGATCCTAAATGCAAGCAAAACTAAAGCGATGCTATTCAGACACAAAGCTCTTAGACATGACAGGTCGAAAGCTTTGCATCTCACAGCTCTCTCGGGAAGTGTCATCGAGGTTGTGCCCTCCTTAAAATACTTAGGACTAACATCGGACCATTGTCTTGCCTTCAAGTCCCACGTGGATCAGGTTACCAAAACCATACACCGTAAACTTGGCACCCTGTACCGACTAAAGGACCAACTCATCCCCGAGGCCAGAACCTCAATCGCCACAAGTGTCTTCCTCTCCACCCTGACTTATGCTGCCCCAATCATTCAGGCCATGGCCAAGCAGGAGGTCACCAGGATGCAAATCCTGTATAACAAGGTTGCCCGGTTTGCTACCCAGGACCACTCGTGAAGTCACCATTGTGACATACTTGCCCAGCTACGTTGGCCCTCTCTTACAGTTTGTCTTAATTACCCCCTGCTCTGCTTGACCTTCAAGCTACTCAGCCCCTTAGCTCCTCCCAGCTTAGTTGGTACTATCACAATCAAACATAACCCCAGGAGTATACAGACATCAGGCCGAACACTACTTGAAGTTCCCAGAGTCAGGACTAATGCTGGTGGCAGGTCGTTCTCCTACTCAGCCCCCTACCTATGGAACAAACTCCCTCCCCCAGTGCAGAAAGCCTCCTCACTGATGAATTTCCGCACCAGACTCAAAGCCCATATGACTGATGCTAGCACTTGCCATTGCAACGGCTCATGAGCACTCCCCTCCCCCTCACTTGTTCCTATCCTCCTAATAATCTGATTCCTCCATGCACCTCATCAGGTTCCAAGGTGCTTCTCTCTACATATCGTCCTTCAGTTAACTGTCCACTGCACTAAGCCAGCCGAAAACAATGAGCTCATCATGTTAAATTACCTTTCTTCCACACCAATTGTTAAATCTATTTGACAATCCTACTTGTAGGGACTGTAGCATGTTGATAACCAAGGCTGTAACCTGCATACTCACCTGAATCTACTCCGTAACCCAAGTCTTCTCTGTATGAAAATATGTATTGTTATCCAGGGTCACCCCTGAAAAAGGGACCCTCGGGGCTCAGTGGGCCTACCTGGTCACCAAATTTTATAAATAAAAAAAAAAATATATATATATATATATATATATATGAGACATAACAGAGGGAATTGGAGGGATGATGTGCCTTTTTGCAGGTGATGCAAAATTCTGTAATAGGGTTGATACTGAGGGAGGGGTGGATGCTATGAGAGGGGATTTGAATACTTTGGAACGGTGTGGAGGAATTTACAATTGGGTTCAAGTCGAAAAGTGTAAGGCTATGCATTTGAGATGGAATAGTAAAAAAGCAAATTATACTTCAAGTGATGAACAATTAAAAATAACAAGTCAGGAAAGGAACTTTGGAGTTATAATCTCAGATAATTTGAAGGTGGGAGACCAATGCTGTAAAGCTGCAGGAAAAGCAAATAGGATGCTGGCTTGTATTGGTAGGGGAATCACAAGTAGGAAAAGGAAGGTATTGATGACATTGTATAAGACAATGGTCAGACTGCATTTGGAGTATTGTATCCAGTTTTGGAGACCTCATTTAAAGAAGGATATTGATGGTCTGGAGAAGGTGCAGAAGAGGGCGACCAAAATGGTTCAGGGAATGAAGAATAAGTCATATGAATCTAGATTAAAAGAGTTAGATTTGTACCCTCTGGAAATGAGAAGGGAGAGCGGGGATATGATTGAGACATTTAAGTATATCACGGAAATAAACAGGGTCAGAAATGGTAGTGTATTCAAAAGGAAACTTGAAGTTAAAACAAGGGGTCATGGCTTGAGACTATAGGGAGGTGGATTCAGAAGTGACGTGAGGAAGTATTTCTTCACAGAGAGGGTGGTGGAGCCATGGAACAGCTTACCTGAGGGAGGTGGTGGGTACTGGAACTATAGAGGGTTTTAAGAAAGCCTGGGATAGATGTAAGGGGGTTGGTGGATGGGAAGCAAAAAAGTATCTCTGATGAAGGGAAACAGGTAAGGGGAGAGAGGTTACGGGCAGACTTGATGAACCAGGATGGTCCTTTTCTGCCGTCACAATACTATGAAACTATGTACATGTTCATTTCCTAGTTTAATCCATTTTTTGTTGTGATGCCTCTAAATTGTCAAGTGTAGTGCACAGACTTCATTTCTTCCATAAGACTGTCAACTAATATACACTTGTATTCCCCCTTTAATGACTTCATCTTTAAGGATTCAGTACATGGAACATTTTGTACATTTGAACCCCACATCCCCATTCAGGGTGATAATTGTGTCACATATGACTCTGGTGTAAAGGAGGGATAGTAGGTTTATGATTAGATGGATGTGTTTTTTTGTTTTTATGTCACTGTCACACACACAACATAGGTTTCTAGACACAGTAACAGATTATGGTTCACAGACAGTCCTATGGTTATATTGTCGTACATTACCAACCTGCACTTGCAGTGCTTCCTCCCAGTTCCCCTCAGTCACCATGGACACTGCTGACATGCGCTGACTCGCTTGTCTCAGCGCACGTCTCTACACATGGCAACCCAAGCGTGCTCTCCCCGCTCGCTGAGAGGCGAGTTAATATAGCAGATGACCCAGAACTGAAGCCGGGGTCACCAGTCATCTAAAACTGCCAGTTGTTGTTTAAAAAAATACAATTTCAAGTCCTCCTATCCCTCTGCACTGTCTCTGCACACAGTCACCTCCGTGTGCAATTGCAGAGCAGTGCACAAGAGTTGTAGTCTGTGAGGGCTCACTTACAAACTACAGCCCAGCTCTACTTCCTGTTTCTCTGCCTGTTGGTATGGCAGAGAGATGCCATCCACACTCCCCCAATACTGCAGGACTAATACGAGGCAATAAAATATAAGATATATAAAAGTGTACACTGCAACACTCTGCCACACAGCTTTCGGCTGTCACACAGAGCAGTGTTTACAGCAAGTAAAATCCAAATGCCCCACTTGCTGAGGGGCGAGTTGATATAGCAGATGACCCGGAACTGAATCCGGGGTCAGCAGTTGTCTAAAACTACCAGTTGTTTAATAAAATGCAATTTCAAGTCATCCTATCCCTCTGCACTGTCTCTGTTTGCACAGAATCACCTCTGTGTGCAATTGCGGAGCAGTGTACAAGGGTTGTAGTCCGTGAGGGTTCACTCACGAACCACAGTCCTGCTTCACTTCCTGTTTCTCTGCCTGTTGCTATGGCAGAGAGACACCACCTATGCTCCCACAACACTGCAGGACTAATAGGAGGCAATAAAATATAAGATATATAAAAGCGAACACTGCAACACTCTCCCACACAGCTTTTAGCTGTCACACAGAGTAGTGTTTACAGCAAGTATAATCCTAACGTAGTACTTGGAGTTAGCCATTTGTATGACATCACAAATACATTCTCATTGCTAGAATAAAAAAAAACTTACCATAGTAATGATGTGTCTTGTAGAGGGTGTCTGAGTCATACAACCCCCCCCCCCCAACATCTTCCCTTCTATAACCTAAACAAAAATATCTTCAAGTTAAGCCACATCAAATACTTCAGTTTTTCTTGACCATTTTACAATTTCAGAATTTGCCTTTTTATACATTTGTCATTGTGAATTGTCATTTCTTATTGTATTTACAATTTTTTTGAACACAGAGTGTAGGTGTGTAGGATAGCTGAGGCTGAGTGGACACTGCTCTCTTCTGATTAGCAGCCACAAATTTGCCACTGGAACACCAGAGGGGAGCATGACCATACTGCAAAGTTTGAACTTTAACATTCTAAAGTTCTAATCTCCAGAGCAACACCTTGAGGCTGAGATGCTGCTATTTGTATGACTTACAAATTCACCCTGTTGAAGAAACATCATTACTATGGTAATTTGTTTCTTCACCCATGTTATGGCTGGATGTGGGTTGTATTTCATCAGCTACCAGTCTTCATGTCTGTCCTGGTCTGGGGGTTGCCATGGGTGCTTAAGCTCTGATCTGGACTCCCTCAGTGCCAGCTGCTTTTTGGCAACTTCCTGTTCTTGTTCTGACAACCCTGGTTTACAGAGGTTTTAACCTCGGCCCATGGCATATCAGAGCTACAGGTTTTTGGTGTGGAGACGTCTGTTACTGAACCACACCATGTACTTCAGACAGTTCTCTCATCTGTTTAGAAAATGGGCTAAGAAATCTCTGGACTCTGATTGGCTGATAGCTCTGGCAAGGTGGGCATCTATCAGACAATAGAGCCCAGGTAAAAAAAAGTGCCATTCCCAAACCAGCCTGACTACCACTATCTGGGTGCTAGTGGAATGTTGAATTTTAAATGCCTGCCATTTTTTTTTGTCTCGCTTATGAAAAGCTGAGACTCGACCATTATCCTGATGTTCTCCCAATCTGCCTTTTAACAAAAACCAAAAAAAAAATAATAAATAACTTGGTACACAGTATCCATGTTTTTGATCACAAACTGCTAGCATGTCACAATAACGGGGACCGCTTCCTGCTGAGCTCGCTGAGCCAACAGCAGTCGCTACTGAGTTCAACATATATTTCTCCACTTGTGCTGCCACTCTCCTCTCTGCCCTGCCAAACCCTGCACCTATCGCACCCTCTACACCTCTACAGACGTAACAAACCTGACTAGGCCTCGCTCCTTTTCCTTCAATGACATCTCTGCAGCGGATACCCTAGATGCACTACTTTCTTTCATTCAGGCTCCACTCCAAATCCCATTCACACAACCCCGTCGATCTTATTTTAAATTCAGTTACTTAAACAGTAACTAGGCCATCGCCCAAAATAAAAAAAAAAATCAAATGTAAGAAAAAGGAAGCCATCGGTCGGAGAACGGCTTCATGCAAATGACTAAAAGTGCAGCACGAGCCACTCCAAAGCAGCATGAGTGAGCCTCTCCAAGTCCTTACCAAAGTTCTTGTGCCCTGATGCGATTGCAGCTGCTCTGAATGCCATCTGCCTTAGCTTGCACAGCGCTCGCTCTTACCTCCGTCATTTAAAAAAAAAAAATGCCTTGGTGGCCTGCACGTAAGCGTGAGAGCACTGGGTCTCTTGTGGGCAGTAACGGGTATGTGGGTAAGCAGGATTGCAACAAATACAGGAGCAGGGCATGAGTAAGAAATTAAACTGTTTCAGCTGTCAGCTGCACTGGCATATGAAGAAGGGGTGGGTGTACCACAAGAAAATGCTCAAAATCATTCTCAGTGTGTGTGTGTGGGGGGGCTACTGCCACAGTAATTAAAGTGAAACATGCATGACCAGTGCCCTAATGCTGTAGACTGAGCCACGTAAGGGACTACTTTACAGTAATCATATGATCAAGTGCATTTATTTGGTTTATTTATGTATTTATTTTATTTTTAGTAACTTTTGATTCAAAGTTTATGACTGACCCATTTTCTAAGCGCAATAATACCCTCCAGGGTGGGCGGTATGGGCAACACTGGACCTTCCAGGGCCTATAAGGCCTTCTGCCTGCAGCGTCGGGCCTCATTACGCCCCTGGGCAGTCCGGTATTGCCCAATACCACCCACCCTGTTGGGTATTATTGCTTACTTGTCCTTGTTTCCCCAGGCATATTGGGCACACCAGTCTCTACATAGCACCTCCCTGAGTGGTTTTATTTCTGTCTCCTGTTTGCTGTCCACAGGCTGACAGGAATTTTCTGGCACTGTCCCTGTGCATACCACCAGGAGAGTGGTCACTTCACTGGTTCATCCTCAGTCCAGTTTCTGTAAAGCTGCTATCTGGATAAGGGACATATTTTTGCTATACCCTATAGCTTGGCCTTTCTCGACAGCTGGATTTGAACTCACTGCTCCAAGAGGTCTACTTTCTTAGCACGTGGTCCTTTGATTTCCTGGCCTCCCATAATGGAATTTTGTACTGCTTTGGGAATTGTTCAATGTATTATGGCTTTTGGAGGCGTTACAGTCGAAGAAGATAGGTTGGTTACATATACCAGTTACAATCCCACTCCAATTCTAAATATTAACAACTCCATTCTCGCTGAGCCAACAGCAGTCGCTACTGAGTTCAACATATATTTCTCCACTTGTGCTGCCACTCTCCTCTCTGCCCTGCCAAACCCTGCACCTATCGCACCCTCTACACCTCTACAGACGTAACAAACCTGACTAGGCCTCACTCCTTTTCCTTCAATGACATCTCTGCAGCGGATACCCTAGATGCACTACTTTCTTTCAACCTTTCAAAAGGCAAATCCCCAGATGGCTTGGACCCTAAACTCTACCTCTCCTCGCCACTGCCATAGCAGCCTCGCTTACAAACTCCTTAAACCATGCCTTCATGGCTGCTGCCGCCCCCAAGCATGGAAGCATGCCATTGTCATCCCTTCCAAAAGGAGGTACCCCACCTCCTCCAACTACCGCCTCTATTTCCCTCCTCCCAGTACTAGCAAAACTACAAGAGCACCTTGTGCTCACCCAACTTCCTTCCTTCCTCACCGACTCTAATTTCTTCACACCCTACCAGTCAGGTTTCAGAAAGGGACACTCCACTGCATCCTCCCTGATAAGGCTTACCGACTCCATCCTGACTGGTATGGACAGTGGGATGATCACCTCAACCGTCTTCATTGACCTTGCGAAAGCCTTTGACACCGTCTGCCACCCCATATTGCTCTCTTGTCTCACTGAATCAGGCCTCTCTGTTGCTGCCACCAACTGGTTCAGATCTTACCTCTCTGGCAGAACCCAGTCCATTAGAGTCGCAAATGCTATCTCCTCCCCCCTTACCTAAACTGCCAGTGTCCCCCAGGGGTTGGTTCTGGGACCCATACTGTTCTCTATATTCCTAAACGACTTACCGCTCATCTGCTCTACTACCTCAATCCACAGGTATGCAGATGACACTGTACTCTTCTCCTCAGGCTCTGACCCTGAAGTGGTACAAACTAACCTCCAAGCCGACTTCAACAAAGTACAGCAATGGTTCAGCTCTCACCAGCTCTCCCTAAATGTAAAAAAAACTGTCACGATGACTTTTGGCACACGACAACGCCTGTCCAGACTCCCATCCCTTCCCTATTTCCACACCCTAGATGGTCAAAAACTCGAAGATGTCTCCTCGTTCCGCTACTTGGGGGTATGGCTCAACTGCCATCTTTCCTTCTCAGACCACATTGATGCTATTTCAAAAAAACTATGCCCCATGCTCGGTGCACTTTATAGGAACCGCAGTAGCCTCCCTCCCCCGTCCGATGTGAACTGGTTCAGAAGATGATACTGCCCTATTTTGATTACTGTGACATTGTTTACGGTGCAGCCCCTAAGTCCACCCTATCTAAGCTGGACACACTTTTTAATGCCTTCTGCCGCTTTGCTCTCGATGCCTCACCCCTTACCCACCACTGCCACTGCAACCTCTACCGTTCCCTGGCACTACTGTCCCTTGGAAACTGCCACATTTCACGCTGTACTAAATATGTATCTAACCTATGGCTTGGCACCATCCCTTTCTACCTCTCCTCTGTTTTTTCAGCTGCCCCCTCCCCCGCCCATTATCTTAGATCCTGCGACTACCGCCAACTATCAATCCCTAGGCGGAAGACTACTGCCGGGCAAGCCGCCTTCTCACACCAGTTGCCCAAGCTATGGAATGATCTCCCACCTCAAATTCAGCATTCCTCCTCTGCCCACTCTCTTTCTACCACCCTAGCTAACTTTCTCACCACTAATTGCTCCTGTACCTGATTCGGCCATGCTCCAATTGTTCCCCTCCCCACTGCCCGACCAGCGGCCTTAGCTTTGCTATAAATGTTGGGATATAGCCCCAACCTATGCAGTTTTGTCCTGCACCATCATGTGTTCTATGTCTCCTGTTGCTTATACCTGCAAATTACTGTGTGCTAAATTTTCCCTTGTATTGCTGCTATATGTCAGGTAATTGTTATATGTTCCATACAATATCCAATGTACTTCATGCGTTGTTGCTTGTAATTTAATGCAATTGTGTCCATATGCTACTATTTGCCTCTGTTATTTGCTCAGTTGATAACCTGCATGTTATCCACCCCCTTGTACCCCTTCCCCCCAGGTCGCACTGGGAGACGAGCATCTTGTTGCTCAGTGTGCCTTTCCTGGTGAAACTATTTCAATAAATAAATAAACATAGAATAATGCATATGTTGGAGGTTGATATGCAGTTTTTTACACACCCAAGGTATGTGATAATAGAGAAACCTCGAGAGCGAAGCTCGAGAGGTTTCACTATGATCACACACCAAGGGTGTGTAAAAAACTGCATGTCAACCACCTACATATGTTTTAGTTTTTATATTAACTGGTGCAAAAAGACTACCTTACATTATGGTCATCGGTTAATTGGGTAAAGTAAATCATGATCTTAGGAATGAAGTAAAAAAAAAAAACTTAAAAAAAAAATATTTTTTCTAGTTATTTACATTGTTTACCCAAGTCCTTTAGCTTCAGTATGTGTGTTGTTTCGTCATCTCGATGAGTTGGGTCATTACAGTCACTGTGGAACAGAGGTGAAAGTTCAAGCCACCTGTGGAAACAATAATGGTAGTCAGGAAAGTACGCTTTTACTGGAGAGATTTCCTGCTGGTAAATACTAAATTTCTCAATAACAAAATGCTTACTATTTGTTACTTGGTCCTGTATGTTTCTGTTAAAATTGAAGTTATGCTGTGAGTGAGAATTTGTGGTCAGAGAACTGTCTGTTGATGCCTTGGTGTGTTTAATTTGAATGGACAGCTGCAGGCTTCTCAGCGCGATACTGTAAAAGTCATATCAACCCGCAGGCTGATAAAGGTTTTTTCATATCAACCTGCGGGTTGATACGACTTTTTACAGCACTCAAAAATGGGTTGATAACAGGGGTCACCAGTTATTATATGCCACTACCAGCAGATCTTCGATAGGATCTCCTGTATAGAGCCATGTTTTTTCCCACCCTGGGTCCCCCACTTGGAGGATGTTTTCACTGCATGACTACCTTCAGTGGCAATTTTGTTAGTCTGGGTGGTCTCTGTGAATCTCTTTCCCATGCCTCTCCTGATTGATCAGCAGAGACTGGTTTCCTAGTTCCCATCGGCTGTGCCTGGTAAAAGCCTCCACCTCTTGTTGATATAGCTGCTGTCTCCAGGGACCATCTGCTAAATCTGGCTGGTCCCCCTTGGTTGTTCTCTTGTTATCCTGGGGGAGATCTGCAGGTCTACTTCACTGTCAAGCAACATTCTGGTGGGTACAACATGTCACCAGTGGACTATAATGAACTGGAGGTGGTAGGACCAGCCCACATTATACAGGCAGAGCCACAGGGGAGTCCAATCAGCATGAGGTGGGTGACCCCAGCTATGAAAAGATTCCCCGTGGAGTCCTAGTGCCTTCCAGCTTTAGTCAAATATACTATTGCCCTATGGAGGGCATCATCTCAAAGATCTACTGTTACTTAAGCAATAATGATCGTAGCTAGCCTGGTGGCACTGAGGGTTGAGGCACTGGACACCACACCTCACGTCATGCTGGTGATCTGAGCTTGTGAACAAGTTCAGGCCTCTAGGGGTCAGCAGGGGTGAGAGAGGATCAAGCGTCCAGAGGACTGCTCTCCTCTCTTGAGGGGAGGGAGACCTGTCATTCCTGCTCATTGACTGCCCTCTGGCAGTGGCTGGAGGGCAGTATGGGTCGGGAGACATGTGCCAATGTCATCACGTCGGTAGGGAGGGGGGGACGGGAGAAAAAGTGGAAACGGAGCCTGGCAGGTTCCGTGATGGCTCCTGTGTTCATGGGGGTCAACCCTGGTGTCTGGATTGGGTCTTGGAGGGGCTGGAAGGCCAGTGCCCTCTTCCCTGGCCCCACTGTGGGGGGCAATCTATGGGGGATTAACTGGGGTCAGCGATATGGGGATGCAGGAAGGAGCTGGAAAGTGAGTCTTTCCCCAAGGAGGGACCACAGCCACCTGCCAGGGCCCCCAGGAGGAAAAACAGATAATAGGGGAAAAAAGCAATACTTATTGAGAAGCCAGTCATTTTCAAGGGATTAATGACTGATTGGGGGATGGGTGGCCTGAGGAGCATTTCCCCTTTCCCTTTCCCTAGGAGCAGTCAAGGGCCACCTCCCTCCAGTCAGTTGTTAATCCAAAGAAATGACCAGATCTGAAGTTGTTATTTCAATTATGTCTTATCACAATGACAACTTTTGTTTTGTCAGTTTTTTGAATTTATATTTAGGTTTTAGTGGTGTGGCACGAGCCGTGCATGCCAGACAGCATCAGCTGGCAGCTGGAGTGATAATTTTTAAGATGCTAATGACTGATCCTGTAGCCAATCAGAGCCTCACTAAGCTCATAAATATTTAATCAGACTTATAATGATATGTAATGAATCTTTCCTCCTGCAAGAGAAGATGTCTTGAGATGGGGTAATACCAAGGTTTGCATAAGATAACTGTGAGCACATCCTTTTTCACAAAAAAAATTATATACTGTATATATTGTTACAGGAAAACAAGATGATGGAATTCCTACATCATTCACTCATTACAGAGATAAGTATATTCTAGCACACATATCAGATCCTGGTGAGTGAACACAATTTACTTACGTCATATAGTGCAGACACTGTTTTCTGTTTTAGTTGTCTTGTAGCCCCCTTCCCACTTTCTATTTCACAATATGCTACAGGTAAGATTAACTACATATACATGAATTATGCTGGTCACAGTTTGCTTCAATTGCCAAAATAAATCTCTCTCTCTGATGTGTAGACTTGATCTAATTTACCTGGAGCCAACATCACAGAGTTGTATCCAACAGTATGTAAATATGTTTTGATCTGTGTTTCAGAAAAAAAAATTGTATTTCCTTTATATCTGACTATAGAAAGATTGGATATAATTGGGAGACACCCTCAAAACAGATATGGACATGTGGAAAATGATGTGTACGTTCCAATGATAGTTAAGGGAGTTCTTGCTAGCATGCAGAAAGATCTCCTAAGCAATTACAATTTCATTCCTATCAATCCAGCAGCCTTACTGTCCTCAGAATATTCTGGGGTTCAAAACGGGGGTGGCAAACTCCTAACTTTATACTTTTGGAATTTGCCCCAAAAAATGAAATGAAGACAGATTCACCATTAAAGAGCTCTTCTAAATCTTCTGGAATTTATTCCAAGAATTCCCATTTTCCAAATTGCATTTCTTCTGTTAATCTTTAGAAAGTTTTGCCTAATGAGGGATGTGTTTATGTGGTTTTTAATTCACACCAGCTCAGATTCTAGGTATTGCAACAACCATTAAAGGCAGCTCATCTTGATATTATTAATGTAACCCCAGTTCTGGTCTTGATAATTGTCAATTTTGTAAGATTGTGCTTTCAAGCCTAGTGCACTCTCTTTTCCTGATGAACCTCAGTTTGAATTGCCGGTGTTGGCTCTACCAGGAGGCACATGCCAATAACTGATGTAAATCATATGCAGACTGATATCACTATTCCCCCCAATCATAGACGGGGGAGAAGGTCCCAGTAAACAGCACATGTCCATCTTCACTTTGGAGAAAACCATATGTTGTAAAAGGGGTTCTAGGGAAAATTGTGGCCTCCAAAGCCAATGGTGAGATTTAATTTTTTTCTTTCTAACCCCAGAAATCCCTCACTTAATGGTTACTAAGCATCATCTCCTAGGAGACAGAACCCTATTCTAATTAATAGAATTCAGAACAGAGGTTGGAACACTCTGCAGCCACCTTCCACTCTGGCAGCTGCCACATTTGTTTCTTCACCTGGAGAGAACGTTCCCCCAAATTGAGCTCTGATACTACTGGATCTCCAGTCGCTTATTTATTTTAAAATAAATAATTAGTCTTTTAAGTGTTTTACATTCATGTTATTAATACTCTGGATTTAGTTAGGGTATTTTGTTTTGCATTTCTTGTCCTCCCGGCTCCAGGAACTGGAGACCACCCTGTGGCTGCCTTTTTTCTAGTTTTAGCATTTCTTTAAATATGTTATCACTTACTTGCTTCTTTTCAGTAAGTGATCATGGTTTTTCAAGTCACTATTTACAGAAAAGGCAATGCTTTCACGTTCTGTTTCTACCTGTGCCCTTTCAACCTAATTACAAATATACAAAATTTGCCAGCAGATAAAGGCCTAGAGGTCTATCAAATCTGCTCGAATGTGCAGCTAGTACCCCTTATTCTGCAGCTGCCCCTCATTCCCACCCTTCACCTCCCTTGACCCTCCCCCTTGCCTTGTCCTAGCCCCTTTTGAAGCAGTCCACTGTTCTACTGGATACCACTTCTGCCAGTAATGCATTTCACCCAGCTACCTCCCTCTCCATAAAAAAGTGTCTCCTCATCTCCCTCCTGAACAGTGTTGGTTAGTAACTAGTTACGTGTAACCAGTTACTGTAATCTGATTACTTTTCTAGGTAACTACTAATAGTAATTGATTACTTTTAAAATAAATTAATGTGTAACTGTAATGACATTACTTTCCCCTAAAAGTAATTAGTTACTGAAATATACAGAGTAATATAAATAGAAAAACAGATGGGCATCCATCTGTTATGGTTGCTGTAATCCATCAAGGGGTTCTTATGACTTCATAAACCTCAAGAGTAAAACTCAAGAGGTTTATGACATCACAGAAATCCAGAGACTGTGCAGGTGTCTCCTGATATTCAGGTTTCAGTGTAAACAAAGGTTGGTCAACTGACTACATGCTCGATTTATTACATCAGGCTGAAGAAAAACTGTCTTCTGACAAGCACTGTGTGAGCACCCAGCGTCTTCACCTTGCACACTGAATGCAAGTTGGCTACCATTTTTTGCCTTTTTTCACAACAAAAAGTTTAGACAACATTTCATGGCTGTGAGGTGGCATTTTTTGTAGCCTTGCTGATATTCAGGTTTGAGTAGTCACAGTGTCTAGGTATTATGAGCTGCCAGAGGTATGGGGTGGTGTAAACCTGTGGCACAGCAACTGGAGCAAAGACATGTAACCCTGTAACTAGGAATTCTGACCTAATTCTGATTTTCCCTATGAGATCTTTGCTCTAACACGGTGGCTACAACTACAAGGTAGGCTCATTTATTGCACCACTGCTTTCCACACGGTTATAGTCTCACTGCTGGTAGGTGTCAGGGTTGTTTTTGCCAGTTGTCTCATTACAGAAAATATTGTTATGCTGAATGGCTCTGGTGAAGTGTCATTGCGCTGGGCATCCTTGTACCAATTGTCACATATCTGGTGTAAATCACTGCCCCCTCCAGTTTGAGTATTTCTTTTGTCTCTAGAAAATGACAATGAGTGTGCACACGTAGCTTTCACCTTTCAGCCTTTTTACAAGGTCCTGTTAATTAGTCCCCACTTAAGGACTCCTCCACCCATTTACTTCTACTCTGCCTTTTCATACCTATCATCGCCTTTTCATTTTCCAGATTCTATTCTTACCTATTATCACTTTATAATAACTGGCTAGCGTTTTTGCCCCTAAGGGAAACTGGATTATAATTTCCCATTATTACCCATGGGTTATAATGGTGAACACATGCCAGCTTTTTCTTGGTCAATGCATGTGCCAGCCACAGCTCTTCTCTCCCTCTTTGCCTTTCTGTAGCACCGCACGCCTGCACACTTCACTGTGGCTGGCACTCAGTGGTAAGTTAACTTGAAAAAAAAAAAGGAAATAATTGGCCTATGTCTACTATTATGTTTCATGCTGTAAAAAACAATGAAAATAGGGGGGAAGAAAATGTTTCAGCAGCAAAGCTCAGATAGCGGACCGCGCTGAAACCCTGGGATAGCGTCTGCATGGAGATGTGGCTTTATTTTATATAATTGCTGTGGTGAAAAAATGCTCCTCAGCAATTATATAGAATAAAACATGGGGTGGTGTGTTTAACTCAAGATTTTACACACGGTCTCGATGTTGGATGCTTAACTAAACCCCTCAAGCTTCGCTTTCGAGATTTATGTGGTATCCAACACCTTGGGTGTGTGTAAAATCTTGTTAAACATACCACCCAATTATTATTCTATAGTTCTCCTACAGCCTCCCCCTATTTTCTTTCTTCACAAATATGTCTCTTATTTCCCTTACTGCTTTTTTTTCTCTTTTAGAAAATTCCGGAAGAACACTTATGGTTGAAACATCGATTCTAACTCTATTTTCTATTTTCAGCATTCATTTAATACTACCATTTTGTTCTATATCTGTAACATGCACTATAGAAATACAAGTCAGAAAACATTATTTTATTTGTCAGTTTATTATTAAAATATATCATTTTGCAACATTTGATATACAAATTATACTAGTTGTGCTCCACTACATGGTACAGCTAAGAATCGCTATAGGAATTGATGACATTTGTTTGGGGGGGCAACAGATTGGCCAGTTGATGTGCAATTTATAGATAGCTTGCTACACCCCTACATGTTGTCAGTCGTGGCATTCTATGGTTGTCATTGCGAACCCTGAGGGAATCAGGGCCAGCATAGCTGTTGTGGAGAAAAAGGCAAGTAGTCCATCTGCAGGCAGGGCCCAGGACCCATTTCCATCAACACCACATGTGCCAAGCTGCCACAGAATGTTGCTTGATTGTCCATCCACCCACCTGCGAGGTCTATCACCATCACCAGTCCCATCTCAAAGAAAATCCTCATCAAAGGGGTATGTACTAGAGTGCAACAAGTGTTTTGTGTTGTGTAATAATTTGATTGTTGTAAGTGACACTGTCTGACTTCAGTTGTGGCATACTGGCAGTGGCATAATAGTCATGGCAGACTTAGTTATAATTATAACTGCATCTCAGTGGCAGTGGCAAGTCAAGGTTCAGCTATGGGAACAAGTTTAAATTTTGTTGGGGTAGGCAGGTTTGTGCTGGTGGAATTTATTGTATGTGATGTGGGGTGGATCTGTGGCTGGCAATGGCAAAGATAGGATTCTGGCTGCTGTGGGGAAATGGGAAAAGATCACCAAGCAAGGAAGGGCAGTAGATCTGCAGGGTGCATGTGTGTGAGTGTAGGGGGAGCTATGTGAGGGTGGGATTTTATTATAGAAATTTAAAAGGGTAGTTGTGGCTCTTGCATAGTCAGGAGGAGAATACAGGCTAGATGTGGGAAAGATTGTCAATTGCAGAAGATGCAGCAGGGTGTGTGTGGCAGTGGGGTAAGGGTGGGATGTAAAGGGGAAGTTGTGGCTGGCATTGTCAGGATATACAGCTGTGTGGGAAAGATCACCAAGGGCACTGGCATTAGATGCAGGGAGTGTGTGTACTGGAGCGTGAGTGTGGGTGTTATGGAAATGAAAAAGGTCAGGGACAGCAGTGGCTGGCAAAGCCAGGCTTCAGCTGTGGGGGGAAAGTATTGCGGAGGTCAGCAGTAGATGCAGGGTGTGTGTCTGAGTGTTTTTTAATAGAGCTCTTATTTATGGAAATGTACAGGGATTGTTGTGGCTGACAATGTCAGATAGGTACTGTACTAAAAATGTACATATTCATCGTCTTTAGAATCTGTTTTATTTCTTTTATACAATTCTTGGGGTTTCATGAACACATAGCTATGTTCAGAGAGTAGATACAAACTTTAACAAAAGTAATATAAAGTAATATGAAAAGTAATATGCATTACAGTTACAGTTACTAATTACTTTTTATATAACAGTAATAAGTAACTGTAACTGATTACATTTACAGTATTTGAAAGTAACTAGTAACTGTAACTGATTACTTTTTAAAGATATGACTAAGGCTTTTGACCTCGTCGACCACTCCATCCTTATTGCTACTCTAAACTCCCTAGGTTTCTCGCTAAATGTTGTAATCTGGTTTGATAGCTATCTATCTGATAGGTCTCAATATGTAAAATTCAACTCCACCCTCTCCGACAAGGCTACCATCAGCACTGGCGTACCTCAAGGGTCAATCTTAGGTCCTCTGCTTTTCCTATTTTCATTAATAGTATTACCACAAATCTCCTCAGCACCTCCTCCCTACTATATGCTGATGACATTGTTCTGTACTGCAGTTCAAATAACATCAAGGACATAAACACAAAACTCTCCAGTGATTATCAGCTCTTACAACAGTGGCTTGTAAATCACAAACTAGTACTGAACACAGCAAAGACCCAAGCTATGTTATTTGGCTCCAGCCTCAAGCTCAAACACTCCCAAATACACTTTAATGTCTCCTCCCTTGACGGCTCCTCTGTCGGGGTGGTAAATTCATTCAAGTATCTTGGGGTCACTCTTGACCCATCCCTGAGTTTCAACCTCCACATTCATACTATTTGTAAGCAGGTTCACTCCAAACTAGGGATCGCTTACCGAACAAGCTATGTGCTCACACCTTCAGCTAGACTTGCTGTAGCCCGTGGGATACTACTGTACTTCCCTCTCTCACTTACGGGGTTGCTACGTATGCCTCTGCCAGCAGTTCGAGTCTCCGTAAGTGGGATGTTACTTACAATAACATCTGTCGCTTTGCATCCAGCTCCCCCCCGCCTCAAACATCATTGTTTCCTATACTCGGATCTAGGATGGCTTCCACCATGGGAAAAAAGGTCCTATGCGCTTGGGACCATTACTGACAACATTATCCAATCCCGTATCCCAAACTCACTGGCCTGTCTCCTTCCCTACCAGAAAACAAACTATGTGTTGCGCTCCGGGGTAAATATCCCTGTCCTCATCCCGAGACATCGCACCAATAAAGGTGATCGTGCCTTTGCCTGTTATGCTCCCAATTTCTGGAACTCACCTCCTGTAACCCTATGCCAATCTGTATCTCATAACTCCTTTAAGAAAGAACTTCAACATTATCTCCTCTCCTACACATGCTCCTGCTTCAAACCACCCTAGCCCATACCCTCTAATCCTGCCCTCCACTTGTCGTTACCAAGGAGCCTAGGGCCTACCCCTGTCAGTGAAACTCTCCCTCTCAACTTTCACTTCCTCATTTCTTTCATTTTCTTTTCCCCCACTTCCTCCTCTGCTTTCCAGGTTATCCAATCATCCTTCCCCACCTTTTATCTCAAGCTCCTCCCTCTATCTATCTCTGCCTGGTAGCTATCGTTCCCACTGCTCCCTATTTCCTTACTTACTTGCACAGTTACCTGGTCGGATAATTTGACCTTAATGTATTGTCTTGTGTAAATATTAATGCTGTACTTTTATCTTCCTACCTCAATCTCCTATTTTGACCCGATTGTATTTTGTCTTACATTAACTTAAATGCTTATTTCTGGCCTAATTACCTCAATACTTTGTCACATTGCTGCTGATATGTAATTTGTACTATGTATCATATTGTTCCTGTACTTTGCACTATGTATCATTGTTCTTTGAAGTTTGTCTCTGTACTCTCCCGGGTCATGCCTGAAAATAGTCTTTCTGGCTAGTGCACCTACCCGGTAAACAAAAACTAAATAAATAAAAAAATTAAAAAAAAGTAACTTACCTAACACTGCTCCTGAACGTTCCTACCTCCAGTCTCATATCATGGCCCTGGATGCCCCTCCCCTCCCTTACTTTGAACAGCCCCACCGTACTTATCTTATTCCTTTCATGTACTTGAAGGTTTCAGTCATATCCCCTCTGTCCCTCCTCTCCTCCAGCGAGTACATGTTCAACTCCCTTAACCTCTTCTCGTATGGTAAGTCCCCCAGCCCCTTGATCATCTTTGTCACCCTGTGCTGCATCCCCTCCAGTAACTTAGTGTCCCTCTTCAGATATGAGCACCAGTCCTGCACGCAGTACTCCAGGAGCGGTCTAAGTAATGATCTATACAGTGGCAGAATCACCTCCCCCCTCCTCGAGGATACACCCTTGCAATGCAACCCAGCATTTTGTTGGCCTTTGCAGCTGCATTCCTACATTGTGCTGAATTGTTCATTGACCCCATAATGAGCACCCCAGATCCTTCTCCTCCTCCTCCTCCTCCTCCTCCTCCTCTGTCTCGGCTAGCTGGTAACACATCCTTGGGTTTTTCACCCCAAAATACAGCACCTTGCACTTTTTGGCATTGAACCCCAGTTGCCAGGTGTCAGACCAGGTTTCCAGCTTTGCCAGATCATCCTGCAACCCTTGCCATCCCCCTAGGTTGTACACCACTGCTCCCATCTTGATGTCATCAGCAAACAGACTGGTCTTGCTCTTGATGCCCAATGATATGTTTGCAATGAATATCCTAAACAACACTGGTCCCAGCACCGAGCCATGTGAAACACTGCTCATCACTACTCTTGGGGATGAGAGCTCCCCACCCACCACCACCCTCTGTTGTCTTCCCTGAAGCCAGTTTCCTACCCATCACACCAGCTTTGCACCCACCCCTGTACCTTCTAACTTTCTTCCCAGCCTCCCATGTGACACAGAGTCGAATGCCTTACTGAAGTCCAGATACAGGACATCCACTGCATGGCCCCTGTCCAGCTGCCTAGTTACCCAGTCATAGAAATCCACCAGGTTGGTTTGGCAGGATCTGCCACTTACGAAGCCATGCTGTCTGCTGTCCTTTAGTCCTTTGGCCTCCAGGAGGGCCACCAGCCTCTCCTTCAGCATAGTCTCCATCAGCTTACCCACAATGGATGTGCAGCTCACCGGTCTATAGTTTCCCAGTTCATCCTTGGGGCCACTCTTGTGGAGGGGCACCACATGAGCCATCCTCCAATCCTGAGGTACACACCCTGAGTGTAGTGAGGCATTAAATAGGTCTGCCAAAGGTCCTGCCAGGACCTCTGCCAGCTCCTTCAGTACCCTGGGGTGGATGCCATCTGGGCCTGGCTCCTTTTCCACCTTCAGTGCCCTCAAACCCTCCAGCACCCTGCCCTCCATGATTTCCCCATCTGTCACCCCTTCCCCCTCTGTTTCTGCCCTTCCTCCCCTTGGGATCACCACCCTCTTTCCTTAGTAAATACAGAGCAGAAGTAATAATTTAGCACTTCTGCCTTATCACCCCTGCTTCCACCCAACCCCCACTTCCTAATCCTTACTATATGGTCCTTACAGTTCCTTTTCTCCTGATATACCTGAAGAAGTCCTTTTCCCCCTTCTTAATGCCCTGCTCCAGCCTGAGCTCCGTGGATGCCTTGGCTACTCTTACTGCCCTTGTCACCTCCTTCAATTCCTTCAGGTACTCATCCCTGTCCTCCCCTTCCCTGTTTTTTTGTACCTCCTAAAGGCAGCTCTTTTTCTCCTTACCTGTACCATGACCTCCTTGCTCACCCAGCTAGGTTTCTTTGCCCTAGCCTTCTTGCTCTGAGCCTTGCTGCAGGTTCTGGTTGCCTCCACTATCCCCAGCTTTATGAGCTCCCACCCCTGGTAAGTGCCCATACTAGGTTGAATTCTGGCCTGGTACCCTTTTACTACTTCCCCAATCCTCCCAAAGTGGGCCCTCCTGAAGTCCCGCACTCTTGTACCAGATTCCACTCCTTCCTTGCCCATATCAAATGTGAAGCATACTGAGTCGTGGTCACTCCTCACCAGTGGTTTTTCTACCCTAAATTCCCCCTCACAAACTCCCCATTTGCCATCACGTGGTCAAGGGTATCCCCTAACCTGGTTGGTTCGCTGACCATTTGCATCAGGAAGCTGAGCTGGAAGGCATCCAGCCGTACTTGATCCCTTCTACTCCTGGTTGTTGGGGTACTCCAATCCACTCCTGGCATGTTGAAGTCCCCCACAATCACCGCACTACCCTTCTCGCAGGTCCTCCTGATCTGTCCTGCTAGTTCCCTTTCTAACTCTTCTGTCTGAGAGGGCAGCCTGTACAATTGTTTCCGGTACAGGGAACCACAATTTAACCTTTGGCAAAGATTTTAGAAATAAGAGACTTTCTTTTTTTATAGTTAATTTCATTTTGTCACCTCATACTAGGCAGCGTTCCTTCTAGCCTAGTGCCCCAGTCCTGTCTGTCACTCGCAGCTTACCTCTGGCTTTTCTCCACAGCTTGCCCCCCATGGCGGGATGGCAGGAATCCCCTCAACCTGCGCTATGGATCCAGTGCCAGGGTTACTGCTTGTTCACAGGGCAGTGCCTGTGGGGACCGGCTGTCATCCAGCCATGCCCAGGACACTTTTTTCCTTCTCCGTTTTTCTCCCTTGGGAGATGAGGCATGCAAGGATGCCTACGGAGGGAGCGTGCATGCATCTGCACATGCCCCCTCCAAGCATCTTCTTCTTCTCCTCCCTATCTCTGGAGCATCAATGTGCTGCCCCCCAGCCACCACTAGGGGCCAGTCAATCACTGACTGCTGGTGACCCCCCCCGGAGAAGGACAGTAGTCCATTGGACACTCAATCCTTCTCCTCCCCGCCTACCCCTGGTGACCCGTGCTCATTCCTGAACCCAGGTTGCCAGCATGGTGCAAGGTAAGGCATCCAGCACCTCAGCCCTCAGCACCACCGGACCAGCAGATGTTTTTTTTGCTGTTACGTTTTTAATGTTTTTTGGGAGTTGCTTTGAGTTTTTATTAGGATCTCTCTAAATTGGCATATCTGAGAAACCTAGGCGGTACATAGGCTAATAAACTGTTAAATTTGTTTTCAACTCCCGGCAAAGACAAAACTGCCACAAGCTCTGTGTAAAATGCCTATGACCAAAACACTACTTTATTAATTGTGAGTCCTGCATTACTTTGTCCTAAAACCTAAAAACTAAAAGGGAAAATAAATTAGGAGTCATTATGACTTCTCTGTCTGCCTCCTTGTCACCATAAAATAATAAAAAAGGCTCTGAGGGAGTTCCCCATGATGGTGGAAGGTTCCATCTCCTCGTGTTCAGCAGCAGCATCAGAAAATATAAAAGGGGGACAAGAAAAAAGATAAAACTGCTCAGCCATTTGAAACGCATGGTAAAAATAGATCAGATACCAGTGTGTCCAAAAGGTGGAATCCTGAATCCAGTGACTGCAAAATTAAAAGTGTCTGCTAAAAAGAAACTTAACAAAAAAAAATCACTGCCACGCCTGCTAAACAGAGAAGGGAGCAGTCAGATGATAAATAAAAAATGCCCTCGTCTGAGGGCATGTCAAAGATGTGGCAATTTTTCCAGACCATCCAGGCTACAAAAATTGTAATAATGTAAATTCCACTCCCTCCCAGGCTCAGGCTCCAGCCTATTTGCCTATGGTGGAGGAGGAAGGGGGTACTATATACAAGGGAGGAAGGTGACCCCATAGAATCAGAGGGTGCCCCTGAGCAATACTTTGGTTCTCCTCCAGGGCATAATGAGGACTATACTTCATTTTCCTCAGTAGTCAGACATATACTTGATGAAGTCTTGAAACAAAGTGCTGGGGTGAGTGGCTGAGCAATGGACTTTGGTAAGGAGTAACATGTTTGCACTCTGAAAGACAATACTATTGTTAGAAAGTTTGATCTATGGGTCTGAGAATTCTCTGAGCACTTTCTACATGACTTCAAGCACCTCTATATATGAAGCATTGGTCTTAGGATCTGTTTTGAAACTGGCTTTGGGAAATGAGAGACTTAACAACATTAAAATCACTCTAAATAGTAAATGCAATCTCTAGAGTTTGTGCTTTAAATCCAGAAGTCAGCGGACAAAGGTATTAACAAGCACAGCCTTTAACTGTATAGAATTTATTGCATATACCCAGTTGCTCACTTCTGTTGTTTCATTACAGTGGAACTTTATTGATAAATAGGAACCTCAACCAATGTTCCATTAGTTGAGCCCCCCACACATCATTTTAGTTTGCCAAATGAATGCCATTCCATTCTTTTTGGTGGATGTGTTTATATGCTTGATACTCTCAACATCCACCCTCAGGAAACTAAGGAGGATGAAGAAGATGCTGAATTTATGGACATAATGCGTATGACACCCTCAAGAAGGTTGCTAGTCTCCATACATTAGTCTCTTAAGAAGGTCATATAAAAAAATCATGTCTGCACCTACTTCAGCTGCAGCCATTGATAAAAAGATTTAAAGAAAATACAAGACGAACAGACAAGAGGTAGAATGCATGTATGCCCACCCTGATCACCATGGTGTAGTCTAGGTTGCTATTTGCGAGAGAGGAAAGTCACACTCTCTGCACAGCCTCCAGAACTGGACTCCAAAAAATTGGATGCTATGGCCAAGAAAGTTTACATTACAGCTTCCCTGCTCATTAGCATAATATGAGAAAGTATTGTACACAATTCTGGCACTTGCTGATAGAGCCTAACACATTCTTTAGAAGCGGGAGCCTGTCTCTTTATGTACTATATAGAAATGAATGTTAACATCCTTATTGCACTTAGGGAATAATTGCCTTGGGTTCCCATGTAATACTGTAAATATAATTATTGTGCTATTCATTATTGTATTTCATGACTTCCTCCTTTGGTCATATGTATATATTGTATATACCTTTATGCTTTAGCAATGTCCACTAGTGCTGTAATGTTAGTACCATCCTTAATTGTATGTATTGTACCTTTCTTTAACTGTATGTCCCTTAATGATGGCTCTGTATAGTCTGTTTGTTCAGCGCTGTATCACTGACCAGGTCCACTTTGTAAATGAGTTATACTCAAAGGTGTTTCACCTGGTTAAATAAAGACTGATTGACTGATAGAGCAGATAGCAAGCTAGCACAGGACTTGGTTGCCACAGTAAGATGAGCCCTGGTTGCCACTAAATCTTATTTCTATTCCATCTAGGAAATCTAGTGTTGGTCAATCTGCTTTCTCATATCTCTTACCTACTGTATACTCTGGTCCTCCCTTGCCCTGCCAATCCACTCTGTCTCTTCTGCTTTCTCCCTAAAGTCTCTTCTTCATGACTTTTTTTCTCCACCTACAACTCCCATTTACCTCTTGTCTTTCTCCTCCCCCACAAGTTTTGCCCTGGCCATTTTGTCCCCCTCATCCCCTTACCCAAGCTATACCTATATGAGTAGTTTTCCCTTGCCTATCATAACTCAGTTTTATATACTACATGTATCTGTTGCACTGATTTGCCTTCCATATTTATGATTATGCTCCTTTGATATACTGTATTGTTGTATATGGTTTCTACTTTTGTAATGTCATATTCTTATTCTTCTCGGTTTGTTTCCATCTCTTGCTCTATCTCCACTTCCCCTCACCCCCAGGATGCATCTAGACATAAGCTGTTAGCAGTTCAGTATATCTTTCCTGGTGAAACTTTTGAAATCAATCAATCAGTCAATACAATTTCCACACTGCTGTGGATACTGACACTGCAGCTAGAGTTCTAGCTCATGCAGTGTCCTTGAGAAGATTTTCCTGGTTAAGGACTACCATCCTTTCCCAGGATGTCCAAACCAAAGCTGTGGCTTTTTCCTTTGAGGAAAACTCCCTTTTTGGTGACAAAACAGAAGCACACATGAAGCACAGAAACATAGATTGTGTTGGCAGGAATGGACCTTTAGGCCCATCCAGTCTGCCCTTTGTCCCTGTCTAGTATGTCATCACTGACTCTAGTTGGTCATAGGTGTCACTCCCTCCCCCTGTTCCTCTACCTAATATGCCACTGTGCCTATCCCATGCATGCTTGAAACTCCCACAGTCTTTTCCTCAACCACCTCCTCTGGCAGACTGTTCCAGTTGTTCACCACCTTTTCCATGAAGAAGTATTTTCGCACCTCTCTCCTAAACTTTTCCCTTAGCTTCATTGCATACCTTCATGTTCTAGTGCCTTCCTTTCTCAAAAATAGATCCTCCACTTACCATGGTCACACCTGTGAGGTACTTGTAGGTTTTAATCATGTACCCTTTGGCTCTCCTTTCTTCCTTGAAGTGTTCAGTTCTTGCAGCCTTTCCTCAGATGGCATCTCTTGCAAAAGTAAAAAAAAAAAAAAAAAAAAAAGTAGATGGATACAAAACCACTTACAAGAGTACAGTAACAACGAGAAGGAAACGGCCACTACCTCTTACAGGCCCTATGAAAGGGGAGGCAGAGGCATGGGTTACTTCCCAAGAGTCTATACCCAATATGCCCCTATGAGTATCAGTCACAAATGGAATACTACAGGGGCAGAAGGGGCACAAAATATACTGCTGCTGTAGCAGCAACACCCAAGCCCCAGCTAGAGCAAAACACCTGACACTTCTGCCCAGGTCATCTATCCATTGCCAGTGGGGAGAAGATTGGCTGATTACCATCAGGAATGGGTAAACATTACCTCAGACAAGTGGGTTCTGGAGGTAGTGGATCTAGGATTGTCTCTGCCGTGCAAAGAATTCCCAAGAGTACAGAAACACACAACTTTTCCAGCACTCTCACCCACAGAATGAATGCTGCTGAAAATGGAAGTTGAAAAAATTGCTGGCAGCAAAAGCTGCATAAAATGCCCCTACCTCTCGGTGGAGCCAAGGGTCTATTATCAAGGTACTTCCTGACCCACAAGAAAATTGGGGAGTGATGACCCATTTTAGATCTCAGGTATCTAAAGAAGCATATAAAGAAATAGAAATGCAAGACGGTTCTTGAGAACAGTGATATAATCCCTGCAGTCAGGGCACTGGCTGGGATCACTGGATATCCCAGTCAGGCCATCACACAGAATATATCTCAGGTTCAAGCTAGGGAACTGCCAGTGCCAGTTCACAGCTCTCCCCTTTGGCCTTACCTCGGAACCAAAGGTATTCACAAAGTGCTTGGTCGTGGTGGCAGCACACCTGAGAAAGCAAAGTGTGGTAGTTTTTCCCTACCTGGAGGACTGGCTTGTCTCAAGGAAAACAGAAGAGGAGACAATGCACTCACTTCAGATGGTAAAAAGCACATTTGAGTCTCTTGGGCTCTTGATAAATCTGCAGGAGTCCCAGCTTGAACTTGTTCAAGTACTGGACTTCACAGGGGCAGAGCTAAACACCCTACAGGGGAAAGCCTTCCTCCCAGTTACAGATTTGACGGCAACAATGGAGTCCTTCACAACAGGTTAATCAAGACCTACAAGGGACTTCCTTCAATTACTAGGACATATGGCTGCATCAACAGCCATGGTTCCATGGGTCAGGTTCTAAATAAGAGATATCCAGTACAACGTAAGAGACAACTAGTCGCAAAGATAGGATTGACTCTAAAAGCTAGTGCCAATGATTAAAGCACTGGTAAAGTTACTAGAGTGGGGGAAGGAAGGAAGAAAGCAACCTCAGAGAGAGCATTCCCTTCCTTCAGCAAACACCAGTAAATATTCTTAACACAGATGCCTCACTCCTAGTGTGGGGCACCCACCTACAGGACCTCACAGTAAGTAGTACATGGAGCCTGCAGGAGTCACTGGAACGCATCAACATCCTGGAGCACAGGACAGTGCTGCTAGTAATGCAATCTGTCTCCTCCCAGCTATAGGGTCAGTCTGCCCAAATCAAGACAGGCAGCACCACAACAATGTATTACATAAACAAGCAGGGAGGAACAAGATCCCAACTGTGTACAGAACTAACTAGGATCTGGGACCTGGCATATACCATAGACACAAACATATATCTGTGGTGCACTTGCCAGGCAAAGAAAATGTCCTCGCAGATTCCTTAAGCAGAATCATTCATGGAAATCACAAATGTGCCTGGAACACAGGTTCTGGCCACAGTGTTCAAAAGGTGGCACACTCCCAAAATAGACCTGTTCGCTTCTTGGGAAATCAATCAGCTTCCACAGTTTTGTTGCAGATCACCACCCAGAGGGACAGTCCCAGAGGATGCCCTGGTCTTGGACTGGACAGAGAGGTTCCTGTATGCCTTCCCACCTTTTCGACTCATCCAGAAAGTCCTCCTAAAACTCAGGAGATAATCTGCAACAGTAATCCTCATAGCTCCAGACTGGGCCAGAAAGACCTGGTATTCAGTTCTGCTGGCCCTGTCCAGCAAGTCTCCAATCAGACTGCCACTGAGTCACAATCTGCTGGCTCTATCTCAGGGCATGATAGCATTCCCAAACCCCAAGACACTATGCCTGAAGGCATGGTTCTTGAGTTAGAATACTATGGATTAAATCTCTCAGAGGACGTCCTGAAGGTATTTAGAGTTTCAAGGAAACCAGCAACCAGGAAGACATACTCCTCTAAATGGAAGATAGTTTGTTACTGGTGTGCCCCCAGGAGAATAATTCCAGTGGGGGCAGGGTTGCTGTCTTGGAATACCTGTTAGTACCACAGTCTATAGGCCTAAGGCCTTCAACAAAGATGCACTTAGCAGCAGTGGCAGCTTACATATCAGCAGGCAAGGGAAGGACTCTGACCTCTCAACCTGTTTACAGAAGTTTTTTTTAAAGGACTCAACCACTTGTACTCGCTGTTAAGGGACCCAGACCCTCTATGGGATCTCAGAATCTGCCTTGCCCAGCTCATGGAGCCTTATTTTGAGCCTATGGCCACTTCTGACCTGAAACATGTCACATGGAAAACCATATTCCTGATTGCTATGACCTCTGCTATGAGGGTGAGTGAACTGCAAGTTCTCTGCACAAAGCCAAATTACATAATCTTCCAAAGGTATAAGTTAGTCCATAGAACTAACAGGAAATTCTTACCTAAAGTGGTGTCTGAGTTCCACGCGAACCAGTCAGTAACACTTCCTGTGCTCTCTCAGAAACATTCTACTCCAGGTAAGCAAAAACTGCACAGCCTTGACTTGAAAAGAGTTCTGGGTATATACATGGACTGGACAAAGAGATCAGGTCCAAAAACACTCAGCTTTTTGCTACCTATGGTGAGGTTGGCAAAGGTAAACCGGCAACCAAGAAGACTATCTCTCACTGGATAGTGTTGTGCATACAGTTTTGTTATGAAAAAGCTGTAATATACCACCCAGAGGCCTAAGGGCACACTCCATGAGTACCTCTGCCTCTGTTGCATCCACAAGGGGCATCTAACTAATGGACTTTTACAAAGCATCTGCTTGGAAAACGGTGCACACTTTCACAATGCACTACTGTCTGGATATACAGTCCAGAAGGGATGACCACTATGGAACTGCTGTCTTGCAGAACCTTTTTCCAAAGCAGGTTCTGGATCCAGCCTCCCAAGGTACTACTGTATAGTCTGCTTAGAGTGTAACCATTATGTAAGAGATTCCTGGGGTTAGAAGAAAAGATTACTCACCATAATAATGTTGTTTCTTCTCAGGGATCCCTCACTATGGTTATACTCTCCCACCCTGCCTCCTCTTCCAGAACTTGAAAACAGGTTCTCACAATAATCAGTTCCTTTCATTTAGTTTGCTTGAGCATTACTGTTGCAGTTTCTCTACAATTGTAAAGTGTTGTTCTTTCTTTACGTTTTACATATTTTTTGCATTTACATGTCCACTTCGATTTGATTAATGTTTTTCACAAATTTAGAAATTTGCATAATTTTTGGCAGCCTTTTAGCTAGATTCATTAGCCACCACTCCACTCTGGCTATAGAAACAAATCTGGCAACTGCCATAGTTGAAGGTGGCTGCAGAGTTTTTCACATCTCCGTTCTAAATTCTGCTGATTAAAGTAGGGTTCTGCCTTCGGGGCATCTGTCTCCTAGGAGATGATGCTTAGAGTGTAACCATAGTGATGGATCCCTGTGAAGAAACAACATTACTACAGTAATTGTTTCTACACAATTGAATAGTAAAACCATTTTCAAGCATCAGATAGATCAATAAACTGCTGACTAGAGTCCTCTGACGTAATTATGTGTAAAAAAACTTAACTTTAGTTCAGATGTATCTATACATAAGGATGTCAGCAGTTCAAAATGCTCAGTCTTCAGAATTATTACCTAATATAGCTCCAGCAGATCTATATGTTAATATGCTCTTTTGGAATGTTGCAGGTCTAAATATTAAATTGGGAGATATACTTTCTGGAATCCTTAAAGGGATTTCAAACTATTCTCTTATAAGAGACCTAGCTGGATACGGAACAAGAGTTCATGCTGGAAGGTTATACATGACCATTTTCACCAGCAAGACTGCTTCATCTATGTAGTAGAGCTCTGGGATGGCTAGGCTGTTTCATATAAATATTGCAGCCAAAGACATGGCCAGCTATTTCCTGAAATGTCTGTGATATATCTAGAGAAATTCCCCACCAGCCTGCAGTACCACTGTGGGCCACCAGAGAGAATCTCTGTAAATATATTGCATAATAACTGGTAATATCTGAAAGTACCTATGGCTGCAACTGTAACTTGGTGGCTGAGATGTTTCCAAGTCTTTCTTCCTTCTTTTAATGTTGCAAAATTGGGAGACTACTATCCCAGGATTCAGATTGTTTAGGAAAAACAGGAGGGACAAAAGGGGTGGAGGGGTGGCACTGTATGTCAGGGAGGGCATTAAGGCAATGGAAGGGCAGGAGGGAGAAGGGGAGACTGAGCTACTTTGGGTGACACTAGAGAGAAGGGTAGAGGAACCACTGAGACTGGGAGTTGTATACAGGCCACCCACAAAAGGGGAGGAGCAGGACAGGGGAATGCTGCAGGAAATAGAGAGGACAGTTCTAAAGGGGGATGTGTTACTGGTGGGGGACCTAAACCTACCGAATGTTGGCTGGACCATCCCAACAGCAGCTTCTACCAGGTGCAGGGAGGTACTAGAGGAGATGCAGGGGATGTTCCTACAGCAGTTGGTCAAGGAGCCAACCAGGGGGAACAACCTGCTGGATGTGGTCATGACAAATGGAAATAATGTAGATGAGGTGGAGGTGGGAGAGGAGTTGGGAAACAGTGACCACAGGACCATCACGTTCAAGGTAAGGGCAGGAAGGGTGCTGAGCCAAACCAGCACAACAGTGCTGAATTTCAGATGAGCGGATTTTGGCAAAGTGAGGGGGATGGTGAGAGAGGTAATGGAGGGACTGGGGGACATAAATGAAGTGGAAGAGTTATGGGTAGCTATCAGGGACAGGGTTAAGGAGGCCACACACAGGTGTATAAGGAAAGTTAGGAAGGGTGCAAGAAGCAGGAGGCCACTGGTTTAGTAGGGATGTATCAAGAATAGTAGGGGGAAGGCATAGAGCATTTAAGAAATACAAATGCACACAAACTGTAGAGGGTAAGGAAGCATATAGGGAAATGAGGAGGCTAGCAGGGAAGGTGATCAGGAGGGATAAGGCTGAATCTGAGGAAAGGATAGCGAAACAGGCCAGGAGAGGGAGCAAGACTTTTTTTAGATATGTGGGGTGAAGGAGGAAGGCTGGACAGGGGATAGCAAGAATTAGGGAGAGTTGGGGGTGGGAACTTGAGGAGGACTGGGAGAAGGCAGTAGAACTAAACAGGTACTTCAGCTCTGTATTTACAAAGGAAGAGGAGGGAAGAGGACCAGAGTTGAATAGGAGGGGGGACATAGGGGTGGAGTCAGGACCCTTCAGCACAGAGAGAGTGAGGTAAGAACTAGAAAAGGTGAAGGTGGTCAAGGCCATGGGACCAGATGGGCTGCACCCTAGAGTGATTAGGGAGCTGAGAGAGGAGCTGGCTGCCCCACTGGTGAGGTTGTTTAATCTGTCCTTGGATACTGGAAACATGTTGGAGGACTGGAGGGAAGCGACGGTGGTACTGATTCACAAGGGGGAAAGTAGAGAGTTGATGGAAAACTACCACTCTGTCAGTCTCACTGCAGTGGTGGGGAAGGTTATGGAAGGGCTGTTCAGGGAAAGGGTAACAAAATACCTGGAGGACAATGGCCTACTGGATGAGTGGCAGCATGGTTTCACTAGAGGGAAGTTGTGCCAGTCCAATTTAATTTAATTCTTCAACTGGGTGACATAGGTAATTGACCAAGGGGGGTGGCGGACATGGCCTATCTGGACTTCAGTAAAGCCTTTGATACCATCCCCCACAGAAGACAAGCTGGGAAGCACAGGAGTAGGGGACAAAATAATGAAATGGGTGGAAAACTGGTTGATGAATCGAAGTCAAAGGATGGCAGTAAATGTGGTGCTTTCTAGGATGGGGCAGGTAGTGAGTGGGGTTCCCCAAGTGTAGGTGCTGGGACCACTTCTTTTCAGTATCTATATATGAGACTTAGCAAAAGGGATGAGGGGTAAGTTGGCCCTTTTCACAGATGACACGAAAATCTGCAATAGGGTTGAAAACATGAGACATGACCTGAGGAAACTGGAGGGGTTGGCAGAGACCTGGCAACTAAAATTCAGCATCAAGAAATGTGCAGTCATGCAACTGGGGCACAGGAACCACAAGGCTGGATACACATTTTGCGGGGGGGGGGAGAGTATCAGGCTACTGATCAGGAAAGGGATCTTGGGGTAATAGTCTCCAGTGATCTCAAGGTGGGAAGGCAGTGTACAAGGGCAGTGGGGAAGGTGTATGGCATGCTGGAGAGTATAGGCAGGGGGATCACAGGCAGACAAAGGGAGGTTCTGGTGCCCCTATATCAAGCATTGATGAGACCACACCTTGAGTATGGAGTGCAGTTCTGAAGGCCTCACCTGTATAAGGATATAGATTTGATTGAGAAGGTACAGAGGAGGGCAACCAAGATGGTACAAGGGATGAAGGGCAAACCATATGAACAGAGATGCAAGGAGCTGGGCCTCTATTCGCTTGAGACAAGAAGGGACAGAGGGGACGTGATAGAGACCTTTAAATATGTCAGGGGGATAAACAATGCAGACTCAGGTAGACTATTCAACAGGAAGGAGGGCACCAAAACTAGCAGGCATGGTCTGAGATTACAAGGGGGGGGGCGCTTCAGGAGTAACATGAGAGGGCAATTCTTCATGGAAAAGGTGGTGGAGGGATGGAATGGGCTCCCAGAGGAGGTGGTGATGTCCGGGACTGTTGAGGGTTTCAAGAGATCATGGGACAGATACACGGGGTTACAGTAGAGCGAAGGAAGTACTTTGGAAGGGGGGGGAAGTAAGAAACAAAAAGGGCAGATTGGATGGGCCAGGAGGTCAAATTCTGTGGTTCTGTGAAAATTCATCCTGCTGGAGGCTGTCCCTTGGAATATGTGATTGTACATGTTTATATATCTTTAAAAAAATTCTACTCTTTATGGGTAGACCTTTAGAAAAACATTCTCACTACATGAATTAGAGCTGCCCAATCAAACTTGTGTATCATCTCCATGAGGTGCATGGTGCCATGGAACTTAAATGTTTCTTCCAAGATGCTCTCTTTCATTGTTCTGGTCTTAAGCCTCCTAGCATTCTGATGGTAGATCTTTAGTTTCTGCTGAAGAGAGTAATCACCCCAGGCAGAGCTCTCAGATAATTTGATTGCTAAGCCCTACAGATCTGTTGTTTTATAAAGTATTCAGTATATTTAGTTAATGTACATTTGTTCTCTTTTCAACCCATTTTAGCACAACAGAAAGTGATTTTCGACATTTTTAACAGTTCCTAGAGCCTTGAACTAAACCGCAAAGTACAATCTGCTCACAATAACTGTGATGGAGTTTGCAGTATAGATAACAGCCCAGTGGTTCTATTTTAATTATTCTGTTTTTACAAAAAAAGATGATAAACTGCTTCAGCCTATCTTTTTAGAGCACTGCAGGCTGTTTTTCGGCCCATGACTTTGGTTGAATGATTTAAAGAACTGATCGGCTCACAATGATTTTGATTAACAATAAAGGGCTTCTGCCTGCTTTTTACAGTATTTCAAACTGTTTTCAGCTCACAGTGACTGCGGTTGAATTAGGTAAAACAGAATAGTTCACCACTGTGGTCGACATAAAAAACCCTGGCTCTCAACGACTGAGGACAGTGTTTCTACTGTGGTGCCAGTTTCTGGTCTCATGTTGAAGTCCAAATTAAAATGAAAGCCTAAAAAACAAACTAGGCCCGCAGGTTTCTAAAAGAGCCAGAAGTGTGTTCACTGTTTGCCAAAGGTAAATACTCATACAGAGTGCTACAAGTGTTTGGTCCCAGATCACAATTGGCTGAACTTTGATCTGTTGCAAGTGTCCTAAGACACAGAAAACAGACAAGCTGAAGGGCACTGGGCTCCAGCCTCTCTATCTAGCTCTAGAGAGTTATCCCCTAGTAAAAAGGTTGAGATGACAATATCTCTAATAATGTCAGCTGAAACAGCTTCCTCTCAAGACCGGTCTAAAGCACAACCTGCAAGGAGAACCACAAAAAGAGTACAAATCATTGGCAGAGGACTGTTCAGATAAAATGATCTCACAAGAAAATGCAGACAGTGGAGTCATCCTCTCACCCTTAAAAGGATCAAAAGAGAAAAACATCTGAAGCCTGAAAAATAAAATGCAAATTAATCTATTGTCCAGCCTGCTGGCAATGCACAGATAGCTTCCAAGGAATAAATCAAACAGACGTGACAATTCTTCTAAGCTATAAAAAACAGGCATCAAAAATTCCTCTGTTGCACCTAGAGTAATAAGAGGAATACTGGTCTGAATAGGAAGAGGAACCAGTTTCTCTTGAAGTCACATTTGATGAGGAAATAGGTTCACTCGCTCCTCCCCTAATGTCTTCAGGAGGATTTTGTTCCTCATATTCTGCATTCCTTAGGTGCATGGCAGCAATGGTTAATATCCTTGCTGTAGAAATGGATTCTAAAACTGGGGAAGCAGGTTGGGGCTGATTTCTACAAAAACAGTCAGTATCCTCATCCTTGACACTTTCAATAAGAATTGTAAAACAATTCTACAATTGCCTGTATCAGCAATAGCAAATAACCAGAAAGTAGAGAGAAGATATTTAGTTATCAAAGCTGGTTCATTATATATTTATCATCACCCAAACCCTGAGGGTCTCTTATAGGTTGCTGTGTGTGAAAGGGCAAAAACAGACTTTTATACAACACTGCCTGACAATGATTCCAGAAAAAAAATCAATCAATCAAATCTTTATTTATCCAGGCTAACATTGTTGAGCAAAGCTCATTTGAATGATGGACCTGGTAAGGTCAAGGTTCAATTTACATGAAATATAACATTCAGAGTATACACAACTTTGAGAAGACAGAAAATGAAAGCAATACATCAAATCCATGAAATATAACATTCAGTGTATACACAACTTTGAGAAGACAGAAAATGAAAGCAATACATCAAATCCATGACAAGGTACATTGATATGCTAGTAAACAAGGATATAATACATATATACAAGATTCATGAAGTAGCCAGCTTGCTAAGTAGGTAATGGGAGACACTTTAAGACTAGCACTTTTTGATGAAGGGTTAAAAGTGTCAGAGATTTACTTAGATAATTTTTAAACTCAGGTGATAAGATGTATGGACAGCTGGAAGATATATCTACAAGGAGTGGTTTGTAGTGGGCAGTACCGGCGGGAGCAGTGACAAGGGGGATGGGTAGGATGCATATCTGAAGTATTGGCCAGGGGTAGGGAAAAGGGTGTGGGGGGGGGAGGGAATCGGAAGAGCTGGTGCAAAAAAGGGATCAAAAGTGGGTCTGGGGGGAAGAGGAGAGGGCCAGACGGGAGAAGTAAAGAGCTGAGAGTGTAAAGGAGACTAAGAACATTAATGAATAAAAAGAATGGATTGTGGTAATGGTTTATGAACTGTGAGGTAACTGCACATAGGGTGCTGGTGAGCTACCATAAATGTCAGCCAGCTGAGGAGAGAGATGGAAGGTTAATCTAATGTTGGCGGAAGCAGTTACATTTTTCTTTGAATATCCTGTTGTATAGATATTTGAAGGCTGTAATAGATATAAGCTTGTTCACTTTCAATGTCTTCTGCATTGTGTTCCATAAAGTGGATAACACATAGCTAACTGCATATCTGTCATGTTGGGAGTGGAATTTAGGCACTTTGAGGGTAATGAGGTTCAGACTTCTTAATGCACAATTACTTGATGTGGCTTGTAAAAAACAGTCTGAGATATATTTTGGAAGCTGCTGTGATATTGCTCTGTAAGTCCAAAGTATTGCATTCCTATCTCTTCTAAATTGAAGCGAAGTCCATCCCACTGCAGAGTATAGCAGGCAGTGGTGAGTGCTGTATGGTAGGTCTATGATAAACCTCAAAGCTCTGTGAATTGCACACTTGGTAAAAGAAATCATACTTTTCTTTCACCCTCATCATGAGAGAGGCACATTTCTGGGAAATGCTCTTGAAAGCTATTATACCTTTCTTTCACACTCTGCCCTCTGATGAGGTCAGAGGTGCTGCAGCATTTAAAAGCAAGAATGAATACAACCAAACACCAAGTGCAAATGGCTGCGGACATTAATGATACAGCAACCAGAGCTCTGGCAAATGCAGTATGTACCAGAATGGCTTCATGGCTATGAGCCACAGGATACTTTGTGGGTCTACAGAATAAAGCTACTGACTTCCCCATCGAAAGTATGTCTCTTTTTGAAGACCAGACGAACTGCTACATAGAATATGGTTGATAGATAGATAGGTAGATAGATACTGTATAGCAGGAAATATTAGCTTTCAGTTTATTTTCACTATATTAGCTTAACTGACAAAAGCGCTAAAATAAGCTGATCGCTAATATTACAGGGAGCATAGAGCTGTAACTGGACATGAAGCTGATGCGCTAATTCAATAGAGCGCTAAATAGTACTGCACCCCACTCTGCGCTAAATAAAGAGGGCGCTAAAATAAGCTGCTATACACTAGATAGATAGATAGACAGACAGATACGGACTTTATTTATATAGCGCCCCTTCCTGGACACTCTGCACGCTTAATGAAATTTAAAAACAATCCATATAGCTTCCAATACACAATGCAGAGTTAAGATATAAAATAATCACTCTCGCTCAATCTTTAACTAAAACTATAGCAACAGTCAGTTTGCTACATGACCTTCTACTCACAATTAATTATGTAGGTTGTACGCTTGAATAAATAAAAACATTTTCAGCCCCTTTTTGAAGGTTTCCACCGAGGGTGCCTCCCTTAGATGTCTTGGCAAAGAGTTCCACAGAGTTGGTGCGGTGACTGAGAAAGCACAGTCCCCAGAATGCCACAACCTAGCCCTGGGAGCCACAAGGAGGCAACTCTCAGAGGAACAGAGATCATGAAACAGAAGTGAGGAACCAGGAGATCTTGCAGGTAGTCTGTTCCCCCCCCCCCATGCAGGGCTTTATAGGTCAGTAGTCTGACCTTCAAGGCAATCCTCCACCTTACTGGCAGCCAATGCAGTTCATGGAGGACAGGTGTAATATTGTCAGATCTCGATGCGCCAGTCAACAACACTAGCTTCTGCATCAGCTGCAGACAGTGGAGGCTGCCTCCAGATAGCCCCAGGTACAGGGCATTGCAGTAGTCCAATCTAGATGTGATGAAGGCATGCACCAGGATGGTCAGGTCCTCGATTGGTATCAAGGCCCAGATCTAAGCAATGTTCCTCAGATGGTAAAAGCCACTTTTTATGATGGCCGACACCTGCACCTCAAGTGTCAGACCATCATCATGGTCCACGCCCAAATCCTTGACCTGAACAGAGGGGGCTAAGGGAACACCTCCCAGTACTAAACCAGGGACACCTCCAGATCCCCCTCCATCGCATCGATGGCCTGGATTCACCACCAGTACCTCCATCTTGTCTGGGTTGAGTTGCAGCCAGTTTTGAGTCATCCAGTTCTGTATCTCCTCCAGGCAGTTGTTAAACACAGAGACCACCATCTGGTGTCCAGGTGCACAGGACAGGTATAGCATAGCAATGAAAACCCAACCCATACCGCCTTATAATATCTCCCAATGGCAGTATGTACACCGTGAACAACAAGGGCGACAAGACCGACCCCTGTGGAACTCCACAGTGTAGAGGCATCGGGTTAGATGAGCATAACCCCATTGTCACCCTTTGCTCTCTACAAGTGAGGTAGGACCTAAACCAGTTGATGACATTACCGGTTAGTCCACACCAGTTCCACAGTTGGTCCAGCAGCACCTTGTGGTCCATGGTGTCAAGTGCCGACAGGAGATCCAGAAGAACAATAATGGTACATTCTCCCCTATCTCTCGCCATTATGAAATCATTCATCACCTTCACCAGGGCGGTCTCTGTGATGTGCCAGGATCTAAATCCAGACTAGAAGCACTCATAAGTGGGGGAGGAGGCAAGACGAGTCTCGAGCTGGATGGCCACCACTTTCTCTAAAACCTTCCCTAAAAATGGGAGGTTTGAAACTGGTCTGTAGTTAGTGAGACACTCTGGGTCCAGTGAGGGTTTCTTCAGTAGGGGTCTAGTCAAGGCCTCTTTCAGTGCCATAGGAAAGACCCCACTCCCCAAGGAACTCCAGACAATCTCAGCAACCACAGATCCAATCAGGTTAACATACCCATCCAAAAGTCAGGTTGAATCTGGGTCTAGGTCACAATATGTTGGTCACAGCCTCAAGATTATCTCAGCCACCTCATCCACTCCAACTGGATCAAACTCAGCCCATACAAGAGGGGTGTTCCAGCACTTCTTAGGTCCAACCCTGCAAGCTCTTTGAAGAACACTGGAACAGATCTCGGCCCTGATAGAGGACACTTTTTCGGCAAAGAACAGAGCTGAAACTCTTTGCACTTTGTGCTTTAAGCTGCTTCTCCTGCCCTGAGACAGGGTGGGTGTAATAGCCAGTCCTCTGTGCGGAAGAGCTGAACTAGTCTGTTCCTTGCCACTGCAATCTCCCTTGACAAACAATCTGCCTTCTGTCGGGAGAGTGCCCCCTGATAGTCACTATAATGTGACTTCAAGGCCAGTTTATCCTCCATCAGACAAGATCTCCTCCAGCGCCACTCTAGCCTCTGGCCCTTTATCTTTTACTCCCTGAGCTCCCCATCAAACCAAGGGGGCCTCCAGTGAGTAGATATGGGCTGGACATGGATGGGTGCAATCGAGTCGAATGCTGCAGTAACGGCCCTATTATAGGCCACCACTGCCTCCGCCTGGTCACATATGCAGTTTTCACACTTGATAGATCCAGCACCACCTGTAGTCCTACTGGGGACAATCCCCATAAAGGGCAGTACTGGACCATCTCCGCAGAGGACCCTTGGGGGGCCCAAACATGATCCTCATGGTGCTGTGAACCGACCAAACGACCGGATCAATCTTGAGTTTATCAACCCCAAGACCCAGAGTGAACACCAGGTCCAATGTGTGACCATGTGAGTGGGTCACTTGAGGTGACAACTTGTGACAGGCCCAGAGACTCCATACTCTTCAGAAGGTCATGTTCAAATGATGAGAGTCCATCATCGACCCAGGCATTGAAATCCCCCCAAATTAACCATCTTGGGGATTCCAACACCAGGCCGACAACACAATCCCCGACCTTCTGCAGGAATTCCTTCTCCCCACCTGGTGGATGGTAAATCAGAAGGATCCTGTATCCTGCACCAGGACCCCTTCACACAGCAACACTCTCAAACGACCTGGTAGAACCCAATGGTAGTGCTGTGAGGCCCAGGTTGGCTTTAAAATAAATGGCCACTCCCGCGCCTCTGCAATCCTTCCTTGGGGTGTGTATCACAAAGTACCCAGCCGGCACCACTGCCTCCAAAATGAGGGCAGCATTTTCATCCAGCCAGGGCTCTGTGATTCAAGCCAGGTCTACAGAGGAAACCAAGTCCACTGCTACTGCAGTCATGTTCCACATCTACCTGGCACTGCAAAGCACAGCCCAGGTCAGATGAGAGGGAACTGCTGGATCAACAACCACCTGCCCACTATTACAGGTGGAGCCCTTGGGTATGGGAATCAGTCAAGGAGGACCCCTCTCCAGTTTCCATTTTGCCCCATGGTGTCTCCTGGGCTTCACCACCCGTATTGCCAACCCCCTGGCAGCCACTCACACAGCCCCCCAACCCCCCCATGAGCAATCCCCAAAGCCCTGCATCTCCTATATGTTTCCTCAGGTAAAGAGGGGAACTCAAAGGGGTGGAGGTCGCGGAGGCAGGCCGCTGAGTAGCTGCACCTTATGGGCTTGTATACCCAGCACATCCTGACTGTTAATGATTACAGTAACCCACAAAACCCAAAATGACCTTTCTAAACTCCCAAACCAAAAATATTATCACATCCACACATACACACAACCATTCACACCAAACACTCACACAGACCCCACCCTCCCATTCTCAATCCAGAGGCTGCTACACAGGCAGTCCTATAAATTATTGCAGAATGGCACACTGGCGTAGACCGGGTCATCGGAGGGCCAGCCAGGGGGAGGAGGATTGAGCATCCGAGGGACTACTTGTCTTCTCTGGGGGGAGGGGGTGCACCAACTTGGTGTTTGCCTGGCCTCTGGTGGCTGCTGGAGGTACAGCATGCCCAAGTCTGAACTTAGGGGGGAGGCATGACAGATGGCAGTGTAGGCCTTGGCATCAGTGCACATCACTGGGGCGACATAAGAAAAATATTCACCCCGGTGCGACACCCGACAAGAGGGCCTGACTTGTGGACCTCACTGCTATGGCTGTGAGCCACCCAAGGGGACCCGACAAGATATGAAGGTATACCACGGGGCTAAGGAGGGGTCCCCATCATCCCCACTTGGGGCAAAAAGGTCTGGGGGTCCTGGTGGGTCATGTGTTGGCAATGAAGTTGGGTGAGACAGTGCTAGTGTCAAGGGGCATAAACAGCAATTATGCACTCACAAAAAAAAATATTGCAGAATACTTGTAAAGTCAGCAGTGCACACCAGTCCAAAAATCTATAAGATTATCAATGTAATTGTAATGGGGCTCTCACTTCCCAATGCCAAATGATTCCACACAAATCAAGGAACTCTCACTTCCCAGATAGACAGCTAAGTTTAGCATAAATGATTTGTCCTTTTATGTTTGGCTTTCTCACAGCCACCACAACAGTACTGAATAGTTTCTTTGTTCAGCCCTTAGGCACTCTCACTGCCCTCGAGACTTTATGTCCAACTTCACAGTTCACAACGGCTCTGGTGGGGTACTTTTGATGGATACTCATGGTTTCCCACAGTCTCACATCGGGTTAGCATCTGTATTTCCCTGATGTTACCTCAATTCCTCAGGGTTGTTCTTCCAAAGCTGTGGCCAGCAATCAGCTCTGTGGCTTCGAACTGTCCTCCATGCCACCGCCAGTATCGCACGAGTCCAAACCACCGATGCCAAACAAACAGCTACAAGAGTAGCATGAGGTCTGCCACTCTCTCTACAATGGGCATAAATTCTCCTCCTAGGAGTCACACACCTCCAGAACAGTTCAGAAATCAGCAAAATGACAACGGGAGTAGCACAAAGTCCACCACACTCTCCTCAGCAAGCGCAAATCCTCCTACCAGGAGTCCACTCCAGAAGTTGGTTGAAAATCAGAACAGCTTTTAAAATCAGAACTGCTTTTAGAAAAAGAAGTGTCCAAAGGGTACGACAGACCCCATGGCAGAGGAGACATGGATAGGGGGTACTACCATAGGCAGTACACCATCCACCATATAGTGTACCTAGAGGGTCAAATAGAAGTAGAGGTGGAAGAGGCAAGCAGCAGTTCCAGCTCATCTACCACAGACAACATCTAACCCCTGATGACTTACAGGCCACCACACCTAACTCCTCAGTGCCATTTCCAGTAGTGGCAGTCCATTCAACAGACAAATAGGCATTGGGAACTGTGAGAAAAGGCCTCAGTCTCTATTTTGTTACTAGTCTAAAACAAAATAAATGCACAATATTCTAAACAAATTCACAAGGAAAAGATGTAGAGATTAAATTCAAAGTTCAAAATCTGCAATCTCTGAATATGGTGGAGATACAGTAGTGCCAGTAAGACAAAGCATTTGTCAATGCTGAATTTGTCTTGCTGGCATTGGCATTAGTAGTGTAGGAGTTAGAGAGAAATGCATAATAGGAATGGCAGTGAAGTATTGAACTGATGCCAACCCCACCTCAACCCTGCAGAGACTGACAGGCATTGGGGTGTGACTTTGGTCGCTATATGCTCACGCCATTTCACCTCACCCTACCCTGCAGACATTGACAAGTGTTGCGTGTGTCTTGGGGTTTCCAGGTCTTACACTCACCCCATTCCATATGGAAATACGTTAAGATGGGTGCAGTATAGAGAATGGGGGAACTTTGGGGCTGAAAGTGCAAGGCACACCTCGATGCCTGTCACTGGCTGCAGGGAGGTGGGGTGGAATGGCGGAACATTACAACCAACAGGTCACAAGTCACACCCCTGACGCCTGTCAGTCACTACAGGGTGGTGTGGTGAAACCCTAATGCCCTGGTAAGTATTAGTATCACTCCAGATTTTCAACATGGGCTTTTTGTGACCCCACCTCATGAACAGTGGCACTATCAGTTCGTTAGCCGAAAGGTGATTTTGCACAGCGATTGCGCCATTTGGCACCACAGGTGCGAAAACACATTTTGGGCAGGATGTGAAAAATGGCAGCTGTACTGTTCATGAGGAAGTGTAAAAAATGGAAAATCTGGAGTGAAAATATGAAAAACTGGTGAAGTCAGGAGCATGCTTAGAAACTGCAACGCACGCCCATAATGCAATTATTTTGGGGATTTTTTAAATCAGATTTTCAATATAGGCATTTTGGGACCACCGCTCATGAACAGTGGCACTGTGATTTTGTTAATCTGTCCCGAAAGTTGATTTCCAAGGTAACTGTGCCATTGTGCACCACATGTGCGAAAACACATTTTGGGCAGGATGTGAAAAATGTCAGCTGTACTGTTCATAAGGAGGTGTGAAAAAATGGCAATATTGAAAATCTGGAGTGAAAATATAAAAAATTGTTGAAGTTACGAGCATGAGTTGAAACAGTGCAATGTACACTCGTAACAGTAATTTTTTTGGATCTTTTTCACCAAATTTGCAACATAGGTGTTTTGGGACCCCAACTCATGAACAGTGGCACTGTCATTTTGTTAATCGGTCCTGAAAGGTGATTTCTCGCATTGACCACAAAATGATCTTTCAGGACTGAGTAACGAGATGACAGTGCATGTGTTCATGAGGTGGGGTCCCAAGAACCCCATGTTGAAAATTTGGAGTCAAAATTCAAAAAAAATGACTGAGATATCCACCTAAATTGACCCCCATTGATGCCATTATACAGCTTACTGCCATTTTCATTTTGCAGTTCAGTTTTGAAGAGTCCAGACATGTTCCCTACCCACTGGACCTCTGGAGGTAAGTGTGGGGTGAGGGGATGGGAAGGTGGGGTGCACAGAGGGTGGGTGCAGGTTAGGAGGTGGTGCCGCAGATAGTGAGGGACTGTTTTCTTTTTCAGGCAAAAAAATGGACATTGCAACACGGTTTGTTGGCCACAGTGGGTGGGCTCCCAGTGTGCTACACAAGGGGGTTGGGGGAGGAACATACTGACATGGTTTGCTTTTGCAACCAGTGACACATTGGGATGGGCTCCCCAGCGTGCTACCAAGGGGTGGGGAAGAACATGCTGACACGATCAGCTTTGTGTGACTCGTGGTACACTGGGGTTGGCTCCCAGTGTGTCACACAATGTGGGGGGGTGGGGGACATGCTGACACAGTAATTGCACCCCTGATGTTGGCTTTGTTTGCAGATTGCGTGGTGGCAGCAGGAGCCACCGCTATGTTTATTGAACTGTTTCACCAGGAAAGGCACGTACGAGAAGCGTGTCATCTCTACTGCTGCATGACGAGCTTGTCTCTGATTGCAGCAGCAGGTTTCTTTCAAGTTGGTGGCACTTTACAGATTTTTTTGCATCAGCGCTAGCATGCTGGCTAATTGGGAAGTGAGGGACACAACCCTACTAAAACGTGCCCTGCATTCGCCAACACTGACACACCTCTCACTGTGCTAATACTACCGGCGCCGCAAGATGTTGCTTGCAAGTGCACAAGACAATATAACAATGGGAAAAGGTTTTTTTCTCAAGGTATTTTCTGGTAAAGAAAAAATCAGGAGAGTGGTGGCTGATCCTTTGCCTAAGGTGTCTAAATAGACACATAAAGGATAAAGCAAAAAGTATTCCTAAAAGGAATGTTTCTATCAGCACTCTAATAAAAAGAAGAGCCCCGAACTAGTGTTACTTGGCTAATTATTTTTCTTTTATTCTTTCTTTTTCAAGGCAGCATCAAAACTTACGAACATATGAAATTTGCCAGCAGATAAAGGCCTAGAGGTCTATCAAGTCTGCTCGAATGTGCAGCTAGCACCTCTTATTCTGCAGCTGCCCCTCCCTTCCACCCTTCCCCTTCATTAACCCTCCCCCTTGTCCTGTCCCATCCCCTTTTGAAGCAGTCCACTGTTCTACTGGATACCACTTCTGCAGGTAACGATTCCACCCAGCCACCACCTCTCTGTATAAAAGTGTCTCCTCATCTCCTCCTGAACCTTCCTCCTCCAGTCTCATATCATGGCCCTGGTGGCCCTCCTTCCTTACTTTGAACAGCCCCTCTGTACCCATCTTGTTTATTCCTTTCATGTATTTAAAGGTTTCAGTCATGTCACCCCTGTCCCTCCTCTCCTCCAGTGAGTACATGTTCAGCTCCCTCAGCCTCCTCTCGTATGAGAAGTCCCCCAGCCCCTTGATCATCTTTGTCGCCCTGCGCTGCACCCCCTCCAGTAACTTAATGTCCCTCTTCAGATACGGGAGCCAACCTTCTGACACACGCATGTGTTTTTCAACTAGGTTCTATAAAGTCATGGCAAAGAAAAAAGTCACTGTACCAGTTATCTGCATTTATCATGCATGGAGTTTTTAACTGCTTCTTTTTGTGTCTCAATTGCCTATTCCTTTACAATCAGTCCCACTGCATGTGCAGGCACCTTTTTCTGTTGTTTCTGTCCTCAATTTACAGGTTGTCCTTGCATTGAATAAATCAGGGTTTGCTGCTGCATGGATCCACGGAGTTGTTGGCACTTCCATGAACTCCTGGCTCCGGGAGTCCAGCAGCTTGAAGCTGTCATGTGCCGCTCCTCTCTGTGTGCTGCTGCTTCCATTGTTCAGAGTTCTGTGGGCAACATGTACTGTGTGCTTACGTTTCGGAGCTCTTGGGCTCCATCATCAGAGCTGGCAGCTGTTGGGATAGCATTCCTTAAATCCCCTCAGGTTGTCTTGGCAACAAACAACAATAGGCATTCATTTACAAATGAACTATAATTGTCCCTTGCTCTTTGTATTTACATCTAAAAGTGACAAGTGCATAGATAGTACCTAAACCAAGTGTAAATCCCCCTTAAATATTTTTATATAAATTAGTTTTACAAATATATTTTGTTTTTAAATTTTTTTTAATTTTCATTTAAAACCTCATTCTTAATTTACTGAATAGCACGGTTCCTTTTTATAGCTTTTATCTACTGTTAAATGTGCACCTTTGGTGTAAAAACTACGTGCAATTAAAGACAAACCAACATTCAATACTAAATATATATATATAAAAAGTAAAAACATGCCGATACTTTAGCTGCCTATTCTCCTGCTGAATATAATCATGCATGGAAAATTACAAATGGCTACTGTAGCCTGTGTCATCATTCAAGCCTTTTGGCCACATCATATCAAGTTCATGTATCCAATATGATTCTCTTTGTGTCAGTAGATTTTTAAAATCCCCCGGCCCCCCTTTCGGGTTCTTGCACTTTCTCCAAACCAGTATGGATGAGGGCTGCCGGTGAGCCGTGTCCTGTCTCATATAATGCTGTGCCACTGCGTAACTGATGTTTTTCACTCTGATGGCCATTTTATGTTCCCCTATTCTTTATTTAAAGGGACACTGTCAACCCCCTTAGGCCTCAAGTGTCCCTAGTTTAAAAAGCACATTGTATGATTGTTCACATTCTATAGATACTGTTAATGCAGCTGGTAGTTTGATTCAGAACCCTTTTTTCTTTTAAAAAGTGAAAGACTGACTGTCCACCATAGTGGTGTTACCACACCAAAACATGTTTGTTTACATTCCTTGACCAACAACCACTGCATCTTTCCTTGACTCAGGAACACCTCCAACACAATCTAGCCACTCATTATGAAGTAAGAGTTGAGGAGACTATTGTATCATAAGTGGCTTTACTGTTTGAGGGTGTTTCTAATGTTCAGTGAATATAGTTAATAAGAATAGTTCAATGATTTAAAGCAAAACAAAGCTGGGTATAGCTATACATTACCATGCATTTCAGTTCTAAGCAAGGAAGCAAATAAAACAAACAGCAACATCAATGAATTCTAGAGAGGGTAAGCAATCATAACATGTGGATTTTTACCTAAAAAGAATATGATGCAAAAAAGTTTGACAGTGTCCCTTTAAGGGGTCGTTTTGTTTGTCCTATATAGGACATCCCACATGAACTGGTTAGCATGTATATTACCGCTTCGCTCACACAGTTAATAAAGTTCTTTATTGTATATTTTCTTCCTGATCTTGGATGGTTAAAAGATTTAGTGTTCCTGGTGCTACTACAATGAGCACAGTTACTGCACCTGAAATTTCCCACTGGTATGGCTGGCATCCAATCTGGTATGTTTGATTTCTTGGCATCAATAAATAGAGAATTTACGTTCATTATGTCTTTAAATTTCTATTTCTCCTGTAGCTAAAGAGGGTCCTTTATTTACTATTTGGGCCAGATATTTGTCTGCATCTAAAACATTCTGGTGCTTTAAAATTATGTTTTTATTTCTCCATAGGTCTCATGTGTAGGTTGTGCAAAATAAATTTGTTCTAAGTGTTCTTTTCTCTCTTTGTGACTAGCAATTCCTTTCTCTCTTTATTGTTTACTTTTTTTGTGCATTTAAAAGAACACCTGGTTCGTGACCCCTATTAAGGAGACAATTGCACATGTTAGCAGACTCTTTCAATCGTGTTTCTTCCTTGCTACAGTTCCTTTTTATATGCCAAAGTTGCCCATAAGGTATATTTTGTTTGGTGTGGCGAGGGTGGTGACTCTTGTAATGTAGTATGGTGTTCCTATTATTTATTTTTTCTAAATAATTTCGTTTCCACTACATTTCCTTTTTTATATATGGTAAGATCCAGAAAATTGACTTCATCTTTACTGTACTGAGCAGTAGATTTCGATTTGTGTTTCATTCATATATTCTAGGAATTTCTTCAACTCTTGCTCTTCCCCTTTCCACATGAAGGAAATATCGTCCACAAAGTGGAACCAGATTTGGATGTTTGCATACCATCTGTTCACCTTCATGTCCCATATAGTCTCATCTTCCCACTCACCACATATAGTATATGGTGGTGAGTGAGGGGCCAAAACTTGTACACATAGCAGTCCCATGCACCTGTTGGAAATATTCCTTATCAAATATGACATAATTATTTGTCAGCACCATGTCTGCTAAGGTTATGATGAAGTCAGTAGGCGGGACCTTGTCCCTTTCTCTTGTGCTGGGCACTTTTTTCAGGGCTTCCAGGCCTGCTTGGCGTGGTTTGTCATTGTAAAGTTTTTCCACATCACATGTCACCAGTATTGTGTCCTCATTTACATGTAGGTCTTTCATTTTGTTCAAGACATCTTTTGTGTCTGCTATATGTGATTTCACTCTTTCAGCAAAGGGGCGCAGGACAAAATCTATAAATTTCAACAGTGGTTCCGTGGCTGAACTGATCCCACTCACAATGGGTCTCCCGGGGTGTCTTTATTTTTGTGGCTTTTTGGAAGTAAATATATTGTAGGTTTTACCAGGCACTCTACTATCATGTAGTTTTTTTTCTTCTTCGGTTATCCATTTTTTCTCACATGAATCTGTTATTATTTCCTTTATTGTGTTCTTGATTTTCTCAGTGGGGTCACCCCTTAATTTTTTGTAGAACTTTTCATTCCATAGTTGTTTTCCCATTTCTGTAACATATAGGTTGTTCCCCCAAAGCACTACCACCTCTTCTTTGTCCCCCTTCTTTTATAATTCCATCTGCCAGTTTTCTTAGGTCTTCTAAGGCCATTCTTTCTTTTTTTGTCATATCATCTGTTGTAGACAGGTCCTCAAATCTTTTTAGCATTTTTTCTACATCTTTGTCTACAAGTTTACTGAATGTACTTATGGTGGGGTTCATGGTTATGTTTGGCACAAACTTTGATTTAAGTGGAGAACAGTGTTTTTCTCTGCTGCACTCTCATTTCTTGTTCTTCCCTTCTATATTAATTATGCTTTAATGTTGTGTTGTTTGGGACTGTCATGTACATTCCTTCTTGTTTAGAAAAAAAAGCTTTTAAATGGAGTTGACGGTATGTTTTAAACAAATCTATTTTAACTTTAAAGGCATTTGTTTTTTGTTTTGGAACAAATGACATTCCATTTTCAGGACGTCTTCCTGCACCTGAGTTTTCTCATTTGTAGGTAAACTGATGAGTTCCATCTCGTGTTCCTGGCTGACCTCAGGGGGCCCTGTTCTCCCCAGTAGCCCCCATAGTTGCCTTTCCATCCTTCCTCTCTTTCTGGTGCCTCTTCCTCCCCACCTCCTGATCCTTCACCTCTGCCTGTACCCATGCTTGCTCCTTCTTGGGGGTCCTGCCAAAAATCCTGTTCTGTTCCTTGGTATACCAACAGAAGGGCAAACCCCTGTCAGTGAAATCCCCCACAGTGGCAATTTTGACAAGAATCAAAACTGTCGCTGTGGGGAACCCACCGGCAAAATTTCACTCTTACGCTGACTTTGGCCACCCCCTTCACGTTAACTCCTACTGGAGTTAACAGTCCTAGAGAAGGGGGACATGGGGACACAGCCCCCCGATAGAAAAATGACCAATGTCTGACAGGCAAAATTTCACCTGTCAACATCAGGGACATCTTCACGCCACATTGACAACACTGTTGTCGCTGGTGGCATAGGTAAACCCTGTTCTTCCTCCTTTGGCCACTATTTACGGATTCCTGGTTGCTTTTGTTGGTTGTCTCAAAATTATCTGTCTCAAACTTTTTCCATCCCTTACTGAAGAACCTATGTCTTTTCCCATGCAAGTTGTAAATCGTCCCCGCTCTGTAATCTCTGGCATCTCACTCATGTTTGTCTTTTTTATATTCAGTTAGCTCTTCTCTGAATTTTTTCATATTACTTTCAATTTTTTAGTTAATTCTGTTTATTCATTTTTTTGTATTCCTTTAAAAACTTCTGGTTTTTTAGTTGTAATATAATTTTCTAGCTTGTCACTGTTTCTCTTAGCCTTCCTTATTGTTGCTAACATTAAGTCATTTGACACTTTATTTAATATTCTCTCCCAATCGCATATATATTCAGCATCATCTTCCCCAAATGATAGTGGTTTCTGAATTCTCAGCCCCCTAGGGATCTGTGTATCCTCCAGTATTTAGTCAAGGAGAGGGCATGCATTTGCATGAGTATCTGTTTTTCATAAGGTTCTCCTGCATCTACATTTAGTTTTTTAACCTCCCCTGTACTGGGGTTGCCAAATCGGTCAGCATATTCAGCTGTGGAGCATGCCAACATGTACTTGTGTATATGGATTGTTGTTGGGGCAGACAAGATTTTTATCTCAGGTGATATGAGTTGCATGAAGCACCCCCCAACCGCCGGTACCTTAGCCCATACCCCTCTGATGTAGTTAATCTATTCCATACTCCTCTGATGTAGTTAATCTATCTATCACCAACATGCAGGGTCTCAAAAAATGGAGGGAATGTCTGTCAATTAATTGAATATCTCAGACAGCACAAATGACAGACCTCTCTCACTGTGCCCAGGCCACTAGTCAAATTCTAATTGTGCCTAAAACTATTGTTGGGAGGTGACATAGAATTAAACCCTGGCCCTCCTCTGGCAAATGTTAGAATTACGTCGCCAAATATGGCAAACTGGTCTACCATCAAGGGGCTGAAAATAACTCACATGAATGTCAATAGCTTAAGGCCAAGATGCATGAATTGGAAGCATGGGCCAGCTTGTACTCCCTGGTTGTCATTGCTATTACTGAAACATGGCTCAAACCTCATATTCTAGCACATGAGGTTGAGATTAATGGGTTTAAGATGTTTAGGCAAGATAGAACTGGAAAAAAAGGAGGAGGTGTTCTAATCTATGTTATATCCTCTCTGAATGCATTCATTGGTGGTAGTACCTGCCCTAGTCAATTCGGTCTGCGAGGCAATTTTCATTAAACTGCTGCTGGTTGACTCCAAGCCACTGGTGATAGGGTGTGTTTACAGCCCTCCCAAGGTACCACTTGACTCCCTAAAGTCTCTATTGACTGTCCTTCCCAGTTTCCCACAGGGGAGAAAGGGTGCTACTCAGAGACTTTAATATACACTGGGGGCCATGTACGAATGGAGAACTAAAGACCCTCTTACAAGAGGCAGATCCAACACAGTTAATCTGTGAACCCACTAGGCTGAATACAAAACAGGCAACCACACCACTTTGGATTGGATCCTGGCATCTAAACTAGATAGATATAAGTTATCCGAACTTTTGCAGACTCATTGAGTGACCACTCTCCACATATGGAGTATGGATTAAAACAACTTCCCAACCCCCCACCACCAAAGTTTCTGGGCTAGGATTACTCCAACCTTGACATAGGTTTATTTCTTAAAACATTATCAGAAGTGGACTGGCCCCAATTATACAAAGCCCATGGCCTAGACCTAGCATCAGACTTCTTCATCAATAATTTCAGTCAAGCAAATAAGCATGCCCCATTAAAACAGATCAGAGTGAAAGGTCAAGAATCTAGGTAGCTATCCTGCTGTCTAAAAAAACTAATGAGGAAGAGAGACAGGGCGTGGGGTATATTCAAATCGTCTAATCAGATTAAGGACTGGCAGAGATTTAGGTAGCTAAGGAATAAGTGTAAAAAGGAATGTAAGCTGGCAAAAAAAAAAAACACTGTTTCAGAGACCTGCAAAGAAAAAATCTCTCTGACCCAAAAAAGTTCTGGTTCCATATCAACACCCTTCTCAAAGGAAGTCATACTAAGGATCAATGTGACATAATAGCCAAAGGCATTGTCACAAGAACTAGAGGGTGCTGCTAAGGCTTTAAACTCATTTTTACCAATCTGGATAAATTTAAGACCCACAAGTTGGGGACACACCCCCTGTACATACTGCTAAAGCTTCACCCCCTCTCCCAATTTCCACTTTAAAATAATAGTCACAAAAGAGGTGTTAAAACTTCTAAAAAATATAAAACCTTCTGGGCCTGCAGGACATGATGAACTGGAGCCCAAACTACTTAATATTGCAGCTCCTATTATAGCCTCTCCTATTACCTGGCTCTTCAATAGATCCCTCCTGGAAGGGGAAAGTCCCTGCCCTATGGAAAGTGGCACTGGTCACACCTGTCCACAAAGGGGGAATCACAGGAACAGGTCAAAAACTATAGGTCCATCTCAATACTAAGCACTCTAAGCAAAGTCCTAGAAAGGATACTCTACAACCAGTTAATTAGCTACATTGAGAAGCACAAGCTACTAACCGATCGGCAACATGGCTTCAGGAAAAACCATGGAAACAACACTGCCCTGGTCAGCTTCACCACAGACATACTCAGCCTCAGATAATGGCCTCAAAACTAGTGTGGTCTTTATTGACCTCACCAAGTCCTCCTATCTGGTGGACCACCAACTGCTCTTCTTGAAGTTGAAAGACCTGGGCCTTGATAGTCTTACGATAAAATAGATCTCAGACTATCTCCAGGGATGGTCACAGCTAGTTACAGTAGATGGCAAGGCTCCAACTCTGATAAATGTCCTATACTTGATGGAGTACCCCAGGGTTCTATCCTGGGACCTCTGTTATTCTTTCTGTTTATTAATGACATGCCGAACCATTGTGGTGATGCAAACCTGACCTTGTATGCGGATGATACGGTATTGTACAGGGCCTCCCAGGACACTGCCCAATTGAATTGCTCTATGACGAATGACCTGTTAGCCCTAGAGGGTTAGCTGGAGAGCAATAAACTTGTCTTGAATGGAAAAAAGACAAAGGCCATACTATTTGGCCCCAAACACCTGGGTCCTGATAGATCACAATTGCTAACACCCACTCTCATGACTGGTTCCAGGGCTGAAGTGGTTGATACCATTAAGTATTTAGGGGTAATCCTAGACCAAGACTGCACCTTTTGGCCACATATCGATCAGTTAAACAAGAACTTGAGCCAGAGGATAGGACTACTTTATTGCCTCAGTCCTTTCCTAACAAAGGATTTAGACTAAAGGTTACCACTAGCACCCTTCTACTTTCCTTGACATATGGTGCACTGGTTCTTTGCTCAGTTAAAGGTGCAAAAATTCAGAAACTACGAACCTTATGCCACAGGATAAGCCAGTTCACTGCAGGTGCCCGGCCCATGGAGCATTACTGCCAGGTGCTCCAAACCTTAAACTGGACATCCTTAGAAGGCAGACTAAAATACCCCGCTCTATGCCTGGCCTACAACATCAGGCTTGATGATGCCCCCCCCATCTGACTGGCCAATAAAGGACAAACATAACAGTAGGAGTCTCAAATCATCCAGCCTCTGGCTCCTCCAAGTTCCAAATGTGAGATCCTCCCAAGGACAACAATCCTTTTCTGCCTATATACCCCACCTTTGGAATGTTATGCCAGGAAAGCTCCAAGAATGAAACTCATTAGGGGGATTTAAGAGAGGACTCAAGGCTCACGTGATGGAGTAGATCCTCTGTACTTGCTGCCACTAGCTCTCCATGATAGTTCTCCTAGTACTCAGGGAAGGGGGCGAATGCATGCCTTGTCTGGTACAACTGCCACGTTAGCTAAGAATACCAGAACAGGACAACCCCAACGAGCATTGCCATGACTAACTCAGTCTGCAGTTTAGGAACCTGGTCTATGTATTTATTGTGAACTTAAGTCCCTTTGTGTTTTGGATCTGTCTTCCAAAACAGTGTGCCTTATTGTCAGAACCTGCAACTGTCTTGATTGTATTAACTAATTGTCCTGACTATTGTTTGTTACGTGAGCTATTTTTCTTTTCTCGTGTACTGTAAAATGTCTATGTAAATTTACCTGTAATTAATCCCAGGTCGCCCCTGAAAAAGGGACTGCGATGGTTCCAGTGGGCCTACCCAGTCACCAAAATTAAAATAAAATAAAAATGTCATTCCCTTCTTCCTCTGTGAAGGCAAAAACTCCAGTTTTGGGTGCTCTACCCTGTGTTGCCATGGTGCTGTTCATTAAAATTCCTGCTGCACTTAATTAGTCTGACCTTTCCGAGCCACAGCCCTGAACCATCCTGTTTGGTTCACAGTAATTCTTAGACAGCTTCTGGAATGCAAATGGCAGTGCTACTACACCCTTTTACTCCTTAAGGGAAAAGAAAAGGTGCTTCAGTGCTAAATAGCAGGGTAGTCAATGATGCAAAAAGCATTCCTAAAAGGAATGTTTCTATCAGCACTCTAATAACAAGCATTTGTGAATGCCGAATGCTTGCTTGCTGACATTGACAGTGGTAGTGTAGAAGTTACAGAGCTGCATAATAGGAATGGCAGTGAAGTATTGAAATGAAGCCAACCCCACCACCACCCTGCAGAGAGTGACAGGCATTGGGGTGTGCCTTTGGGTCGTCAGGCATAACGGCCACGCCATTTCACCACACCCCACCCTGCAGACACTGATAAGTGTCACGGTGTGCCTTGAGGTCTTTGAGCCCTTTGCGCGCACTCCCATTCCATCAGGAAATATGGTGAGATGGGTGCGGTATAGGAGAATAGGGTGAACTTTGGGGCCGAAGAGTCCAAGGCATACCTTGATGCCTCTCACTGGCTGCAGGGTGTGGAATGGTATGAGCATTACAGGCAATAATCCCAAGTCACACCCCTGATGCCTGTCATTCTCTACAGGGTGGGGTGTTATGGTTGGAAACCCTAACACCTCAGGCATTCATTGGTATTTTCACTCCAAATTTTCAACATTTTTTTTGTGACCCCCACCTCATGAACAGTGGCAATATCAGTTTGTTACCTGAAAGCTGCTTATGCACAGCAACTACGGCATTTAGCACCACAGGTGCAAAAACATTCCGAACAGGATGTGAAAAATGACAGCTGTACTGTTCATGGGGAGGTGTAAAAAATTGCAATGTTGCAAATCTGAAGTAAAAATATTAAAAAACTGGTGAAGTCACGACGCAGGATAGAAACTGTGCAACGAAACTCGTAATGTAATTAGTTTGGGATTTTACAGCAGATTGTCAACACAGGCATTTTGGGACCCGATCATGAACAGTGTCACTGTGATTTTCTTTATTTGTCCCGAACAATGATTTCTCAGAGCGACCACGCATCTCTGCGCTGAAAGTGTGAAAACACATTTCGGCCATGTTGTGAAAAATGACAGCTGTACTGTTCATAAGGAAGTGTAATAAAATGGCAATGTTGAAAATCTGGAGTGAAAATATTGAAAATTCGCAAACTTACGAGCATTCGTAGGAACTGCGCAACGCACGCTCGTAAAACAGTCATTTTTAGGAATTTTTTCACCAAATTTTCAGCATAGCCATTTTAAGACCTCTGCTCATGAACAGTGTCACTGTGATTTTCTTAATGTGTCCGATACATTGATTTCGCACACCGACTGCGCCATTGTGCGCTACCTGCGCGGAAACAGGTTTTGGGCAAGATGTGAAAAATGACAGCTATACTGCTCATAAGGAGGTGTGGTAAAATGGCAATGTTGAAAATCTGGAGTGAAAATATTGAAAATTTGCGAACTTACAAGCGTGCGTAGGAACTGCACAACGCATGCTCATAAAACAGTCATTTTAGGAATTTTTCCACCAAATTTTCAACATAGGCTTTGAGAGGCCACCTTATGAACAGTTGCAGTGTCATTTTTTGTTATTTGTCTGGAAGGTGATTTGCAGTGACTGTGAAATCACCTTCGAGCCCATTAATGCCACGACAGTGAGAGCATTCATGAGAAGGGTCCCAAAAACCCCATGTTGAAAATTTGCGCAAAATTCCAAAATGCCTGAGATATGCAGCAAAGTTGAAAAACCCTATCTATCCCATTATACAGCTTACGGCATTTCCTCAGTTCGCAGTCGGCTTTGAAGAGTGCAGACGTGTTCCCGTCCACCAAAGATCGCCGCGCCAGAGTCCGGAGGTAAGTATGGAGTGTGGGGTGTGGGGAGGCAGGGTGCGAGTGGGTGGGCGCGGGTGGGGCAGAGAACACGAGGACCATTTTTCAGTTTCAGTTTTTTAAAACAAAGGACGAGATGACAGGACATTTGCCATGCTGGGGTGGGCTCCCAGCGTGGCACAAGGACGGCTTTTTGGGGGGCATGGAGCCGATGGGGATCGACACCCCGGGCGACAGCATCTGTTGCCATGCTGGGGTGGGCTCCTCAGCGTGGCTCAAGGATGCTGTTTCGTGGAGCCGACAGAGGATTGGGCACCCCGGTCAGCGACAGCACCTATTGCCATGCTGGGGTGGGCTCCCAGCGTGACACCCTGTACTCTCGGGGGGGGGGAGACAGTGGAGCTGACGGGGGATTGGGCACTCCCGTCGGCTATACATGTGTAGCCACGCTGGGATGGGCACCCAGCATTGCATGTGGAACGCTGTTTGAAGGGGGAGTGCAGCACAGCCGACGGGGGATTGGGCACCCCCATCGGCTATACAGTGTGTGCGTGGAGGGGGTGAGCATGCAGTATGCGTGTGTGTGTGTGTAGGGGGAGCGTGCATGAGCAGGCGATATCTTATCACTGCTCACTGAAGCGTAGCTCCCCCTTTCAACTGTACACCACTGCATTTTCGACTGCTGTTATAGACAGCTCCAGCAGGCATTGGAGACCCCTGCCACGCCTGCAAACACACTGACTGAATTGGAAGAGGGCTGCCACACCTCCGAAAACTCGGATGATTGCATCTATGTTTCTGCACATGCGTAAGCAAACATAAAAGAATAACCCAAACTAGTGTTACTTTGCTAATTCTTTTCTTTTATTCTTTCTTTTCAAGGCAGCATCAAAACTTTTTAACCTTCTGACACATGCATGTGTTTTCAACAAGGTTCTATAAATTCATGGCAAAGGAAAAAGTCACTGTACCAGTTAAAACCTACTGAGACAAAGAGAATCATATTGGATACATGAAATTGAAACAATGTGGCCAAAAGGCTTGAATGATGAAGCAGGTTACAGTAGCCATTTGTAATTTGCCATGAGTGATTATATTCAGCAGGAGAATAGGCTGCTAAAGTATCGGCATGTTTTTTACTTTTTTTTTTTTTTTATATATATTTAATATTGAATGTTGGTTTGTCTTTCATTGCACGTAGTTTTTACACCAAAGGTGCACATTTAACAGTAGATAAAAGCTATGAAAAGGAACCTTGATATTCAGTAAATTATTAAGAACGAGGTTTTAAATAAAATAAAAAAAACAGAAAAGAAGATATTTGTAAAAGTTATATAAAAATATTTAAGGGGGATTTACACTTAGTTTAGGTATTATCTATGCACTTGTCACTTTTAGGTGTAAATATAAAGAGCAAGGGAAATTATTGTACAGTATACAGTAGCGCTCCTGCCCACTCTGCAGAGACCTCCTTTCTATCTACATACCATCTCCCCGCTGGAGGCTAAACCCCTTCTGCAAAAAGCCATTAGTAGTAACAACCCCGGCACCAACCTTCTGGCCACTAGGCTACTTCATCTGATGTTGGATGCTATCCTGGTCTTACTTACTGAATTGCTCAGCCACTCTGTGTGCCTGGGGCAGTTCCCCAGCACACGGAAAACTGTCATCATCACTCCCATCCTAAAGAGCGGCGATCAAGCGACCCTGGGTAACTATCAACCTAGCTCCATCCTCCCCCCACTCTCTAAGGCCCTTGAAAAAGTAGTTGCCAACCAGCTTGCAGAATACCTGGCCATGCACAGTATCCTGTGCCCTGAACAGCATGGCTTTCATGCAGGTCACAGCACCACAACTGCGCTACTTGAATTCTCCAACTTCCTGCACTCTGCTCTTGATGCTGGAAGTCCTGCCGGTGCCGCATTCATTGACCTCTCCAAGGCCTTTGACACGGTTTGCCATCCCTTCCTGCTTGACTCCCTCAGATGCCTTAGTTTCTCCTCCGGCCCCCTTGCATAGTTCACCAGCTACCTCTCTGCCAGAACTCAGTGTGTAAAAACCAATAGCACCCTATCTGACACACAACGTGTCTGCTCTGAGGTCCCCAGGGCTCCATTTTAGGCCCTCTCCTCTTCAGTCTCTACCTCAACTCCTTCCCCTCAGCCTGCCCAAGTAAGATCCTCCTCTATGCAGATAACGCTGTGCTCTTCGCCTCTGACCCCAACTCCAACACACTCCAGGCCACCCTCCAACTAGCTTTTGATAGAGCTGAGCATTGGTTCGCATCACGAAGGCTAATCCTGAACCTAAAAAAGACCAAAGCTATGCTCTTCTCACATCACCAAAGCAAAGCCAGTGGTGCCCCTCTCATGGTACTGCCTAGTACACTAAACCCCATTGAGCAGGTTTCCTCCTACAAGTATCTGGGCATTACCTTTGATTCAGCACTCTCCTTCCATTCCCATATCAATGTTCTTTCTGCTGTCACCAATGTCAGAACTAGACTGTTATACCATCATAGGGACTGCCTACCACAAGAGGCCCTTAGGTTGGCAATCACCTCCTCTGTCCTGTCGCTAATTGACTATGGGCTGCCCATCTATGCTGCAGCTGACAACACTGCACTTGCAAGAATCCAGGTCTCTATAAACAAGGCCTGCAGGCCAATGCTGGGAGCCCCTAGGCACACCCATATGTGCCTGCTGTACTCCACCACTATCTTGCGCAACCTTGAAGAAAGACTCTGCTTCCAAACCTGCCCTCTTGTAAAAAAGACACTGCTAGGGCACCCCTGGCTGCCACATCCCTGTAGTGTGCCTCCCCTCAGTCTCCACACGCAGCACTGCCAAAACCTCCTTATTGTCCCCAGGGTAAGGACCTCTATGGCTGAGAGATCCTTTTGCTGTCAGGCTCCTCCTGGTTTAATTCCCTCCCAGCCAACATAGCTGAGGGCTTGGTCCTTTCAAAGTCACCCTCAGAAGCCATCTGACAAGCACTTGCTACTGCAACTACACATAATCCCCCACCTGCCTCCTACCCTCACCCCTAGGCTGGGTTTGTCCTGTCTACTTTTGCTGTATATGCCTGGGGTTTCAGGCAACAACTGCTGACTAATGTAATAAAATATCTTTGGTTGCTACCTGACATGGTACTTGTGTACCTATATTATGACTACTGTGATCTACCTATTACTAAGCTTGTACCACCAGTGAATTCCTGTTACACTGGTTGCTTTTTTAGTCTAAGCGTTATGTACTGCTCTCCTGATGAGGTGCCTTTGTAAATGAGTCTTTCACTTGGAGGTCTGTAAACCGATGATCTAATAAATAAATAAAATATATAAATAAATAGTTAAGTTGTAAATGAATGCCTATTGTTGTTTGTTGCCAACAACCTTAGGGGATTTAAGGCATGCTATCCCAACAGCTGCCAGCTCTAATGATGGAGCCCTAGAGTTCTGAAATGTAAGCACACAGCACACGTTGCCCACAGAACTCTGAACAGTGGAAGCAGCAGCATGAGAGGAGCGGCACATGCCAGCTTTGAGGCTGCCAGACTCCCAGAGCCTGGGAGTCCATGGAAGTGCTAACAGTTCCGTGGGTCTATGCAGCAGCAGACCCTGATTTATTCAATGCAAGGACAACCTGTAAATTGAGGACAGAAACAATGGAAAAAAGTGCCTACATATGCAGTGGGACTGATTCTAAGAAACAGGTAATTGAACCAGAAAAGGAGCAGTTAAAAACCCCATGCATGACAAATGTATATAACTACCATCCACCATATAGTGTACCTAGAGGGTCAAATAAGTAGAGGTGGAAGAGGCAAGCAGCAGTTCCAGCTCATCTACCACAGACAACATCTAACCCCTGATGACTTACAGGCCACCACACCTAACTCCTCAGTGCCATTTCCAGTAGTGGCAGTCCATTCAACAGACAAATAGGCATTGGGAACTGTGAGAAAAGGCCTCAGTCTCTATTTTGTTACTAGTCTAAAACAAAATAAATGCACAATATTCTAAACAAATTCACAAGGAAAAGATGTAGAGATTAAAATTCAAAGTTCAAAATCTGCAATCTCTGAATATGGTGGAGATACAGTAGTGCCAGTAAAGACAAGCATTTGTCAATGCTGAATGTTGTCTTGCTGGCATTGGCATTGGTAGTGTAGGAGTTAGAGAGAAATGCATAATAGGAATGGCAGTGAAGTATTGAACTGATGCCAACCCCACCTCAACCCTGCAGAGACTGACAGGCATTGGGGTGTGACTTTGGGTCGTTGGCCATAATGCTCACGCCATTTCACCTCACCCTACCCTGCAGACATTGACAAGTGTTGCGGTGTGTCTTGGGGTTTCCAGGCCTTACACTCACCCCATTCCATATGGAAATACGTTAAGATGGGTGCAGTATAGGAGAATGGGGTGAACTTTGGGGCTGAAAAGTGCAAGGCACACCTCGATGCCTGTCACTGGCTGCAGGGAGGGGGTGGGGGTGGAATGGCGTGGAACATTACAACCAACAGTCACAAGTCACACCCCTGACGCCTGTCAGTCACTACAGGGTGGGGTGTTATGGTTGGAAACCCTAATGCCCCGGGAGTTTATTGGTATTTTCACTCCAGATTTTCAACATGGGCTTTTGGACCCCACCTCATGAACAGTGGCACTATCAGTTCGTTAGTCGAAAGGTGATTTTGCACAGCGATTCTTTGGCACCACAGGTGCAAAACACATTTTGGGCAGGATGTGAAAATGGCAGCTGTACTGTTCATGAGGAAGTGTAAAAATGGAAAATCTGGAGGAAAATATGAAAACTGGTGAAGTAGGAGCATGCTTAGAAACTGCAACGAACGCCTATAATGCAATTATTTTGGGGATTTTTAAATCAGATTTTCAATATAGGCATTTTGGGACCACCGCTCATGAACAGTGGCACTGTGATTTTGTTAATCTGTCCCGAAAGTTGATTTCCAAGGTAACTGTGCCATTGTGCACCACATGTGCGAAACACATTTGGGCAGGATGAAAAATGTCAGCTGTACTGTTCATAAGGAGGTGTGAAAAAATGGCAATATTGAAAATCTGGAGTGAAATATAAAAATTGTTGAAATTCACGAGCATGAGTTGAAACAGTGCAATGTACATCAGAATAGTAATTTTTTGATTTTCACAAATTTGTAACATAGTGTTTTAGATCCCAACTCATGAACAGTGGCACTGTCATTTTGTTAATCGGTCCTGAAAGGTGATTTCTCGCATTGACCACAAAATGATCTTTCAGGACTGAGTAACGAGATGACAGTGCATGTGTTCATGAGGTGGGGTCCCAAGAACCCCATGTTGAAAATTTGGAGTCAAAATTCAAAAAAAATGACTGAGATATCCACCTAAATTGACCCCCCCCATTGATGCCATTATACAGCTTACCGCCATTTCTTCATTTTGCAGTTCAGTTTTGAAGAGTCCAGACATGTTCCCACTCCACTGGACCTCTGGAGGTAAGTGTGGGGTGAGTGGGGATGTGGGAAGGTGGGGTGCACAGAGGGTGGGTGCAGGTTAGGGGAGGTGGTGCCGCAGATAGTGAGGGACTGTTTTCTTTTTTTCAGGCAAAAAAAATGGACATTGCAACACGGTTTGTTGCCACAGTGGGTGGGCTCCCAGTGTGCCACACAAGGGGGTTGGGGAGGAACATACTGACATGGTTTGCTTTTGCAACCAGTGACACATTGGGATGGGCTCCCAGCGTGCTACACAAGGGGTGGGGAAGAACATGCTGACACGATCAGCTTTGTGTGACTCGTGGTACACTGGGGTTGGCTCCCAGTGTGTCACACAATGTGGGGGGGTGGGGGACATGCTGACACAGTAATTGCACCCCTGATGTTGGCTTTGTTTGCAGATTGCGTGGTGGCAGCAGGAGCCACCGCTATGTTTATTGAACTGTTTCACCAGGAAAGGCACGTACGAGAAGCGTGTCATCTCTACTGCATGACGAGCTTGTCTCTGATTGCAGCAGCAGGTTTTTTCAAGTTGGTGGCACTTTACAGATTTTTTTGCATCAGCGCTAGCATGCTGGCTAATTGAAAGTGAGGACACAACCCTACTAAACGTGCCTGACTCCCAACACTGACACACATATCAATGACCAGACCACCGCAAGATGCTTGCAAGTGCACAAGACAAAACAATGGAAAGGTTTTCTCAAGTATTTTCTGGTAAAGAAAAATCAGGAGAGTGGTGGCTGATCCTTTGCCTAAGGTGTCTAAATAGACACATAAAGGATAAAGCAAAAAGTATTCCTAAAAGGAATGTTTCTATCAGCACTCTAATAAAAGAAGAGCCCCGAACTAGTGTTACTTGGCTAATTATTTTTCTTTTATTCTTTTCTTTTCAAGGCAGCATCAAACTACTTTAACATATGAAATTTGCCAGCAGATAAAGGCCTAGAGGTCTATCAAGTCTGCTCGAATGTGCAGCTAGCACCTCTTATCTGCAGCTCCCCTCCCTTCCACCCTTCCCTTCATTAACCTCCCTTGTCCTGTCCCATCCCCTTTTGAAGCAGTCCACTGTTCTACTGGATACCACTTCTGCAGGTAACGATTCCACCCAGCCACCACCCTCTCTGTATAAAAAGTGTCTCCTCATCTCCTCCTGAACCTTCCTCCTCCAGTCTCATATCATGGCCCTGGTGGCCCTCCCTTCCCTTACTTTGAACAGCCCCTCTGTACCCATCTTGTTTATTCCTTTCATGTATTTAAAGGTTTCAGTCATGTCACCCCTGTCCCTCCTCTCCTCCAGTGAGTACATGTTCAGCTCCCTCAGCCTCCTCTCGTATGAGAAGTCCCCCAGCCCCTTGATCATCTTTGTCGCCCTGCGCTGCACCCCCTCCAGTAACTTAATGTCCCTCTTCAGATACGGGAGCCAACCTTCTGACACACGATGTGTTTTCTAACTAGGTTCTATAAAGTCATGGCAAAGAAAAAGTCACTGTACCAGTTATCTGCATTTATCATGCATGGGTTTTTAACTGCTTCTTTTTGTGTCTCAATTGCCTATTCCTTTACAATCAGTCCCACTGCATGTGCAGGCACCTTTTTCTGTTGTTTCTGTCCTCAATTTACAGGTTGTCCTTGCATTGAATAAATCAGGGTTTGCTGCTGCATGGATCCACGGAGCTGTTGGCACTTCCATGAACTCCCTGGCTCCGGGAGTCCAGCAGCTTGAAGCTGTCATGTGCCGCTCCTCTCTGTGTGCTGCTGCTTCCATTGTTCAGAGTTCTGTGGGCAACATGTACTGTGTGCTTACGTTTCGGAGCTCTTGGGCTCCATCATCAGAGCTGGCAGCTGTTGGGATAGCATTCCTTAAATCCCCTCAGGTTGTCTTGGCAACAAACAACAATAGGCATTCATTTACAAATGAACTATAATTGTCCTTGCTCTTTGTATTTACATCTAAAAGTGACAAGTGCATAGATAGTACCTAAACCAAGTGTAACTCTCCTTAAATATTTTTATATAAATTAGTTTTACAAATATATTTTGTTTTTAAATTTTTTTTAATTTTCATTTAAAACCTCATTCTTAATTTACTGAATAGCACGGTTCCTTTTTATAGCTTTTATCTACTGTTAAATGTGCACCTTTGGTGTAAAAACTACGTGCAATTAAAGACAAACCAACATTCAATACTAAATATATATATATAAAAAGTAAAAACATGCCGATACTTTAGCTGCCTATTCTCCTGCTGAATATAATCATGCATGGAAAATTACAAATGGCTACTGTAGCCTGTGTCATCATTCAAGCCTTTTGGCCACATCATATCAAGTTCATGTATCCAATATGATTCTCTTTGTGTCAGTAGATTTTTAAAATCCCCTCGCCCCCCTTTCGGGTTCTTGCACTTTCTCCAAACCAGTATGGATGAGGGCTGCCGGTGAGCCGTGTCCTGTCTCATATAATGCTGTGCCACTGCGTAACTGATGTTTTTCACTCTGATGGCCATTTTATGTTCCCCTATTCTTTATTTAAAGGGACACTGTCAACCCCCTTAGGCCTCAAGTGTCCCTAGTTTAAAAAGCACATTGTATGATTGTTCACATTCTATAGATACTGTTAATGCAGCTGGTAGTTTGATTCAGAACCCTTTTTTCTTTTAAAAAGTGAAAGACTGACTGTCCACCATAGTGGTGTTACCACACCAAAACATGTTTGTTTACATTCCTTGACCAACAACCACTGCATCTTTCCTTGACTCAGGAACACCTCCAACACAATCTAGCCACTCATTATGAAGTAAGAGTTGAGGAGACTATTGTATCATAAGTGGCTTTACTGTTTGAGGGTGTTTCTAATGTTCAGTGAATATAGTTAATAAGAATAGTTCAATGATTTAAAGCAAAACAAAGCTGGGTATAGCTATACATTACCATGCATTTCAGTTCTAAGCAAGGAAGCAAATAAAACAAACAGCAACATCAATGAATTCTAGAGAGGGTAAGCAATCATAACATGTGGATTTTTACCTAAAAAGAATATGATGCAAAAAAGTTTGACAGTGTCCCTTTAAGGTCGTTTTGTTTGTCCTATATAGGACATCCCACATGAACTGGTTAGCATATATTACCGTCACTCACACAGTTAATAAAGTTCTTTATTGTATATTTTCTTCCTGATCTTGGATGGTTAAAAGATTTAGTGTTCCTGGTGCTACTACAATGAGCACAGTTACTGCACCTGAAATTTCCCACTGGTATGGCTGGCATCCAATCTGGTATGTTTGATTTCTTGGCATCAATAAATAGAGAATTTACGTCTATTATGTCTTTTAAATTTCTATTTCTCCTGTAGCTAAAGAGGGGTCCTTTATTTACTATTTGGGCCAGATATTTGTCTGCATCTAAAACATTCTGGTGCTTTAAAATTATGTTTTTTATTTCTCCATAGGTCTCAGTGTAGGTTGTGCAAAAATAAATTTGTTCTAAGTGTTCTTTTCTCTCCTTTGTGACTAGCAATTCCTTTCTCTCTTTATTGTTTACTTTTTTTGTGCATTTAAAAGAACACCTGGTTCGTGACCCCTATTAAGGAGACAATTGCACATGTTAGCAGACTCTTTCAATCGTGTTTCTTCCTTGCTACAGTTCCTTTTTATATGCCAAAGTTGCCCATAAGGTATATTTTGTTTGGTGTGGCGAGGGTGGTGACTCTTGTAATGTAGTATGGTGTTCCTATTATTTATTTTTTCTAAATAATTTCGTTTCCACTACATTTCCTTTTTTATATATGGTAAGATCCAGAAAATTGACTTCATCTTTACTGTACTGAGCAGTAGATTTCGATTTGTGTTTCATTCATATATTCTAGGAATTTCTTCAACTCTTGCTCTTCCCCTTTCCACATGAAGGAAATATCGTCCACAAAGTGGAACCAGATTTGGATGTTTGCATACCATCTGTTCACCCTTCATGTCCCATATAGTTCGATTTTCCACCTCACCACATATAGTATATGGTGGTGAGTGAGGGGCAAAACTTGTACACATAGCAGTCCCATGCACCTGTTGGAAATATTCCTTATCAAATATGACATAATTATTTGTCAGCACCATGTCTGCTAAGGTTATGATGAAGTCAGTAGTAGGGACCTTGTCCTTTCTCTGTGCTGGTCTTTTTCAGGGCTTCCAGGCCTGCTTGGTGGTTTGTCATTGTAAAGTTTTTCCACATCACATGTCACCAGTATTGTGTCCTCATTTACATGTAGGTCTTTCATTTTGTTCAAGACATCTTTGTGTCTGCTATATGTGATTTCACTCTTTCAGCAAAGGGGCGCAGGACAAAATCTATAAATTTCAACAGTGGTTCCGGCTGAACTGATCCCACTCACAATGGGTCTCCCGTGTCTTTATTTTTGTGGCTTTTTGAAGTAAATATATTGTAGGTTTTACCAGGCACTCTACTATCATGTAGTTTTTTTCTTCTTCGGTTATCCATTTTTCTCACATGAATCTGTTATTATTTCCTTTATTGTGTTCTTGATTTTCTCAGTGGGTCACCCTTAATTTTTGTAGAACTTTTCATTCCATAGTTGTTTTCCATTTCTGTAACATATAGGTTGTTCCCCAAAGCACTACCACCCTTCTTTGTCCCCTTCTTTTATAATTCCATCTGCCAGTTTTCTTAGGTCTTCTAAGGCCATTCTTTCTTTTTTTGTCATATCATCTGTTGTAGACAGGTCCTCAAATCTTTTTAGCATTTTTTCTACATCTTTGTCTACAAGTTTACTGAATGTACTTATGGTGGGGTTCATGGTTATGTTTGGCACAAACTTTGATTTAAGTGAGAACAGTGTTTTTTCTCTGCTGCACTCCCATTTCTTGTTCTTCCCCTTCTATATTAATTATGCTTCTTAATGTTGTGTTGCTTGGGACTGTCATGTACATTCCTTCTTGTTTAGAAAAAAAAGCTTTTAAATGGAGTTGACGGTATGTTTTAAACAAATCTATTTTAACTTTAAAGGCATTTGTTTTTTGTTTTGGAACAAATGACATTCCATTTTCAGGACGTCTTCCTGCACCTGAGTTTTCTCATTTGTAGGTAAACTGATGAGTTCCATCTCGTGTTCCTGGCTTGACCTCAGGGGCCTGTTCTCCCCGTGGCCCCATAGTTGCCTTTCCATCCTTCCCTCTTTCTGGTGCCTCTTCCTCCCACCTCCTGATCCTTCACCTCTGCCTGTACCCATGCTTGCTCCTTCTTGGGGGTCCTGCCAAAAATCCTGTTCTGTTCCTTGGTATACCAACAGAAGGGCAAACCCCTGTCAGTGAAATCCCCCACAGTGGCAATTTTGACAAGAATCAAAACTGTCGCTGTGGGGAACCCACCGGCAAAATTTCACTCTTACGCTGACTTTGGCCACCCTCTTCACGTTAACTCCTACTGGAGTTAACAGTCCTAGAGAAGGGGGACATGGGGACACAGCCCCCCGATAGAAAAATGACCAATGTCTGACAGGCAAAATTTCACCTGTCAACATCAGGGACATCTCTACGCCACACATTGACAACACTGTTGTCGCGGTGGCATAGGTAAACCCTGTTCTTCCTCCTCTTTGGCCACTATTTACGGATTCCTGGTTGCTTTTGTTGGTTGTCTCAAAATTATCTGTCTCAAACTTTTTCCATCCCTTACTGAAGAACCTATGTCTTTTCCCATGCAAGTTGTAAATCGTCCCCGCTCTGTAATCTCTGGCATCTCACTCATGTTTGTCTTTTTTATATTCAGTTAGCTCTTCTCTGAATTTTTTCATATTACTTTCAATTTTTTAGTTAATTCTGTTTATTCATTTTTTTGTATTCCTTTAAAAACTTCTGGTTTTTTAGTTGTAATATAATTTTCTAGCTTGTCACTGTTTCTCTTAGCCTTCCTTATTGTTGCTAACATTAAGTCATTTGACACTTTATTTAATATTCTCTCCCAATCGCATATATATTCAGCATCATCTTCCCCAAATGATAGTGGTTTCTGAATTCTCAGCCCCCTAGGGATCTGTGTATCCCTCCAGTATTTAGTCAAGGAGAGGGCATGCATTTGCATGAGTATCTGTTTTTTCATAAGGTTCTCCGCTGCATCTACATTTAGTTTTTTTTTAACCTCCCCCTGTACTGGGGTTGCCAAATCGGTCAGCATATTCAGCTGTGGAGCATGCCAACATGTACTTGTGTATAATGGGATTGTTGTTGGGGCAGACAAGATTTTATCTCAGGTGATATGAGTTGCATGAAGCACCCCCACACTGCCGGTACCTTAGCCCATACCCCTCTGATGTAGTTAATCTATTCCATACTCCTCTGATGTAGTTAATCTATCTATCACCAACATGCAGGGTCTCAAAAAATGGAGGGAATGTCTGTCAATTAATTGAATATCTCAGACAGCACAAATGACAGACCTCTCTCACTGTGCCCAGGCCACTAGTCAAATTCTAATTGTGCCTAAAACTATTGTTGGGAGGTGACATAGAATTAAACCCTGGCCCTCCTCTGGCAAATGTTAGAATTACGTCGCCAAATATGGCAAACTGGTCTACCATCAAGGGGCTGAAAATAACTCACATGAATGTCAATAGCTTAAGGCCAAAGATGCATGAATTGGAAGCATGGGCCAGCTTGTACTCCCTGGTTGTCATTGCTATTACTGAAACATGGCTCAAACCTCATATTCTAGCACATGAGGTTGAGATTAATGGGTTTAAGATGTTTAGGCAAGATAGAACTGGAAAAAAAGGAGGAGGTGTTCTAATCTATGTTATATCCTCTCTGAATGCATTCATTGGTGGTAGTACCTGCCCTAGTCAATTCGGTTCATGTAGGCAATTTCATTAAACTGCTGCTGGTTGACTCCAAGCCACTGGTGATAGGGTGTGTTTACAGCCCTCCCAAGGTACCACTTGACTCCCTAAAGTCTCTATTGACTGTCCTTCCCAGTTTCCCACAGGGGGGAAAGGGTGCTACTCAGAGACTTTAATATACACTGGGGGCCATGTACGAATGGAGAACTAAAGACCCTCTTACAAGAGGCAGATCCAACACAGTTAATCTGTGAACCCACTAGGCTGAATACAAAAACAGGCAACCACACCACTTTGGATTGGATCCTGGCATCTAAACTAGATAGATATAAGTTATCCGGAACTTTTGCAGACTCATTGAGTGACCACTCTCCCACATATGGAGTATGGATTAAAAACAACTTCCCAACCCCCCGCCCACCAAAGTTTCTGGGCTAGGGATTACTCCAACCTTGACATAGGTTTATTTCTTAAAACATTATCAGAAGTGGACTGGCCCCAATTATACAAAGCCCATGGCCTAGACCTAGCATCAGACTTCTTCATCAATAATTTCCAGTCAGCAGCAAATAAGCATGCCCCATTAAAACAGATCAGAGTGAAAGGTCAAGAATCTAGGTAGCTATCCTGCTGTCTAAAAAAACTAATGAGGAAGAGAGACAGGGCGTGGGGTATATTCAAATCGTCTAATCAGATTAAGGACTGGCAGAGATTTAGGTAGCTAAGGAATAAGTGTAAAAAGGAATGTAAGCTGGCAAAAAAAAAAAACACTGTTTCAGAGACCTGCAAAGAAAAAATCTCTCTGACCCAAAAAAGTTCTGGTTCCATATCAACACCCTTCTCAAAGGAAGTCATACCAAGGATCAATGTGACATAATAGCCAAAGGCATTGTCACAAGAATCCAGAGGGTGCTGCTAAGGCTTTAAACTCATTTTTTACCAATCTGGATAAATTTAAGACCCACAAGTTGGGGACACACCCCCTGTACATACTGCTAAAGCTTCACCCCCTCTCCCAATTTCCACTTTAAAATAATAGTCACAAAAGAGGTGTTAAAACTTCTAAAAAATATAAAACCTTCTGGGCCTGCAGGACATGATGAACTGGAGCCCAAACTACTTAATATTGCAGCTCCTATTATAGCCTCCTTTACCTGGCTCTTCAATAGATCCCTCCTGAAGGAAAGTCCCTGCCCTATGGAAAGTGGCACTGGTCACGTCCACAAAGGGGAATCACAGGAACAGGTCAAAACTATAGGTCCATCTCAATACTAAGCACTCTAAGCAAAGTCCTAGAAAGGATACTCTACAACCAGTTAATTAGCTACATTGAGAAGCACAAGCTACTAACCGATCGGCAACATGGCTTCAGGAAAAACCATGGAAACAACACTGCCCTGGTCAGCTTCACCACAGACATACTCAGCCTCAGATAATGGCCTCAAAACTAGTGTGGTCTTTATTGACCTCACCAAGTCCTCCTATCTGGTGGACCACCAACTGCTCTTCTTGAAGTTGAAAGACCTGGGCCTTGATAGTCTTACGATAAAATAGATCTCAGACTATCTCCAGGGATGGTCACAGCTAGTTACAGTAGATGGCAAGGCTCCAACTCTGATAAATGTCCTATACTTGATGGAGTACCCCAGGGTTCTATCCTGGGACCTCTGTTATTCTTTCTGTTTATTAATGACATGCCGAACCATTGTGGTGATGCAAACCTGACCTTGTATGCGGATGATACGGTATTGTACAGGGCCTCCCAGGACACTGCCCAATTGAATTGCTCTATGACGAATGACCTGTTAGCCCTAGAGGGTTAGCTGGAGAGCAATAAACTTGTCTTGAATGGAAAAAGACAAAGGCCATACTATTTGGCCCCAAACACCTGGGTCCTGATAGATCACAATTGCTAACACCCACTCTCATGACTGGTTCCAGGGCTGAAGTGGTTGATACCATTAAGTATTTAGGGGTAATCCTAGACCAAGACTGCACCTTTTGGCCACATATCGATCAGTTAAACAAGAACTTGAGCCAGAGGATAGGACTACTTTATTGCCTCAGTCCTTTCCTAACAAAGGATTTGCGACTAAAGGTTACCACTAGCACCCTTCTACTTTCCTTGACATATGGTGCACTGGTTCTTTGCTCAGTTAAAGGTGCAAAAATTCAGAAACTACGAACCTTATGCCACAGGATAAGCCAGTTCACTGCAGGTGCCCCGCCCATGGAGCATTACTGCCAGGTGCTCCAAACCTTAAACTGGACATCCTTAGAAGGCAGACTAAAATACCCCGCTCTATGCCTGGCCTACAACATCAGGCTTGATGATGCCCCCCCCATCTGACTGGCCAATAAAGGACAAAACATAACAGTAGAGTCTCAAATCATCCAGCCTCTGGCTCCTCCAAGTTCAAATGTGAGATCCTCCAAGGACAACAATCCTTTTCTGCCTATATACCCCACCTTTGGATGTTATGCCAGAAAGCTCCAAGAATGAAACTCATTAGGGGATTTAAGAGAGGACTCAAGGCTCACGTGATGGAGTAGATCCTCTGTACTTGCTGCCACTAGCTCTCCATGATAGTTCTCCTAGTACTCAGGAAGGAGGCGAATGCATGCCTTGTCTGGTACAACTGCCACGTTAGCTAAGAATACCAGAACAGGACAACTACGAGCATTGCCATGACTAACTCAGTCTGCAGTTTAGGAACCTGGTCTATGTATTTATTGTGAACTTAAGTCCCTTTGTGTTTTGGATCTGTCTTCCAAAACAGTGTGCCTTATTGTCAGAACCTGCAACTGTCTTGATTGTATTAACTAATTGTCCTGACTATTGTTTGTTACGTGAGCTATTTTCTTTTCGTTACTGTAAAATGTCTATGTAAATTTACCTGTAATTAATCCCAGGTAGCCCTGAAAAGGGACTACGATGGTTCCAGTGGGCCTACCAGTCACCAAAATTAAAATAAAATAAAAATGTCATTCCCTTCTTCCTCTGTGAAGGCAAAAACTCCAGTTTTGGGTGCTCTACCCTGTGTTGCCATGGTGCTGTTCATTAAAATTCCTGCTGCACTTAATTAGTCTGACCTTTCCGAGCCACAGCCCTGAACCATCCTGTTTGGTTCACAGTAATTCTTAGACAGCTTCTGGAATGCAAATGGCAGTGCTACTACACCCTTTTACTCCTTAAGGGAAAAGAAAAGGTGCTTCAGTGCTAAATAGCAGGGTAGTCAATGATGCAAAAAGCATTCTTAAAAGGAATGTTTCTATCAGCACTCTAATAACAAGCATTTGTGAATGCCGAATGCTTGCTTGCTGACATTGACAGTGGTAGTGTAGAAGTTACAGAGCTGCATAATAGGAATGGCAGTGAAGTATTGAAATGAAGCCAACCCCACCACCACCCTGCAGAAGTGACAGGCATTGGGGTGTGCCTTTGGGTCGCCAGGCATAACGGCCACGCCTATTTCACTTCACACACCCCACCCTGCAGACACTGATAAGTGTCACGGTGTGCCTTGAGGTCTTTGGCCCTTTGCGCGCACTCCCATTCCATCAGGAAATATGGTGAGATGGGTGCGGTATAGGAGAATAGGTGAACTTTGGGGTCGAAGAGTCCAAGGCATACCTTGATGCCTCTCACTGGCTGCAGGGTGTGGAATGGTATGAGCATTACAGGCAATAATCCCAAGTCACACCCCTGATGCCTGTCATTCTCTACAGGGTGGGGCGTTATGGTTGGAAACCCTAACACCTCAGGCATTCATTGGTATTTTCACTCCAAATTTTCAACATTTTTTTGTGACCCCCACCTCATGAACAGTGGCAATATCAGTTTGTTACCTGAAAGCTGCTTATGCACAGCAACTATGGCATTTAGCACCACAGGTGCAAAAACATTCCGAACAGGATGTGAAAAATGACAGCTGTACTGTTCATGGGGAGGTGTAAAAATTGCAATGTTGCAAATCTGAAGTAAAAATATTAAAAAAACTGGTGAAGTCACGAGCGTGCATAGAAACTGTGCAGCATACACCCGTAATGTAATTAGTTTGGGAATTTTTTACAGCAGATTGTCAACACAGGCATTTTGGGACCTCCGATCATGAACAGTGTCACTGTGATTTTCTTTATTTGTCCCGAACAATGATTTCTCAGAGCGACCACGCATCTCTGCGCTGAAAGTGTGAAAACACATTTCGGCCATGTTGTGAAAAATGACAGCTGTACTGTTCATAAGGAAGTGTAATAAAATGGCAATGTTGAAAATCTGGAGTGAAAATATTGAAAATTCGCAAACTTACGAGCATTCGTAGGAACTGCGCAACGCACGCTCGTAAAACAGTCATTTTTAGGAATTTTTTCACCAAATTTTCAGCATAGCCATTTTAAGACTCTCTCATGAACAGTGTCACTGTGATTTTCTTAATGTGTCCGATACATTGATTTAGCATCTCGACTGCGCCATTGTGCGCTACCTGGTAGGAAACAGGTTTTGGGCAAGATGAAAAATGACAGCTATACTGCTCATAAGGAGGTGTGGTAAAATGGCAATGTTGAAAATCTGGAGTGAAAATATTGAAAATTTGCGAACTTACAAGCGTGCGTAGGAACTGCACAACGCATGCTCGTAAAACAGTCATTTTTAGGAATTTTTCCACCAAATTTTCAACATAGGCTTTTTGAGAGGCCACCTTATGAACAGTTGCAGTGTCATTTTGTTACTTGGTTCCGAAAGGTGATTTGGTGCAGTGACTGTGAAATCACCCTTCGAGCCCGATTAATGCCACGACAGTGAGAGCATTCATGAGAAGGGGTCCCAAAAACCCCATGTTGAAAATTTGGTGCAAAAATTCCAAAAAATGCCTGAGATATGCAGCAAAGTTGAAAAAACCCTATCTATCCCATTATACAGCTTACCGGCATTTCCTCAGTTCGCAGTCGGCTTTGAAGAGTGCAGACGTGTTCCCGGTCCACCAAAGATCGTCGCGCCAGAGTCCGGAGGTAAGTATGGAGTGTGAGGGGTATGGGGAGGCAGGGTGTAAGTGGGTGGGCGCGGGTGGGGGCAGAGACACCGAAGGACCATTTTTCAGTTTCAGTTTTTTTTAAAACAAAGGACGAGATGACACAGGACATTTGCCATGCTGGGGTGGGCTCCCAGCGTGGCACAAGGACGGCTTTTTGGGGGGGCATGGAGCCGATGGGGGATCGGACACCCTCGTCGGCGACAGCATCTGTTGCCATGCTGGGGTGGGCTCCCAGCGTGGCTCAAGGATGCTGTTTCGTGGAGCCGACAGAGGATTGGGCACCCCGGTCAGCGACAGCACCTATTGCCATGCTGGGGTGGGCTCCCAGCGTGACACCCTGTACTCTCGGGGGGGGGGAGACAGTGGAGCTGACGGGGATTGGAACTCCGTCGGCTATACATGTGTAGCCACGCTGGGATGGGCACCAGCATTGCATGTGAACGCTGTTTGAGGGGAGTGCAGCACAGCCGACGGGGATTGGGCACCCCCATCGGCTATACAGTGTGTGCGTGGAGGGGGTGAGCATGCAGTATGCGTGTGTGTGTGTGTAGGGGGAGCGTGCATGAGCAGGCGATATCTTATCACTGCTCACTGAAGCGTAGCTCCCCCTTTCAACTGTACACCACTGCATTTTCGACTGCTGTTATAGACAGCTCCAGCAGGCATTGGAGACCTGCGGCCACGCCTGCAAACACACTGACTGAATTGGAAGAGGGCTGCCACACCTCCGAAAACTCGGATGATTGCACTATGTTTCTTGCACATGCGTGCAAGCAAACATAAAAAGAATAACCCAAACTAGTGTTACTTTGCTAATTCTTTTTCTTTTATTCTTTCTTTTTCAAGGCAGCATCAAAAACTTTTTAACCTTCTGACACATGCATGTGTTTTTCAACAAGGTTCTATAAATTCATGGCAAAGGAAAAAGTCACTGTACCAGTTAAAACCTACTGAGACAAAGAGAATCATATTGGATACATGAAATTGAAACAATGTGGCCAAAAGGCTTGAATGATGAAGCAGGTTACAGTAGCCATTTGTAATTTGCCATGAGTGATTATATTCAGCAGGAGAATAGGCTGCTAAAGTATCGGCATGTTTTTTACTTTTTTTTTTTTTTTATATATATTTAATATTGAATGTTGGTTTGTCTTTCATTGCACGAGTTTTACACCAAAGGTGCACATTTAACAGTAGATAAAAGCTATGAAAAGGAACCTTGATATTCAGTAAATTATTAAGAACAGGTTTTAAATAAATAAAAAAACAGAAAAGAAGATATTTGTAAAAGTTATATAAAAATATTTAAGGGGATTTACACTTAGTTTAGGTATTATCTATGCACTTGTCACTTTTAGGTGTAAATATAAAGAGCAAGGAAATTATTGTACAGTATACAGTAGCGCTCCCTGCCCACTCTGCAGAGACCTCCTTTCTATCTACATACCATCTCCCCGCTGGAGGGCTAAACCCTTCAAAGCTATTAGTAGTAACAACCCGCACCAACCTTCTGGCCACTAGGCTACTTCATCTGATGTTGGATGCTATCCTGGTCTTACTTACTGAATTGCTCAGCCACTCTGTGTGCCTGGGGCAGTTCCCAGCACACGGAAAACTGTCATCATCACTCCCATCCTAAAGAGCGGCGATCAAGCGACCCTGGTAACTATCAACCTAGCTCCATCCTCCCCCACTCTCTAAGGCCCTTGAAAAAGTAGTTGCCAACCAGCTTGCAGAATACCTGGCCATGCACAGTATCCTGTGCCTGAACAGCATGGCTTTCAGGCAGGTCACAGCACCACAACTGCGCCATTTGAATTCTCCAACTTCCTGCACTCTGCTTTGATGCTGGAAGTCCTGCCGTCGCCGCATTCATTGACCTCTCCAAGGCCTTTGACACGGTTTGCCATCCCTTCCTGCTTGACTCCCTCAGATGCCTTAGTTTCTCCTCCGGCCCCCTTGCATAGTTCACCAGCTACCTCTCTGCCAGAACTCAGTGTGTAAAAACCAATAGCACCCTATCTGACACACAACGTGTCTGCTCTGAGGTTCCCCAGGGCTCCATTTTAGGCCCTCTCCTCTTCAGTCTCTACCTCAACTCCTTCCCCTCAGCCTGCCCAAGTAAGATCCTCCTCTATGCAGATAACGCTGTGCTCTTCGCCTCTGACCCCAACTCCAACACACTCCAGGCCACCCTCCAACTAGCTTTTGATAGAGCTGAGCATTGGTTCGCATCACGAAGGCTAATCCTGAACCTAAAAAAGACCAAAGCTATGCTCTTCTCCATCACCAAAGCAAAGCCAGTGGTGCCCTCTCATGGTACTGCCTAGTACACTAAACCCCATTGAGCAGGTTTCCTCCTACAAGTATCTGGGCATTACCTTTGATTCAGCACTCTCCTTCCATTCCCATATCAATGTTCTTTCTGCTGTCACCAATGTCAGAACTAGACTGTTATACCATCATAGGGACTGCTCCTACCACAAAGAGGCCCTTAGGTTGGCAATCACCTCCTCTGTCCTGTCGCTAATTGACTATGGGCTGCCTCATCATGCTGCAGCTGACAACACTGCACTTGCAAGAATCCAGGTCTCTATAAACAAGGCCTGCAGGCCAATGCTGGGAGCCCCTAGGCACACCCATATGTGCCTGCTGTACTCCACCACTATCTTGCGCAACCTTGAAGAAAGACTCTGCTTCCAAACCTGCCCTCTTGTAAAAAAGACACTGCTAGGGCACCCCCTGGGTTGCCACATCCCTGTAGTGTGCCTCCCCCTCAGTCTCCACACGCAGCACTGCCAAAACCTCCCTTATTGTCCCCAGGGTAAGGACCTCTATGGCTGAGAGATCCTTTTGCTGTCAGGCTCCCTCCTGGTTTAATTCCCTCCCAGCCAACATAGCTGAGGGCTTGGTCCTTTCAAAGTCACCCTCAGAAGCCATCTGACAAGCACTTGCTACTGCAACTACACATAATCCCCCACCTGCCTCCTACCCTCACCCCTAGGCTGGGTTTGTCCTGTCTACTTTTGCTGTATATGCCTGGGGTTTCAGGCAACAACTGCTGACTAATGTAATAAAATATCTTTGGTTGCTACCTGACATGGTACTTGTGCCTATATTATGACTACTGTGATCTACCTATTACTAAGCTTGTACCACCAGTGAATTCCTGTTACACTGGTTGCTTTTTTAGTCTAAGCGTTATGTACTGCTCTCCTGATGAGGTGCCTTTGTAAATGAGTCTTTCACTTGGAGGTCTGTAAACCGATGATCTAATAAATAAATAAAATATATAAATAAATAGTTAAGTTGTAAATGAATGCCTATTGTTGTTTGTTGCCAACAACCTTAGGGGATTTAAGGCATGCTATCCCAACAGCTGCCAGCTCTAATGATGGAGCCCTAGAGTTCTGAAATGTAAGCACACAGCACACGTTGCCCACAGAACTCTGAACAGTGGAAGCAGCAGCATGCAGAGAGGAGCGGCACATGCCAGCTTTGAGCTGCCAGACTCCCAGAGCCTGGGAGTCCATGGAAGTGCCAACAGTTCCGTGGGTCTATGCAGCAGCAGACCCTGATTTATTCAATGCAAGGACAACCTGTAAATTGAGGACAGAAACAATGGAAAAAAGTGCCTACATATGCAGTGGGACTGATTCTAAGAAACAGGTAATTGAACCAGAAAAAGGAGCAGTTAAAAACCCCATGCATGACAAATGTATATAACTGGTACAGTGACTTTTTTCTTTGCGATGACTTTATAGAACCTAGTTGAAACACACGTGTGTGTCCGAAGATTAAAAAGTTTTTGATGCTGCCTTAAAAAAGAAAATCTAAAAGAAAAAGAATTAGCCAAGTAACACTAGTTTGGGGTTATTCTTTTTATCAGAGTGCTGATAGAAACATTCCTTTTAGGAATACATTTTGTGTCATTGACTACCTTGCTATTTAGCACTGAAGCATCTTTCCTTTTCCCTTAAAGAGTAAAAGGGTGTAGCAACACAGCCATTTGCATTCCAGAAACATAAAGGATAAATTCAGGTGATTGTGTAGATTATCGGACATGCCTAGGACCTACGATATTAGTGTACAGCTCAAGTTAGGCTACTTGATCAAATTACGCCTTCTGTTACTTTTTATTAGTTTATTTGAGCTGGGGAGCTTTGCCCCCAACCCCCCTTTTAAAAAACAAAATGGGAGGGGGTGTGGGGGTAAAGCCCCTCAACTCAAACTGTCAAAACCAAAATTAACAGAGGGTACAAGCACTTGGCCAAATCACCAGTTCCGTTACTATTTATTAGTTTATTTTGAGTTGGGGGGCTTCTCGCCCTACACCCCCTTAATTTTTTATTTAATAGGGGTGTGTGGAAGGTGAAGCCACCCAGCTCAAACTAATAAAATGTAATGGAATGGAGGCAAGTGACCAAAATAGTGCTGTATTCAGAAAGTTTTTAGCTCAGGCTTCCTATGAATGTTCGATAATCTACCCAGTCGCCTAAATTCAATATGTCACCTTGCAAATAGAAAGCCCATGTTTGCAGCAATGGGACTGGCTCTACTCATTGAATCTGAAGGATGCTTTGTTCCACAATCCAACAAGTGGCAGCCACAGAGAATACCTACATTTCTGAGTGAGTATGGGTCAGTACCAGTACAGGGCAGGAAGCTGAATTTATGTGCATGCTGGTGCTGACCTAATAAAAAATGCCTATCTCCTTCCATAAAACTTTCCACAAAGCCACTAAGAAAAATTCTTCTCTATGCCTTTTTCTACTGCAGCCATAGACAAGAAAATAGAAAAAAGATATGTAGTAGCTGGGGGGAGGAGGGGGACTCTGAGTTAATTTATACCCACCCTGGTCCTGAAGGAGGGAAACCAGCAGCTGCATGCAAAAAAAGCAATAGGTTACTCTTGTAGCTGCACCCCTGATAAGGATTCCAGAAAACTGGGACTTATAGCAAGAAAGACATATACTACTTCTACCCTGTTACTGAGGCAACTTATCAGCACATTACCAGCAGGCACTGTGGAATACAATCCTACCTGTGTGTGATGGTTTGCCTCTCCAGGAGAAAGCACACCTTACTCATACTGTGAAAGCTGGTCTGGGAGCTGTAGAATTCTAATTTTAAATGGCTGATGATGTGAATGACACTGCTTCTAGGGCTCTAGCAAATTCAGTGTCTGCCATGAGATTTGCGTAGCTCAGAACAACTGGGTTGTCTTATGACATGCAAAGCAAATCAACTGATTTCTCCATCAGAGGTACCTCTTTATTTGGTGGCAAAACAGAGGCGTATATGAAAGAAGTGGACAAAAAAAAAGGCACCTTTTACAAATCTGGCTAAAAATGAGAGGTCCTCCATTTGGTATGGGCCCTATAAAAGGGAAGGTATGGGAAGGGTTTACTGTAACAGACCTTATGTATATCATGAATATCCTATTCAAAGGGGCACAGAGACAGTCAGGACAGGAGCAAAGCAAAAATCCGCTTTAGCTCTTCCAGCCCAGGGAAAGCCCAACCCCTGAGAGTTTTATGCATTTCGTTATGGACCATTGCCAGTAAGAGGGCACCTGTCTTGTTACTTCCAGGAGTGGGAAATGATTGGTTTTTCCCATATGGATAAAGTGATGTTTAGACCAAATGTGAAATTTCTACCAAAAGTGTTTTTTGTTTTTCACATGAGCCATTGCCTATGTTTTTCCAAAACCTCACTTCAATGTAGGTAAAGAGAAACTGCACTGCCTGGCAGTAACAAGGACCTTGAGTTTCTACATGCAACAGAAAGGTCCAACATTGACAGCACACAGCTGTGTGTTACTTACAGTGAGAAAGGTAAATGTAAACCAGCAGCTCAGAAGATTATCTCTTGTTGAATTGCCTCTTGCATATACTGTAATTCTGTTATGAAAAGGCTGGCAAGGAGCTACCGAAAGGCTTATGAGCAGTCTCCACTGCAGCTACATCTGCCACTGTGGCAGCATTAAGGTGTGTCACAACTTGCTCACACTTAGATGCAGTCTGCAATAGGTTGTCAAGTTTCTCAACCCTCAATAACAATAACAATAATAATAATAAAAAAAAAATTATTTGTATGGCCCTTTCCAATACCAAGGCACCTCACAGTAAAAAGCAAGGATATAACGTCAAATAATCAACACATACATAAACATCAGATACCTTTGTAATAATTAATCAACTCAGTTAGCTTATAAAAGTTTACTATACAGGTAAGTCTTTAAACTCTGTTTAAATTCCTCCACAGTTGCACACTCTCGTAACCGGCAAGGTGGAGAATTCCACAGGGCGGGGGCTGCATAAGCAAAAGTTCTACAACCAGATGACTTCAAATTCACCTTCAGAATCTCTAACAACCCCTCGTTGGCCAAGCGAAGCGACCGACCAGGGCAGTAAGGAACCAGAAGCTCTTTCAGATAGTCCGGGGCCTGTCCATGTAGGTTTTTAAAAGTCAGTAAACTGACTTTAAAGGTGATCCACCACTGAACTGGCAGCCAGTGCAGACCGTGCAGCACTGGAGTAATATGACAGGATCGAGAGGATCCGGTCAAAAAACCATGCTGCCGCGTTCTGCACCAGCTGCAAGTGACGGATTTCAACCCCAGAAAGCCCTAGATAAAGGGAATTGCAGTAATCCAAGTGCGAGGACACAAAGGCGTGAACCAAAGTTGGAAGGTCATCGGACGGAACCAGATGCCTAATCCTGGCGATATTCCTAAGGTGATAAAAGGAATTCTTGACGACAGCCAACACCTGAGAATGTAGGGTCAGTCCATCATGAAAAACTACCCCCAGGTTAAGCACCCGATCAGAGGTTGGGATTGAGACACCCCCAGAAAAATTCCAGAGTGTATACCAACATCCAAAACCCCCATCTGATGACCTGGGTCTACAATCAGTACCTCAGTCTTTTCCGAGTTCAACTTCAGCCAGCTGGAATCCATCTGCTACTGGATTTCTTGCAGACAGTTGTTAAAGACTGAGAGGGCTCCATCCTGGTTGGGTGCAAAAGAAAGGTAGAGTTGGTAGAGTTGCGTATCAACTGCATAACAGTGAAACCTCAGCCCATACCTTCTTACAATGTCACTGTGAACAACATGGTTGACAGCACTGAACACTGAGGCACACCACAAGACAAAGCAGTTGGGCCTGAGAAAAATACCCCAGACACAACTCTTTGTGTTCTACCAGTGAGGAAAGATGTAAGCCAACTGAGGACTGTCCCCGACATTCCACAGATATGCCTCAGGCATCCTATCAACACCATGTGGCCCACAGTGTCAAAAGCTGAGGAGAGATCCAGAAGAACCAAGATGGAGTGGTTCTTCCAATCTCTCACCATCAGGAGATCATTGAGCACCTGAACCAGCGCCGTCTCAGTACTATGTCTTTTACGAAAACTGGACTGGAATGGTTCATAGATGTCATGGATGAAGAAGAAGAAGAAGAAGAATCAGCATTTATATAGCACTTTTCATACATCCAAAGCGCTTTACAAGCAATGCTAGACTGGTAGTGAAGTGACTGAATGTGTGGTGGTGGCCATATCGCACATCATCACCCACACACAGCCTGGATAAATTGCATGAACCGGTTTATGGGAAGGGGAATGTTGGCCAGGACACTGGGAATGTTCCCTACTCTTTGCGAAGAGTGCCCTGGGTTCTTTTACTTCCAACTGGACACCCACCAGGACAACACCAGGATGGGCAGAAGGGACCTCGGTTTAACGTCTCATCCGAAGGACGGCACACCCCAGCAGTGCAGCACCCCCCAATACTGCACTCGGATGCCAGCGAATTTTAGGTGCAAGTCCAATCCTGGTGTGGGACAAGAACCCATGACCTTCTGGTCCAGAGGCGGATGTGCTACTGACTCAGCCACGCTGACATGCTGATGGTTAAATGGTCCTCCAGTTGTGCTGCCACTACCTTCTCAATCACCTTCCCTACAAAGGGAAGGTTAGAGATAGGTCTGTAGTTTGCGTGACAGTCTGGGTCCAAGGTAGCTTTCTTCAAGAGTGGTATCACAATAGCCTCTTTTAGAGAACAAGGAAACACTCCAGATTCCAAGGAGCACCAGACTATTCACGCAAGGATTGGGCAGATGATGTCAATACAACCCAGAATTAGGGAGGTCAGTCCAGGATCCAAACTACAGCACGTAGGGCGCACACACTGGATGATCCTCATGACAACCATGAACTCCAGCTGGCTGAAGGTACTCTAAGAAAACTGAGGTGCGGTGACCTCGTACTGATCACAAACAACCCCCATAGAGTGTGCTGGCCGAAGATCTGCCCTGATGTCAGCCACCTTATTTGCAAAGAATTGAGCAAGCTCATCGCACTCTAATTGTGAAAAAGCTTTCCGAGCATGCAGACAGTCTGGGTTGCACAGTCTGTCCACAGTTCGGAACAGCTGAGCTGGTCGATTATGAGCAGTCGCAATCTCCCCGAACAGGAATTCTGCCTTCTTATGGGAGACTGCAGATTGATAGACTAAATAATGGTCCATCAATCTAAGGTGGTCGGCATCAAGGGTGGACCTTCACCAGCAACGTTCTAACTTTTGCCCTAGTCTCCGCATCTCCCTCAAAGTCCCATCAGACCAAGGGGACCTGGGGTGAAGGGAGAGAGGGTGAATATGGACAGGAACAATTGAATCCAGAGTTGCCAAGATGGCTAAATTATAAGCTGACACGAGGGTCTCTGGGTCACTGCTGGTCACAGGGAGGGACGAGAGGTCAAGTACTGCTGCCAGACCATGGGAACTGATGTCCTGTGAAGGGTGGTTTCTAAGCACCTGTAAGGGTCCCTTGGTAGCTGCCACCACTCTTGCCTGGGGACTTTCCCGGTCTGAATCCCACCAGTGCCACTGTCCATACAGTACAGTACTCCTTTGGGTATCGGCAAACGTCCTTCCCCTGTCACTCACTCCTGAGACAACACTTCACTCCTTATAATATGGTAACTGTAGCCTTCTTCTCCCTTTGGAGATAGATTGTAGATTTGTCAATCCCAACATTTAACTATTTCCCCAAAGGATTCAGTCACAGAGATATGAAGTATATAAAAATAATATTTACTACTTTCACAATATTTACACAATCTACAGGCTTTCACAGTTACACAAAGACTATGGACAAAGGCTATGGGAATTACAGAGTTACTACAGGAATTAAAAAGAAATGGTTTGCACACAGCAGAAGAAACACATAGAAAAACCTTCATATAGCGTCATAACTCTTAGCAAAGTAGAAAGATTTCTTACTACACACTTTGTGAGTCGTAGCAGACTCCTACTCTTAGATGGTGTTAAGGATGAAGTCCCAATACAAACTGACTTACCATTCTCCCATGCAGACTTAAGTCTGCTTGCAAGCCTGGCTCCACTCACTCTTGTCACCCCTGCTTGGTGACATCATTTCCAGAACCAGTACTTTTGTTCTCTCAGGACAGCTCATCTAAGGGAGCTGGTTGGAACTGGATCCAAGGATTTTGTATACTCAAGGCCATCTCTCATTGTTCTGAGCCATGTCTTCCCCTGCAGGTGGTGGCTGCATGACCAGAACAATTTCCTAGCGTGAAAGACCTTGGGCTCTTGGAAGCTCCCTTGTTAACTGACCAGGGAGTCCTGTTGTAGCAGGACAAACAGATTGCAATTACCTTCTAGGGACAGCTATTCTGCCTCTGCCAACAATTTGAATTTCCTTTCTCCAGCACATATCTGTCCCCAAAGCAGAGTTAATTAAAAACAAAACACAGAAAAAACATTACAAAATTATTGTTACAAGGGGTATACCCCTACTGGAGGTCTGAAAGGCAATCCAAACCTTTATTGTTACTACTGTCTGGACATCCACACTAGAAGGGATGTCAGATTGGTACTTTGGTACTTGACAAGCTTTTCCCTAAACAGGTTTTAAACACTGTCTCCAAAGGCACTGCTTGGAGTCTACAAGTTTGCATGACATCACTAGTACACTATCTTTGCTAGAAGAAAAAAAATACACACTATAGTAATGATGCTTCTTCTGAAGAGTGTATTAGTGAGTCATACAAAACCTCCCTGCCTGCCTCCCCTTCTAGAACCTTAAGATAAAAGGGTTCCTAAGAATAAATCAAAATTTGTTTTATTACGTGAGGATTTTAAAGTTTCAAATGTTGCAGTTTTACAATTTTCATATGGGATTTTAATTCTTTATTCCATTTACATTTTGTAAGAATTCTTAGCATAGGCTAGTCAGGTGATCACTTCTCTCTGCTGGTCTTCAGGTTTAGATCTGCCATTTGAATGTTAGGAGAAGTGTGACCACACTACTGAGTTTGAACTTTAACATTCTAAAGTTCCATCTCTAGGGCAACAACTCAGGTTTGAGATCCATCTCTAGGGCAACAACTCAGGTCTGAGATAATGTAATTTTGTTTGACTCACAAACACATCCTCTAGAATAAACATCATTACTATGGTAAGCAATTTTTTTCCTCCATCCCCTCTCATTCTTCATGCCCCTCTCCCTCCCCAACCTTTTTTTTCACCTTCTTGGCAGGTTGAGTGCCCTGTTGCCTGGACTGCCCCATCAACCCCAGTCACTTGTTTCCCCTCTTAACTTGACAAGTCAGATGCTGATACCTGTTGCTGGAATCCACTGGTGATGGTGCTCCCTAATGACTGTCTGCTACCTCCATTCTCCACTCTGATCCATCACCCATCTCTACCACTTGACAGTGTCAACTTCTCTGTGGCCGCAGAGGTATCCCCCCCAACAGGCAGGATGACACACATCAGAAAACCCTGGCAGCATAAAAGGTATGCTTCTCTCTCAGTGTCCTAGAAGCTAGCCTCAATTCACCCCTGCCTCTGCTCACCCCTGCCTCTGCTTCTCTTTGAAATACCACCCTGCTGCCACCCCTCTATCCCGTGCCTCCGTGGTCAGCTAGTAGCCATTCCAGACCAGTAAAATGACTCTCCAGAGCAGTGAGCCACTTTCAGCAACTGCACATGTATCTCATACCGGGGTAACCTGGGATTAATCTGTAGGAGGCTTCTCTGTGGTGAATGGCCAGTCCAGAAACATAAGTATTAATTTTTTTCAATGTGGCAGTCTGCCTGTCAATTGACTTTTCATCACCCTGGATAATTTTTTTTCCACAGAGCTGTTTCACTTCCTCTGCCATATGTCCAATTTTCAGGTCTTGGCACACATCACCATAGTGGAACCCCCAGCCCAATCTACTGCTAACTTCATTATCTCTCTGGTGGAGGGTCCATGGTGTGGGACTCAAGAGTGCCACCAGTAGTCATCCCTACGGTGGCATGGTTTTTTTAATTTTCTTCCTTCCTTACATTAGGCTGCCCACCAATTGCATCTTTAAGAAATTATTCTGAACACTTCCCAAATCGTAACAGGTATTGTTCTTCAACTGGAGGAAAAACATACGATTAGGGCAGTTATTACAAGGAGGGCTTAAAGTGTGAGTTTATTCATCATTCTAACAGGTTTACATTTTTTATTCAATGAAGGAAGACAACTCAAATACAACAGGATACAATCCATATGGGGTACACAGCATCACAGAACAGCTGGAAAACCCTTTGGTAAGGAATCTGAACTTTAAACATATTACTGAAATTTGTCTTTATCAAATAGGCCCTCCGAAATGCAATATCTCATTGTCAGTGTTGTTCAGCCAATGGTGATACATTTAAAATCCAAGCATTGCAACTGAGTTGAGCTGTTCTTGAATTGAAAACATCACAACTCTCCAACAATAAGCAGTTCTCATTCATTAGCACTATCTGAAGGTTTCACACTCCTGCATACAGACTCAGAATGAAGTGTAATGGAATGCTAGACACAACTTGCTCATACTCTTTCCAACTTCAGCACTGATGCTCTGAGGCAGAAAGCAGTGCAAAGGAAAAGTTTAGTTATTTACAGTACCAGTAACAGTAGATCTTTGAGAGAATCTCCTCTATAGAGCCACACATATTGAACTGCATGCCATCAGCAACAGGACCACCCAGAAAGTTTTACTTGGCTGGGGCCACCCACGTTGATGCACATTGGCTGTGCCTGTATAATGTGTATGGTCCCATGCCTCCCCAGTTTCCCACAACAGAAAAACTCAAGAGTTATACAAGTGAAATAGAAATGATAAACCAAAACCCAAACAGGCCAACAGGAGAAGCAGAGGAAAACAAAGGGACCCCATCAAGGGAGCAGCAGGGAGAAGGCCAAACATGCAACAACTGGCAGTTCTTTAACAGTATTCCACCTGAAAATACAGAAGGGGTAGGTGGGTGGGAGAGCTGTGGCTCTGAGGAGGAGATTCTCTAGCTACTGTTACTAGCAAGTAAAGTCAATGCCTGTAGATCAGAAACTCTCCAAGCTGAAGTGATAGACACCAGAAAACACATTTTCCATGAGAGAAAATGCAGCTCACAGGTGTGAGTCAGTTTGAAAGGAGCATGAGTAAGGACTCAGATCCAGACCAAGGTTGCAGACTGGAACCAGGCCGTGCACTGGGGCATGCTGATGCCTGAGCGTTTTTAATAATTTGCAGGACACCTCCAACTGTGCCACAGGTGTGCCCTCTAAGAGGTCATAAAAGGCAGAAATGGCTGTCACAGATTGATCCTCCCACAACTCAGTTCCCAGTTCACTACCAGCTTTTGAGGACCCTCAGTTTGCTGCCATCACCCAGCTTGACTCTTGCTTGGGGTGTCTTTAGGTTCACATCCCACCACTAGCCACTGTTCACACAGTACAGTGGCTTTTCCCACAGATAAAGGACCCACCCCTACAGTCACAGCTGGGAACACTCTTTTGCCTGCCCTGTATTAGCAGAGATGTGCTTAGGACAGTTTAGTGAGCTGCCTTGTCAGAGATGGATCACAGACTTGCCAGTTACATCAGATCATCTGTACCCTTACAAGTACAGTCACAAAGAGCATGAGATATATAAAATAATATTTAATATTCCACAATATTTACAAATGGTACAGGATTTTACACACCAAAGTATGTGGAGAATACAGTAAAACTACAGAAATGGAAACAAATTAAACTTTTGCACAGGCAGAATGAGACAGAATAAAACTCACTAGTTTCTAAACTAGCTTCCAAGTAAACAGTTTAAGTTTACTCCAACAGGAATCTCTTAAGTCATAGCAGATACTGACTGAAAGATGTTATCAGGTCAGTTCTTGGTGCGATTCAAACATACCTTCCTTTGTCACATATGGCACACCACCCCACAAGGGACCCATCTGGCCTACCCTGGCTGTTTATACATAAACACAAAGGTCCTTTCAGATAACCCGATGTCTATTTTCTGGTGAGATCAATGGGTTATTTGCCTTTAGGCCAATGACAACAAGCAGAATACAATTTCAGTTTCCTACATACATCCCCCTCTGTTAAAATATTTCACAGAGAAATAAAAAAAACATATTGCATTGGCATCAGATGCTGCAAGATATACCATCACCAAAGAATACCGAAGGCTCAAGGTCGACTGGGAAAGAAGTAGAACAAAATCTGCTGGACTGAACAAGAAAAGGGATCCAGGGAGTGAGAGGCACACCAAATACTGAAACGTTTCCATTTCAGGGAATGTGTGTGGTGAGTAGATGGCTTCTCCCACCAACAGAATGTCAGATACAGAGGAGATAAATGCAAATGGGGACAGTTTCACATCTTCAGGAGCCAGGAGTGAAAGTGCAGTGCTAGAAGGTCTTGGTGCAGCAGACTGCTGTGATCCCAAGAAAGAAACCCGGCCTGTAAAGGGAGGGGGACCTAAAGTTCTGATGCTATTAGGGACAGCAGAAGAAAGCAAATTTGTCTGACCCAGAAGGGAAGAAGAGTGGCCTGTTGTGTCCTGAGCTATACTAATATGATCTGGATGAGACAGATTGGAGGGAACATGTAGACGAACCTCTCTGGCTAGTCCTTAGTATGGATGACAATGCAACTCACCAAAAAACTCCAGGCCCTAGAGTGAACAAAAACACTGCAGTTTTATATTGTGTGGGGAGGCAAAAAGGCCAAGCTCCAGTTGATTCCACTGAGCTCAGAGCTCCATAACTACCTCATCCAGCAGCTCCAACTTGTGGGGTAGAACTGACTTGTTGACAGCATCCATCCAAGTGGCCACTATGTTTATGTCATGTGCCAGAGCACACTGCAAAATCTGCATCATTTCTTTGCTGATGGAGCAGGAGTGGGTACATCCTTGGTTGTTGAGGTAGTGCACAACACATTGATTGTCCATCCTCCCAAAAGACAATGGCTCTGCTTGTGTGGGGCAAAGGCTGGGAGACAAAGAAGAACAGTCCTCATCTACTGAATGTTGATGTGGAGAGAGAGCGGTTGGTCAGGATCCTAACAAGCTGGGTCCTAAAGGAATCCAGGCAGGCAATCCAATCCATCCTGGATGCATCCATACTAAGGACTAACTGAGAGAAATGACAGAGGAATGGGTTCCCCTGTAAGAGATAAGAGCAGTGTTGTCACCAACAAAGATTGCTTCGTAACAGTGACGTGACATGAAGTGGAGCATGGCCAGTCAGTGCCAAGGTGGCTGACTAATTTTATTTATTTATTTAGTTATTTAAAAGTTTGGTAACCAGGAAAAGGCACACTGAGCCAAAGCTTGTTTCCAAGTGCAACCTGGAGGAAGGGGAAAACTGGAACAAAACAGCAGCAATTACACTATAATGAATCAACATCAACAGTTTTAAACTGCAATAATACAGTGGAAGCATAAAAACAGTGAAATAAATGCCCAGGGGTATAAAGGTAGCATTATTATAAATAGTGTCAAATAAAGATTTCCAAAAGGTGCATGGGGGGGGTGAGATCACGAGGCCCTCGGAGTGGGGAGTGTGAGGGAGCAAATAGGTAAAGGGTGGGACAGCAGTGGGGAGAAAGGAGGGGTAGACCTGCAGGGGGGAGAGAGAGAAGGGGAGAGGGTTTGGGGGTTGGGGAGAGACAGAAGCAAGTAGGGGGAGGTTGGCTTCAGTGAACGTTTTAGGGATAGTAGGGAAGGTGCATGGCAAAGAAGAGGAGGGAGCCAGTTCCATAAGGAGCGGAGATGATAAGAGAAGACTGCTAGACTGGCACTAGAGTGGGGGTAGGGAATCGAGAAGGAATGGGAGTCTCTGGAATGAAGGGGGTAGGAGGAGGAGGAGGCAGAAAAGGGGGAGCGTAGAGAGGATTGGTGGGGGGGTGGAGGTGAACCAGTAGTTTCCAGTGAGGGAGGAGCAGTGGGAAAGATGACATGAGGGTAATGGGGCGATAGCGAGAATGGAATAAAAGGAGCAGTGATACATGTGGGGAGGGGAGTTAGTAGCAAAATAACAGAAGGCATTAAAGAGGGTGTCCAGCCTAGGGAGTGTGGAGGAAGGGGGCTGCACTGTAGACTACATCAGCATAGTCAAAAATTGGGATGATCATTTTGACATGTAGGTCCTTGTGTATGGCAGTGAAGAAACAGTCCTTGTTTTGGTAACTCTCCAGCTCCCTACTTGAGTTGTGTTATCCCTTGAATCAAAATCAGCACTTCAATTAAATTTTTTTTTAATTTGCAACAGTGAAGTGTACTGAACCTATCCATACTGTTATTTCACTCTGGTGCAGCTTCTAGGCCAGGTACTCGTTGACAGTATTATCATTAAAGTCTCCTGACAACTGTAGCCCTCTTCAGCTCCTATGCAGCCTAATACAGCATGATCATGTGACCTGCCAAAATGGCAAACCCTGCTACCACTCTAATGGAATTGGTGCACATCACCACCATGCTGTCCCAACTGCTAAGGGACATGGTGGAACTGAAAGATACTACAGCCCAAATCAAATAGGCTTTACCAAGGGAACTGTCACAACTACTGAACAGAGACTCATTCAGGTGGAAGATGCGGGAACAGTACAAAGCCCAACTCTACCAAAGTGAATATCTTTTAACTACCTGATGCTGAAGTGGACAACTTGGAATATTGATCTCGCCACAGAAATATGAGATTTATGAGCTTCTCAGAAGTACCTAAAGGGCCTGATGTTACCTATTTTCTTCAGCGGGCCATACCAGCAATGGTCAATGCACCTCACAGCCCTCAGCTGGAGCCTAAATGAGTGCATGGATCACTAGCACCCAAGCCTCAACTGGGCGACCACCTGAGTCCAACCCTCTGCAAAAGTTTTGTGATACCTTGTAAAGGAGACCATGATAAGTCTGGCAAGGGAATGCGGCCCTCTGAAATGGGAAGGCCACGTCATTCAAGTTTTTCAGGACTTTTCAATTGAACTCTCCCAGAAGCACAGGGTCTATACTGGGACCTGGAGAAAGCTCTCACAAATCGGAGTGCCTTGCTCACTTAGATATCCTACAGTCCTCCAGGTCACTGCAGATGGCATGCAGTATAACGTTCGATCCCAGAAGAGGCAGAAGGTTTCATTTCTTTCACCTGACCTGATTACAATTTGTCAGATGGGGGATCTGACACAGGCCAACATGACCAGAATGCCTTCAAGCTTATGGATACATCTGGCTGCAAGCGTCAACTTACCAGAAATGGGCTGGATGAAGACAAAAAGCAAGAGCAACTTTGCCTCACAGCCCACCAGACACTGTTTGCAAGGCAGAAAACAGCCCTCTCTCACCAGTGTCCTTGAGTAGCTCCTGGCCTACTTGCCACTAAAAACTCAGAATAGGTTTGCAGCACAGCGCTCCAGCTCACCACCACCAGAAGAGACCCCGACACCACCCATGGACACTGATTTCCAACCACAAGCTACTCCAGCTCTGCTGCCTGGGATTCTAGGATCCACTTCATGGGCTGAACTTGTGGCTTCTCCACTAACTGACCAGCCATCAGGATCTGCTGCCCTTTGGACCTCAGCCCCTCCACTACTGCAAAGATCACCCAACAAACCAACGGAGTGAAGCACAAAGTCTTTGGATTTGTAAGTACCTTGCCTATGGCTTCTGGAGGGGTAGAAGCACTACTACAAATCTGATTTGCTTCTATGAAAAAATAAGCAATCTACTGGATAAGTCAACACCTTGTGACGTTGTTTATATAAACTTTAGCAAGGTGTTTGATTTAATGCTACACTGGGCCCTGGTAGAAAAACTCTCCAAGTATGAATTTAATAACCAAATCACAAATTGGATCTCAAACTGGCTGACAAGCAGATCACAGAGAATGATCATAAATAGCTGTGAGTCTGACTTGGGCAAGGTGACTAGTGGTGTCCCTCAGGGATCCGTATTGGGGCCAGCACTGTTCCAGATTTTCATATCTGATTTAACTGAGGACATACTTAATTGGACAGTTAAATTTGCAGATGATACAAAATTGGATGGTCCATGTTTCACACAGACTGATGCTGAAGCCATGCAAAGCGACTTGGATAAAATAACAGCTTGGGTTAACAAATGTGACATGAAATTGGCTGGCAGTACAGCCTAGAGGTTAGAGTAACGAGCTGTGAATGAGCTCGTAGCAGACCAGACCTGGGTTTGAGTCTCACAACTTCCATTTGCATACTGTGCGACTCTGAGCAAGCCACTTAACCGCCCAGTGCTCCCAGGTCACCCCTGAAAACAGGCACTTGTGCCTAGTGGGCCTTCCCCGATTACCAAAAACTAGAATAAAATAAATAAATTGAGCATTGGGAGGCAGTATAGTGCAGTGGTTTAAGGCTCTGAGCTGCAAATCTGGAGACCTGGGTTTGAATCCCACAGCCCCCACTTACATACTGTGTGATCCTGAGCAGGTCACTTAGCTTCCCTGTGCTCCCAGGTCATACCTGTAAACAAGCTTTCAGCTTAGTGTGCCACTCGTGGCTAAACAATTGAAAAAAAAAAAACATGGGCAAATGTAGGGTGGTTCACTTGGAGAAGAAAAAATCAAAGACACATGTATTTTCTGAATGGGAAAGAACTATTAACAACAGAAAATGAAAAAGATTTAGATATTTGTATTTCCCGTGACTTTGAATCCATCCAGTAAGTAAACCAAACTATGAATAGATCCAGAAAAGTGATATGGTCAATTAAGAAAAACATTGTTTCTAAAATTGAAAGGGTACTTATGCCATTATATAGGTCCCATATTAGACCCCACATGGAACATGCTTCCCAGCTCTGGTGCCCCTTTAAGAAGTCAGAAGGGAAAACACTAGACAGCATACAGTGGAGATTCACAAATAATATAACTCACTTAAAAAGCTATACATATGAGGAAAGATTACTCCATTTGAACTTAATGTCATTAGAGACAATGAGAATGAGAGGTGACTTATTATTTCTGTTTAACATCGTAATTGCCCCATACCTTATGGTAGAAATGGGAATAGATTTTAAATCTACAGACAGGGAACCAGAGATCACCAATTACAGTTAATGGGTAGAGCATGTAGGACGAATAAAAGGCAATATTTTTATATGCTATGAGTTGTCAACCTATGGAACATGCTACCTATTGATGTAGTTATTAAGTTATTAGTAAAACTATAAACAATTAGTCCAGACTGGATAGGTACATACTAACGGTGGGGGCAAACTAAATTACTATGACAACTGAATTCTATAGGAGCTTGCATGAGCACATCACCTTTTGGCTCCTTTCTGCCTTAGTATGATCCCTTAGTATGAGCCCTATGTAATATCATACATTTCCTGTCTATGCCAGCTCCACGGTTCTCTCCCCTACTAGATAAGCATGTTGCTCTAAACCCTCTCCTCCAGCTCTCACTCAAAGAAGAGTGCTTTAAACCTACATTTTTAAAACCTCAACTATGACAAACTGACCTGCAGTGTAGGAAGGGAATGTGTGCATTGATATGCAGAATAGCACCATTTTCTTTCACTGCTTTGGAGCCATAACCATTTTCATCGTGCTCTAATTGTAAATTGCTAGACCCCCCCCCCGGCAGTCAATCCATTGGGTTATGCTATGAAATAATTAAATGTGGTATTTCTTGGAATCTGTTCGCTCAGGGTCCTACAGTTGTTGAACCCCGGACTAGTGCTGCACCTATTCAGTGACTTTTATATTTGTGGCAGCATCACTCCTTAAGAACTCTTGTTTTTTTTCCCCTTGCATGAGACTGTCATCTCCCAAAAAACACTGGTGACTTTTTCAACAAAAATTAAAGTTGCTTGGCATGGCGGAGTGGACTATCAGTGATACACTTGCAACATTGCCTTACTGTGGAATTCTATGGCACTGTCTAGTGTACATGCGTCAGTGGCCTAGAACACATGGACAGACTGTCTTATCGAACCTTCAAACTGAACACCAAACAGACTTGACCTCTTGGTCAGCATATCCTTTTAAGGCCAAAAAACCCTGCTGCTGGGACTTGGTTTTTAATAATATGTAAATATTTGGGAATGTACTTCCTGGTTCCATAAATGTTGCAACCACCCCCTTTCCAGATACAGTACAGAGCAGACCCCCCCCCCATAGTACTGTTTTTTATTTCCAGCTGTTCCTCCCTGGCATACCATACAGATAGTGCAAGTGTAACACTACACATCAATATGCAGATAAAGACACTAGATGCCTGATGGAAACCAGATATCCTCCTTCCTCTCCTTTACCTGCCCCCAAATATGGCCAGGCCTCACCTCAAATCTCAGGAGCTTCTCTTTAGCATCACTGTCTAGGAAGTGCACTTTTACAATATGGTGATCAACTTTGCCAAAAGTGCAAAATCATGCACCTAGGGCATAAGAAACCGAGAACTGAGTATAGGATGGGGAGGTACTGTCAGTCACTAAACAGAAGAGAGACCTTGGAGTTATCATAGCTGATGAACTCAAAGTGGCTGGGCAGTGTGACAAAGCAGCAGGTAGGGTCAGTGGGATGCTGGGATGCTTAGGGAGAAGTATCTCCAGCAGGCAGAGGGAGGTGATGTTTCCAATACTGCTCATTGGTGAGACCCCACCTGGAGTACTGCATCCAGTTCTGGACATGATAGAGTGGAGGTAGTCCAGAGGAGGGCAACTAAAATCATGCAGGGGTTGCACCAAAAGCCTTACATGGAGAGACTGAGGGATCTTGACATGTATACACTGGAATAAAGGAGGGCGAGAGGGAACATGATAGAGACCTACACGTACCTCATGGGGTGAGTAGGATGCAGGAGGGGAGTCTCTTTAAAATGAGGAATAGCACCACTATTGGAGGGTATTCAATGAAATTTGTGGGGAAGGGGGTCTAGGAGGGATGTGAGACAGTACTACTTCACTGATGGATGCCTGGGATAGACTGCTAATAGAACTGGTGGAGGTGAATACAGTAGGGGACTACAAGCATGCATGGGATAGACATAGGGGAATATTAAGAAATGGGCAGGGAGGAGGGTGGGTCGCCGGAGACCAGTTAGAGTCTGTGAAGACAGACTAGGCAGGGGCCATCTGCGCTGCTGGGTGGACTAAGCATTCCTTTTCTGAAAACAAATTCTGTGTTTCTCTGTTTCAGTACACTGCTGCAAGTTCCCTGCTCCTGGTTTCAGCCTTTATTATTGCCTACCTCACAAGTTAAGAGGCAGACAGTATTAAGTCATAAAGCTATCCTTAAACCCACTTCCATGAGAGATTGTGGGCTCCCCTTGGATAGTCGTAGGAGCTGTGTGGAGAAAATCACACACCTAAGTCAACACCTTGACAACCTAGACTGCAGAATTTAGACTACATGCTGCTGGATACATCCCACACTCTCAGCAGCTCTCAGACTAATTAAGACATGGTCCTGATCAAACTTGTTTCTAAAGTAAAGCTGGCAGCCACTGCCCCCTCAGATGTTTTCATTACCCTTCCACCCTGTGCTCAGGTAGAGGATCCTATCCTGATGCCCTCTCTGTATTCCTTTCCTCCACCTCCAGAAAACCCTCCACTAAGAAAACATATGTCTCTAAATGGAAAATATTTTCCTTCTGGTGCCAGGGCAGAGGCCTGGATCATTCTCAAGCTAACATTTCTTTTGTCTTGGACTATATGGCTCATTTGCACTCCACAGGTTTAACTATTTCCACTCTGAGGGTGCAGTTAGCAGCTGTTTCAGCTTATTTATCAGCAGGAAAAGCTTCTTCCTCCTCTTTGGCTTCAAAGCCAATGTTCAAAAAATTCTCTAAAGGGCTGTTACACTTACGCCCACCACACAGGGAGCCCACACCCATGTAGGATTTGAATATTTGCATTGCTCAGCTCATGCAACCCCCATTTGAACTCATGTTATCAGCAGACCTGAAATATGTGACTTGGAAAACTGTCTTTCTGGTTGCCATTACCTCTGCCAGGAGGATCAGTGAACTCCAGGCTTTATCCACAGAGCCAGGATATATCGCAGTTCATAGGGACAAGATAGTCCTTAGAACTAACAGAAAGTTTTTGCCTAAGGTGGTATCAGATTTCCACCTTAACCAGTCAATTACCTTGACAGTCTTCTTTACAGGTCATTCCATTTCAGGTGAACGTAGGCTGCACAGCCTTGATGAAAAGAGGGCAGTCAGTTACTATCTTGACCACACAAAGGGCCACAGACCGAACCAAACCCAGCTCTTCCTTACCTTTGGAGACGTAGGGAAAGGAAAACCTACCACAAAATGATTCATTGCCAGATGGATTGTAACCTGTATCCAGTTCTGTTATAGCAAGGAGGTAAAGAACCACCTGCAGGCCTCAGGGCCCATTCAACTAGGGGTACTGCAGCCTCCTAGCAGCTGCTAGGGACATTCCCCTAGTAGATATCTGCAAAGCTGCAACTTGGAAAACAATCCACACATTTACAAAGCATTATTGTTTGGACGTCCATACCAGAGGTGATGCCAGGTTTGGCACAGCAGTCCTGCAGAGCCTGTTTCCTAAATAGGTTATATGCCCACCTCCAAAGGCACAGTTTGGTAATCTGCATTAGTCAGAATACAATAAGATTTCCTGGGGTTTGAAGAAACAATTACTCACCTTAGTAATCTTGTTTCTTCTAAGGGAATTTTACTGTATTCTGAGCTCCCTCCCTTTCTCCCCCCTTCACGTACCTATGGTCACTGCATTACAGCTGTGCTACAGTTGTTGCAAACCTGGGGAGCATATATTGTTTCTTTTTTGGGCATCTGTGACTTGAGTCTTCTGGGATGCTTTGGGTTCTTTGGGAGTATTTGAAATGGGTAATTCCCACATAATTTTCTCCTGCCATTTCTGATGCAGGGAGTTCTTATTATTGTTAATATTATTACTATTTTTATTATTATTATTATCCTCCATTAAGAGGAAACTGCTTAGTGCATGCTTCACAAGAATCTGATGGTTAAAGATTATTTACCAGGGACAGTGGTTTGAAAACCGAGCTCGAGCCTAGCATTCCATCATTTGCAAAGGTTCTATTAACCATTTCAGCTCCGGGGCAGTCCTATGGTGAGACCATACTGCATTAGTCAGAATACAACAATATTCCCTTAGAAGAAACAAGATTACCGAGTAATTGTTTCTTCCAGTTCATCTGTCAGCTGATCCCACTGAAACTTGAGTGTCTATTGTGGGGTTTGCATATGAAGCCCAGCTAAAGGCATTTGTCACTATGGCAGCAGCCATCAGTCCCAGGAGATGCAAACTTGACCTGGGAGATATGTAGTGGCTCCTGTGAACTAAGTGCATCTGAGCAATAAGGATGCCTGACCTGAGGCAGGAAGGCACATTCCTTCTCTGTGACAGAGATCTCCTGTCCATTTTAGGATTAGGAGGTATCTGATAGAAAACCCCTTGTTCCTGTCTTATAGAGGAACCTGTTCGATAGCACATTTTTGAAACAGGTTCTGGACTTCCTCTTTCAGAAGGGACAAATGGCCAAGAGGATAAGAGGAAGAGGATGATCCTGAGCGGTATCTAATAATTCCAGCGCATGCCCCATTGTGATTATTTCCAAAACCCACTTGTCTATAGTGATCTTCCTCTGTTTTTTTTTTACATTTTTTTCCTCCTGGGCACACCAGGGCAGGAACTCTGCTCCGTATCACCCGCCTACAGGCCCAGCCACACCAACCAACCCAAAGATCCCCCATGACTTGCCTCCATGGAGGTTCAGGAAGGGAGCTGTCCCCCCACCAGAGCACAATCCTAATCTGGGGAGGCAGTGGTGACAGACCAGCAGAACGGAGCCAAGGCTACATGAAGTCCCCAGCTGCCATCTTCCTCTTTTCTGGTTGTCCCTCCTCAAGCATGTGCGTATGAAGGCACGTGTATGCCACGCACTCTGGCTGCCTGCCTTCAGCCTGTGTCACCCCCCCAAGCCCCCACCAGGGGGTGATCAACAGGCAGGATGGCAATCCTTCCCTCCCTGAGAAAGGAGAGCAGTTCTGTAGATGCTTGATCCTTCTCTTGCTCCTGCCAACCCCGAATGACCTGGTCTTGTTCCTGAACCCGGGTCACTGGCATAGCATAAGGTGTGGTGTCCAGTGCCTCAACCTCCAGTGCCACCAGGCCAGCAATCCCTCTACTGTTTTAAATGCAGGGAGAGCGTTCCCCCAGACTCACCCTGGAGGCAGTACCGGGGGGGGGGGGGAGACAGAAAGAGTCAGATGGAACCAGGGACAGCAGGCCCACTGGAACTGATACCTCTAGGTGCTTTGGCATAGGCTCAAGGGGGAGGGCACCTGGGAGAGGAACACCACCTCTACCACAGCTCTGCTGACAGTATGTATGGCTACCCTGGGCAACAGGCCTACAAAAAAAATCACGTACCACACTCTCTAGTGGGTGTGGGGTAAAGGGATTTAACATACCTTAAAGTCATCTTACAGGACTAAAGGCTATGAAGTGGATCTTTGACATCACTTCCAAACAGTTTGGAGCCCCTAAAAGGAGCATTCAAAACAGTCTGCTGCGCATCAGCAGAAAAACCAACTACTCTGAGCCAGGCATAATGTCTGATGCAAATACCAGAGACTGCAGCCCTGAAAGAGGCATGAAACGCATCATAAGTTGAACATAGCAGATATTTGCCAACTTCAGAACCAGCTGACACGTTTTTTTTAATACTTAAAATTGTAATTAATTTTCTGAAACATGTCACATACAAACTTATGACATACAGAGGAAAGGAACCAATACAGTCGTCAATAGATCTCAATGCATCTATATGCTAAATGATCATATACCTTGTCAAAGTTTAACATCTAGAGGTAAACACTGTATAGGAAAACAAATAAATAAATGAATGTGTCAGACCTGTGAGAGCCACCGCTTCTCCCAACTCCCCCTATGGTGCAAAGGTAGGGTCTTTAGCCATTACATACAACAGCCATCGGTTCCATCTGTTCCTAGCTTTATCAGACTGCTGTCTGAGATAGTAAGTTTTTAGTTCTAGCCTATGAATATTATATACTTGGACTGTTCTCTCCACTAATGTTGGGCATGCTGGTGCAAGCCAATGTTTGGTTATACATTTCATTGCAGTCACTAATAAAACGCCTAGCAAGTATTGTGTGGGGTCCCAATATCCCAGTGGATACAATGAAAAAAGTAACAGGGTGCTAGTAAGTGTCACTCTGAGGTTAAATATATTGTGTATAGCTGTGTTCAGTTCCTGAATAGAGGGACCAGCTTTGGGCAATCCCACATAATATGGAAATGTACTGCCCTGAGCTTGCTACACTTCCTCCAGCACTGGGCTGTGGCTGCTGTTTTTCTATGAACTGTGGTGTAAAAATACCTGACTAGGCATTTCCAATTAAATTACCTCCAGCTCACTGAGGATGTAACTCTATGAGTATGTTTACAGCTAATTTTCCATTGCTCTGGCTCAAAAGGTAGCCCCAGTTCCTGGAACCAGAGCTCAGATGCTTTCAACAAAGGGGTGTGCCTCAATGAGAGGAGGGAAGAATACAGTTGAAATATGAGATGTGAGGCAGAGTTGCCCTGTATTGCTCTGATAACTAGATGCAAGAGAGGATTGTTTGAATCTAATTTAGGGTCACTCTTTTTTTTTTTTTCCGAATTGTATTTTTTGTCTCCCTTTCCTTGAGCCCCACTGAACTCTCTCCGGCGACCGCCAAGTCCTCGATGTCTACCTCCCTGCGTGACTCAACTTCACTCCTCTCCTCCCCGACACTGGGCATTCCCCAGGTCTACCCTCCGGGGAAGTGTCGCCCCCGCCCAGGGCGCTCTTTCTATAAGATTGAGCACCATGCCAGGGAGGAGACAGACAGCGGAGAGAGCAGTGTCTGACTTCGGGGAGTGTGGCCTTGGGTGGGAGGCGCCATCACCAATCGGTGGAAGGAGGGGGTGGTTTTCTTAAGTAAATCCCCTGTGAAGCCCAGCTATCAAGGCAACGTATTGCTCTGGCTCCACCCCCAGGCATACACCATGATGCTGCAGTTGGCCACCTCCAGTCTCTGCCAGAGGTCGCTCCTCGAGCGATCGTTCTCCCCAGGAAGAGAGAACAGTCCTCCGGACGCTCAATCTCTTCCCTCCCAGCTGACCCTTGGTGACCCAGGCTCGCGCCTGAACCCAGGTCACTGGCATGGCGCGAGGTGTGGCATCCAGTGCCTCAGCCCTGAGCGCTACTGGGCTGGCCAAGGGTCACTCCTTAACTGAGTCAGATATGCCCTTGCCTGAAAATACGAACATACGAAATTACCAGCAGAAAGAGGCCTTATTTGTCTATCAAGTCTGCTAGAATGTGCAGCTCAGTCTAGTTCTCTAGAGCTGTTCCCCATTCCATCCAGTAGTCCTCCTCCCCCTGGTTTTCTACCCCCTTCCGCCAACCATTCTAATTCTTTTTGTCCTGTCCTACCCCACCCCCGAAACTTCCCACTGTTTTAGCTGATATCACCTCTTCTGGTAGCTCATTCCACCTGGACACCACCCTTTCTGTAAAAAGTGCCTCCTCAATTCCTTCTTAAATCTGACCCCCACTAGTTTCAGATTATGCTCCCTTATTATCCTCTCCCCTTTTGAACTGAAGATGTCCTCCATTCCAACTCTGTTTATACCCTTCAGGTACCTGAAGGTTTCTATCATATCCCCTCTTTCTCTTCTGTCTTCCAGGGAATACATATTGCGCTCCCATGGCATCACATCATATGGTATGTCCCCCATGCCTCGGATCATCTTAGTCGCCCTTCGCTGAACCCCCTCCAGTAGCCTGATGTCCTTCTTTAACTCATTCAGGCCTAGATACATCTGTAGGTGGCGTCTGAAAGCATAGCCTCTCAGGCCAGTAACACCTGTAGACGTACTCAGCTGACTTTCACTCAGGCCAGGAAACGTCTGAGGAAGTCAGCAGTTTTTACCTAAATATTAAACAAACCGAATTGCTTAGAATCGATTGCATAGCACCATTAGAAAGGTGATTTTGCCGCTGATACTTTGTGTCTATCATGTACACTTTAGGAGTTATTCGCATTTGTTTAAGGTATGGTGTGCATGGCTGACATTTGTCTCTCAAGCCTCACCTAAGCACCTTGAACAAATCTGAAAAAAAAACCAGTTGTTTTGTATTTCAGCTAGTATAAAATAAAAACTAAATGGATTACAATTGATTGCATAGCACCATTAGAAAGGTAATTTTGTGCTGAACAATTCTGCCACTGGTATTTTATGTCTACCACGTATACTTTAGGAGTTATTCACATTTGTTTAAGGTATGGTGTGCATGGCTGACATTTGCCTCTGAAGCCTCACCTAAGCACTTTGAAAAAAATCTGAAAAAAAAAAACACAGTTTGGTATTTCAGCTAGTATAAAATAAAAACCAAATTGGTTACAATTGATTGCATAGCACCATCAGAAAGGTAATGTTGTGCTGAACAACTTTGCCACTCGTACTTTGTGTGAAGCACTTATGGTTTAAGAGGTATTCACATTTGTTTGTGGCATGCTGATTATGGCTTGATTTTACTTAGAAAGGCCCAGGATGCAGTGTTACAAGTATACAGGACACAAGTGGTGGAAGTCTCAAAGAGCTCTTGTGGTGCGAATGAGTTAAATAAGGGCACCAGAACTGTACACTGTACTCCCAGCGTGGCCTCACCAGTGACCTGTGCAGTGGTAGAATAACTTCCTCTCTCCTGGAGGTGATTCCCCTGGTGATGCAGCCCAGCACTTTATTTTCTTTGGCTGCTGCCTTATGGCACTATACAGAGTGTTTCATGTTGCCCCTGACTATCACCCCAGATCCCTTTCCTTCTCTGAGATGGTCACCTGTACGCTCCCCAGACAGTAGCTGGTCCCTGGATTCCTAGCTCCCAGATGCATGACCTTGCATTTCTTAGCATTGAATCCCAACTGCCAGATGCACAACCACTAGCTTAGTCAGATCTTTACTGAGCTCCTGTCTCCCCTCCTCTGTGTCCACCCTCCCACAGAACTTAGTATCGTTTGCAAAAAAGCAGATTTTACTTTTGACCCCATCTGCTATATCACCAATAAAGATGTTGAATAGCACCAGTCTGAGTAGAGCCCTGTGGGACCCTGCTGGTTATAGGTCTAGATTTGGAGAGTACCACCCCTACCACCACTCTCTGGTTCCTGTCATGTAGCCCGCTCCTGACCCACCCCAGCAGCTTGCCCCCAATTCCTAGGTTACTCAGCTTGCTGATCAACCTGCCATGCAACACAGAGTTGAATGCTTTGCTGAAGTCCAGGTATAGGACATCCACTGCCTGACCCTTAACGACCTTGTGACCCAGTCATAAGAGTCTATCATGTTTGTTTGGCAGGATCTCTCCCTGACAAACCCATGCTGCCTATCATCCTGGAGGCCATTTACCTCTAGGAAGGTCACCAGCCTTTCCTTTAGAATGGTCTCCTTTAACTTACCTACTATGGACGTTAGGCTGCCTGGCCTGTAAGTCACCTTGCTCATCTCTGGAACCTCCCTTGTGGAGTGGCACCACATGTGCTGTCCTCCAGTCCTGTGGCACACACCCCTTCTCCAATGAGTTATTTAATAGGTCCACCAGTGGGACAGCCAGTACTTCCACCAGTTCTCTCAGGACCCTCTGGTGCACTCCATCCAGTCCAGGTGCCTTGTCCACCCAAAGGGCCCTAAGACCCTTGAAGACCATGTCCATCCCAATCTTCCCATCAACTTCATTCCCACCACTCAGTCTTCCCTTAATTTTCCCCTAAGGCATTGGTCCGCACTCTTCCCTAATGAAGACAGTGCCAAAGTACTCATTTAGTGCCTCTGCCTGATTCTCACGATTTTCTACCCATCCCCTTCCCACTTTATCCTGACGATCCTATCCCTGCTATTTCTTCTCTCCTTTATGTATCTAAAGACGCCCTTTTCCCCTTCCTAGATCCCCTGTGCCAGCCTTAGTTCTTTTGCAGCTTTAGCTGCCTGGACCACTCACCCTGCCTCTAGAACTTTCTCTGAGTAGTCCTCCCTGTCCTCCTCCCTCAAGGTACGCTTGTGCTTCTGGAAGTCTGCCCTCTTCTCCTTCATCTTCTCTGCCACTTTCCTGTTGAACCAGCTAGGTCTCTTGGTCCTGGAATTCTTATTATAAGTCTTCATACAAATGTTTGTGGCCTCATTTAACCCCACTTTAATGACGGACCATTCCTGCTCCGCATCCATCTCCAGCCTGAGCTTTGCAAGGTACTTATTAGTATGTCCCCGATCCTACCAAAGTCCACTTTCTTGAAGTCCATCACTTTCATTTTGGTCTTGGCTGCTTTTTTTCCCATATTGATGTAAAATCACACCATGCAGTGGTCACTGCCTGCAAGAGGGTCCCTCACTTCTACCTTCTGGACTAGTTCACCATCTGACAACACTGGGTCCAGTATGGCCACAGGCCTCCTCCCTGGTTGGCTCTGTAACCCCCTGCACCAGCAAACACTACTGGAAAGCATCCAGGAGGACCTGTTCCCTGGAACAGGAGGTGGACAGGGTGCTCCAATCCAAACCAGGTAGGTTGAAGTCACCAGTTATGACTATGTTACCTCTCCTTTCTACCTTCCTGATATGGTCCCCTAGCTTCCTGTCAAGCTCCACATCCTGTTAGGGTGGTCTGTATACCACTCCTAGAGCATTACCCATAAGGCTTGTGTCCCGCCCTCTTCCTCCTTGTTTAGTGTCTGCTGCATGGCAGAGACAATTAGGCCCAGCTAACTTCCACACTTCTACGGCCAGATGGGTCCTCTGGAAATCAGCTTTGTGTCTTTCCACCTTGATGCCTTTCTCTAGCAATGCCTTTTCTGCAACCTCTATCATCTTGAATGTTTGGCGGCCCTCTGGGAAAGAGACTACCAGATATGCCGGGAAGGGGGTCTTGAACTTAAGCTGATTTTGTCTCAAAGCCTGTAGAATTGGTATGCACATTCTTCTTGGCTTCAGATATGAACATATGTATCTGCCAACAGAAACAGGCCTTATGGTCTATCAAGTTAGTCTGCTTAAATGCGCAGCTAGCACCCTTATATTGCAGCTGCCCTACCCTCCTCTCCCCCCCTCATCTTCACCCCCCTCTCGCACCCTGTCCCATGCCCTTTTAAAACTGCCCACTGTACTACAGGATACCACCTTGGGTAGAGTGTTTCATTTCTCCACCACCTTCTCTGTGAAAAAATGCGTTGTTGTCTCTCTCTGATATCTTCCACCCAGGGCCAGATTAAGGTAACCTGGGGCCCTAGGCTCAAGAGAAATTTGGGACACCATCTTGCTGTGACCATGCCCCTGTGCCACAAAGGGACCCTGTCACAGACTGTAAGGCACCTTGGGCATCCACTTACATACAAACGGTATCCCATGTTAGGACACAGTTTGTAAGTAAAGAGATATGGGCAACAGAATACAAATCAAAATTCCTAACCTTCTGTTCCCCCTCTCTCAATTCTTAAAATCACACTAGCGATAGTGCACACCATTCCCTCCTTTCCCTTTTCCCCAAGTGTCACATACTGTTTGATTTCAGTCTGAAAATCTACAGTGCACCCTTGACTAGCCAGCCTTTTTCATACAAGCAAAATTGGGTTGATAGTCAAGGGTGTGAGATAATAAGGAGCAATGCATTAGCTATCATTTTGTGCATACATTTGGTGGGTGATCGATGGATCCCTGTATGTACAAGACTACTTTTGGCTTACATGATTGCCACCTTTCTTATGCTACTTAACTTACTGCAAGTATAGCCTTACTTTCTGATACAGCCCCACCTACAAAACCACAGGAATTAGAGGTTGTAGTGAAGTTTCATGTGAAAACGGCACTGAAAAAATGACACCAACAAAAAACAGTGAGCCAAAAACAGCAAGGAAAACAGCGCAGAGCACTACAGCATGCTCCCAAATCAGCACTGCTCACTTACTTTTTCTGTTTCCGCACCCCTCCCCCATTATTAATATAACAATCACTGGGGGGATGACAATGAGGTACAGGGAATAATCTCGCTAGGGGGCTACTCCACAGGGGGACACAAGTTGGAGGGGGACCTGTAAGGGGGGAGACAAAGTCTAGAGGGCTTGCAGAACAAGAGTGGAAGAGGAAAAAAACCTTGAACAAAAAAAAAAGAATCTTCCCAAAGCCAGTCCCAAGCCCAAGTCTACCAGCCACACAGACAGTGACTGTAACCACTATACCAGATGGCCAGCTTGGAACTGGCCTGATGAAGAAATGCCTATCTACTTCAAGCAATAACTACACCCTACTGAAATGAAAGCACAACTTACAATGTGCTCTTAATAGCACATAGCCAATTTCCCAATTGCTATTGTTATCTCACCAAAATTGACTCAATGTAATGGAGTCACTGTATTCACGGGATACCTTGTAGTGCTATAGATAGACTTATAATGGTATGGGTTAGTGGTAACCTTCAGATGCTGTCTGTTTACTTTGCAGGCTATTGTACAAAATTGAGGGGTAGTGCTGTATGTATACAGCTCCACAACATCTACAGTTGCCTGCAAATTAAACAAATATGATATAAAAGCCAGTGCTGCCCCTGACAGCATTGTAAGCCTATTTATAGCACTGTAGCCTATCTGCTACTTTGTGTCAATAAAATGTGGTTTTGTAGGTGGTGTTAAAGATCAGGCTTAGTCATAATATTTGTGAATTGCAATATAGTGTTGCTAACAAACTTAGAAAATTCAGCCACATTTTTTCTAATTTGTCATAACTTTGATGATCATATTCATGACACTCATTGCTCCAACCCAAACTCAACCATCAACCCACCTACTAATTCTCTCTGAGAGGAGAATTGCATTTACAATGATAATCCACTTCCAGTCAAGGAGTGCAAAAGCTAACCAATACATTAGGCAGTATAGCCTAGTGGCTACAGCCCCAAGCCAAAAACCTGGAAAATATGTAGACTCAGAACACTTGGATTAGTGAACCACAACCTCTATCTGCATACTGCATGACCCGGGGCCAGGGCATGTCACAGAACAGCCATGTGCTAATGAGAAGCACCCGGAACTTGGAACAGGCTCTCCAATAATCAGGATTTGCAGGCTCTACAATCCCTCCAGTATGAATGATAGCAGCCCCCTCAAATGCACAAGATGAGGCAAGTAGTGGACAGACTAGTGCAAGAGGCCCCCACTTAAGATTTGTACCAGTCACTCTCCCTATCAGGAACGCCAGCTGTGGGCTAGGGATATTTCTAACCACTTCTTTCCACTGGGGATACCATGGGTTGTTAGAGGAAGCAAAACAAAAGGGCCTGTTTCACCTATGGTTATTCTGACTAGAGCCCCTGAAGCTATCAGCTGCACTTAACACCTAATCAGGGAGGTGTGATTCACATTCAGGCAGAAAAAAAAACAAAGGAAAAGGGCCTGCTTACACCTTAAAGGTTAGTGTGACTGGAGACCCCAGAAGCTATCAGCTATACTTAACACCTAATCAGGGAGGTGAGATTCTCCTCACAGTTCAGCTCTTGTATTGTTTTCTCTTGTATCCTCCCGGGTCGTGCCTGAAAATAGGCATCTCTATGCCTAGTGCACCCACCCGGTCACCAAAAGCAAATAAATAAATAAACAAATCTGTGCTGCTGACTGTCTTGGAGTCAGATTTTTGGGGTAGGGTGGGAAATCACTGTCAAAAAACACTCTGTTGTTTTCAAAGTTCACCTCTTTGAGCCTCCATGCTCTCTTGTCAGCACATCCTCTTTGTCATTAAACTTAAGGAAGGGTACAATGATCGAGCGGTGGTGAGCACCCGACTCTGGTGACTTAGGGCCAAGCATCCAGTGCACCTGCTACAATGCCTCCAGGAAAAAGCAGCCCAGACACTAGTACATGTCCTGTCCCTCTATATTCTTGGTAATATGCAATCCTGAAGCCTAAGGATGCGTAGGCATAAGCATGATGCTTTCACTAATCATTTCAATACATTTTTGGATATATTTCAATCATTTTGAGCCATCTTGGGCTCAGATCAGGAAAATATTGTTGAACTTATAGCCAAATATTCTTTAATGGGTATGGTGTCAAAATTGGTTAACAGCCAGGTAACTTTGGCTGTGCCATGACAGAAAACTGCAGGGCTTCTTGTGGATAACTTCTAACACAAGGTCTGTCAGGTTATTAGCTACATAGAATAAGTAGTGCCCCTCTTGCTGGACCAAAACAACACAATAATGGGTCTCCCCATATAGAAACATAGAAACATAGAATTTGACGGCAGATAAGGACCGCTTGGCCCACCCAGTCTGCCCATTTCCCTACCTGATGGATAAGCTGCAGGTCCTAGTTAACCAGCAGCCTACTTCTTCCTACCCCCACCCCCTAGAATTGCCTTATGACTGTCCCATGCATGCTTGAATTCCACCACTGTTTTTGACTCCACAACCTCCTCTGGAAGGCCGTTCCATGCACACCCACAACCCTCTCTGTGAAAAATACTTCTTAAATTACCTCTGAGCGCCCCCTTCTATCTTCAAATTGTGCCCTTTGTTCTTGCACACCTCTTTTTTTGAAAGATGCTACCCTCTTGGATCGTTGTTGATTCCTTGAGGTACTTGAAAGTTTCTATCATGTCTCCCCTCTCCCTCCTTTCCTCAAGGCTATACATATTAAGCTCCTTAAGTCTCTCTTCATATGTCTTCGGTTGCAGACCCTGCACCATTTTAGTCCCTCCTCTGGACAGCTTCCATCCTGTCTATGTCTTTGCGGAGATTGGGTCTCCAGAACTGCACACAGTACTCCAGATGGGGTCTCACTAGCTGTCTGTACAGAGGAATAATAACTTCCTGTTTTCTACTGGTGATGCCTCTTCCTATGCATCCAAGTATCCCCCCAGCCCTCCTTGCTGCCGTCTCACATTGCTTTCCCACCTTTAGGTCATCTGATATGACTACCCCCAGGTCCCTTTCCATTTTTGTTGTTGTTAGTATCTCACCCCCCATTGTGTACTCTTCCCTGGGTTTTTGTTTCCCAGGTGCATTACCTGCACTTCTTAGCATTGAATCTAAGCTGCCATACATTTGACCATTCCTCTAACCTTGCCAAGTCCCTTCTCATCCTTTCCACTCCACCTTGTGCATCAACTCTGTTGCAGATCTTTGTGTCATCTGCAAAGACATACTTTCCTTCAGTCCTCTGCAATGTAACATAAAAGACATTGAAGAGGACGGTCTAATACTGAACCCTGCGGTACCCACTACTAACCCCCTTTTTTCAGAGTGGACTCCATTTACTATTACTCTCAGTGTCCTATTCTCCAGCCAATCCTTACCCAGGCTGTCATCTAGGGACCCACTCCCAGGCTGGCTAACTTGTATATTAATTTTTGTGTGGGACTGTGTCAAATGCCTTGCTAAAGTCTAGGTAGGACATGTCACAGCCCTCCCTGATCAACTACTTTGGTCGCCCAGTCAAAGAAATCTATCAGATTTGTCTGGCATGACCTTCCGCTGTGAATCCATGCTGCCTTGGGTCTGTGCTCCTCTGGCCTCTAGATACTCAACAATTCTTTCCTTCAGAAGTGATTCCATCATTTTCCTACCACTGAGGTTAAACTAACAGGTCTGTAGTTTCCTGCTTCTGCCTTACTCCCACTTTTGTGAAGGGAATTACATCTGCCCTCCTCCAGTCCTCGGGTACCACCCCATCCTCCCATGATTTGTTAAAGAGGGTAGTCAGTGGTGTCACTAGTTCTACCCTTAGTTCTTTAGAATTCTGGGATGAATCCCATCAAGGCCCCATTGCTTTGTCCACCTTCAGTTTTAAGAGTTCTTTCAGAACCCTTTCTTCTGTAAATGGGCTGGTATCAACTTCTGTATCCAGAGTGTTTCTACGTTTGTTTAGGTACTCCCCTCTTCCTTTGTAAATACTGAGCAAAAGTATTTGTTTAGTATCTCTGCCTTTTCACAGTCACCCCTCTGCCACCCTCTCCCTTTACTAAGCCTCACTATCCCTCCTTGTTCTTACTTGGCTCCTGATGTACCTATAAAGGTTTATCCCCCTTCTTAACTGAGTTGGCTATCTTTTCCTCGGTTTGGGCCTTTGCTGTTCTGACTGCCTTCCAGCTTCCTTTTGCTTTAACTAATACAGTTCTCTGTCCTGCTCCTTCTGTGATTCCTTGTACTTCCTGAATCTTTCTTTTCTCTTGAACCTTCACTGCCACTTCCTTTGAGAACCATAGTGGTTTCTTACCTCGTTCGTTTGTTTATTTGCTTTACACAACGGCTTGTTACCTCTGTGATGGCAGTTTTATTATTTCCCACTGTTCTTCCACCCTCCTTCCTGCCCATTTGCTAGTGCATTCTTAGGCACTCACCCATTTGACAAAGTCAGCCCTCTAAAATCCAGTACCCTTTGTCTTGTGTGGCTTGACTCTATTGCTGTGTTTATTGTGAACCATACTGTTCGATGGTCGCTAGTTCCCAGATGGCTACCACTTCTACATCTGTGATCCTCTCCTCATCTCCATTTGAGAGAACCAGGTCTAAGATTGTTCCTCTCGAGTGGGCTCCAATACTAGTTGTCTAAGACATGCCCCTGTAGGGAATCTAGAATAACCCCACTCTTAGAAGTGGCTGCTGCAACTGCACTCCAGTTAACATCTGGCATATTCAGATCACCCATCAGCAATATCTCCTTTTCTGCCATACTAAGTATACTTTCTATCATTTCCTTGTCCATTTCTCCCCTGAGAGGAGGTCTGTATACAACCCTGTGCGGATTGTGGTGCCATTACCAGTCTCCAAATTTACCCACAGTGCTTCTTCTCCTCCTGTTTACCCTTTTGTTCTGTTGCTTTGATTCCTTCCCTTATGTGAGAGCTACTCCTCCTCCTCTTTTACCCTCCTGTCCCTCCTGTAGATAGTGTATCCTGGTATGTTTACATCCCAGTCATGGTTTAATATTACCATGTTTCTGTGACTACCACGATATCCAGATGTTCCTCCTCCATCAAGGCCACTAATTCAGAAAGCTTGTTACTCAGACTATGGGCATTGGTACTCATTGCTCTCCATTTTTGATGGCTTTACTTTCTGTTGCAGCATCCCACTGACCTTTCTACCTCGGTCTTTCCCATTTAGTACCCTGTTTTTGTAGGGAGGCTGGGATTTTCTGCGCTATCAGTGCCTCCCCCTTGACTAGTTTAAAGCTTGCCAATGAGCATTTAAACCGATTGCTCAAAGACTTGTTCCCTTCCTGGACAGATGCAGACCATCCTGCCAGTATAGGCTGCTGTCCTCCAGGTGGAACCCCAGTCCCCAATGAAGCCAAACCCTGTGCTCCACACATTTTTCAACCACTTATTAAACTGCATGGTGCAAAGTACCTGCCTCACTCATGCCATTTACAGGCAGCACCTCTGAGAAGGATACTGTGTGTGCTACTTGTTTTAGGCCTCTCCCCAGTTCTACAAGTCCTTCTGCTGCTGTAAGCTCATGTTGAGCCAAGTCATTTGTCCCTAGGTGGACAATGACATCCAGCTCAGACTCCCGTGCAGCTGTTCTCGTGATCCTGAGGATGAGCTTCCTGTCCCTACAAGCCATGGCACCAGGCAGGCACTTTACTTCAGTTTTCCCTGCTCCCCCCAGTTCTATCCCCCTAATAATTGAGTCCCCCACCAGGAGCTGCTTCCTTTCCTTCTGGCATCCTCTGCCTCCTTTCTGTGGGCCTCCCTTGTGACAGGTGTCCTCAGCCTCCCTAATCTCCTCCGTGGGTGCATCCATGGGGAGACTGTGCTCCCCAGAATGGTGTATGGATTGTGGAGTGGAGACAACTGACTGGGTGTGCCTCTGTTCCCACCTTCCTCACCCTCCCGGGCCCACAGTGGTCCAACTGCTGTGCTTTCTTTGCAACCTCTGAGGTAGTGGTGGTGGCTCTGGTGCTCCCTGGATGGGGGTTCCTTCCTACCATCCAGTCTGGCCTGGGGAAGGTTTTCTTACTGCTGTCCAGTGTGGCCTGAAGGCAGGCAGCTTCCTCCCTCAGGGCAGAGGCTGTCTGCAAATAGGGCAGCATCTCAGCCTCCAGAAAGACTCCGGAGAGACTGCCTCTACAGCCATTACATTGCACTACTCCCCACATGACTATGTACTTTTTTTTTTTGTGTGTGTGTGTGCTTGTGTGAGTGATTGGTTTGTTATATATATATATATATTATACAATGCGTATGCGTATATTTTCAGTGCTGTGTGCTAGAGAGGATATGTCGGTGATATGCACTTGCACTCTTGAGGAAATGATGTCATAACCCCAGGTATAAAGGAACTATTTCCAGGGGTGGGTGGGGTGAGGGTGGGAAGGGGTTGGGCCTAAACTGTGCCTCGCAAACAATCAGCTAAAGCTCTGACCCACCGCTGTGATGAGTGCCTTCCTGTCTGCAGATACCCTACACAACAATTTGACAGAGAAAATACCCTGCTACTCAAACAGAGAAAATCCAGACATTCAAGTCAGACACAGGTAAACCTCCCCAGCCCCAAAACAGCCTGGTGGTTTGTGCTCTGAAAGCAGTCAGTCCCAAAATAAGTGAGCTGTGCTTGAACTCTTCCTGCACTGAAAATCTTAAAATTGTAACAAGACTGTCTTTTCCTGATAATTGTAAATACCTTATTTCACCTTTCAGTTAGAAGCAGCCTCCACCTGCAGTATGTCTGCTACAAAGCGAAGACAATTGAAAGGTTCCCCTCCCTCTGTTGTGAGCACAACTCGCTTTCTTGCAAATCCTATGTTCAGTATTGCAGTTCCCAACAAGAGATAGTTTGACTAGGAAAATTAAGTCCAGTGTTGCAGCTTGCAGCCAGAGGTAGCTTCACCTGAAGACTATGAGGTTATCTGGCCTAAACAGACAAGAGGACCCACTGGAGCCCCAGCGTTTCATGCCCAAACGCTTCTGGCACCTTGTCAAGGTGTGGAACACCTGCTACAAGCTCAATTTATAGCCAGCCAACTTTTATTTATTTATTTATTTATAGTATATGGTTAGGGCTTATTGTATCTGGAAAACTGTGGCTTTCAAAACGTTGTTATAGGGCAGTTCAAAGGTCATGGAAAGTTGTTGTAGTACCGTTCCAATATCACAACGATACTACAACAACTTTTCTCCCCCTTGACCTGCTTCCTGACTGGAGGAAACAGCACTTGCACACACACAAAAAAATTCAGAGTAAAATGGTGGCACTGTTTAGCAAGTGGTCGGGTGAGCAGTTCAGTAAGATAGTTTGGACACAGACTGCCATAGTCGGCTCTGTGTTTGCAAACTGTATCAACTTATCAGTTTGTTTTTTTTAAATCACTGCCTCCATGAATCTTCAGCCAGTCAGGAGCACAGCGAGACTGCAGTGAGCAACTTCAGAGCAGACTGAGCTGCTGGGAGCCTGCGGGACATGAAACCTTGGGAAATTAAATGTTTTAAATTTCAAGGAACCACATACTACGTAAAACTGTGTATGGATGACCATACACAACATGGCTCGAACTTTCGATCTTGAAGTCTGTATGACGTCATAACATCCCCTTGATAGAAACATAGCCTTGTTGTGTATGGTCACCCATACACTATTCTATATGTGTCTGATATCAGGTAAGATACACTAGGCATACATATGCCTATTTTCAGGCACAACCTGAGAGAATTACAGACTAATAGCAGGAACAAAGATATACAACAAACAGTATCAGTAATGTATGGCAGCAGCATAGATACATAGACAGTGTCGGCAGATAAGGGCCTATGGCCCACCCAGTCTGCCCATTTGAGCTTGTAAGTTCAGTTTATGTTTTCCTAGAAGTCTGTTGCCCCTTACCCCTGACCTCCAGAATTCCTTTATGTCTATCCCATACATTCTTAAATCCCGTGATTGTTTCAGCCCCCACCACTTCCTCTGGCAGGGTGTTCTACTTGTCCACCACCCGTTCTGTGAAGAAATTCTTCCTCACGTTTCCTCTGAATCATCCTCCCTCCAACTTCATCCCATGCCCTCTAGTCCTGGAACAACTTTTTCGCTTAAAAATAGTGTATTCCTGCACCCTGTTCCTCCCTGTAAGATACTTGTATGTCTCTATCATATCCTCTCTCTCCCTCCTCTCCTCCAGGGAGTACATGTTCAGTTCCTTCAACCTGTCCTCATAGGACTTGTGATGCAATCCATGTACCATCTTTGTACCATCTTTGTTGCCCTCCTCCGAATCTTCTCTACCCTGTCTATGTCCTTACGTAGGTAAGGTCTCCAGAACTGTACACTGTACTCCAGGTGGGGCCTCACTAGTGTCTTGTATAGTGGAATTATGACCTCCCTTTTCCTGCTGATGATGCCCCTGCCTATGCATCCCAGCATCCTATTTGCTTTACCTGCTGCCTTGTCACACTGTTTCCCTACCTTGAGGTCATCAGAGATGATAACCCCAAGATCCCTTTCCTGCTTGGTGCATGCTATATCTTCGTCCCCCAACTGATATATTGTGCCAGGGTTTTTGTGCCCCATATGCATTATTTTGCACTTCTTTGCATTGAATTTCAACTGCCAAACCCCTGACAATTCTTCAAGTTTCTGCAGGTCCCTTCTCATTCTGTCTACACTCTCTGGTGTGTCTACTCTGTTACAGAGCTTTGTGTCATCAGCAAACAGTGAAATTCTGCCTTCTAGGTCCTGCACAATGTCACTGATGAAGATGTTGAATAGGAGCGTCCCAGCACTGATCCCTGTAGGTACCCACTGGTCACTCTTCCTCTGTGGAGTGACAGCCATTTACCACCACCCTCTGTGTTCTGCCGCCCAGCCAGTTACCTACCCACCACACTACTGTCCTGCCCACACCCATATTCCCCAGTTTGTGTAATAGTTTCCTATGTGGCACAGTGTCAAAGGCCTTGCTGAAGTCCAGATAAGCCATAGCAATCGAAGGTTAGAATTAATAGACATCATGAATAGGTAGATACAACAAAACAATAGTCGGCTGAAATCTGTGCTTGCTAAAAAGGAGAAACACTGTACAGGGCATGGAGAGAAATCAGTGATATATAAAGGCTATTCCAATATAAAATATGCAGGTGCAGGTATAAAAAATACAACGTGCAGTAACATTCAATATAAAAGTTAAAATACGCATCAGAGAAACTGATCAGAAAGTGCAATATTGCTATGGCAGCCAGTCTTGAGGTTACTTGCATAAACAAGGGCCAGGAAGACACAAAGAGTCCTTTAGAGCCTTACAGAAAATCGGGTGACTGGAAAAGAGGCATAGTTCTCAGGTAAGGGATTTCCAATAGATAGGGGCATACAGTATATTGCAAAAGCCAGTTTCCCCAGGGCAGTGGAGCCCCAACATTCAATGAGAGGCTGAGAGTCCACAGATCTTAGGAAGTATGTGGGGGATGGGTGCAGCAGATTACTTGTTAGGGAAGATAGGGAGCCTGTTTGAAGGAGTTTGTCCACAAATCGGACCAGAGCAAGAGGTTGTTGACTATCAGGGGAAGGCCAGTCCAGTGTAGAGGAGGCAGTGATGCATGAGCTTTAGAGAAGCCAGGGCAAAGCGACGCACATATTTGTATGTTGTAACCCATCTAGAGAAGACGGTTTTGTTTGCACCCAGGTATGCCAAAAGGCTGTACATGAGACCTGGCAAGAGTACAACTTGTGCTACAGACTGTCGGGCAACTGGGGATAGGCAGTGTTTGACCCTAAAAGCCATGCCCAATTTAGTGTTTACAATCTGCAGACTGAGGAAACATGGAGGAAAAGGTCCAGTGAGGAGTCAAGCCATACTCCTAGGTATTTGAAACTGCTGACGGCCTCAAGTGGGGATCCATCTTTGTGTGTGATGAGGAGTTTTGAAGGGGCAGCCCAGAGTTTCGTCTTGGACCCAAAAAGCATACACTTGGTCTTTTTGCTATTTAGGATGAGCTTGTTTGCGGATAGTCAAGACTGAGTGATTGTAAATGCATCAGAGAGGGATTTTTGGATGGCAGGCACTGTAGTACAGGACAAGATCCTCAGCATACAACAGTGAGTGGCAGCCAGAGGCAACATCTGGGAGATCACTGGTGTAAATAGAGAAGAGGAGTGGTCCTAGGATTGAGCCGTGGGGGACCCCAACAGTAATGTCAGCAAGGCTGGAGGTAGCAGAGTGGAGGCAAACTTGCTGTTTCCTGCCTGTCAGGTAGTTTGAGAACCAGGAGTTCACAGGTGAGGAGACACCAAGGGAGGGGAGTTTAATTTTGACAAGTGATTGACCAGGTCAAATACCTTAGTGAGGTTAATAAACACTGCACCAGTTAGGAGTCCAGAATCCATAGATAAGCTGATGTCATTTGTCAGTTTGGTCAGGGCTATAGAGGTGCTATGTTTTTTTCCTAAACCCATGTTGGGCGGGGGACAGGAAATTGTACTTGGATAGATGGTCACTTAACTACACTGCTACAATCCTTTCCAAGACTCTGGACCGCACTGAGAGAAAAGCAATGGGACGATAGCTGGCCATGAGTCTGGGATCACCTGCTTTAAACATGGGTGATTTCCAGACATCTGGGACAACTCCTGTGAAGAGGGAGAGATTTAATATTTTTGAGACAGGGAGCACATTGAAAGGTGCTGCAAGCTTCAACATCTTTGGTTCAAGGCCACCAGACTCTGAATTATTGTCGGGTGTAATGACAAGCAGTAGTTTCCTAACCTCTGCTACTGTAACAGATTTATTTATTTTATTTTAGTTTTTGTTGACCGGGTAAGTACACTAGACAAATCCTGCCTATTTTCAGGCATGACCCAGGGAAGGGGGATACAGATGAATGCCAACTGACCTTGAACCAGATTAAGCTGTTGGTGGTATTTTTTAGTGGATAGGGAAATTTGACCAGGACACGTGGAAATTCCCTATATTATTCTTGATTGCGCTGTGCCCTGTGTGGGAACAGCTGTCGCTGATAGCCACTTGAGGGCTCTGAGATGGAGCAAGAGGACGCTGGGAGATAGGGAGTTGGTCTCCTCCCCTATCTCTGAGCTTCAGGAGACCGTGCCTGTTGTACTTCATGGACTACCAGAGAAGGATTCCCACTGCCTAACGGATGTGACCTCCCGCTGCCTGACTGATGTTGGTGTGCATACAGACTCTCTCAGAACGTGGTTGTGCCTGGTTTGGACTTACCCAAGGATCCTAAGGTGAGGTTTGTCTTTTCTCCTACGGCTGTTTGTTCCCCGGTACCCGGTTTCTCCTCCTCGGTGGTGTGTTGCTGGGCTTCTCCTGGTCCGGCTCCTGGTGATGAGATCAGTCACTCGACGACGCAAAAGATGCTGAGTGCTCTACGGGGCCAGCGGAACCAGGAAATGATGGCAGTATCTCGTTGCGGTGATGATTGTGTGCTGGGAGTCGGGAGACTGGCAGCAGTGCGGGTTTGCAAGTGCCTGAAGTCTCCTCTAGGCTCCCCACACGCCTCCTTGCTTGAATTGTGCACCTCAGAATTGGATGGGGTCAGACTGAAGTATTGCAGCCCCCTAGTACCCAGTGTTGGATTGCCTGCTCCAGTTCTCCCAGGAGGGTCTGACTGTCGGAAAGGTACTGTACTTTGTGAGAATGTTTCTTCTGCTATTGTGGGGGAATGCCAGCCTGGTGTACCGGGCTTGTTTGTCTCTAGCCCAGTTGGTGGTGGGTTTGATTCCCACCTATCGGCTTCTGGACTCACTATTGCAGAAGCGCTTCGGGGTGCAGGTTGGGAAAAGTCCCCTTTAGATGACTCTTGGACTTCTCCGGCTCGGCCTGGCCCTGCTCCCGGGAGATCTATTGATATCTGGACCCACTTGAGGTACCTTAGGTTTACTTTATCACAATCACCATCCTGGCAGGCGGAAAAGGACAGGCCTCTACACCGGGATTATTTCAAACCTCTGACTAGCTTCACTGGCGGAGCTGTATTGCCTTCCTCCACCCTGCCTGCTGCTGTTGTTCCTATGCCTCCTGCTTCTTCTCAGGTTGACCTAGTAGAGACTGGAGTGTGCTCTCTTTCATTGCCCATTTCTACTTCTGACCTTCTCCTGCCCCTGAACTAGAAGAGTGATAGGAGTTCGGCTACTAAGGACTTTGGCCCGGCTTTGGGGCCTTCCCAGACTAAAACTTTTGCTGGTTTATTTCATTCTCCTCCTGAACAGGCTAAGCGGCGCAATGCTGTTCGCCTCCATTATAGGGGTGGCCTGGACGTCTTCCCCGATCGTCTTTATGTAGGGAAAACTTTACTCAAATCAAGTCTCCATTTCTCCCCCTCTGACATTTATGCTTTAATACATACATCTGGTGATAATTACTTTGATGTCAGTTTTAAGAATGCTTCTGGGTTGGATGCTTTTTGGAGCAGATATCATGCTGTTCGACATACCCCTCTATGGACCCATTTTTTTGCTATTCCCCTTACTAAGCCTACTATAAAATCTATTACGGTTTTGTTTAAAAATGAGGGGGTGGCTATAGAAGATATCGTACGATGGATGTCCTCTAAATGTTCTGTTCTAGGTTCACCGATCCGATTCTTGATTCAGAATGTTTCTGGACAGGGGGTGGAAACTACAGGTTAAATTGCCTATCCTCAATGGGTCTATTCAACACTTGCCCAGTTGTTTTACTTGGGTAGGGATCGTGGTTTGTTTTCTATCCAGGGCAGCGAAATCTTGTTTCAGGTGTGGTGCCCAGACACATCTCAGTAGTGCCTGCGATCAACTGAAATGTTCTACATGTCTTGTTCTGGACATGTCAGTATCAACTGCCCGCGCCCTGAATACTGTAATTTGTGTGAGGAAACTTCTCACTCTTTTAGGATTGTCAGTGGGCCTCTCATATAACCCTGACCTGCCCCTGATTCCCAGCATGAGACGGCTTCTCAAGCTCAGAAGTCGGCTCAGGCAAGGCCCAGTTCACCTTTGATACTGCAGGATGCCCCTACCCCTGTTGATTCTCCCTCCTCCCTTGGGAATACTGGGTTGGAACCTCCTCCTCTTAATATGCCGTCCTCCAGTACACCCTTAAAGCCGGAGGACCCTTGTCCTCTGCCCCAGGCTTTGTCCTCCCCTTGTTGTGGAGGAAGTTCAGGCTTCCACCTCTGGTGCTGTTGCGCTCCCTTCTCGGAAAGACAATATGCCACCCCCTGGGGATTCTGACTGGGTCCCAGTGGGAAACAGGAGATTGACAAGGAGCTCTCTTATGAAAGGAGTGCCTTTGTCTACTGTGGTTCCCCCCTCTGACTTGATGGTTTCCAACCGGTTTGCGATTTTTTCTAAGCGAAAGCAAACTGTGGATGCTAAGGAGGATTCTGATGCCTCCTCTATTGCATCGTCTCAGGTTGAGCAGTTCACTGACTCTGAGCAAGTTTTGGGGGAAGTTCAATTGAGTAAAAAGAAAAGATGTAAGATTAAATCTCCCGGTAAGGGTCGTGGTAGGAAAAAATCTTGATCTCAAGCTCTTTCACCACGATGGGGGACTTTATCTCTTTTGGGAGCTTAAATGCGAATAGTCTTTTCTTGTGTCTTTACCCTTGCACATTATTTTTTTACAGGATACTAGGCTCCATTCTTTACAGAAGATTAGGAAAGCCTCTAGGGATTGAAGAAATGGTCTGTCCTTTTGGTCTCTTGCTGAAGAGTTGTGTTCTGAAGTAGGGATATTGGTTCAGGGGGTTGACATTCAGGTCACTAGGTTAATTGATTTAATTCAAGGACGAGTCTTGATTCTGGATATTGTTTTCCACCGACAAGAATGGAGACTTATTAATATTTATAACCCTCAAGTTAAGACCCAGAGGGTTCACACGCTGAAACAGATACAGCCGTTTCTTCATTCTTCCAAATCTGTGATTTTTGGCGGAGATTTTAACTGTATATTGTCATTATCCGATAAAACTGGCCTTACTCAGAAATTATATTCAGATTCCAATTTTCTTAACACTTTATACGTTACTGCTGATTTGCGTGATGGGGCTTCTTATGGGGTTGCCCCTCCAGAACACACTTTCCATCGAGGCAGATCTTCCACTTGGATTGATTATTTTTTTTATCTCCCACTGGTTAAATAATGTATGGTATTCGGCGGTACTGTGTGAATTTTCAGATCACTGTTTATTGCTGTTACATACTGGTTTTCCACTTAGTAAACCTGTAACTCATACCTTTTGGAAAATGAATATTTCTGTGTTGACTGATGATGGTGGGTGGCAAGGCCTGTTTCGGCTTCTGCAGGATAAGATCTCTGTTTTTGCCTTGTATGACAATCCGACTTTTTGGTGGCGAGATACTAAAGTTGAAATTATGAAATTTTGTAAACATTACTCTAAAAAAGTATCTTCTGATCGATATTTTCAGTATCTTAAATATCGGCGCCACCAACAAAGACTGCTATCGTGGCAATCTGAATGGGGTTTAGACTACTCAGACCAAATCAGACAGGTTAAAGCAGAGATGTAGGCCTCTCAGTATCAGAGAACGACATCACTTTTCCTGGAACAGAAATATGGCCGGAAGGGTTCTGCTAAAATTATTAATCCATATGATAGTAGCCACCAACAGGTGGCATCTAAATATATGTCTACTTTGGTTTCACATTCTGGTATCCTGTTAACTGATAACCATAATATTTTAGAGGAAGTTTCTTTTCATACTAACTCATTATGTGGGCGGGCTTATGATTCACCTTCCTGGGAAAGTTTTCTGGATTCCTTTGACATTCCTCTTCTCTCCCCAGAGAGTATTCTACCATTGAATCAGCAGGTTACCTGTGCAGAAGTTGAGTCAGTTATCGGTTCTCTGAAAAATACAGTTACCCCTGGACCTGATGGGATTCCAAATGAATTTTATAAGAAAACTAAGTCCTTATTGCTACCATACTTAACTCAAGTTTATAATACTATTTTACACGGCTTATTGCCTATTCCCATAGCTTTTTCGGATAGTTATCTTATTTTTTTTGTATAAACAGTCACAAGATAAAACTAAACTGGATAACTGGCGACCGATTAGTTTATTGAATTCGGATTGGAAGATTTTGTGCAAAATAGTCTCTAATAGGCTAGCTCAGGTAGCGGCTCAGGTAATTTCTCCCATGCAAACTTGTGCAATCCCGGGTCATTCTATGATCTCCAACCTGAAAATTTTGAGAGAGGTCTTTGATGGTACTACCACTCAAGGTTATGTTTTTAGTTTAGACCAAACTAAGGCATTCGACTGAGTGCCACATGAGTATTTATTTTCTGTGTTGCAAAAATACGGGGGTCCCTGTGGTTTTGCAGAGCTGGATTAAAGTTTTGTATAGATCAGCTTACACCACGCCATTGGTTAATGGTTTAAGAGGTTCCCGTATCCTTATTAAGAGAGGGGTCAGGCAAGGCTGTCCTCTAAGTCCCCTGTTATATGTCTTTTCCATTGACCCGCTTCTTCGGATGTTAGGAGGGAGGGCTGATATTCATCATATTTCCATGGCTCCTGACCTTGTTTTTCCATGTGTTTTGGCTTACACGGATGATGTTTGTATTTTGGTAGCTGATCCCGCTTCTGGGGAACAAGCTATTGAGATTGTTCATTCCTTTTCCCGGATTTCTGGTTCCACTTTAAATACCCAAAAAAGTGTGGGATGTGCTGTGCACATTCCTTTGCTGGATAGATTGGCTACGATTGGGGGGATTGCTGTTCATTTTCAGAAAATTTGCATTTTGGGAATTGTTTTTGGTCCAATTGATGCAGCGGCACATAATTGGTGTTCGGCTATGGAGGTTGCTGAATCTAAAATTGTTCGGTGGAAGCGGTTCCCTATGACCCGGAGGAAATGGATTTTTTTACTTAAAACTTGTATCTTGCCTCTTTGTTTGCTTGTTAGTTATGTTTTTCCTCTTCCTTTTTTTCTCGAGGCCCGGCTGTATAATTTATTTTTTCAATTACTTTGGGGTAGTAGACTGAATCCTGTTAAGAGATCAGTCACTTATTGGCCCATAAAACAAGGGGGTTTGCAGATGATAAACCCGGTGCTTTTTTATTTTTCTATCTTTGTGCATGCTAACCTTTTTCCTTGTTTGGACAACAGGACAGAGTGTTGGGCCCTTAGCCTGGCTTCCGCTCACAATATTTTTTAGAAAATGGCAGGCTCCTGTTTGGAAACCCTTTACAAGGATTCCATTAGGTTCCTCTGTATACCTGTTTGAAGTGTTTAAGAAACTTAAACTTTGGAAAGTGTCCTCGATGTAGAATTGTTATGTAAATAGGAAACGTTTATACTCCTCCATTCTGCACACCATGTTCTTAGTACCGCTTGTTTTACAGTACCTGGTGATTCACAGTGTTTGGTTAAACAATTATTAGATAGCAGAATTCCAGCAAAGATGTGGGATATTTTATGGTTATGTTGTCACGATAAATTGAACGTCAAAGGAAATCAGAAACATAAACAATTGTCTGAACGTTACTGTATTCGGGATACCTGTGTTTGTAAACTAGAATCTATGCAACACCTCTTTTTTGAATGCCCATATATTGCCCCTTTATCGTCTGCATTGAGTCACTCATGGGGCTTACCTGTATTTTCCAGTTTGACGTATGCTGAATTGGTTTATGGGGACTTTGGACCTACTTGGAAGATTTTTTTTCCAGGTACTTTGCGGGTACTGTTTGCTGTCTGCAAATGGTGCATCTGGCATAACAGATGTTTATTTGTGTTACAACAGAAATCGATTGCTTTGCATGCACTTCAAGACCATATCAGAATTGAAACCTCTAGAATTTATTGTTTAGAAAAGAAAACTCTTCCTGCGCCTTTAGTGGCATTTTGGTGGAGAGCTTTACCGATCATTTTGTTTGAAGGGGTTACCTGAGTGTGGATTTTATATTGTCTGGATTTCTTTTTCTTTCTTTCCAATGTCAAATATGTGTGTGTGTGTGGGGGGGTGTTTCCATCTATGGTGAACAATTTTTTTTAGTACACATCTTTTCCTTTTCATATGTACAATGGATGTTGTGATTTTCTTTTTCTGTTTCCCTGGGTACTGAGTATTTTGTTCATAGTGTTGTGTATTGCCTTGGTTTTGTTTTTCTTATATTGTTTTCTAATAAAAAATTCCCCTACTCTTTTCGATAAGTGCCATGGGATTTTTAACATCCACCTGAACTACCACCAATCCAGGCAGATGGGACCTCGGTTTAGCGTCTCATCCGAAAGACGAAGGTAGAAAGGAGGGGAGCACAGCACGGTAGGGGGTGAAGAACAAAAACAGATGCCAAGGTCTCTGGCCTATTATCAGGAATTTTCATAAAGGCAGAAAGGTCTAAGACTTTGAAGCTGAAGGCATTTGCCATTGTGCCAGGATTATTACAATTTATATAGTTGATAAGTATATTAGACACGGGGGGCTTAGTTTTTGTGCCTAAGAGGCTTTTCATGCCATCCCAGAATTTACATGGGTTACCAGCAGAGGTAGAAAAATTGTTTTTACAAAAGGAGCTCTTGCTAGACATAACTTGTTTTGCAAATGCTTCTCCATCTCCTATACTCAGCCCAGTCAGAGGCTGAGCTGGATTTCTTGTATTTATACTAGAGTTTGTCCCTATGTTTCATTTGGGTTTAGAGAGCTCTGGTGAACTGACTTGTGGCTGAGCCCCACATCCTGTGCTTCATGAGGGAAACATGTTTTTGCTGAACATTGGGAGAAAGTGTTTACGAATTCCATGAGCACCTCATTTACAGATGTTAAGGAGTTTAGGAAGGACCAATCAATGGTGGCCAGGTCACCCAAGAAACCTTTGGAGTTTTTTTTTTTTTTTGAGAAGTCATGGAAGTGGAGCAGTCGGGGGCAGGGGGGACTTTGGAGGCAGGATTACCAGATTGCAAAAATGGAGTAGTGGTCTGAGATGGCATCAGGTAAGGTACCAGTCATTATTATTTTATAACTCCTGTTTGTGAGGAATCAGTCCAACAGGGAGTTTTAGGAGTTTTGTGGGGAGGGTCTGGTAGGAGTAGTAATTATTTGGGCAAGATTCAATTTTTTGATGCAGATTAAAGGGACTTTGCCTTGGCACCCAACCAGTCAAGGTTTAGGTCATGAAACAGTAGGATCTATTTTGTGTCAGTAAGGGGTAAGGTAGTCCATCAAGGTGACTAGTACAGACATGCCATGTTGAGGGGGATTGTATATGCACAGAAGATGGAGATGTTTAGCTTTTCCAAGTGTGAGCACCACATGAAGGCACTCAGAGGGGGCTGGACAGCTGGGCATAGTAGGACAGAGGGAGGGGTTTAGGTGATCCCTAAAACAGATCAGGACCCTTCCACCCCTCTTGGGGATTCCCTGTCCAAGAGGACAAAACTGTAACCAGGGATAAGGTACTATCAATAAAGTGCGAAACAAAGCCGGCCCAGTGGTGCTGAGGGTTGAAGTGCTGGACACCACACTTTGTGCCATGCTGGCAACCGGGGTTCGGGAGCAGACTCTGGTTGTGGGGGTTTGGTAAGGGAAGGAGAGTACTGAGCATCCAGAGGACTGCTCTCCTCTTCTGGGGTGGGCCTACAGGCATGCATCATTCTGCGGTGGCTGTACCGCAAGGACCATGTACCATAGAGGGGAGAGGCGCCAGCGGATGTCAGTGGATGTACGTCCTTTGCACAGACATCACTGCATGTCCAGCATCTCTGGGGGCAACAAAAACATGGAGGAAAAACCCCGGCTGGTGGGGAGGCGATAGTGGATGCTCCAGGGCCACTCCCACATGCCCAAAGTCAGTCCCACACCCAACTTGACTCTCTGTGGTCCTCGCCTACTCCCGTTTGGAGTTACAGGAGAGGGGGGACCCAGTACCCAATTCCTCAGTTGGGGGAGGAATTCAGGTGGGCGGTAAAGGAGCAGCTGAGTAGGCCCTTCCAGAGAGATGCCCCATCACTGGTGACCGGAGCAAAACAAAGTTAAAAAATTAAAAACAAAGTGCAAAAAAATGAGCACCACACAATGTGTAAAAAATTAAAGACAAGTACACAAATGTTTCTATATAGACTGTATATAAGATTTATACTGCTATACTAAGAGAATATTTGATAGTAATGTAAATATTATGTCTCAAATGCAATTATAAAACTGATGTTAATTTGCATAGCCCTTATTCTCGCATGGATCCCAACTCATTTCTGGGGAATCTGAAAAAGATAAATACACCAGTTACAAAATAATTTACAGAACTGATGTACTCTCTATCTGGTCAGTAAGTCCAGGCCAGGGCAGAGCCCTCAGTTCATAAATCCAAAAGGCCTCCCTAAGCGCCAGCCTCTTCTAAAAATCCAGCCTCTTCTCAAAATCCACCCCCGGATCCTAAGGTAAATTTTTCTATACCCACAAAAACAGGGCTGTGATCCTCAACACTTCCCATGTAGCCCCCATGTATAGCTATGGCAGATCTTCCGTTTTGCAACTGAACTACTCCGATATGCTCCACAGTTGTCGTTTAACTTTCCGCTAAATGCGACCGACAAAAAAGGCCCCATAGAGACATGTGGCAAGGTAAATTACATTGCAAGTGTATCAGTTTATGAAGTCCTTGATATTAATGAACTTAACATTTTGAGGGCTTAAAGAAGAAGTGGTAACACCAACAGATGCCCAATGTTTACATCCTCCATAGCATCTGGTACCTGGAGGAAGGGGAGGAAAGAAAGCTGCCTTTTTTTGAACACTGTGAACAAGGGTATCACAAAGGTTTCTAGCCCTTTTCTATACAAATCTGGGTGGATTATCCACACAATCCCTAAGGTTAGGTTCAGCCTTCAATATATCCCAGTTTTGTAGCACAATGCTCTGTACAGCCATGGACTTATGAGAAAAAGATGTAACAACATTGAGTCTATTGTCCCTTTCCTTTGTCCCCTGCCTGATTTAAAGGAGGCTATCCCTGGGCATATTATCAACCTCTCTTTTGGCCTTTGCTATTATATGCTCCTTATACCCCCTTTCACAAAATCTGAGTCATACCCTCTGCCTCCTGCTGATACGCCTCTCTTGGCTACAATTTCTTTTGAGATGCTTGCATTGCCCCTTGGGTATGTTGGTTATGGTGTGGCGGGGTGCCCAGGATATGGGTATTCCGATCAGTGGGTTTTCTAAATTGTGTGGCATTGATACTCCCATCAATTTCTTTCTTGATTTTTAAATCCAGGAAAGAAATTGCCCTAGCACTCCAACTGACCGTGAACCTGAAACCCAGGCTGTGTTTTTCCAGATATGTTTAAAAATCCTGGAGTTCAGATATAAACCCCCCACCACACCATAAAACAATCGTCAATAAACCTCTTCCACAATTCAATCTTACTTTGGAAGGGGTTTTCCTCAGTGAATATCACACTGTCTTCCCATATACCCATTGCCAAGTTGGTATAGTTGGGGCAAAAGTTGTCCCCATAGCTCTGTGCCACTCTTCTATATATAAAACTCCCCCAGAAAAATGAAGACATTACACTCTAAGACACATTTTGCCATATTAACCGGAACATCAGTGGGAGGACCTGTATAATCTCTTTCTTTTTCCAAAAAAATATTTAAATGCCTGCAAACTATACCAATGAGTTATATTGGCATATAATGGTTCCATGTCAAGGGTTACCAGAATATTGGAACCCTCAATGCAGAGATCATTCAAGGTAGGTAAAGTGTCTCTTGTGTCCTTTAAATGAAATCTTAAATTGCCGACTGTATATAATAATCTGTGTACCGGAAAAGGGTTTCCACCGGACTACCCACCCTCGAAATGAAAGGCCTACTGGGGGGGTTCTATTGTCATGTGTATCTTGGGGAGTATGCATATAACTGGATGCAAAGGGTATTCAACTGTTAGTCCCCCTTTAATTTTATAGTCCAGCCATCTTGATGTCCAGTCTTCCAAAAGTAGATCATCGTCCCTCTTTTTTGGGTTCCATACTGAGACCATGGGAAAGTGTACCATAGAGTTATTCATTATTCAGCTGTCTCTGGACTTCTTTATTGTACTTCTCTGTGTCCATAACAACAATGCTGTACTGCTTATCAGCTGCAGGGGTCGAAATTAAGTTGTGTAGCCACAAGCCATCAGGTCTAGTGACTGGGAAAATCCACTAGCCCCACAGACTTTTCCACTGGCCTAGCTGGTGTATTTATTGAAATGTTACCTTCTCCAGAACAAGCCCACAGGGCTAGTCAAAGGAGAATCTTACTAGCCAGATAGAAAATCTACCAGCATTTGGCTAGTGGGCCGGTGCCAGTTTCCACCCCATAGCTGGTTTTATTGTGAGGGCAGCACTGTCTGTCAATTCCTTCAGGGCCAGTCTTTCCTCTCTTGACAAGTTGTTATGTCTGAAATACTGTCTTGCCCCATAATGTTGTTCCAGGTCATATTCACAGGCCTGTAAAAGTTAGGACAGTATTGTTCATGGGGGTACAGAAAGTGGATCTGGGCATGGGGAGTCTTGCAGTACATCTTCCATACTGGGACTCCATTCCTCCACTAGTCCAGACCTCGTCTTGACTGTCTCCTTGGACTTCATGTTCCACGACACAGACTCTGTATTAAAAAGCATTTAAGGTTCAATATCCTTGTGAACCTCTGAAGATCCAAATATTTTCTGAATCAGTTAATGCCCATTGTCAGTGTAACAGTAAGTGCTTGCTGAAGAATCTAAATCTCTGTGAGGCTGTGTTGGGAAATAATGTTGTTAACTTCTTTTGACAGTTGTATAATGGAATTCATAATAGTGCTCTCAAGGCTTGTACTTTCAGGTATGTTTACAGGATTTCCTATTTCTTGTTCCTGTTGTGAAGGAACAATAGACATATTCACTTCCTCCCTCTCTGGAAACAGACCTGCTTGCTCCTGCGATATTGCTGCTGCTGTCCTCTGCGATATTGCTGCTGCTGTCCTCTTCGATATCGCTGCTGCTGTCCTCTGCAATATTGCTGCTGCTGTCTTCTGCGATATTGCTGTTGCTGTCCTCTGCGATATTGCTGCTGTTGCTGTCCTCTGCGATGTTGCTGCTGCTGTCCTCTGTGATATTGCTGCTGCTGTCCTCTGCGATGTTGCTGCTGCTGTCTTCTGTGATATTGCTGTTGCTGTCCTCTGCGATATTGCTGTTGCTGTCCTCTGCGATATTGCTGCTGTCCTCTGTGATATTGCTGCTGCTGTCCTCTGTGATATTGCTGTTGCTGTCCTCTGCGATATTGCTGCTGTCCTCTGCGATGTTGCTGCTGCTGTCCTCTGTGATATTGCTGTTGCTGTCCTCTTCGATGTTGCTGCTGCTGTCTTCTGTGATATTGCTGTTGCTGTCCTGATTATCTTTGAGGCTGCTCTCCTTGTCTGTTTCCTCTTGGCAGGTTTCATGGGCTCCTCCTCAGATGTTTTTTTGGGGGGTAGAGAAGAGTCTGTCTCTAAAAAGACTGCTGTACCTGAATCAATAGATGTAGTATCAGTAGCAGTACTCTATTTTTTAGTTACATTGTGGCTGTTTAGCCCAGTCAAACACGTTATTATTAAGACAATCACCCTTGTCTTTCAGAAACGTCTTTCTTGTGTTTGCACCAACTTTAACATCAAGTTTCTGTATCTTGTCCTTCAAATCTGTTTTTAATTGTTGTAACTCAGTGGGATAATTAAAATCTTCAAGTGCCTGTCCTTATTAACCAGGTCAGCTGTAAGCTCTTCCTGGAGCCTCTTAGAATCCCAAAATATACAACATATTAAACCTAGTGATACTACATGCAGCTGTTCCCTCCACTTTTGTATAAACTGTTGCCTATCTTTACCAAATGCAGGATTTTTAAGAATACTCAAGCCTCTGGGTACACATTGCACATTCAGACATAATTGCATTGTCTTTTGTTGCCAAAAAAAGACATCTTGCTTTCAACGCAAGCTTTTCTTATTTCCTGAAGGCAGATAATAAGGTGAATGGATTACCTTCCTGATCGACAGTAGTGGTACCCGTTTCACTTCTGGAGGAGCAAACAGGTCTTCCCCAACTGGGTTAACAAACTAGCTATCTGTGAACTTAACAGGGTCCTCCCATCTTTATTCCATTGTTGCATCTTTTGCACTCATTCTATATTTAATTTGCTTGCTTGTATTGATATTGCATACCGTTTCAGCAGCCCAACGAACCCGCTGGAGCATTGTCCCGATAACAAACTGGCAGGCTAAAAGGACTGCTGTCTTAGTGCTGGTGCTCTGGCCCTTTGATGCAGGTAGTCCCAGACTGTTTTCAAGGTGCTGTCAACTCATGGGCTGTGCTGACATTGTTTCACGCCCAAATGCTCCCTGTGCCACAATGTTTCATGCCCAAATGCTCCCAGTGCTTTGGCAAGGCGTGGGGCCCCCGTGCTGTAAGCTCAATTGCTATCTATATAGAAACATTTGTGTACTTGTTTTTAACTTTTTACACTGTTTTGCACTTTACTGATACTACCTTAAAGTTGGCCTGTTTAAAATTGAGCTGGCAGCAGGAGGTCCCACACCTTGACAAAGTGCTGGTAACGTTTGGTTGTGAAACAGTGGGGTTCCAGTGGATCCTCTTGTCTGCTGGACCATGCACTTTTTTTCTTGTTTGGTACAGGTGGCCCTGTTGATGGCAGAGGTATAGTTTGTAGCAGCGACAATAGCAGATGTTGTAGCATATCAGAAAATGATGCACTTTATTGACAGTACCTTAAAGTTGGCCTGTTTAAAATTGAGGTAGTAGCAGGGGACGCCACACCTTGACAAAGTGCTGGCAGCGTTTGGGTATGAAATGTTGGGGCTCCAGTGGGTCCTCTTGTCTCTTGGACTGTGCACATTTTTGCTTGTTTGGTACAGGCAGCCCTGTCGATGGCAGAGCTATAGACTGTGGCAGCAACAGTCACAGGCATTGTAACATCAGGAAACAATGCCAGCACAGCCAGGGAGTCGATGGTGCCTTCAAAAGTGTCTGGGACTACCTGCACCAAAGAGCTAGAGCCTGACAATGACAGAACATACCATCCATGGTACGTACGACAATGCCTGAGACAAGCACTGACCTTGGTGTCACAACAATGGTTCGGGGTTGGGGTGGAGAGCTTGTGTCAATGCCACTGAAGCAAGTGTTGACAAGAATAAATCTGATTTCAACAGTGACCGGAACCTCACCGGCAAACCTGACTTGTCTTTATGCTTACAGCCGGAAGACGAGGAGGCCCATGATGACAGCCATTCCTTATCCTTGTCTTCGAGTTTCAATTACAGCTTCTCGGTTGATGGCAAGGGAGAAGTAGGCCTGGAACCCACAGCCTTTTCCATGACTTTGAATGCTTTTTTCAGCGAGAAAGTTCTCTTAGGCCTCCTGTGGTGTCACCTTGCAGCCTGGTTGAAACTTGAAAATCTTGCAGACCCTCACGTTGTAAGATAAACCCAAACAACACACATAAATTGTGTGAGTTTCATCCTTGTTGATTTTGTAACTGCAGGAACAATAATGGAATAAACGCTCTTTGCCCTTCAGCGAAATACAGAGACAACAATAGAAAATAATGGAAATAACAAACAGCAACGACTATTTCGATGTTGTTTCTCTTCAGCATGTCTGACGAGGAGGATCGATGCCAAGAGAAAGAACTGAGGAGTGCTGGGTCCATCCACATTATATTTGCATCAATGTTGTACATCACTGTGGGCAGTCCAAGGCTAGCAAAAAGTTTCTGAGTGGTCCAGATGCTGACAGCTTACTGCTCCACAGGAGATATCCTTGATGAATATACACCCTTTCTGGTCTGAGACACATATTGAATGCTCCCATATCATGGGGACTGATTTCCCTTTCTCTTCACTACTCTGGCTGCTAGGCTTGAATGAGGATGCCAGACTCCCTCAGTCCCACCATGCTACGGTGGCTCTTAGGACTGAGTATCTCTGCTGCTGGTGGACTGCTGACATTCCCACGTTCCCCGAATGGCAGATTGCAGTTCATTCTCTGGCAGAATGTCCCACTATGCTGCAGGCACTTTGCCACTATACGAAAAGATCTGGCGCCCCTTTTTGAAAATAACAGATCCTCCTTACCCTAACCAGGACCCAGGTAGATATAAAGACTCCCTGAGACCACCATGAATTGGTCCCACCCTCTCTACTCGGACCCTTCCCCGGTTCATGATACAGTACCCAATGATTTTGATGTTTACACTCTTGGACCTCCCCACTTTGTTGTTTCTCCTTCTTGTTAGCTCCTTTCCTTCCAATTAAAGGGTAATCTGTCTTCTTCCTCCTGGGCACTGCCTCACTGCAAAGAGGTATCTGTATGGCAGGTGACCACTGCAGAGGAACCATAACCTTTAGCAGCTCATGTAAGGCTCACATCACCCTCCTCCTCCTCCTCCTCCTCCCCTGAAGCAGAACATTGGGGTCTGAGATAGTTATAGACACAGCTCTTGATAAGGAGGCTAAATATATTCATATGTACTGATTGTATCAATTTTCTGTCTTTGCTCCACACTGTTTATTACTATGCTGTTGTGATTACATTTATTATCTTTCATTTTTCAATGACTTGTGCATCTGAATGGACCCCCTTTCTTGTTATCCAAGTTATGAATGTTGCAGTGATGATTCTGCTGTGTGAATTTGTAGGATGTTGCTGTACTGTTCATGCATTTTGTGATGTATCACTGTTGCACTTGTAACCCCCCTACAAATGGGGGTTCCCAAAAGTCTTCCTTGGATGTGCCTAAATGCCCACTGTCAGGCTGGTATCCTGTGTCTTAGCATTTTAAAAGTTGTATCAGAGTGCCTTAATGCCTCTGTGCTCTGTCTCTTTAAGAGCTGCCTATAATGTGGTGCTTATTTAATCTGGGAGGAGGCTGAGTGTTTCTATGCTCAAGACCCACCCGGGCTGCCAGATAATCGCTCCGTTCCGCCATCGCTATTTGCGCAGAGGGAGCTCTATTAGAAGCTCTACTTATCTGCTGATTATCTATTAGAATAGTAATGATATCATAGTTTGTCTAACCTGCCTTCTTTGCAGCATGGACAGTTCTGTTTATCACCACCATCTTGGTCCTGGACTGCCAGAATGGGCCAAGCAGCACCTTTGGGGACCCTAAAATGAAGTCTGTCCCCAGGGATCTTGTGGGAGTGAATTTCTGTAGGAATTGTAGTTTTGAGACTTTGGCGCCTAAATGCATCTGGAGGGGGAGCACTTGCTTTTGACAGACAGATGAATCAACGAATCGATCCTTTTGGACCGAAGAGAAATTCCCAAGCTGCCTGCTGCAGTGAGTCAGTCTGGAGGTAGAGTTTGGAGAGTGAACAGCTCGAGAGAATCGAGTAGCTGCTTCTGCGTAGTTCACGTGGGAGATTGGTGGAAAGGCTGAGTTTGGCATATCTGCTTGCTGTCCCTCGAGAGGGAATCCTTTGAAAGGCTTAGCAATCAGACTGTATCTATATTGGAGTGTGACAATGCCACTGAAGAGTGACCAGATTTAAACCTGAAGAAGACCGAAGATTTGCTGTATGCGATTGGCCTGTCAGGACATCCAGTTGCCATAGAATTTCAGGTTTTGCTCAGAGACACTGATATTGCCGCTGGACAGCTATCTGCATTGTGGTAATGTGATTGCTTTACTATAAATGTGCTGTTTGCTATTAGTGGGTCGCAGTTTGGTTCCCCACTGTTTAATTGTGCCACGCTTACTGGAAGCTGCATCCAGCCTTCCCGGACTGATATCCAAACTGTCTTACCTGGCCTGGGCCCTGCCACACTGGCCCAGCCAGCTATTTCAGGTGCAGAGAACACAATCGATGAGAGACCTGCTTGGGGATCAGCCCCTGCTCAACATCACGAACAAGAACACCACCACGGTGAATCTTGTGGGCTCTGCTTCTCCTGGCAAACCAGCAAGTCATCCTGCAGTCTCCATTTCGTCCATCCTGTGTCCTGTACTGGGTAGCATGACTAAACACCAGGGTAGCTCCCTGCAACAACAGCTCAATCAAAGTGTGTCGTCTGATTTAATTGTTTTGTCTAATTATCACGAACTGAGCCTCCTGGCTCTGGATTACAAATTATGTGTGGTTGTGCATGCCTTTTCTTTTCATCACAGGGCCTCAACCAGCTGCGATGCCAGCCTACCCCGGGCAACATTCCAGGCTAGCCCACCTTACTTCCAACTGGGTACCCAGAGTGTGTGACTGTGCAGGGACTAAAAGTGCATGCATAATTGCCTGTCTAGATCAGTTTTAGAATCAATCAACCTGATTATGCCCCTCCCTTGTTCAATTCCCCTGGATAAATCAGACCTAACCCTTTTAGCATTTAATCTGACTGTGGTTCCAGTTTGTATGAAAAGCATTGTACTGTTGTTATTTGCCATGCCTAATTTTGTTTTACAGGGGGTTTTCGGGGCCGAACTGGTGGAACTAGCCCTGGTGGTAAGTGGAAACAGTGTGGGGATTTCTATGCTGAATAGGGGCTACTGTGAAAGTGTTTGCTCCATATTGTCTAGACCACTAGAGGGGAACAAGGGGGGGTTACAGTCTCCCGGAGGGCTGTACCTAGGTTAGCCTTGTTACTAACAACCCTGTCCTCTGGGTGGAGGCACCGGTTTCAGTACCCAGGCCCCTTAACCTGCAACTAGCTAAGCAGGCAGGGGTAGTAGTCCTTGGGATAGCACCACCTAGGGGCTACATCTTGGAGGCACTGCTAGGATTTGTGCCTTCTAGTGGTCAGAAGTGGGTACTACAACCCCACGCTTAAAAATTGTGGCAAAATGGAGGCGATCACTACACCCAAGTTTAGACTTGCTCCCCACAAGCTGCTAGTGCACCGTATAATGGGGTGGAGTGAGACAGAGGGGTTGGACCCCCGGCAAGCTCTGCTATTAATGGATGTCCCTTTGAGGACCAATAATGCCACTATTGTGGAAGTAGTCGAACAAATTAAGTGTTTGGGGAAGGTTAAAGTAAGGGGAAGGGATTCCAACCTGTTTGATCAAACTATGGTGGCCCTACTCTCCTGCAGCCTGCCCACTGAGCCAGAGAAGGTACCCCCTGCCATTTTGCCTGAAGAGTCCCAAAAAGGGTGGAGGGTCATTCATTTACATAGCGACTCAGCTGCTCCTGGATGGTCCCCCGCATAGAAGAGGTTCAAAGACAAGCTGTTTAAATTGTTAGCCTCTGAGGGGTGCTCTGCTGCAGAGCTAGTGAAAATGTTAGAGCTTTCTGAGGATGGCACTCCTGTGCAGTCCCCCATAGCCTCTCCTGCCACCCCTACAGTGGCTTCCCCCATGGTGATACCTACTGTGCATTTGGACTCCTACCGCAGACTTAGGCTGTTTTCGGGCACTGTCCCAGTGCATGTGGGGGAGGACGATCTGGAAACGTGGATGGACTATGTCACCCCATTGGTCCAGGAGTGGCAGTGTGCTGAAGGAGAAAAGAGGAAGAGGCTCATGGAAAGCTTGAGGGGCCCTGCACTGGAGGCCATTCACTTCCTGTGATCCACCAGCCCGGAGGCCAGAGCCGCTGAATACCTCTCTGCCTTGGAGGAAGTATTTGGTAGCACCGAGTCGGGGGATGATCTGATGTGGAAGTTTAAATATGTAAAACAGTGGAAAAATGAAAAGTTATCAAAGTTTGTCATCCAAATTGAGTGAGCTTTGCAGTGGGCTCACCAGAAAGGAGGGCTGCCCACCAGTGAATTGAGCAGAGTCAGGCTAGATCACATCTTAAAGTCAGCAAGGTACTCTAGCATGATGTTGTTGAAGCTTATACTGCAAGACAGAAGGGGCAGTCCCCCCCAATACTGTGACCTAATGAAAGAGATCCGTGAGATTGAGAATGACGAAGAGGGATGGGGGCCCTCTGCTGGGGCTGCCCGCGGCTTCCAGGCCTCTAAGAGGGATGAGGAGGCTGAATTGCAACAGTTGAGAGAACTGATCAAGGAGCTGGCTGAGTTGAGGGTCAGTCAGCAAGCAGCTGGGGCTGCTAGAGATGCTAATTCCTGTCCAGCCACCTCCAAGGCTAAAAGCAAGGCCCTGCCATGAGGGATGGGGGTACACATTATTTCCTCCGAGCCCGGGCATGAAAACAGCCTGCAGGAAGAGGTACAAGAACTAAAAGCTGTGGTGGAAGACCTACTCCAACTCCAAGCTACCTGAGATGCTAACCCTTGGAGGGGCTCCGAGAGCCAGGAGAACAAAACCCTGACAAGAGAGAGACCCCGAGACTCCCCCACTATGTTCAAGCAGGGAACAGCTCCTCTTCCTCTAGAGACTCTAAAGAACCTGTTTTCTGTTACCACTGTGGAGAGGATGGGCACACCCGGTTCACCTGCCGTTCACCTGAGAATCTGAGAAAAGTTACTACCAGGCTGTTGGCACTGATTCGATGGAGCAACATACGGCTGCAGGATGGGGCTGCCCGAAAAAGCTATTCATCCAAGGCAGCTGTAAAGTCGATGCCCAAGTCCATGTCACCTGAGTGGTCTGAGGTGGTGGGTCCTTCAATGGAAACTACAGTGACAGTTAATGGTGTGTCTGCCCGGGTCATGCTTGACAGCGGATCTCAAGTAACCATAGTATTTCAAGATTGGTACCAGAAGCATCTGACTGACATGCCCCTACAACCCTTGGAAGGTCTGCATGTGTGGGGGTTGAGTGAGAAGTCCTATCTGTACTCGGAGTGTATCTGGATCTGGCTGTCATTCCCTACCGCCGTGGCTGGGGTAGATGAACAAGTTGAGACACTTGCCCTGGTGTGTCCCCCCACCTGACTGCAATGGGGTTCCCCTGTTAACTGGAATGAATGCCCACATGTTTGGGAGACTAGAACAACTCTGCCATAAGAAACAAGGGCAATGGACTGGACAGACCCTAAGAATTCCAGCATTAATCAAAAGGGCTTATGACTTGCAACAGAAAGCCAATGAAGTGGACCGAGATGAGCCAGTGGGGATAGTGTGGAAAAAGAATCCTGACTCTTTGGTGTTGGCCCCCAATGCCCAGTGTATGATCCATGGAGAAGTCCACCTAAGGAGAGATGTAGAGAACAAAATATGGATGACAGATGCCCCTGGTGAAGGGAAGCTGCCAGAGGGGTTGATGGTTAAGCCTGGTATACTACCTGCTCGTGCCCATGCCTATGCTCGCCGAGTGATGGTGCAAGTGAGAAACATGTCGGACAGGGAAGTTTGTGTGAACCAGGGATGTACACTGGCTACAGTACACTGCGCAGACACTGCACTATTACCTAGTAACAAGTACTCTGGCAAAAGTGACCCCGGACTTATTTGACTTCAGTGATTCCTCCTTGTCTGCCGAATGGAAGACCTAAATTAGCAGGAAACTTGCTCAGAGAGACTAAGTGTTCTCACTAAAAAGTGGGACGTGGGGTGTGTCCATGGTGCTGAGCATAACATATGCCTGCATGATAACTGACCATTTTGAGAGAGGTCTCAACGCCTTGCCCCAGCGGACATAGACAATGTTAGGAGGCACCTACAGGAAATGCTTGCTGCTGGCATTATTCAAGAATCAAGAAGTCCATATGCATCCCCCATTGTAGTGGTGCATAAAAAGAATGGATCCGTGAGAATGTGTGTGGACTATCGGACCCTAAACCGATGGACTATCCCAGATCAATACACCATGCCACGCATACAGGATGCCCTGGATTGCCTGAATGGGGGTCAGTGGTTCTCAGTACTGGTTCTCCGCAGCGGATATTATCGATTCCGATGGCCCCGGAGGACTGTGAGAAAACAATCTTCATCTGTCCTTTGGGGTTCTACGAATTCCTGAGGATGCCACAGGGGTATTAGGGGGGCCCCTGCCACCTTCCAGAGATTGATGGAATGTGCGGTGGGAGACATGAACTTGCTGGAATATTTAGTGTACTTGGATGATGTCATTGTTTTCGGATGCATGCTAGAGGCACATGAGTCCAGACTGTTCAAAGTCCTCTATCGTTTGGAAGAATTCGGCCTCAAGTTATTCATAGACAAGTGCCAGTTTTTTTCAAACATCTGTGAAATATGTGGGACACAGTGTCTACGGAAGGGATGCAGACAGATCCCAGTAAAGTTGAATCTTTGATCACTTGGCCCCAGCCCAATAACTTAAAAGAGCTACAGTGCTTCCTGTGGTTCTGCGGCTACTATCGCAGGTTCATCAAAGACTATTCAAAGGTGATTCGACTGCTCCTTAACCTTACCCAAGGCTACCCCCCCTACCAACCACAAATACAAAAAGGGGGCTATCAAAGACAAAGAGAAAGTGTATGTTCGAACAGGTGAGCCTTTTGGGACTTGGTGGAGACCCGAATGTGAAGCAGCGTTCTTTGAAGTCATATACCAGCTCACCCATGCCCCAGTCCTTGCCTATGCTGATCCTACCAAGCCCTATGTTCTGCATTACGGATGCTAGTTTGCAGGGCCTTGGGGCTGTGCTATATCAAGACTATGAAGATGAGACCTGTAGCTTTCACCAGTAGGAGCTTGACCCCGTCAGAGTGGAACTATCTGGTCCACAACTTGGAATTCCTCACCCTAAAATGGGCCATAGTTGACCAGTTTCATGAGTACCTCTATGGGGCAAAGATATTAGTGAAGACTGACAATAACCTACAGACCTATGTGCAGACTTCAGCTAAATTGAACGCCACTGGGCACCTTTGGCTTTCTGCCTTATCGAGTTATGATTATGCTGTTGAGTACAGACCGGGACTAAACCACATTGATGCTGATGCCCTGTCACGAAGGCCAGCTTCTAAGAACAATTGGGTCAGACTGTCTAAACCTGACATCAAAGCATTATGCCAAAAGTTTGATAACGATTAACAAATGTCTACGGAAACAGTGGACTGCCTAGTAGATCGCTTGGACCCTCCTGATACATGCATACCAGCTGCCTATTGCCATTTCTCTGCATTAAATATTAGTGCACTACCTCAGTTCAATAATGACAGTATTCAGTGGGCTCAGTCCCAAGATCCCATGATTCAACCAGCACTTGACACCCTGCGTACGGGGAAAGATGTGTCCAAGTTGCATTCCCCTGACTTGAGAACTGCTCTATTGTTCAAGGAAGGCCCCAGGTTAAAGTTGCATGATCAGTTGTTATACAGAGAAACAGTGGATCATCGTGGTCAAATAGACAAGCAACAGTTGGTCCTACCCACGGCCTTTAAACAACTGGTACTGAGGTCCCTCCACAATCACATGGGGCACCTCAGTATTGACAGAATTCTCGACTTGGTATGATCCCAATTCTACTGGCCAAAGATGGGGGCAGATGTTGAGCACCATGTAAAGACCTGCAGTCATTGCCTCCAAAGGAAAGCCCTGCCTTAGAAGGCTGCCCCCTTGTCAATATCACTACCAGTGCCCCCATGGAACTAGTCTGCATAGACTTCTTGCGCTTAGAACCCGACCCAAAGAACATTGGCAATGTGTTGGTAGTTACTGATCATTTTACACAGTATGCACAAGCCTTCCAAACTAAAGATCAAAAGGCCTCTACCGTGGCGAAGGTGCTAGTAGAAAAATTCATCTACTATGGTGCCCCCTACTGGATCCATTCTGACCAAGGCAGAGACTTGGAAAGTAGGATAATCAAAGAAATGCCTTCTCTGTGGGGTGTGTGGAAGTCAAGAACCACCCCCTATCACCCAAAGGGGGACCCTCAACCAGAGCGCTTTAACCCCACCCTTCTGATGGGGTCCAAACCAAAAACTACTTGCAGTATGTACAGAAATTGAAAGATCAGTTGAATCATGCCTATCAACTAGCTCAAACTATGGCTGTTAAGCGAAATCTTGCTAACAAAGTAAGACATGATTGACAAGTAAAAGCCCAGGAGTTGTTGCCCGGAGATAGGGTACTACTGCGCAAGTTGGGACTGCATAGAAAACACAAAATTGCTGATAGATGGCACCATCTTCCTCACGCAACATAGAAACCTAGATGTTGATGGCAGATAAGGACCGCAAGGCCCATCCAGTCTGCCCATTTCTTTTTCTACCTTATGAATGTGCCATTGGCCTTTGCTCTGTCAATGGCTTATCTATTCATACTCATCTGTATTGCTCCCTTATGCCTATCCCATGCCTGTTTGAAGCCCTGCACTGTATTCATATCCATCACTTCCTAAGGTAGGCCGTTCCATGCATCCATGACCCTTTCTGTGAAAAAAGAACTTCCTCACATTGCCCCTTAATCAGCCTCCCTCTAATCTCATGCTGTGTCCTCTTGTCCTGCTATTTTTCTTATATTGAAACATGCTAGACTCTTTCACCTTGTTAATGCCCTTAAGGTGTTTGAATGTTTCGATCATATCACCTCTCTCCCTCCTTTGCTCTAGGGTATACATATTGAGCTCCATTAATCTGTCCTCATATGTTTTCTGATGCAGTCCCTGCACCGTATTGGTTGCCCTTCTCTGGATTGCCTCAATTTGGTTAATGTCCTTGTGAAGGTGTGTCCTCCAGTACTGCACGTAGTACTCCAGATGGGGCTAGCCAGTGTCTTGTAAAGAGGGATTATTACCTCTCTCTTATGACTTGTGATACCCCTACTAATACTCCAATATCCCCCTAGCCTTACCTACTGCTTTAGAGGTCTGCTTGGATGATTTCAGGTCATCTGTGATGATGATTCCCAAGTCTCTTTCTTCCCTTGTGACTGCCAGCAACTCCCTTCTCAGCCTATAGGTGGCTTTAGGGTTTCTCTTCCCTATGTGCATGATCTTGCACTTCTTTGCGTTAAACCCCAGTTGCCACTCTTCAGACCATTTTGCCAGTTTATCCAGATCTCTTCTCATTCTGCCCACCACATCTGGATCATCTAATCTGTTGCAGATCTTGGTGTCATCTGCAAACAAACAAACCTTACCCTCCAGTCCATCTGCAATGTCACTGATAAAGATGTTGAAGAGGACTGGCCCGAGAATTGATCCCTGAGGTACCCCACTTGTGACTTGCATCTCTTCTGACTGTATACTGTTTACCACCACTCTCTGTTTTCTGCCCATCAACCAGTTTGCCACCCAGTTGACCAACTTCTGACCTACCCAGCTTATTAATCAATCTTCTATGTGGAACAGTATCAAAAGCTTTGCTGAAGTCAAGGTAGGTGACATCAACTGCTCCCCCTTGGTCCACCACTCTGGTTACCCAGTCAAAGAAATCTATGAGATTAGTTTGACAGGATCTTCCTGTTGTAAACCCATGCTGTCTTGGTTCCTGTGCTCCTATGGATTCTAGGTGTTGTACTATCCTTTCCTTAAGGAGTGCCTCCATAATCTTGCCCACTACTGAGGTAAAACTGACTGGTCTGTAGTTCCCTGCCACCACTCTTATGGAGCGGGATCACATGAACCCTTCTCCAGTCTTCTGGGACCTGTCTTGTGCTCAGAGACTCACTGAACAGTTCTGATAATGGCTCTGCTAGTTCCACCCTTAGCTCCTTTAGTACCCTTGGATGTATGCCATCAGGTCCCATTGCCTTGTCCACCCTGAGCTTATCGAGCTCTTGTAGGACCCTTTCTTTTGTGAAGGGACTAGTGCACACCTCCCTCTCCCCTGTGTCCATGGTGCTGAGCTGTGGGCCCTGCCCTACCTTCTCTTCAGTAAATACTGAGCAGAAGTATCTATCTAGGATAGATGCTTTTACATGGTCTTCCTCCTCACATGCCCCCTTATCCCCTTTGATCTTAGCAATACCCCCTCTGGACTTTCTCCTTTCACTAATGTATCTATAGAAAGTCTTGTCACCTTCTTTTACTGTTTGTGCTAGTGTTTCCTCGGTTTGGGCCTTTGCCTGCCTTACTGCCTTCCCTGCTTCCCTTAGGGAAGTTTGGTATGCCTCCCTATCTTCATCTCGCTATGCTCCTTTATATTTCCAGAAGGCCAGCCTTTGGCTCCTGACCTTTCTGCTACTGTTTTGAGAACCAAAGTAGTTTCTTCTTCTTTCACTTCCTTTTCTTACACAATGGGATGTTGCTTCAAGTATTGCATCCTTAATGCTTGCCCACTTTGCCTGTACCCCTCACCTGTATTTCCTTTTGTCAGGCTAGCTTAACTCTGTTGGCCATCTTATCAAAGTCAGCTCCTCTGAAGTCCCATATTTTTGCCTTGGAATGAGATGATTTAGTTCTAGTGGCCAAACTGAACCATACCATGTGATGGTCACTGGCCCCCGGGTGACCTTCTACCTGGAGATCTCTGATCCTTTCCCTGTTAGTCAGTACTAGATCTAGGATAGCCCTGTCTCTTGTGGGTTGTTGTACCAATTGTTTGAGGCCCTCCCCCTGCAGGGAATCCACTATGTGTCTAGTTCTGGCAGATGTTCCTGCTGGTATTGACCAATCTGTATCTGGCATGTTGAAGTCTCCCATTACCAGTCATGTTTTGTATATCTTCTAACAGTAATGTGTCTATGTCCTCCCCCTGGTCTGGAGGCCTGTAGATAACCCCATTTCATATAGCCGTCCCATTTACTGTTTCCAGGGTGACCCACAGTTCTTCTGGCTCCTTATGTGTATTCTGAATTTCTGTAGCTTTGAGATTTTCATTGACATAAAGGGCCACTCCACCCACCCACCCCCTCTTTTGCACCTTGGTCTCTTCTGAACAGTACATAGCCAGGTACTAAAGTCTCCCAAGTGTGGCTACTGGTAAACCATGTCTCGCTAATGGCTACTATGTCCAGTTTAGCCTCTGTCATTATTGACTGCAAGTCTGGGATCTTGTTTCCCAGACTGCGAGCATTTGTGTACATGATTTTCCATTGGCCAGATTTCCGTGTGTTAGTTGTTAAGCAAAGTCTGGCATTTTCCCTGTGTGTCGTATGGGGAGCTGGACCTTTTTCCTTACCTGGTGGTGCAAATGAACTACAAAGATGCTGAACTCCTAGTTGACCACTAGCTGAGGGAGGAAGGGGGGTTCTTCCCATTTGATGTATCGGGTGCTACACCCCTCTCCCCATTTGCTAGTTTAAATATTCTGCAAAGACGTCAAACTTCTGCCCCAATGTACTGACTCCCTCCTTAGTCAGATGCAGTCCATCAAATTTAAAGAACTTTCACTCCCAAAACTGTTGCCAGTTCCCTACAAATTTGTAGTAGGCAAATTGGATGATCTGCTGGTGTATAAGGTGAGCCCAGAAAATAATTCCAAAGCTGTTAAGACCATGCACCGTTAATCACTTACTGCCCATCGGCCAAGTTATTATTGATGCTGAACCAACACCTGACACTTCTCCTGGGCCAGTGACTCGTGCTGCTGCAGAGAGGAAACAAAGCCACCCTGTCCGTGTTGTTCCAGAACTAAGGCCTTCCTCTCAGCAGGCCCAGAAGGACAGTGATGACTGTATGTCTGTCTCTGATGAGAGTGACTGTGATAATGCCTATCATCCCTCATATGAACTCAGTCAGTTGTTTCGAGTTAATCCTCTCCAGAATCGTGGGGATGAAGCTGAGCCTTCAGAACTGCCTAACCCCTCAGCTTCTTCCCTGGACCCAATGCCTCCTGAAAGTGAGGTCCAAAGTATCACATCTGAGGTTGCAGATTCTCTGCGTCTCGTAGACTGGTTTGACTTGCCCAAAGAAGGGGCTGATATTCTGAGTCTTCCTGGTGACACACCAGAACTAACAGAGCCAAGAGAAAGAGAGGACAGTGCCCTTTCCATGCCACAAAGCTCCAGTGTGTCCAGGTGTCCTGAGGATGACCAGTCAGGGCATTCTGTAGAAAACCTTAATGAAAAAAGTACTTTGGAAACAGAAGCTACTGAGCTAGAAGCTGCCAATGCTCCCAACCTGAACTTCTCATCCAGTGCAGAGGCACTCCTCCTGAAAGAAGAAAAGGAAATGTCCAATGCCCATGATGACAAGCCATAGCCAGTGTCTGTACCTCCCAGAACGACTGGGTGACCTGTTAAGCCAGTGCTACGTTTTTGTTATGATTCCCCTGCGAGGCCTGTGGACTTGCCTCTCAATGTGGTCCATAAAGGTGTTTACGTTTCCAAGAGCTCACTGCCCAAACTGAGCTTGACTGCCACCTCCTGATTAATTGTCCTTCCCTTAAAATATGGTGTCCCTGTCCCATCTAGCCCCAAGTTAGCTGATAGGGAAGGGCCCCCTTCTATATTGTTTACCGTACAAGAAGTTATAAGGTGAAGTCATAGGTAACTGTTCATAGTATGTTAATCATAATAGAATCAGTATAGAGTGTATGACACATACATAAGTATTGTCAATGAAGATATGGTACAGTGAAATGTATAGTAATGTGGTACGTTTACGTTAACTGATGCATCAGATATTATTCCAATAGTATGCTAATGTCACATACGTCTTGTATATATTGCTTCTTCAATATTGTGATGGTGTAGACTTGACGCGGACATCAAGTTTTTCCAGGCAGAGAAAGGTGTAACTTCCCTACAAATGGGGGTTCCTGAAAGTCTTCCTTGGGTGTGCCTAAATGCCCACTGCTAGGCTGGTATCATGTGTCTTAACGTTTTAAAAGTTTTGTATGAGAGTGCCTTAATGCCTCTGTGCTCTGTCTCTTTAAGAGCTGCCTATAACGTGGCACTTATTTAATCTGGGAGGGGGCTGAGTGTTTCCATGCTCGAGTCTCACCTGGGCTGCCAGATAATCACTCCATTCTGCCATCACTACTTGCACAGAGGGAGCTCTGTTAGAAGCTGTACTTATTTGCTGATTATCTATCAGAATAGTAATGATACTATAGTTTGTCTAACCTGCCTTCTTTGCAGGATGGACAGTTCTGTTTATCACCACCATCTTGGTCCTGGACTGCCAGAATGGGCCAATCAGTACCTTTGGGGACCCTAAAATGGAGTCTATCCCCAGGGGTCTTGTGGGAGTGAATTTATGTAGAAATTGTAGTTTTGAGACTTTGGTGCCTAAATGCACCTGGAGGGGGAGCCCTTGCTTTTGACAGACAGATGAATCAACGAATCAAACCTTTTTGACCGAAGGAAAATTCTCAAGCTGCCTGCCGCAGTGAGTCAGTCTGGAGGTAGAGTTTAGAGAGTGAACAGCTCGAGAGATTCAAGTAGCTGCTACTGCGAAGTTCACGCGGGAGATTGCTGGAAAGGCTGAGTTTGGCCTGTTCTGCCTGCTGTCCTTCGAGAGGGAATCCTTTGAAAGGCTTAGCAATCGGACTGTATCCGAATTGGAGTGTGACAAAGCCACTGAAAAGTGGCCAGATTTAAACCTGAAGAAGACTGAAGATTTTCTGTACGTGATCGGCCTGTCAGGACATCCGGTTGCCAAAGAATTCCCGGTTTTGCTCAGAGACACTGATATTGCTGCCAGACTGCTATCCGCATTGTGGTATGGTGATTGCTTTTCCTGTAAATGTTCTGTTTGCTATTAGTGAGTCGTGATTTGGTTCCCCACTGTTTAATCGTGCCATGCTTGCTGGAAGCTGCATCCAGCCTTCCCGGACAGATATCCGCACCGTCTTACCTGGCCTGGGCCCTGCCACACTGGCCCAGCCAGCTACTTCAGGCACAGAGAACACCATCGACGAGAGACCTGCCTGGGGATCATGAACAGGAATGACACCATGGTGAATCATGTGGGCTCTGCTTCTCCTGGCAAACCAGCAAGTCATCCTGCAGTCTCCATTTCATCCATCCTGTGTCCTGTACTGGGTAGCGTGAGTAAACACCTGGGTAGCTCCCTGCAACAACAGCTCAAACAAAGTGTGTCATCTGATTTAATTGTTTTGTCTAATCATCACGGACTGAGCCTCCTGGCTCTGGATTACAAATTGTGTGTGGCTGTGCATACCTTTTCTTTTCATCACAGGGCCCCTTCCAGCTGCGACGTCAGCATACCCCGGGCAACGCTCCAGGCTAGCCCACCTTACTTCCAACTGGGTACCCAGAGTGTGTGACTGTGCAGGGACTAAAAGTGCATGCATAATTGACTGAGTAGATCAGTTTTAGAATCAAATCAACCTGATTACACCCCTCCCTTGTTCAATTCCCCTGAATAAATCAGATCTAACTCTTTTAGCATTTAATCTGACTGTGGTTCCAGTTTGTACCAAAAGCATTGTACTGTTGTTATTTGCTGTGCCTAACCTTGTTTTATAGGGGGTCTCCAGGGTCGAACTGGTGGAACCAGCCCTGGTGGTAAGTGCAAACAGTGTGAGGATGTGTATGCTGAATAGGGGCTACTGTGAACGTGTTTGTTGCATATTGTCTAGGCCACTAGAGGGGAAAAAGGGGGGTTACAGTGTCCCGGAGGGCTGTATCCAGGTTAGCCTTGTTACTAACAACCCTGTCCTCTGGGTGGAAGCACCTGTTTCAGTACCCAGGCCCCTTAACCTGCAACTAGCTAAGCAGGCAGTGATAGTAGCCCTTGGGATAGTGCCACCTAGGGGTTACACACTAAAAATGTTTCTTTGAAATATAAAAATAATTATGAAAAAATAGTGACATGACACAGATCAGGTGATTCAGAGGCTGAATAACCTGGGTCCACTGGTGAATCCACATCGAGAGATGAGCCAGTCACAACTGCATAGAAACATAGACTTTGACGGCAGATAAGGACCGCTTGGCCCACCTAGTCTGCCCATTTCCCTACCTACAGGATAAGCTGCAGCTCCTATCTAACCAATAGCCTATTTCTTCCTACCCCCCACAAAAATTGCCTTATGTCTGTCCCATGCATTCTTGAATTCTCCCACAGTTTTAGACCCCACAGCCTCCTCAGGAAGGCTGTTCCATGCGTCCACCACCCTCTCTGTGAAAAAATACTTCCTCACATTGCCCATGAGCCGTCCCCCCTCTATCTTCAAATTGTGTCCCCTTGTTCTTGCACATCTCTTTTTCTGAAAGATGCTACCCTCTTGGACTTTGTTGATTCCACTGAGGTACTTAAACGTTTCTATCATGTCCCCCCCTCTCTCTCCTTTCCTCAAGGGTAGCCTCTCCTCGTATGGCTTCTCTTGCAGACCCTGCACCATTTTAGTTGCCCTCCTCTGAACTGCCTCCATCCTGTCTATGTCCTTGCGGAGATGGGGTCTCCCGAACTGGACGCAGTACTCCAGATGGGGTCTCACCAACTGTCTGTACAGGGAGATAACAACTTCCTGTTTTCTTCTGGTGATGCCTCTCCCTATACATCCAAGTATCCCCCCAGCCCTCCCTACCGCCTTCTCATATTGCTTGTCAACCTTAAGGTCATCTGATATGATTACCCCCAGGTCCCTTTCCATTTTTTGTTGTTGTTACTACCTCCCGCCCCATTGTGTAATCTTCCCCTGGGTTTTTTTTTTCCCAGGTGTATTACTTCGCACTTCTTTGCATTGAATCCAAGCTGCCATACTTGTGACCATGTCTCCAACCTTGCCAAGTCCCTTCTCATCCTTTCCACGCCTACTTGTGTATCAACTCTGTTGCAGATCTTTGTATCATCTGCAAAGAGGCATACTTTTCCTTCCAGTCCCTCTGCAATGTCACTTATAAAGACATTAAAAAAGGACTGGACCCAGTACTGAACCCTGTGGTACCCCACTAGTAACCCCTCTTTCTTCAGAGTGGACTCCATTTACAATTACCTGCTGTGTCCTGTTGTTCAGCCAATGTTTTACCCAGGCTACCACCCTGGGACCCACTCCAGGGCTGGTTAATTTGACTACTAATCTTTTGTGTGGGACTGTGTCAAATGCCTTGCTAAAGTCTAGGTAGGCCATGTCCACAGCCCCTCCCTGATCTGCTACTTTGGTCACCCAGTCAAAGAAATCAATTAGATTTGTCTGACATGACCTTCCCACTGTGAACCCATGCTGCCTTGGGTCCTGTGCCCCACTGGCCTCTAGGTACTCAACAATTCTTTCCTTCAGAAGTGATTCCATCACTTTCCCTACCACAGAGGTCAAACTGACAGGTTTGTAGTTTCCTGCCTCTGTCTTGCTCCCACTTTTGTGAAGGGGGACTCACATCAGCCTTCTTCCAGTCCTCAGGTACCACACCGTCCTCCCATGATTTGTTATAAAGGGTAGTCAGTGGTGTCACTAGTTCTCTTCTTAATTCTTTTAGAATTCTGGGGTGAATTCCATCTGGCCCCATTGCTTTGTCCACCTTCAGTTTTAGGAGTTCTTTCAGAACCCTTTCTTCTGTGAAAGGACTGGGATCAACCCCCTCTCCAGAGTGCTTCTGTTAATTGGATTAGGCACCTCCCCACTTCCTCTTTTGTGAATACTGAACAGAAGTATTCATTCAGTATCCCTGCTTTTTCACTGTCACTCTCTGTCCACCCACCATCCATTCTATTCAGCCTCACTATCCCTCCCTTTGTCTTTCTAGGCTCCCTGATATACCTATAAAAGGTTTTTATCCCCCTTCTTAACCGAGTTGGCTATCTTTTCCTCAGTTTGTACCTTTGCTATTCTGACTACCCTCCCTGCTTCCTTCTGCCTTAACTGGTACAGTTCTCTGTCCTGCTCCTTCTGTGTTTCCTTACACTTCCTAAAAGCTATCTTTTTCTCCCTAACCTTCACCGCCACTTCTTTTGAGAACCATAATGGCTTTTTCTTTCATTTTGATTTGTTTATTTGCTTCACACAAAGGCTTGTTGCCTCTGTGATGGTAGTTTTGATATTTCCCCATTGTTTCTCCACCCCTCCTTCTAGTCTGTTTGCTAGTGCTTTTCTAAGGCACTCTCCCATCTTGCCAAAGTCAGCCCTCCTGAAGTCCAGAACCCTCACTTTTGTATGGCTTGACTCTGTTGCTGAGTTTATTGTGAACCACACTGTTTGGTGGTCACTTGTTCCCAACTGGCTACCCACTTCTAGATCTGAGATCCTTTCACTATCCCCATTTGAGAGTACGAGGTCTAAGATTGTTCCCTCATGAGTAGGTTACAAAACTAGCTGTCTGAAGCATGCCACCTGAAGGGCATCAAGAATGGCCCTGCTTTTGAATGTGGCTGCAGCAAAAGGTGCTCCAGTTAACATCTGGCATATTAAGGTCCCCCATCAACAGTATGTCCCCTTTCTCTGCCATCCTATGTATGCCTTCTATCATATCCTTGTCCATTTCCTCCCCCTGACATGGGGGTCTGTATACAATCCCTGTGCAGACTGTGGTGCCATTTCCAGTCTCTAAGGTGACCCACAGTGCCTCCTCTCCTCCCTGTTTACTCTTTTATTCAGTTGCTTTTATCCCTTCCCTTACATAGAAAGTTACTCCCCCCCCCTTCTGCACTCCCTGTCTCTCCTGTAGGTTGTGTACCCTGGTATGTTAACATCCCAGTCATGGTTCTCTGTGTACCATGTTTCTGTGACTGCTACAATATCCAGGCATCCCTCTTCCATCAAGGCCACCAGTTCAGGGAGCTTGTTGCCCAGACTATGGGCGCTGGTACTCATTACCCTCCATTTCTTGATGGCCTTACTCCTTTTTGCCCCATCCCTGTCCTTATTGCGTTTGTCACTTTCTCCATTTACCCCTGTGCTTCTCCCTATTGACATCTCTATGTTGGTGTCTACCTCACTTAGTACCCTGATTTTTTTTGGGGGGGGGCTAGAATTTCCCTGCTCCTTTCCAGTGCCTTCCCCATTGGCTAGTTTAAATGCTTGCCAATGAAGTATTTAAACCTATCACCTAGGATCCTGGTTCCCCTCCTGGACAGATGGAGACCATCACACCAGTATAGGCCTGCATACGTCCAGGTGGACCCCCAGTCCCCAATGAAGCCAAATCCCTGAGCTCTGCACCAGTTTTTCAACCACTGATTGAATCCCATGGTGTGCAGCACCCCAGCCTCATCCTGCTATAGACAGGCAGCACCTCTGAGAAGGTTACTGTGTGTGCTATTTGTTAAGGCCCCTCCCATCTCCACAAATGCTTTTGCACTGCTCTTGATCCCTTTCTTAGCCAGGTCATTTGTCCCTAGGTGGACAATGACATCCAGCTCTCCCCTGTGCAGCTGCTCCTGTGATCCTGAGGATTTTCTCCCTGTCCCTCCAAGCCATGGCACCAGGCAGGCACCTTACCTCCCTCTCCCCTTCCTCCCCCAGTTCTACCTTCCTAACAATGGAGTCCCCCTCCAGGAGTTGTTTCCTTCCCTGTGGAGTCCCATGCCACCCTCCTGTGGGTCTCCTTTGTGGAGGTCCCCAGCATCCTCCTTGGTCTCCACTGTGGGTGCCTCCATAGAGGAATCACACTTTTCCAGAACGGCATAGAAATTGTGGAGTGGTACAACTGGATGGATGCGCCTCTGTTCCACCACCCGCATCTGCCATAGGCCCCAGAAATCTGAACATGGACCTGCCACTGACCCATCACTGGAAGCAACCATCTGAGCCTGAGGGATAATGATAAAAGCACAGTTCTCTGGAAGGAATAATGTAGCCTGCACAGCAGCCAGGCCTGCTCTATAAACTTAAGTTGTATCAGAACAGACTTGTGTAACCCTCTGTTACCCGGGGTTACTAGAATCCCAGTAAGACCTAGTGGTAGGCAGGGAAGGCTGCATGTGAAACTCCAGTTAAATGGATTTCACACTGTCCCACTCTGTTCTCAGTCTCAGCTGAGACTGAGGGATGACATCATTATAGAACTTTCACAGGTGCATAAGCCACACTGGAATGTTGCAGTTGGAGGTTAGAGTAGAACGTTGGGGAATCTGAAGCCACAATGTGTGCAGTCTGAGTGAGAGACTGTAGTACAGCAGAGTGTGTGCAGGCTCTCAGAGCTTTAAGCTTTGTTTTAGAGCTACTTTTGGGTAAGGTGTGTGTTTCCACCTGAAGAGGAACACAGGAACTGGTAATTGAAGTGGTGGAGACCGCTCTCAATGGTTCAGAGCCCCATCCCTGAGGGGATGGGGGGGAAGGTGTTTGCCTGTTTTCCAGGGGCAAACCCCTTGGGTCCGGCTGAGGGAAAGAAGCTGCCTGTTCAAGTTGTGCTGAGGCACCAGAAGCTCTGAGAGGAAGATTCCTTGTGGAGGAAATGCCTGTGGGGTACTTGCAACCAAAAGGTGAGTTCGCTCTAAAAAAGGGCCAAGTGTTTTCACCTGAACAGAAGGAAACTAAAGGGACTGTTACTGTGAGGTCAGGAAAAGACAGCCAAGTACAGTTGGAAAGTGGGGATTGGACTGCTTAAGCTGTGGGAGGTCTAGAGTAATGGACAATGCCACTTAATTCAAGTATGTTCAAGTCCAGCACAAAGAGTGAAGGAAATTGGGGATTGGACTGCTTAACTCAGTCGGGGGTGTAGAGTAATGGACAATGCCACTTAAAAGTATGTTCAAGTCCAGCACAAATGGGAAGCAAGACAAGTAGATGGAATGTGAAATACATTTAGCAAGAATCTACACTGCAAAGCTTTACAGGATGAGGTGTTTTTCTGTCCAGAGGAATGGCCAGGTATGAATTGTGGGAGCGAGAGGTGGGAGACCCCCCATCAGTAGTAACCAAATTCACCTCTACGGATTTGCTCTGAGACACCTTTTGCTTTCCCTCAGGTACTTAGCCAGTGCCTGAGGAAAGTACCCAGACGTGGGATTGAAAGGAAGATTCCCTGATGGAGCTGTGGTGCTCTTAGGTGGTTTAGGGAGCCACCAGAAAGTGTTTCCATGAAGTACGGAAGATGTCCAAGTGGCTGGCAAGGGAGCCGAGCCAGGGAAAACCCAGAACAGTGTACAAGTTCGGGCTGTGTAACCCAAAGCAGCGTTGAAGTCCGGGCTGTGTGCCCAGTGGGTTCAGAGTCTGAGGGCTAAAGTGTTGAGGCAGTGTTCTAGTCTCTTTTGATCTGCATTACCAGGAGTGTAGCCCCATGGGGGTCCATCTATGCTTTCTTTATTCTGTTTGGATGTGAATAAAAAGCCACACTTTAGAATCACACTTCTGGTATTGGACATTATAGTTATTGCTTCCTGTGTTTGGAGTTACTTGCATGCCCCTGTGCAGAGTAGCCAAACCTAGCCTTTGTGCCGAGTGACCTATTCCTCCCCAAACCCAGCCCACCTGGTATTGCTGTCAGAAACAAATGGTAGACCGGGTAGGGGTTACACTTGGATTCATTGTCCAGAATTCTCAGTTGGTTGTTCAGCTGCTGAGTGCGGTGTAAGATCTGTATTGCCAGATCCATGCAGGAAGCATTAAGCAGCCAATCTTCCTGGTCTGGGGATACATACAGGGTCTCTCAGCAAAGGGCCATGGCTGCCACAGCAAAGCACACGGTAAAGACCCACAGTACCAAGGACAGAGCAAAGGGCAGGAGAGGAAATTGGTAGTGCTGGTCATCCAGAAAGAAATTCGGGTACTGCCGTTGGCAGTTTTGATCTTGATATGCAGGTAAGCATCCTGCATATCCAGGGTGCAAAGCCAGTCCCCCTCTAATATTAGAGGGAGTAGGAACTGAAGAGAACCCACCTGAAACTTTTTCTACTCCATGTACTCATTCAGATCTCTAAGATTTAAAATGTGATGTAGACTGCCCATCTCCTTTGGTACCAGAAAATAACAGGCGTAAAAATCTAGGTTCTGTTTATCAAGGTGTCTGGACTGAATTGTCATTTTTGCCTACAGAGTGCACTCTTTGACCTGCAGCACTGACAAATGTGCCAGAGAGTAAAACCAAGAGCTGGATGGATGCACAAGAGGTTGCACCAATAATGCCAGAGCATGGTTCTCCTGTGTAATATCCAGGACCGACCTGTCTGCTGTGATCCCCTGCCACTTAGGCAGGAGCAATGACAGTCCCAAACACAACCCCCAGCAGCGAGGCAGGAAGGGAGTAAGTAGGAAAAGAGGCACCATCATGCCCCTTATCTGTATGTGTGTGTGGCTTTAAAGGGGGCATACAAGGACTACTGTCTCTGGAAGACTATGGAGGCAGCTGACCAACCCATAATCCAGAAGCAGGAGCCCTTACAAAATATGGTGCCACCCTGAGAGTGAGTGGGCTGAGGACCAAGGGCCTTAAGGAAGTGAAGAATCATGCTGGAAAACTGCCACCCCCTGAGGGTCAGCTCTGTTTTGTGGCAAGATTGATTAGAACTACTGAAGGGTAAGTTATGCACAAATAGTTGCACATCAGTAGCAAAACAAGCAACACATATCCAGGAATATTGAAGAAGGCAGCTACCAGAGGAAGCAGCATGAATGGGCATATAGAGGCATCATAAGCAGAATGCAATAAATTCTTGCCAGTCTCCAAGCCACAGGTAACAGAATGTTTAGCTTCCATCTTGGAGGTGACATCAGGCATGCTATCCACAATGGTGAACATAGACTTCCACAGGCTGTTCTGATATTTAATTATATATATCTGGTACTTGGCAGTAGAGGTCTAATGAAGCAGAGGCTAAAGTCTGTTTGCTAATAGTATCCAACTTCCTGGATCCCTTGTCAGGGGGCTTATTGCTTACATGACAAAATGCTTTGGACTTATCATGAGCCACCATAATGACCACCAGTTCCATTTCAGGCTGGGTGAATAATATGACTTGGTGGCAGCGGCAGAATACTGTTTACCTACTTTCCTATGGACCTCTGGCAGAGTGCTGTGTCTACGCCAAGCTGCTTCATCAGCCAGTTCCAATTTCTACTCATGCAGCAGGTCTGGATCATATTTATCCTCTTTCTCATTAGGCTGAGTAAGCTGCAGAGCAACCACAGAAGCAACACTCTGGGGCTCAGGCAACTGTAGAGGAGAAACAGGGATAGGATGTCCACTAGGCCCAGATGGCATAGAAGGGAGTGATGACATGTGCTGAGCCGATGGCAGCACTATCAACAGTAGTGTAGGCAGTAGTGTCTGGATAAATTCAGAGAATGTCAAGAAAACTACATTACAACAGCGCTGGCTGGTGTCGTTGGGATTATGTCTGCTACTGACATGCCAGCAGTAAGTTGTGGGGCCACTACTGGACCCAAGCTGGAACCTGCACCTGACCTTGGTGTCTTGATTACTGCCAAGCTGGCAATGGAAGCCTTAAACTTACCCTCACATTGTGTCAGTGGAGAGTGGGATCTGGAGGGAGAGGAATGGTGGTGATGCTCTGCTGAAGAATAATTTTTCTTCTTATCCTTCAAATGGTGCTTCTTTCTGGAAGACAAGAAGTTAACTGAACAGCGAGTAGAGTGCTAGGGCTCCAACTGAGCCTGTTCCATAGAACTGTGAGGAGACCCTATTATAGACAGGGAATCTGCTACTTGGCATTCTCCATTTTCTTCAGAAAGGTTTCTAGCAGCTTTTGGCTATGTCTCCTAGTGCCTGGTTGAAACCTTGGCAGACAGAACAGGACTTTACATCATGCAAAAAGACCCAGGCAGTGAATGCATAAATCACGTGTGTCATAATGAAATATCTTAATGCCAAATCAGCAGACTAAAAAGCAGCAACATTGGAGTTAGCCTAAAACAAAGTAAGTAACAAAGTAGTAAACCTGCGTGATAGAAATTGACGAAGGAGTTTCTTCGGGCCAACAAGAGTGGTCAACAGCTAGAAGAAAAAAAAACTGAGGAAGTAGGGGACTGGCCAAGTTATACAGGTGCTGCCAATGTCCATTATCATGGTCAGGCCCTGCTAGGGAAAAGTTTCCACGTGGTCCCTATGCTGACAGCTTACAATTCAATATGAGTGCCTCTATGGAGGGACATGGCCTCAAAGATCATGCAGCTGCCAATTGTTTTGGGAACTACCTCAACTGAGAGGAATGAAACGTAATGTCTGATTCAGCTGCAGGAAAAAGTGAAGACGTATGGCTGCTGTCTTAAATCTATTTCCAAACTGTACAAAATGCACCTACTTAAGGTGAAAATACAACATCTTGTGGTGGCACAACCACACAGTATTCCCACGATGTTCCTTCCTACAGTTAAACTGGTAGCTTCCCCCAGTGATGTTACAGTTTCAATTCCTCCTTTTATTCTTATTTATTTATTTATTTATTTATTTATTTAAGAGTTTACCAGGAAAGCATACTGAGCGGGTTACTACTCGATTCCAGATGTGTCCTGGGGGAAAAGGGACAAGTGAAAACATACAAATCATGGCACAGAGAAGCATGTACAAGAATACACTTAATAGAAACAGAAGCATACAAATCGTAAGTACAAGATGAGAGCCCAAGAAGCAGTTACTTTTACATTTACAACTACGTACACTCGAGAAGGACTTGTGTGTATTTACAGTCACACTATGCAGAGAATGGAAAGAAGAACACAACTAGGGGGGAAACTGAGGCATTATAAATAATAATCACAGTAGTTGTTACAAGCATGCAGTTACATATTACAAAACAGCAGCAGAGGAGAGTTGGGCTTGTAGATAATTTCAAATGCTGATATAGCTATGAAGCAAATCACAAAGAGTAATTACATTGTTCTGTGAGGAGCCTGCATGTGTAACCCCTGGCTTTGCCTTACGTAAGAGTGTGAGCTAGACAGGGATGATCTGCAATAAGCGGAGCAAGAGGGCCTATTTACGAGCAAAGGTTTGGGGTACTTGACCCTAGTTGACCCTATATGCAGGCGCATATAGAGGAGAAATGTGCATTGAGGAGGTGATTTAGGTGAGAGATGTTATGGAAGTCACAAATGCCTGCTTGGAGTGCATTCCAGAGTTCAGGCATGCAGTGTTTGAAAGCCACTTGGCCCTTTGAAGTAGCCATGCGACGGACGCATAGAAGCCGGAAGTTACCACTCCTGAGTGAGTAGATGAGCTGTGATGGAGCTGAGAGGGTAGAAGCGAGGTAGGGGGGAAGGGACTAAGACCAGAATTTCACTGTGGTCCTGATGCTGTGGATGTGTCTACGCGCATGGAGCGATGTTACATCAAGGGAGCTGTAGAGGTCACAGTGATGAGTCGAGAGAGGGCAGTCGAGGGCAAAACGACAGAAGGAGTGGAAAAGAGGGTCAAGGCTGGCCGGTGCAGACTTGGGAGCAGCGTTGTAGACTATATCCCCATATTCAAGTATCGGGAGGATAATTTTCTGGACAATTTCCTCGTGGGTTGCCAGAGGTAAACTACCCTTATTCTGATATAAAGCTCCTAGTTTTGGGCATAGTTTTTTGTGTAACAAGTCAATATGAATGGAAAAGTCGAGGTGCTGGTCAAGCCAGACCCCAAGGTATTTGAAGGAGGTGCAGGTCTCTAGAGGGGACCCATCTGTGGTGAGGAAAGTGGGGGTGGACTGGAGCCAGAAGAGCCTTTGCCTTGTCCCAAAGGTTAGGGAGACTGTTTTCTTGGCATTAAGAAAAAGCTGGTTTGAGTGAAACCAGTGCTGTACCACGTTAAAATCTTGTTGGAGTGTGGCGGCTACATCAGCGGGGCAAGGGCCTGTAGCGTACAGTATGGAATCATCAGCATACCAGTGTAGGGATGTGTGGGAGCAGACAGAGGGTAGTTCATTTAGGAAAATTGAGAATAGTAGTGGGCCGAGGACCTCGCCTTGTGGGACCCCTGTAGTAACGGGTAGGGGGAGGAGGTGTTGGGTCCAATTCTTACAGATTGGGATCTACCTACCAGGTAAGAATGAAACCAGCTGGTGACATCACCTGAGAGTCCAGCGCTAGAGAGTTTGGAGATCAGTAGGGGGTGGGAGACTGTATCGAAGGCTTTTGCAAGGTCAACGAAGATGGCTGAGGTGGTGTGCCCTTTATCCATGGCCGTGAGGATAGCGTCGGTGAGCCTTAGTAGGAAGGTTGTGGTGGAGTGTGATTTCCTATAACCTGATTGGTAGGGTGTAAAGAAAGAGGATGAGTCAAGGAAGGGGGAGAGTTGGGTTAGGACAAGGTGCTCCTGTAGCTTGGCAAGTATGGGGAGAAGAGAGATTGGGCAGTAATTACCCGGTGATGAGGGGTCACAACCTTTCGGGAGGGGGATGACAGTAGCATGCTTCCAGTCTGATGGTACATCGGTGAGAGAAAATGAGAGATTGAATAGCATGGCCAGTGGGGTGGCAATGGCAGGGGCAGATAGATGTAACATTTTGGAATCAAGCCCTGAAGGGCACTTTCCTTTTGAGAGGTTAAGAGACCACAGGGCTTTTAGCACAATAAGTGGGGTAACCCGGTGAAAAGAGAAGCCAGTTAACTGAGGGGGAGTTGGTTTCAGGGCAGGTGCGTACTTGGGGTGTATGCTAGAGAGGCTAGAAGTGAGGATGCACAGCTGGTAAAGAAGGTGTTGAAGACTGCGGCTACTTTTGTGGGTTCGGAGACAATGGAACCATCCACCTTAAGGGTACGGGTGGGCAGCTGGGTGGGGGGGGGAGAGAAGAGTGACTTGATTGTTTTCCAGAAATTAGTTGGGTGATTGAGGTTTGTGAGGAAGGATGCCTTGAAATAGGCTGCTTTGGCCTGTCGGATTTGCCTAGTGCAGGAGTTATGAAGTGAACGGTATAACTGGAGTGCTGTCTGTGTGCCTGTTGCTTTGTACATTTTCCAGGCTCGGTCCCTACCATGGAACTGGGCAATGAGTTCAGCAGAGACCCAGGGTAGGTGGGCACCCCTTACTCTTTTTCTTCTGAGGGGCACGTGGGTGTCCCACACAGTAAGGAAAGTGTCCTTAAAGAATTTTAGGGCTGAGTCTAAGGAGGAGGCCTGGAAGAGGAAGGACCAATTGACTTGTGTCAGGTCCCTGAGAAGCACATCTAGTTTCAATGCTTTGTACGATCTAATGAGCAACGTCCTTGGTGGAGGTGGTTTGGGTCTGAATATTTTTCTTACAGTGTATATCATGTGATGATCACTTAGGGAGTCCGGGAGTAGTCCTGCTTTGACAATCCAATGGGGGTGAGAGGTGAGGACCCAATCCAAGAGGGAATGGTTCTGAGATTTGTGATTTAGACGAGTGGGTTCAGAAATTTGTTGGGTGAGGTTTAGGGCTGCGAAGTTTGGAGTTGTTTACGAGCCAGTTGAAATTGAAATCCCCTAGAATATGTAGCTCACCCCCGGAGGGGGTAGACTTTAGGGTGCCTAGGTGATCCAGCATGTTCTACACTAGTTTCTTACCTCTGAACTGGTTGAGCACCCCCAATGGAAGCAGTTCAATCTATAGTATACCCCATGAAGGGGAATATAGCAAAGGCACAAGCAACGATATGTCATACATATGTCACACTGGCTATATATCAGCCTATCGGATTGCTACCAAATTTGATATAGATACTCAGTGTTAGAAGTTTAAGGTATCAGAATACTGTCTACCATGGTCTAAGTATGCAAGAATTGGGCTTAAAATTAGATTTTGTAACACAGATTTAAACTGGTGTGTGTGTGTGACACATAAATTGTAGCTATATCTTGAAAAGCATTATTGGAATGTCACCAAATGTGGTGTAAATATTGGGAATTATGTGTTCTTGGTGTTGTAATGTACACCAAGTTGCTCTAACGATGCATAATTTTTTCTCCAATTTCTTTATGTTCCTTATCTTGCCTCCTAACATCCCATTCCTTTAGGACTTCCCAAGTAGGTCCCACTGCCCACCAGGTTCATTGCCCACTACAGATCCCCCTTCAGAGTTCCTCAGTCCTCCACTACAAATATACCTGCACTCCAGACCTGGGCTGTGAACCTCTAATGGAATAATAGTACTCAATACCACTGTTGTCCATCAAAATTCAAAATTTATTTGACTTGCTTAGCCAATCCAGATACACACCATACACTGGTCTGAAAATCACTGAGTCAGGTGTTCAGGGGCACCTAACTCACAGTGATTTTTGGACCAGTGTATGGCCTGTATTTGGATTGGCCAAGCAAGCCAAATAAAATTTGAATTTTGATGGGCAAGTGTTATTGAGTACTATTATTCCATTAGAGGTTCACACCCCAGCTCTGGAATGTGGGTATCTTTGGTCTTGTAGCAATTGCATTGGGGTGGTAACCCCACACTTGCACCCTGCCCAGTTCTGGGGAGCAGAGCATACTTTTGTCTTTCAAAAGCTGATGCCTTCCACTCCCTGGAGCTACTGCCTGCCCCTGTGCTCCAGTGTTTAGTGGCTCCAATGTTTAGTGACGTTTTAGTTTAAAGAGCGCTGGAATGCTTTCCAAAGAAGCACTATAGATGGTGATATGTTTAACATAGATTTAAAAAACAAAATCAGAGGCCAGTTTGTAAAGCCACCTCTCAATTGATAAGGATCTTGTTAGTTGAACGGTGGCTGTGATTTCAAACAAACAGACACTGAAAATACAAAATAATCTCAGATGTGCCTCTGTTTACTTCATGCTCTCCAAACTGAAAAATCAAATGTCAGAGCATGGGACAAGACCGTTACTCCAAAATGTGGAAGGGATTCGGGCTGATGGCTCCATGGAGCTCAATCCCTTTCTTAAATGCTGGCAGGAACAGTTAAGATTAGCTTGCATGTGAGAATCTTGTTATACCCTGTAAACTTCATTTTAAAAACAGAGCAGTGTACTTCACTTTTGTAGAATTCTTTAATGGTGTAAAACATTATTGAAAAATGGCCATAGTTTGTGGAATTAGTGAAAATTCCAGGAAAAATGAAATGTGGGAAACCTTATTTCACTTTCACAATAAATATGTGGTTTGTTTTTTCTGCTATTAAGAGCTGAAGAAATTTATTCTAAATTCTTTTGCAAATGCTTGAAAAAAATGGTGCACAATTTTATATGGGTCGGAAACTCTGGGATTTTGCCTCTGAAGAAATTCTGCATAAGTTGGAGCTCTCAGTTATTTAGTTAGTTTTTGTTGACCTGGAAAGGAAGACTAGACAATTCTGCCTATTTTCAGCCTCATCCCGGGGGAGGTGGATACAGATGGAAACCAGCTGACAGTGATCCAGACTAAGCTGTTGGTGGTATTTTCAGTGAAATGGGGGAAGTTCCTCTCCTCATTCAAGAAGAGCCATGAAATATTTAACATCCACCTGAAAAACCACCAGAACAGGCAGACAGGCCCTTGGTTTAACATCTCAGCCGAAAGACGGTACATCAGGAGTGCAGCACCCCCCTTATGCTGCACTGCAGTATCAGTAGTGGGATTTAACCCAAGTTCCTGGTTTGGGTATAGAACCCATGGCCTTCTGATCTTCCAGCTTCAGAGGCAGTTGTGCAACCTGCTGAGCCACTGACACTGCACATATAGTAGTGAGCCCATCAGACTATAACCCCCTTTTGCTCCTGGAGGGTTAATGCAGGGGATTCGCAGCCAGCACAGCTCGCACAGCACCAGCGTGATATGGTCTAAAGTAATAATTGATCTCAGCCGTGCTGCAGCAATCTGAACTAGCTGCAGGTGGCACATCAGCCCCCAAGGAGCTCTAGGTACAGTGGCTTACAGCAGTCTAAATGGGATATCACAAAGGAATACACCAACATGACAAAGTTCTTTCCCCCCAGATAAGGCTTCAGCCTAGCAATATTCCTCAAATGGAACAAGCTGCATTAAACTACAGCTACAATCGGAGACTCCGGGGTTATCCTGCAGTCAAGTGCAACTCCGCAATTTTTAGCCACGTCCACAGCTCAAAGGGGTGTGCCAGTTACAGATGGAGCAATTTTTTTTTTTTTTGGGGGGGGGGACAGCTTTATGCTGACTGTATCCCTTTAAAAGAGGTTTTCTTCTAGTAATAAAAGTAGTAGTAAAATCTTCATTTGTAGACAGGATAATAGGTGGTATAACACATCATTAGGACAACGTCCTATTTACAAGATGGTCCTGTTTATATAAAGTTCCAACACATACAATTATGATAACACTGTAACTCAAAATGCAATACATTTTAAAGACATTACCTACATATAATACTTCTTTGTACATACAATATACAAAACTCAGTATACTACAAACTTACTAAAGTTCATACTACAAATTTTTAAAAATACATTACTTCTCTTAACAGCTGCAAACATATTGCACAACCCTCCTTGCAAGGCCAGCTATCTAACCATAACACTCACACCGAACTCTTAGTTCAATCTTTAAACCAGTTAAAAAGTTTTAACATCCTTATATATTTTATTTGTTATAGGTTTTAAGGAGTTCCATACTTTAGTAGTAATTAAAGGAAATGGCATGCTACTGTATTTACAGTATTCTTAATCTTTGGAAAAATGAAGTTTCTCAAATTTATACTTAGTAGATTTTGGTGATATGTTTTCTTTTCCAATTTAACATAAAGATATGTCAACTGGTTTAAATTTAGAACTTTATAGATCTGGTTTGCCCATACTGTCCTTCTTTTATTTTCTTGTGAAAGCCATCCAAGTTCCTCATAAATTTCACAGTGATGTGTATGATGATCCTTCCTCAATATAAATCTAGCCATTCGATTATACAGTGTATTGATTTTTAACAACATACTTTTTGTTGCAAGACCATACATGTGGTTTCCATATTCAAGAACTGGAAGAAGAAGTTGACTTACTATAGTTTCCCCTCATTAGTTTATTAATACAAAAACTAGACCGTCTAAATGCTCCCAACTTTTAGTTTACTTTTGACACTGTATCGCGTATATGGTAGTCAAACTTTAAAGTTTCGTCTATCCATACCCCCAGGTATCTATATTCTGATACCTGGGCTAAAACTTAATTTTGTGGAGTTTTTATAGTCGCTATATCTTCACTTCCCCCAGTTTTTTACCCCCTTATGAAATACCGTAAGTTTTGTTTTCATACTATTAACTATCAGGCCCGAATCAGTCAACCACGTGCATAGCCCTACAAAACCTGCCTGTAAATTTGCTTCCATGATTTCAGCAGTTTTTCCACTAGCAATCAGGAGAGTATCATCTGCATACAGATGTATACTCGAATACTTTATACTATCAACTAACTGATTTATGTATATTAAAAATAATGTTGGACCCAAAATGGAGCCTTGGGGCACCCCCTCCTGGGCTTGGACTTTATCAGATAATACCCCATCTATGTACAGTTGAGTTCTATTATGTAAATAAATGAACCAATCACAAGGTTCCTCAGCTAGACCAATCTCAGCTAACTGCTCCCCCAGGAGCCTATGGGCCACCGTATCAAAAGCCTTAGATAAATCCATGAACATCGCACCCACCGACAGGTCTTCCTCCAATCTCAAAGCTATAATATCTACCATGTCGGTGAGTGTGGTGCCCATGGAAAACCCCCTATGAAAACCAGTCTGGTACATTGTCAACAATGTGTGTTTCTCCAAATGGTCATTAAGTTGTACCTGTACCAGTCTCTCCAGAACCTTGGACAGCACAGAAGGCAATGCAGTGGGCCTATAATTTGTGGGCTCAAAAGCATCCCCTCCCCCTTTATAGACTGGAATGATTTTTGCATTTTTCCAACTATGAGGAAAAATTCCTTCCCTCTGACTTCGATTATAGAGTTTAGTTAAAACTGGAGCAACTACCTGTACAGAATCTTTAAGAAAATGACTTTCTATATACTCAAGGCCAAATGCTTTTTTTTGTTTTAAGCCTTCTTATTTCATCCTTAACTTGTTTACAAGAAATACATTTAAGTCTGAATTTTGGGATTTCTGTGTTTACCTTTCCCAAGTTTTTATTATTAAATATTGAAGTAGGAATTTTTAAGTCAGGTAAGTTTACAAAATAATAATTTGGACTATTAGTTGACTGTTTGGGAGGTTGAGGAATACCCTTACTTAACATTTGGATGGGGGTCCTAGGGCCACAGGGGAATCAAATGATTTAATTAGGGACCAAAATGTTTTAATATTCATGATTTCATTAGTTTTAGATTTGTAGAATTTTTGTTTTGATTTTCTAATTTGGAGCCTTAAGGAATTTCTAGCTTTCTTATATTTTTCCCAGTCCACTAGGTTTAGGGACTTTCCTGCAATTTTCCATAACCTATTTTTTCCCACATACCTGTTTCTTTAATTTCTCAGTTATCCAGGGAACATGAGACTTCCTTTGCATACAGATTTTATAATGAGCTAGTTTGTTACAGATCTCCATAGGCCATTTAATGAATTCTTGTACTGCTACAGAAATTCAACAGATCAAATTAAAAACAATCTATTTCATCTAACAGAAACTAATCTAACCACAAAAGCTTCTTTATTATAATTTTTAAAGTTTCTACATTTAATTTTTAATGGAATATTCCCCACGGGATCATGTCTTTTTTCTTCAAATCTAAAAACACAGCTTATTGAGCTATGGTCACCTAAAATTGATTGGTTTACTTCTAGATTTTGAACCCTGACCTTTGCTGTTATGAAAATTAAATCTAGTATATTTCCTAAACTATGTTGAGAAGATTGTCTTGTGGGGAGAAACATGTTTTGGTTTACATCTAATACTTTGAAGCTAATCTCTAATGCTATTGCTAGCCCAGGTGGTTCTCCCCAAGCAGTGTTGAAATCTCCAATTAGCAACAAATCATAGCCCATAGAGTATTTTTGTATACAGTCATGGCCAAAAATATTGGCGTCCTTGCAGTTTTTTCTAATAATGCACCATTCCTTCCAGAAAATTGTTGACATTAAAAAATATTTTGGTATCCACATATGTATTTCTTTGGTTTGCTGTAGAATAAAACACAAAAAGCACAAAAATTTATTAAGTCTTAGCTTATTCCACACAGAAATCCTTAAATGGCCCGGACAAAATTATTGGCACCTTTTAGAAGTAGTTAGAAATAATTAGATTTCAAGCAGGTGATTCTCCTTCACTTTGGAATTGAACTCACCTGTGGTGAGTTGCAGGTGCCTGCAATATAAAAATAACTAATTCAACCAGTTTGAATAGAGAAAAGGACTAATTCTCCTGTTTTGTGTCACTGTGTGTACCGCAATGAGCATGGAGAAAAGAAAGACAGCCACAGAATTGTCTGAGGAGGTCAGACAGAAGATTGTAGCCAAGCATGGACAATCTCAAGGCTACAAATCAATCTCCAGAGACCTTGATGTTCCTGTTTCCACTGTACGTAATGTTATCAGGATGTTTAAGGCCCATGGCACTGTAGCCAACCTCCCTGGATGTGGCCGCAAGAGAAAACTTGATTCAAGATTGCAGTGCAGGATTGTTCGAATGGTGGAGAAAGCACCTCGATCAACTGCCAAACAGATTCAAGCTGACCTTCAGACACAAGGTACGACAGTTTCAACTCACACCATCCGTTGCCAACTCAATGAAAGGGGGTTATATGGTAGGAGGCCCAGGAGGACCCCACTGCTGAGAGAGAGACATAAGAAAGCCCGAATGGGGTTTGCCAAAACACACCTGAACAAGCCAAAATACTTTGGGAGAATGTCCTGTGGACAGATGAGACCAAATTAGAGCTTTTGGTAAAGCACATCATCTCTATGTTTACAGAAAACAAATGAAGCCTTCAAGAAAGAACACCTTCCCTACAGTCAAACATGGAGGAGGTTCAGTGATGTTTTGGGGTTGCTGTGCTGCCTCTGGCACTGGGTGCCTTGAACGTGTGCATGGCATCATGAAATCTGGAGATTACCAGGCCATTTTGGAGCGCAGTGTTGAACCCAGTGTCAGAAAGCTGGGTCTCTGTCGAGGGTCATGGGTCTTCCAGCAGGACAATGACCCCAAACACACTTCAAAAAGCACCCAGGAATGATTCAAGACAAGACGCTGGACTGTCCTGAAGTGGCCAGCAATGAGTCCAGATCTAAATCCCATTGAAAACCTGTGGAGAGATCTGAAAACAGCAGTTGGGAGAAGGCACCCTTCAAATCTGGGAGAACTGGAGTAGTTTGCACAAGAAGAGTGGGCCAAACTGCCAGTAGAGAGGTGCAGGAAGCTCATCCATGGCTATAGGAAGCAGTTGATTGCAGTTATTTTGACCAAAGGCTGTGCTACCAAATATTAAGTCTAGGGTGTCAATAATTTTGTCAATGCCATTTCTTTTCATTTTCTGATTTACAGGATATATTAAATTCTGAATCAAAAACAAAGGTTCTGTAATATTAACAGAGAAATAAAGAATTGTGGAGACCAAATACTGTACTACTGTTAATTTCAACTTATGTTTAGAGGAAATTGTGAGTTATTTGAAAAAGTGCAAGGGCACCAATATTTTTGGCCATGACTGTAGTTAATGCTAGGTTTTCCAAATTCACTTATTGGAGTTTTTGGAGGTGCATAAATAACTCCTATTATTAATGCTAATTTATGAATTTTTACCAATAAACAATATATAAACTCTATTTGGCCAGCATATGAAACTGATGTCTGTCTTAAATCCCATTTCGTAAATAATAAGACACCCCCACCCTTCCAGCCAACCCCATCTAATCGATGGCCAAAAAAGCCCTCAGGCTCAACTTCTTTAGTTTCTATATTTTTATTTAGCCAAGTTTCAGTCAGGGCCACTATTTCTGGTGATTCTATTTCTGTCCAAGTTTTGAACAGATCTGTTTTGTTTTCATGCCCCTTTCTCATTTCTGGTATTGGAGGTTATCCTAAAGACAGATTAGGACTTGCTGTGAAAAACAGAATACACACATCGCCTGGAAAGCCAACACAAGTAGCAAACATGGTAGAACCAGTCATCAGCCATACAGTCTGCATTTGCATGGCGGTCTCCTAGGGACAAGGGTCCCTGAGGTTGTGGGGCAAAGACAAATTCACACAGATGATGTGAGACTGAATTTTAAAACAACATTGATTCTGCCTCTGTTTGATTATGGAGAAATTGGTTTATGCTGGTTTATCTAAAGTCTGTTCTTTCAATTTAGGCTCATTATATTACAAACTAACTCATTTTATGTTGCTAGCACCTAAGTGGACATGTCATTGCAATATTTTTAGATCCCTTGGTTGGCTTCCTTTGGAAAAAGTAAGGCACTTGCTCATATTAACATTCACGTGGAAGTGCTACCAAGCTCTAAAACCTAGATTATAGTCAGATAATGGGTTGGAACTTAATATAACTGTAGTTAATAGTCTCACTGGCCAAATGTCTCTTTCCTTTAAAGGCCCTAAACTTTGAAATAATTTACCACGTACACTTTGGAAACGTATTGACAACTTACTGGCACATGCACTTTAACAAAATAGTTTCAGGAAAATTGTCATGTGCTGTGCGACTTCTGTACAAAATTGTAAGTCCAGATTGGTTCTATCTGTTGTGTTGCTATTTATTTTATTACCTGTGTAAGATTTATATTTAGTACTTTGTCATCTGTTTACTCACAAGGTATTGAAATAAAAATATTATTTCATTGTACAATATGTATCAGGAGGCCACTGAAAATGAATGTAAGCTCAATTGGCTATTTGTCTCTTTCCTGTTTTTAAATAAAAATATTGAAATCTTGAATCAGAAGGCCTCCAGGAAAAAAATGTTTAAGTAGCAATCTGAATCATTATTCAGAGAATAAATAGACAAAAAACATTAGAATTATGCAGTTATGGAATGAGTACGGGAGGCAGTATAGCACAGTGGTTAAGAGCACTGAGCTGCAAACATTTAAGAACTGGGATTGAATCTCACAGACACCACTTGCATACTGTATGGGCACAGGAAGTCACTAAACTTCTCTGTTCTCCCAGGATACACCTGGAAACAAGTCTTGGCTTAGTGTTTTTTTCCTGGCCATCAATAGTAAAGTAAATTAATTGTAAAGAGTGTCACGGTAGACATCTGTGAATATTGCATTACCCTTTTTATTTCACCTGGCTATCCAGAAACTGGGGTAGGGCACTTTTAGAGGTTGTTTCATTCACTTAGCTAGGATATATGATTTGAACAGGGCACTATCCTTCCCTTATTTGCAGATGTTTGAACCAAACAATTCAAAACAGTGCTGTTATCTGCCTGACACTAGTTACATGGCATTTCTGAAGTTAGCAGCAAAAACTGAAACCACTTGATTTTAATACATGCGGACCACTGTCTCCCAATTTTAAAATTCACACTAAGAGAATACTATAATGCATCCCCACCCCTAAACATATTCTGTTCCTTGATATATTGTTCCTGCCTATTGATAAAATACATTAGTGCAGTGACACTTCTTCATAATGCTTCAAAATCGGTATTTAATACAGTCAGATGTAGCATACCAAGAGAGGCAGAGTAAGAGAAAAGCAGTGCATGTGATCCATAAGAAAAAATTACTCACCTTAGTAATTATATTTCTTCTAATGGAGTCTTGCTGTAGTCTGACAATTGCAGTGATTCTCAACCTTTGAACTGCCCCGGAGAACTAAGAGTTAATTTTCCATGCAGGGCATGGAATGCTGAGCTCGAGCTCGGTTGAAGTCTCTGTCTGTGTTTTGAACTTAAACCGTCAGATTCTTATGAGCCCAACTAAACTAAAAATTCTATGTAGAAATTGCAAAAATTCTACTAGCCAACTGGCTGAAAAAAGTTTTGGGTTCCCAAGGAAGACTCAAGTCAGGAAACCCAAAAACAAAACCCAATGTACTAAGATAATGATAAATAAGCACCCAAACAAAAAGGGAGGAAGGTGCAAGCAAAAAACATCCCTGGGGTGCAACACTGCACCTGCCCACCCACTTCCCAAAAACAGGTTCTGAGAGGGGAGGCAGGGAGGGAGGTCAGAATACAGCAAGACTCCATTAGAAGAAATATAATTACTAAAGTGAGTAATTTTTCTTCAAACAACATAAAGTCTTGCTGTATTCTATCAATTACAGACTACAAGCAGTACCTCCAAGGAGGAGGGACAGAACCTACTTTGGGAATGGGCTCCAAGTACTGTTGTGTTAAACCGAGCATCACTCCTAGCCTGGATATCCAGAGAGTAATGCTTGGTAAAGGTATGGACTGTTTTCCAGGTGGCTGCTTGACAAATTTCTAAGAGAGGGATATCCCTAGCCACAGCCAGAGAAGCAGCTGTACTTCTTGTGGAATGAGCCCTCAGGCCTGAGGGTTGAGTATTTCCCAGTTTTTCATAGCAGAATTGTATACAAGACACAATCCACCTGGCAATAGATCTTTTGGTGTCAGGTTTGCCCTTTACCACTTCTCCATAATTGAGGAACAACTGGAGGGAGTCAAACCTGTCACCCTAGGTACGCTCTATGTAGTAACTAAGGGCTCTTTTGACATCTAAACTGTGTAGTCTCCTCTCTCCTGAGGAAGAATGATCAGTGAAGAAAACAGGGGGAGAGAGACAGACTGGTTTAAATGGAAGTCTGAAACCACTTTGGGCAAGAACCTTCTATTGGTTCTAAGGACCACTTTATCCCTGTGAAAGGAGATAAAATCAGGTTCCACTGACAGGGCTTGCAATTCACTGATACACATGGCAGAGGTAATGGCTACCAGGAACACAGTCTTCCAAATCAAGTACTTAAGCTTTGCTGAAGACATAGGCTCAAAGGGGGGTTGCATAAGTTGAGCAATGCAAACATTCAAATCCCAGGCAGGGGTAGGGTCTCTAAAAGGGGGATTGGTGTGAAGCAATCCTTTAAAAAATTTACAGAACACAGGATAGGAAGATAGTGAGGAAGGCTTCCCCACAGACAAAAATGCAGAAACAGCTGACAAGTGTACCTTGAGAGTGCTGGTCTGAGGCCTAGGCCATTAAGATGGACCATATAATCGAGAACCGTAGGCAATTCAGCAGTGTCTGGAGAAATATGCTTCTCAGAACACCAAATGCTGAACCTTCTCCATTTGGAGTTGTAAGTATTTCTGGTGGAGGGCTTTCAAGAAGCCTTGAGAATATCCAGAACCCCTTGGGAAAGATGCAGATCTGCAAACTCTAACTCTTCAAGAGCCATGCTTTGAGGTTGAGAGACTGAAGATTGGGGTACCAAATCCTTCCCTGAGAGGATGTTAACAGGTTGTAATTCCTGGGAAGAGACAAAGGAAGATGGACTGCTAGGGACAGCAACAGGGGGTACCAGGGCTGTCTGGCCCAATCTGGAGCAATCAGAATCACCTTTGCATGGCTGAGACCTTATTTTTACCAAAACTTTGAACAGGAGAGGGAAGGGGGGAAGACATACAGAAACTTCCCTTCTCAATTGAGGATCAGAGCATCCAGAGGGAGAGAGCCCAGGACTGGCAGTCTGCAACAAAAGAGAGGAAGTTGGTGATTGTCTGGGGCTGCAAAGAGATCTATCTCTGGAGTGCCCCACCTTGAAAAAATCACTTTCAAAACCTGAGGGTCCAGGGACCATTTCGTGATGGCCCTGAGAAATCCTGCTCAGTGCATCTGCTAGCACATTGTCCTTGCCTAGAAAGTGAACTGCTACAAGAAATGTTTGTAGGGAATAAGCCAGGGACCACAACTTCATGGCTTCTGTGCACAAGGCCGTGGACCGAGTGCCTCCCTGCTTGTTGATGTACCACATGGTGGTGGTGTTGTCTGTTCTGACTTGAACCACCTTGTTCTGAACTGACTGTGAGAATGCTTTTAGAGCCAGACAAACTGCCCTGAGCTCTAGAAGATTGATGTGGAGAACAGATTCTTGGGAGGACCACAGTCCCAGGGCAGTGAGGGACCCCAGGTGGGCTCCCCAGCCCAGGAGAGAAGCATCCATGGTAAGGACCACTGGACAAGGCTGAGCAACAAAATAAACATCTTGCCTTAAATTGTCCTGATCCTGCCACCATTGGAGGGCTTGGATCAAGGTCAGAGTCACTGGAATCAGTTTGGTAAGGGAGTCCTTTCTCTGAGACCAGAAAGCTCTCAGGTGGAACTGACTATCCCTCATCTGGAATCTTGCCTCTTGGACCACTGCTGTTGAAGCTGCCATGTGGCCCAAAAGCTGGAGGAAATGCCTTGCTGGTCGAGATACCCGAGGGTTGAAGGAAGAAGCTAGTTCCATAAGAGCCCTTGCCCTTTCTAGAGGAAGAAAGGCTCTTGCTCTGAGTGTGTCCAGTTCTGCCCCTATAAAGGTAAGAAGTTGGACTGGTTCGGGAACTGACTTGGGAAGGTTAAGAAGAAATCCTAGAGAAGTGAGCACTTGCTGGGTCACTTGCAGGTGAGACTTGACTTGGTCTGGAGACTGACCCACTATTAGCCAATCGTCCAGATAAGGTAATATGGAAATCTTTTGCCTTCTTACAAAGGCAACTACTACTGTCAGACACTTTGTGAAAACCCTTGGGGCTGAGGTTAGGCCAAAGGGCATTGCTCTGAACTGATAGTGGCCTGAGGGCAACTCGAACCTGAGGTACTTTCTGTGGGAGCACCTGATGGGAATGTGAAAGTAGGCATCTTTGAGGTCCAGGAAGGCTAGCCAGTCCCCTTGCCTTAGAGAGGGAAGGATTATTCCCAGAGTTATCACCTTGAACTTTGGTTTTAAAAGATGTTTGTTTAGATATCTTAGGTCTAGGATGGGTCACCACTCCCTGTCTTTTTGGGGGTCAGGAAGTACCTGGAGTACAGTCCTTTGCCCCAGTGTAGGGTAGGTACTCTCTCTATAGCTCTTAAAGCTAGGAGAGAAGAAACCTCTGCCTCTAGGGCAAGGGTTTCTGAGAGATTTGCAGGTGGAAAAGTTCTGGCTCTCATCTTTGGAAATTTTTTGAAGCTGAGAACCAGTCCCTGGCTTACTACTTCCAGGACCCACTTGTCTGATGTAATAGACATCCAGTCCTGGACAAAGTAAGCCAGCCTGCCCCCTACTGGAATAGGAGAGTTAACCTGGGCAGACCCATCAGGGTGTCTTCTTGGCAGGGGCTTTAGGCTAAGGAGTGTATGCAGGCCTGCTCATCCCCCTTCTGCCTCTCCCTCTGAAGAACCCCTTCTGAGAAAAAGAAGAAGAAGAGACCTGTGCTTGGTAGAAAGGCCTTTGAAAAGGCCTGCCCCTGCCCCTAGACTGCTGCCTTTGAGGAGTTGCCTGCCTTTCCTTGGACTGAGCATTCCTGTAAATGGTCCTGTACTCATCCATTTTCTTCATGTAATTCTCTGTCTGCTCTCCAAACAGAGAATTACCCACTACAGGAAAATCCATGGCCTTAGCCTGGGTGTCCTGCGAGAGGCTAGTACATCTGAGCCAAGCCATCCTCCAAAGAGCCACAGATGTAGCCTTGACTTTTGAAGAAACATCATTAGAGTCTACAGCACCATGAAACTGAACTTTAGATGCCTCAATCCCATCTACAGCCACCGCCTCCAGCTCCTTGGCTAGCTGAAGGAGGCCTGTTTAGCCAGTGCCAGTACAGTGTCCCACCTGGACTTCTGGTACCTGGCTGTATAGGCCATGTAATTTGCCTGCCTGAGTCCCAAAGAAGATGCCATGTACTGCTTCTTTGCCATGGCATCAGTCTTCCTGGAATCCTTGTCAGGGGTGTGTGAAGCCAAGGGACTATTTGCCTTGTCACAGACAGCAGCCTGCACTACCCCAACATGGCTGCATTGTTGATATAAGAACTCCATGTTTGAGCCTGAAAGTGTATACCTCTTGTCCATTCTTTTATCCACAGGAGGTATACTGTTAGGAGACTTTAAGATTTTTAGTGTCTGTTTCCAAAAAGATTTATGGAGGGGAATAGACAGCCTCCTGGACTCTGGGATATCCATCATCTCTACATAATCAGGATCCTCTTGATCTTCCACAGCCTCCTCCATAGTAAGCTGGACGGTTTCAGCCACCTTTCTGTAAAACATAAAGTGAGAAGGGGACTCAGAAAGCCTAGGAGGGGAAACACCTGAAGGCCTGTCTGGGGAGATGTCTGGTTCCACAGGCACATCCAGACATTCACTTACATCATAATCCTCAAATTCCCCTTCCTCTTCAAATTCTGGTTCATAAAAATCTTCAAGGGTATACTCTTGAACTGGGGCAACCAACCGAACCGAACCCCTGCCAGAAGTAGCCGGATCGGTCAGAACCGGTCGGTGCGATTCCACAATCTGAATCACCCTGGCTATCTCTTTGGCGGTCGGAACATGAACCTCTGGATCCGAACGGTCGATTTATCTTTGCGCTTTCTTTTTGTCGGAACCGATCCCTCAGAATTGGCTCTCCTTTTGCCTGAAGAAGTATCGCCCTGTTCAGAGGGCACTCCTTCTGGTTCGGTCAAAACCAAACTGGGCTGGCCATCTGGGTCAGCAGACTTCTCAGCCTCCTTTTCCCTCCGTCTACCTAATCTCTTCTCAAGGGTAGATTTGGGAAAATTATTACATATTTGGCAGTCTGAATTGAGGTGGTCAAACCCCAGACAATAAACACAGGTGGTGTGGGGATCGGCCTTAGCAAAGATCTCCCCACGCTCACTGCAGTGTTGAAACCCATTGGGCCCGTTTTTTTTCTTGGGTTTCTCAGACATGGCCAACCTAACAAAACTTACCCTTTTTCCGGCAACCGCCAGGCAAGACTCCCTTATCCGTTCCTAACCGTGTCACGGGTATTGGAAAAAAACAGTTAAAACATGTTTTTTTTTAGAACTGATAAAAACTGGTAATCACACACTAAGTATAACAAAATTCACAATCAAATGGCCGGTTCAGCTGATCTGACCACACTTTTACAAGTTCCACACAGAAAAATAAAACAATTCCTATCGAGTACTCACGGCACCACGGACAGAGACTGAACCGACTATGCGGAAACTTTTTTCGGTTTAAAACCGATGAAAACTGAAAACTTTAACAGACTTTCGAACCGAGCTGAAGGAGAAATCTCCGGAGCGACCGTTCAGTGAGGCGGAGGAAAGAATCTGACGGTTTAAGTTCAAAGCACTCCAGACAGAGACTTCAACCGAGCTCGATCTCAGCGTTCCATGCCCTGCATGGAAAGTTAACTCTTAGTTCTCCGGGGCAGTTCAATGGTTGGGAATCACTGCAATTGTCAGAATACAGCAAGACTTCATGTTGTTTGAAGGACAAGGGAAGAACAAATTTCCAAACTGTTTTTTTTTTTTTCCCAAACCACACATACATTCTAAAGTCACCAACCTGGGGGTGTGGTTTGGATGCCGAAGAAGATGGCAGCTTGAACCCATAGCTCGTTCTCCAGCCAAGCATATTCGGGAAATAGCGAGTGCATCCAGTGGCAATTTTTCTCTAATTTCCTCCATAGTGCCCCCGTAACCCCTTCCGGTGAAATTAGCGAGGTAATCTCTGCGAGTGGGACACGGTCCATTGCCTGATAGCGACGGTCTCCTACGCGACTCGACTGAGACCGGATTGGATCTTCAATCTCCTGGACGAGAGAGGGAGTTTAGCAGGGATTCAGGGTGCATGCATAGCCCTAGATTCATCCGTAACCTGGCCCACACAAGGACATTTAATTTTTTGGCCACAAGAGACTTAGCTCCATCAGGCTATCACTTCCATATGGCCTCCTCCATGCCACAAGCTGGAGCCCCGAGGGCACAGGTCTTAGAGCCCTTCGCTCAGCCATCTGAAGTAATCAGCTCGCTCCTCCACATAATGACCCTGCTTGAAACACTGCTGTCCAGGGTCGACTCTATATTGTCCGCATTAACAGGCATGGTCGCCGAGGTACGTGTCCTTGGTGATAAAATGAATGTTGTGGAACAGAAAGCGGAAGGGCTGGAAGCGAACCAAGCTAAAGTTCTGCAAAAGCTGCAGGAGCACGAGAACAGGCTGGCTACTCTATGGCACAGGGCTGAGGACCAAGAAAATCATGGAAGAAGAAATAATATTAGAATTATAGGGATTCCGGAAGGCTTAGAAGGTACCAATACTGAGCGTTTCCTAAATGAAGAAATCCCCAAAATGCTGGGGGAAAGATGGCATGGCCCGATTGATGTAGAAAGGACCCACTGGATCTCCACAGGCCCGTGGCCAGCGAACTCCACTCCATGACCGATAATAGCTTATCTCCTCAGATATTCTACCAAGGAGAGGGTGTTAAGGGCTGCCAGAGACCTGGAAGAAGTGGTTTGGTGAGGTGTCATGGTCTCCTTTTTTAGAGATTTCTCAGCTGAGGTGACTGCTTGTCAGAAGGCCTTTAATTCAATCAAAAAACCTTTGGCCCAACACAACTTTAAATATGGCTTTTGCCAGTTAACCTACTTGTATGTATCCAAAGATGGGAACGAAATAGTGACGGAGACCCCCAATGAAGTGGAAAGGTGGGCATCAAAACATTGGCCCAGTCTGTCCCTGAAGACTTAATCTCCCAGAAAGTTTTGGCACCCAGGACCAAAAGAACAGAGCAGGGGGAACCAAATGCATGGAGACGGCTCACGGAGGGACCAACATCTTAGTCAGGCTATCCCTCTACCACATAGATCCCCCAGGCAATCTGGCCCTTCACGAGCTCTGGCACAATCTCATGATGATTCTGAGGCAAATCGCTGGGGTTTCCATGCTACCTCCAATCCTGATCTGCAAAGGGCAACTCAATCACCCAGGATTCGGCACCGATCACAGAGTGATGCAGATACAGCCACAGATGCCACACCTCTGGCTAAACAAACTAAGGATGAGACTCCTAGGGCTCAGCTGGACCATATAGAAATATCGGATGAGGCACTAATGGAAGTAGCTCTGGATTCCTGGGCCGATTCTTCTCCAGAACTGAACGAGCACCTTACTTCTACTGCACCTCTAGTGGAACCGGGGCCACTGCCTTTTGCTGCTGCCTTGCTGCCTGATCTGGATGGTGCATCTGCTGTAAAGGAATCTGCTAACCCACTGGACTGAGCGCCATATGTGTTCTTCTTGTTGGTCCTCATATCTATTTTACTGCCCCTCCTCTTCATTCCCCTTGGCTGCATTAGTGGCATCTAATGGGGTTGAGGTAGGGGAAAGGGAGGGCTGGGGACTCCCAGCTTAAGCCCTGATATCCAGCAGTTACAAATGGGTTGTTCTTATATGGATTAAATATATACAGAGGTTGGAATGACCCCTGATGGGAAATAACTCCCCTCTCTCTTTACCTTGGAATCTCAGAGGGGACATATGTGCTACCTATAGTGTTTATTCCACACCCCCAGGGTTGAAAATTAATCGTTAGCTAGGTGTGAATGTATCCCCCCTCCTTTCTCTTGTCCTATTGACCCCAAAACTGGATGCCCCACCTCATTGTCAAATTGAGGTGGTACAAAAGTTACTTGACTGGCGAGGCTGGGGAGTGGGCCTTATTATGTCACTTGGCTTAACTCCTCCTCCCCTGTTAGGATATTTGGCTAGCACGGCAGAGTGCTTCTCCTCGCTTGTAGCTCAGGACTGGTACCAACGTGTGAACACCAAATATTGATAGCTTGCTGCTTGTAAGATTGTACAGAGTTTCTGTTAACGGTTGTTGGTTAACGAATTGATAAATACTTTGTTCCACTTATAAATAAGTGGGCATAACTGTTATTAGTTTAAGAGCTGTTTTACATTTCTAGTAGTAAATTGTGTTTGTGTTCTTCTCTTTTTTCAATAATAGGCCAGATTCACTTTGCTGTCCTTTAGTCTATTTCTCTTTTCTGCTTCCGCTGAACAAAACCACATCAGTTACACTGTTTACTATTCCTATCCTATCCTTCCTGTGACTCGAGGGTGAGTACCTATGCTTTCAAAATCTCTGGTACAGTGGAGCTGTGTTTTAGTATGGGGATAACACTTATATCTTGGAATGTGAAGGGTCTGAATCACCCCCACTAAAAGGGCAGTGGTGCTTAAACACTTACACTCCTTGCGGGCAGATATAGCACTCCTTTAAGAGACGCATCTTACTGCAAGAACTGTAATGTGGCTTAAAAAATCATGGGTGGGGACAGTTACTGCCAGCTCAGCACCAAACAAAGCAAAAGGGGTGGCAATCCTGGTCAAGAAAAAACCTGTCCCTGGACAGTAGATAAAACTGTCACCAATACACAAGGTTGTTGGGTAGTAGTTAGATTCTTACATCCCGGGGGTAAAGCAGTTCTGGCCAATGTGTATGGCCCCAGTACGGATGCACCTGAAATACTCTTGGATTTGAACCAGGCAATAGAATCTCTGGTGGCTGGCCATCATGATATTCCCATCATGATAGGGGGGGACTTTAATATTGCCCCTGACATATTCTTGGACAAGTCCACACCCACCCCACAAACACACCCCAAGGCGATGGGCACACTGCAAGAAATGACAAGGGAATGGGGACTGGTGGAAGTTTGGCAGAGGGACCACCCCACAGGGAGAGATTACTCTTTCTTCTTGGCTGCTCACACAACATACAGTCGTATAGACTTTTGGCTTGCTAATGTGGTTGTGGCTCAAGGCATAGTATCCTCCAAACTACATAACATCTTAATTTCGGATCATGACCCAGTATCTTGCATATATACACCCGCAGGGCATGAATGCATGGGAACCAGATGAAGATGTAATCCTATACTGATTAAAGACCCCTCATTTCAAAGCATGGTTAAGGAGGTGTTTCAGGATTACTTTGCCACCAATAAGCCAGACGACACATCTGCAGCCATGGTCTGGGATGCCTTTAAAGCAGTTCTTAGAGGGCGAATTATTTCCTATGTAGCTCATAAAAACAGGGAGAGAAGGGTAGAACTTGCTGGGTTGCAAGCTGAACTGGCAACCAAGGAGGCCAGATTCAAGGCATCCACATCTAATTGCCCAGATAGGGAGCAACTTCGAGAGATAGTCGGATTAAAATATCGTATTAACTCAATGCTGAACCAGCAAGCTGAATGGCTTATGGCCAGGGCCAAGCATGCATACTGGGAAAATGGGGAAAAAAGGTGAGAAGCTGTTGGCCTACCAGCTGAAAAAACAGCAAGCTGCCTCATGCATACATGCCCTTCGAAACGCCAAAGGACAGACTGTTACAGACCCCAAACAGATTAATCTATGTATAAGGGAATTCTATCAGCAGTTGTACCAGTCACATACTTCCCTGGCACAGAATCAGATAGGTGACCTCCTAAAGGATTTCTACTCAGCAGCTTGCATCCCTCAACTATCCGATGTAAGGTGGGACGCACTGGATAAGCCCTTTACTGAAGATGAGCTGAGCCTGGCACTCTCTCAACTAGCCAAGGGTAAGTCCCCGGGGCCTGACGGCATGACCACCGAGCTTTACAATTTGATCAGCTCGGAGGTCAGTGCCCCACTACTTGCAGCCTTGCAGGAGGCCCATGAAAATGGCACCCTTCCACCTACGGTGTGAGAGGCGCTAATTACCCTCATTCCCAAGAAGTCTGATGATCCATTGAATTGTGCAAACATTCGCCCTATCTCACTAATTTCAGTGGATACCAAGATTGTAGCCAAAATACTTGCTAATCAAATGCTAGATGTAGTACCATCTATAGTCCACACATCTCAGGCTGGTTTTACTAAGGGCAGAGCAATGGCGGACAATATCCGTCTTGTGCTGAACCTTAAGTGGTGGGCCACCCGTTCCCCTAAACCCATGGCGACTATTGCAGTCGACTTTGCGAAGGCATTCGACTCAGTGGAATGGCCTTATCTGCATGAAGTCCTTAAGTTTTATGGTTTGGCCCATATTTTCGACAGTGGATCCAAGTCCTGTACAATAATCCCACAGCTAGAATTCTCACAAATAAGGATATTTCTGACCCATTTTTCCTACAGCGTGGCACCAGACAGGGATGTCCTCTGTCCCCACTCTTATTTTTGATAGCATTGGACCCTCTTACCAGGGTTCTTCAGGCTAATCAGGCTATTGGAGGTATTCAGGTGGGAGATCACTCCTACCTCACATGTTCGTATGCAGACGACTTACTTCTTACACTCACCTACCCGCGTGAATCCCTTTGCTGTGTTCTTGATACCCTGCAGACCTTTGCCCATATATAGGGCCTGCAAGTTAACCAGAAGAAAACCTGTGTCACCCTGCTGAATGCGACACGTACCAAAGATTGCATACAGGGACTGGGACTCTCCTGGGAGCCTAGCAATCTATCTTATCTGGGTATTCACATACCATTTCATTGGGGGCAGATTGAATCCAAGAACTTCACACCCCTGTTAGACCAGCTGGTGACTGAAATAGCTCAATGGAAAAGACTCAACCTCTCCCTTGTAGGAAAAGCTGCTACCATAAGAATGTTATTATTGCCTAGGGTATCATATTTGCTGAATAATCTACCGATAGCCCTATCGGACAAAGTCTTTCGTTCACTAGATAGGTTAGTTTCATCCTTTCTGTGGGAAGGGAAAAAAACCAAGATGGAGCACCCTTAAACTATGAGCCCATTGGTCTCAGGGGGGCTTGGGTATTCCCTGGTTCCGGGGTTATCACTGGTCCTTTAGCACAGCTCAAGCTGTTAAATGGTTCTTGCCTGCTGTCTCTTCATTGGTGCCATGGGTGCAGCTAGAGGGGCACATTTTGTGAAACATACCCCTCAGCCTCCTGCTAACTAATGCTAGCATCCCCTGGTGCCAGCTCTCCCCAGTCATGGCTGAGACCAGGAAAACATGGCTCCGCATCATGAAAATGACCAAGACTAAGAATCAGAGTGTTTTTACTCCTTTCAGATACCTGAGATTATGGAACAATCCACTCTGAAAGGTGGCTGATAAGCCCCTCCACTGGTCTTCATGGGAGATGAAAGGGATAAACTCTGTCCAAGATCTATATATGCCTGGCACCACAATGCTCATGTCCTTCGAACAGCTCAAAGCCCGCTACTCACTGCAATCACAGGATTTTTGGAAATGTTTGCAGCTTCGCAATGCGGTGCAGTCTTTAGACGGGACCAACATGGTGGAGTCCAGATGGAGTTGGATGTCCTCCCTACACCTTAAAACCCACCTCACAGGATCTGGCTGGCAGATTTTACACCATTATGCGTGAGGCCCAACCTGACTCTTGCAGTGAGAAGTGGAGCAAAGACCTGGGGCTTTCACTTACACCGGACACTTGGCCCCATTGCCTGCAATTAGCACACTCCATGTACAGGGACTCTAAGAGCCAATTGATTCAATTAAAAATCCTTCTCTGCTGGTACCGCACTCTGGCTATCCTTCACCAGTGGGGGATATTCTCTCATGTACAATGTTGGAGATGCGGTCATAGTCCAGCCAACACTCTCCGTCTATTGTGGCGCTGCCCAACTCTAGTCCCCTTTTGGTCCGCTATAGCTATGGATTGCTCTGGAGTATTGGGGCAGCCCATTGACCTGACCAATCCTATGCTGCTTTTGGGGAACCGGATTCCTCTGGCACACCTTAAACTACAACACCAAAACTGGATACTGGTGGTCTTGCTAGAAGCCAAATGGCTCCTCTTGATGTGCTGGAGGCAACCCCTGCCTCCCTCTATCTCTCTGTGGCACTTGGCCATAGCCAGACTGGCTACTTTTGAGGGATTAACTTATGCTAATAATGGAAGACTTCCCTCGTATTTAAGCAAATAGGAAGCTTATCTTAATTCGGCACTATGTTGGGTTGTACCTCCCCAACCTAGGAACCCCCCTACCTAAACTGCAATATCAAAAGTACCCTTCTCATGATCACTGTGGAATGATCAGTTAAAATCTAGCCTAGCATCTATATAATTGTGACCACATGGCTTCCATTATACCAAGGTCCAATATTCCTTTTTTTTTTCCTCTTCTCTTCTCTCTTCTGCTACTCCCCAACCCCCTATTTCCTTTCTCTTACACCATACTCTGGTGATCAGACTTTGTTTCTCAGGGATAGATATGTGAATGGCCATTGTATTAGAGATAGTGCAACCGGTCGAATTTTGAAAAAGTGATTGTTTGACCTGAATAGTAAACAATGGTGGTATATTATTGATTGAAGAACACTGTCTTATCGTAACAGGATATTCTTCAATACTGCATTTAGAGTGTTGTGATACCTGGAATTTTTTTCTTCTATGTGGATGCAAAATGTGACTGTATTGTAAGGCCTTTTTGGGACTGTATATCTTTAGCAAACTCACATATGATGTCCTTTCAGTTTTGGAAAATAATAACATTTTCTATGATAAAAAAATAAAGTCGCAAACCTGATGCAAAGCATCATGGGTATGCATATCACTGTGTAGCTGGCAGGCTGGCAAGACTTCAGGAGAGCAAAAGCTACCTTGAGATGGAGACTGCATTGCACTATGGAGTCCCAACCGGATTAAATATGTGTCAGTAGTTTGTGGTTTTCGGTCTTGGCTCAAAGGGTTTAAAATGGCAAAGGTTTGTCAGCCTGCTCCTACACAAGAATTTGCTTGTAAAATGGGTTGGAAATGTCATGCTTCCTGATTGGTTAAACTGGTTCTGAGACCCATATCTTAATTGTTCACAACAACTGCACAGGTCTGAACAAATATAGGCAGTAGGATTTGGAATTTGGGCAACTCATTTACAAAATTCGTGAGCCACTTCCCTCAGTCCTGATTACTATGACTAACATGGCTGCCATCTTTACTCATATATAAAAATCTTCAGCTAGTCCCTGAAAAAAAATCCCCCTTAATGAAATACATAACTGAATGTTCTTTTCACTCAAGAACCTTTATTTACACACATAAACACATTTAAAAAATCAGGTTATTGTTCAGAGTTTCCATGTCTTGTGTTTCTTTGATAACCATGAAAAATCCCCCTCTTGTCCTTAAAAGTTTGCCAGAGAAGTCCCTGCTCCTTACTGTGCAACAGTTAAAACTGAGGTTCTAGTTCCACTTGAGGCATGTGTGTGTCTGTGTGTATGCCAGTGGAATTCTGAAGCATTCTGAATTCACGTAATCCATTTGTGTCTGTGTGTGTGTGGGGGGGCAGGTGGTGGGGGAGCATTCTATTAGTACAATACTGCAGAATTCTGAATGCTTGAATTCCATGATAACACATACACATCACGTATTGAATGTGTAGAAAGAGAGATGACCGAAAAGTGGAAACCATCTGTGGAGGGGCTATTTTACATTTTTTTCACTTTTGTGTTTTTTTAAAATGTTTAGAATATATATTTTTTAAATTGCCTATGGACCCATTTTATAAGGGTAATAAGGAACTTCATGGTGTTGGTTGTACTGGTGTTACCACGCTTCCAGGGGCTAAAGGCATTTGGCATGCAGCCTCTTGCCTTACTATACCCTTGAACATGTGGTAAATCCAACATAAACAACACCCCATTGTCTTATTACATGCATGCCTTTCATGCTTTGCACTAGGTTTGATGCTTTATAGTGTATGTATGGGGTCTGGAGCAATATACAGAAACCCTTCATAATACCCCAAGTTTTAATAACTGAAGAAATGGTATTGTAAATGAAGTGGATGAAGAAATATCTTCTCTAAATTAACTTTTTTTTTTTCCTTTGTAGTTTGTGATCGATTTGTTCTATGGAATGTTTAGGAGAAACGTGCAGGCAGTGCCAGCTGAAGGAAGAAGATGCAGAAGTACCATTTTAATATATACATGGTACTATGAATGCAGGCACTTAAAAGATTTAATGTCTAATAAAGAGAGACACTCTTTAATCCAAAGGTGACTTCCAGTAGTTACTGTTCATATTAGGGAACTAGGCACACAATTTATTTAGCATAGAACTGTTGAGGTATATATTTAGCAAAAATGTGCTGGGAGTGTGCTGCACAGCTGTATTTTATATCTTATCTCTACTGTGATGGTATGTCTTGTTTCAGAGATTATTTGACACAACACAGAAGAAAATTTGGCAGCTAAAAGTTTGAGTTACTGCACTACTGTACCTGGTGCACCAGTGAAGAGTAAACAATACCAGCATATACATGCAATGTGAAGGTGGGGTGTCAAAATTAACAGTAAACTGTAAGAAGAATCTTGACTGTCATAAACTCTGGTGGCCCACAGTTTACGGATTATTCTACCCTCTCCTCTCTCATTATTCATAGCCAATTTTTCTTTCTTCAGGAACCCTTAGTATTAAAACCGACACAGTCATCAATATGGTGCCAATGAAATAAGACAGATTTGACTCTTCATCCGATTTGTATATATATACATCATGCATATATATATATATATATATATATATATATGTGTACATACATACATATACACACACAAGACAAAGAACCTCAGTGCATAAGCACTGAGGCAATGGTTACCCCAAAGGACATTGGCTGGGAAGCAAAGTTTCAAAGAAATACAAAATCACACATACCCCCATAAAGCAAAGCATCATAGGCTGTATATGAAAATCACCACAAAATGTTATGCTGGTTCAACTTCAAGCAGGAATGCATGGTGCCAAAAGGCCTCTCACGCAGTCTGCAAAGGGTGCCAACAGATGACACAGACACGTGTTTCATCCTACCAGGACTCATCAGTGTGCCTAGTCTGTAGGACACCCCAGTGGAATGAACCAGCTACCCTAAGTTGGTCTATCTGGTTTGGGTAGTGGGGAGCCCAATAAAAACAAACTAAAAGACAAAGAACCTCAGTGCATAAGCACTGAGGTAAGGGTTACCCCAAAGGGCATTGGCTGGGAAGCCAAGTTTGAACATATAGTATACAACAGTATCTTGCACAAGTTATGTAATTTGCACAAATGGGATATTTTGCAATATTTTACACAAATGGGATAATTTGCAATATATATATTGCAAAAAATGTCATTAATGTACCATTAGGGTTGAAGCGTAAAAAGCAGGGAAATTAGATCTTAGGGTTCCCAAGCATAAGACCCTGCCCCCACCCTCACCCTCAGCTTCCAACCCTAAGGTCCACCTCCACCCTGCATGCAGGAACAGGTGTGAGGGGTGTGCCTTGGGGCTGCAAACCCTAATGCTCAACCCAATGTTTTATTCTGTACCCATGTCAGGTTATTAACTGTTGAAATGTAAGCGGAGGGTCAGGGTGGGGTGTTCAGGTTGGAAGCTGAGGGTGGGGGCAGGGTCTTATGCTTGGGAACCCTAAGATTGCATTTCCCTACTTTTTACACTTCAACCCCAATGGTGCATTAACAAAGTTTTTTGCAATGAATTCTCTTACTTTTTCAGATAGTATAATGGTATCTGTATTTTATGGTGTGAGCACAGGGTCCGAATCCCTCCATTGAGATAGTACATCAGTATTCTTGAGACACTATAACAGTATATGCACTCCCATCCCTCCATTGAGACAGTATAACAGCATCCTTATGTTATGGTGGGAGCACAGGGTCATTCGGACCCTGGACTCCCATTTGTGCAAATTACATAACTTGTGCAAAATACTGTTGTATTTTGTACAAACTACGTAATCTGCGCAAAATACAACAGTATCTTGTGAAAGTTATGCAACTTGTGCAAATTACAACTTTCATGCCTGACAGTATGTTGTGCAAATTACAACTTTCATGCCTGACACATACATTTTCGCATAGGAAATAATGGGAAATTAAAAGTTTAATAACTTTTGAAAGGATTCATATTTTTCACCAAACCTTCAAAAGGCAAATCTGTGAGGCAAAGGCTTTCTACCCTTAAAATTTCAGACCACTACCCAAAGCCATTTCTGAAATACATGTGGACAAAGAAATGTAAAAAAAAACCAAAAAACTGGTAAATTTAGGATTTTTGATGCTCTGTATCTCACAAATCACAATACTGATTTGTACGAAATTGGGCACATCAGGAGACCTTCCCATAGAGATTATGCATGCCAAATTTTGTGCAACTCTATGAAATGGTTCCAAAGTTATTAAGGTTCCACACTTCGTGTTTAACATGTATGTTGCGCAAATTACATAACTTGCACAACATACTGTTGTATTTTGTGCAAATTACGTAATTTGCACAAAATACAACAGTATCTTATGCAAGTTATGTAACTTGCACAAATTACAACTTTTGTGCCTGACAGTAGCTTGCATACGTTATGTAACTTGCGCAAATTACAACCATCGTGCCTGACATATAAATTTTCCCATAGAAAATAATGGGAAATTAAAAGTTTAATAACTTTTGAACAGATTCATATTTTTGCACCAAACCTTCTCAAAAGGCACATCTGTGAAGCAAAGGCTTTCTACCCTGGAAAATTCATGTCACTACCTAAAGCTGTTTCTGAGATACCGGTGGACAAAGAAATATAAAAAAAAAAATGGTAAATGTAGGATTTTGTGACACTCTGTATCTCAAACAACACAAATCCGATTCACATGCAATTTGGCACATCAGGAGATATATCCTCCGATATTATACAGGCCAAATGTCATACAAATCCATTGAAGGGTTGCAAAGTTATTAAGGTGCAAAGTATGCATAACTGGATGACTGTGTGAAAAGTACTTTCACTTTCATTATACATATACATTTTCAAATAGGAAATCATGGGAAATTAAAAATTTTATAACTTTAGAACAGATTAATATTTTTTTCACCAAACCTTCAAAAGGCACATCTGTGACCCAAAGGTTTTCTACCCTAAAAATTTCAGACCACAACATAAAGGCATTTTCGAGATACAGGTGGACAAAGAAATGTGAAATAACTGGTAAATTTAGGATTTTTTGACAGTTTCCATCTCACAAACCACAAAACGAATTTGCACAAAATTCTGCATGTCATGGGACCTACCCCTGGAGATTATGCATGCCAAATTTCGTGCAAATCTGCTTATTAAACATACACACACACACACACACACACACTCTCTCTCTCTCCATACATACCCCAGTAATGCAAATCTCCACGAAAGAATTTAGACCAGTTCTGCTTTAGCAGGAGTGCATTGTGCCAAATAGGCTCTCACACACACTGCAAAGGTTGAAAATAGAAGACACAGAAATGTGTTTTGTCCTCAGGACTCATCAGTCTGCCTCGTGAGAGTATCAACCCAGGGGAAAATGAACCAGTCCTTATGTGGTCTTATAGGTTTGGGTCATGGTGTGCCTTAAAACAGGAAAGCAATCTAACAAGACAAAGATCCTCAGCACAAAAACACATTAATTCTGTGTAGCCAACACGTGAGAGCAAACAAATGCCATGTTACTTGCAGGAAAAAGATGAGATGTCTACAGGAAGATGACATATGCAGATCTCAGAAACTGCTTAACCTGCCTTCACGAAACTTAAGACATAGTTAGATCTTGCCTCCTAGACAACACATGCCAAATTTCAGCTAATTAAATCAAACGATGGCAAAGTTATTAAGGTGCAAGTTTAGTGGGTTAGCATAGAACCTCTCACTCACCCTAACTATTGGGGCACAACCATGCCTCTATACTATATATATATATATATATATATATATATACACACAGATTTTTTTATTTTGAGGGGGGATCAGCTACCCATCAAGTTCTTCCCTCCCACCAGCTCAGTGACAGTAACCTGTCATCCAGTTTTCTTCAAAGTACATGTCTAGTCTGAGCTTGAAGGTTATTACTGCATCAACTAATATCACATGCTTCAGCAGTCTATTCCAAGGACAACCACTCATTCTATAAGGTAGTTTATTCTGATGCTTCCTTTGAATCTTCCTTCCTTCAATTATCTTGAGTGTTCCCTTATCCTTTCATCCTTGTGCATCTTAAAGAGCTGCACTTGGTTTGAGGTGTTATCCTTTTTAGATAGTTGAATACTGTAATCATGACTTCCAAGCTGTCTTCTTTCCACAGAGAACAATCCTATTAATGTTAGCCCACATACATCATGTTGTACAAGCTATCAGCCTTCTCGGTTGCACTCATATGTACTTTCTTCATGGAGTGAATATCCTTCCTCAGATATGGGTCCCAGAACTGCACACTGTACTCCATGCCTGTCCAAGGATCTGCATAAGGGCATTATAACACCTCTAAACCTACTTAAAGATTTATTTTAATGCATGCCATGATTTCTTTTGACTTGCTAGCAGATGCCTTACACTGCTGCTCCTATTTGAAGTTGATGATGATCAGTACATTCAAGTCTTTTCTCTGCTTTAATCTGAATGCCATTTAGATACTATTTTAGGAAATCATGAATACCAATTTAGGGGAAATAACAGGCCCCCTACAGGAAAGTCATATTTTATTAGTAGGGGATTTCAATTCCCATATTGGTCAGTAAAACAGAGTTTCATCAAAAAATTATTAATCTAAATCAAAGCTGTACCCAAGGATCTCATTATAAGAATGGATATAAAATGACTGATCTTACGGAAACTTTTCCAATTGCTGTTTTAAATGGAAGATATGAGGGGGGAGGGTATCAAAGGTGACGTTTCATATTCAGCTCCTATGGATTTTCGTTACTGGATTATGCCTTGATTTACATACACAACATAGATATCTTTCATGACTTCATAAAATAAAGTCTAGATCAGAAAGTAGCCATTCACTGTTAGCAACAGAAAATATTATGCCTCAAAAAATTATCACGTGCAGATTTTGCTTTTACAAATATTCAATAAGAAAAGACTTTTCTGGAATGCTAACTTATTTGTTTACCGAGTAAGGTGCACTAGACAATTCAATGCCTATTTTCAGGTACGATTTGGGAGAATACATCAGGTAATTAACTTGGAAGTGAACGAATGTAAGCAATGAAGCAGAGAAAATGGTTGAGCAATTTACATACCAGAATTTTTGTATGCTGCTAAGATACAGATCAAAGCCATCAAGAATTACAAGTATGTTTTGAGAACATTAGACCTCTCTTAGGTACTTTACATAGAATTTAAAATAGCAGCTTCTGACAACAGGAATCCAACAACAATGTCATACAAAACTGGATCATCACCATTCAGAGGTGTTGCTTTGGAGCTAGAATGGAATGCCAAGAGAAAAAAACAGTTAAGTACTCACGGTAACAGTAGATCAGTGAGAGAATCTTTCATCAGGTCACACCTATGGTACTATACCACATCAGTGCTAGGACCCCATGGAAATTTTAGCCAGCAGTCCACCAAGGGGCCTCCCCATGAGGACGTCATATGTAACATCTATATAAGGTGTGGACAGCTCCCTTTCTCTTCAGTTCCCCACCAGAGATTAAGCTCAGAGGACGTATAAACTAGGGAACCGGGAGAGTGAAACAGCACCCCACCCCACACTAGGTTATAGAGGATGCGGAAGCCACAGAGGTGGAGAAAGCAGCATAATAAAGATATGTGTAAGGGGTATGGAGGGAGTATCACCATGACCTGATGAAGGGTCTCTCAAAGATCTACTGTTACGGTGAGTATGTAACTGTTCTTTCTTCTTCGAGAATATCTCTTTCCCCAGGTCACACCTATGGAACAAATTCCTAGCAGTACCTGAAAACCCATCAGGCAGGAGGGAGGAGTAAGAAGATGCATTGAGGTATGTCCCAGTGCTTGAAAGGACCCACAATGGATTCTCCCCACTGCAGACTAACCAAACTGGCAATTCTGATAGGTTTAAATAGGACTGCATAGGACAACTACACCCATGGCAAATGAGGAAGCTGGCCTGTAAGTCCATTAGAAGTGTGAATGACCCCATAAAGGAGAGAGACACTAGAATGAGGATGTACTCTATTGTATGTCCTACTGTATGATTGGTGGAAAACACAGAATCAAACTTTCAGAAAGGCACCAATGGAAGGCCCCCTAATGGTCTGTTCTCCATATGTCCAGTAAAACATATTTTTGTGATTTGCTGCCTTTCAAATATAAAGACAAACTATGTTAAGGGTGTTGTCCAATCCCAAAACGAAAAAGAAAAAAGGTAGAAAAAGTGATGCTTCGCTTGGAGTGGCATGCACCAAGAAAATAAAAGTGATGAGAATGACTCATACTAGAGTCGTCTAGCAGAAAATAAAAAGGAACTCCCTCATAAAAAGAACCAGATTTGTCTTACTATCCATGACACTAGTAAGTGCTAAGGCAGGGTTAGGAAACAGAAGACCCCAAGGCAGCACTCCAGATCCTACCTGGACCCAGAGAGGAAGAGTCACAAAATCCAATTCAAAAAAGGGCTGTGACTTAAGGTAACAAAAAAAACGTGATTCAGTCCACTTCTGAAAATCTAGTAATTCACTATATCACGTTAACAAATCAGGTATCAGAATCTCTGGGAACACTTAAGGAGAGAGGGTCAAAAGGGAAGGTGGCCTAAAAATAGGCCACTAAAGATACTATTCCTTAGGTACTGGATAAATACTAGTAGCGGGTGTGCACCGTGCTAGCAAAGATGGACACTTGATTTGTAATTTCCCTGGCCAGCCCTCCTTTTAAATGCATAAATAAAACCTGCAACCTGAGAAAATCTGAGTGATTTCAGTATTATTCGTTAGAGCTAAGTAACCTGAAACAAAGTTGGTAAAATCAGACAAATCAAGTAAAGTTTCGGTAATTGTTTTCCATTTACAAAGTATATAGTCCAGCTACCATTATGTCTTCAGTAGGAGCCAAGCCAGCAGGTTTAAAATCACAGTGTAACGGGGGATGTGCCACCCCTAGCAACACCAGGCAGAGAACACCAAGTGGAAGGAGCTGCTGTTATAACTATACTTCTCTACTGGGACTGTATTGACCTCTTCCTCACCCTAAGCCAGTTCTACTTTTATAGGCACAGGATTTGACTGCCAACAGGAACTTCCTGTTTGGGAGCAGGAAGTGAGTTATCACAGAGCCACCAAAGACTCACCATCCTAGAAGGAAAAGATTAGCTCTCCGCCCCCCAGTTGCTGAAGGTCTGACTCTCAGAAAGTAAGGAGACTACTGAGAAATATAGGAACTTCTTGTCTCTGAACAGGAAAATCAGGAGCTTAAAGGGCACAGAGGCAGTAAGTAAGTAGGGAGGAAAAAAATAAACAGAGGAAAGAGTAAATAGGCTCCCAGTACAGTTGGCTGCAAGAACTTACCGTAAATAGTAGATCTTCGAGAGAGGCTCTGCAGTAGGTAATTATATAGACTGATGTCAGCAGGCAGCAGGACCCCAGAAAAATTTCTAGCTAGCAGTCTCTGGCGGGGACCCCCATGTAAGTGACCTGACATCAGGATGATAAAGAGCGGTCCCTCACATCGCTTCTTCCAGTTCTTCCTCAAAGCACTGTGAGGCCGGATGAGAGAGAAGCTGATATTTCCCCACTGGAAAAAGGAGCTGAAAAAAAGCTTATGGGATGGAGGGCGAGAGTTACTTCCACTGCAACAGCCCTCTTGAAGATCTGCTGTTACGGTAAATCTGGCTTAACTGTACTATCTTACTTGAGAGGGCTCTTGCAGTAGGTAATTACATATAGGACTGAGTCCCAAGCAGTCTGGAACAAGAAGAAGCACACGGGAGGAGGAAAACTACTCAAGTAGATCTTCTAGCTGTGAAGGCCTTAAGAAAGGAGGCCTTGCAGAACAGCAAGCCCGAAGCCTGCTCTACGGTGAGAGGCAATATCCAAACTGTAGTGTTTTGTAAATGTGTGGACAGAAGTCCAAGTGGCGGCAGCACAGATGTCTGCCGCTGACACATTCTTGAAACATGCCACTGAAGCAGCAACTCCTCTGGTGGAGAGTTCTCTTACTTGACCCGGAAGAGTCTTATACTTGTCGTAACAGAAAGTGATGCAATGAGCCAACCATTTAGACAGGCATTGCTTGGAAACAGCATTGCCTTCTCTTTTGGGAGCAAAAAAGACAAACAGTTGATCGGTTTTTCTGAGATCCTTTGTTCTGTTAGTGTAGTATCTCAGAATCCGGTGGACATCTATAGTATGAAGTAGATACTCTCCTTGATTGGAGTACTGCATAAAGAAAGCGAGTAACTCTATGGACTGGTTCAATGTAGATTCCGCTACCACCTTGGGGAGAAATTTAGGATTGGTGCGTAGAGACCACGTTCCTTGAAAAATCAAGTAAGGAATTTTACACATCAGGGCCTGGAGCTCGGAAATCCTCTGAGCAGAGGTAATGGCCACTAGGAATAGTGTCTTCCAAGAAAGGAACTTCAAGTCTGCAGAAGCTGCCGGTTCAAAAAGAGGCAAAGTAAGTTTCTCAAGAACAAAGTTCAAATCCCAAGGAGGGGCGGGGACTCGGATAGGGGGTCTCAGGTGAAGAACCCCTTTGAGGAAAGTTTTAGAGACTTCCAGTTGAGCAAATGTCTTGTCTGCAAAGGGAACATGATAGGCCGAAATGGCCGCCATGTGAACCTTCAGAGAGGAGTGACTGAGACCCAGGTCAAAGAGATGGTGCAGGTACTCTAACAGCCTCCCAACAGAGCAGGAGAAAGGCTTGAAGTCTTTCAAAGTGGCCCAGATTGTGAACCTTTTCCACTTCATGGCATAGGTAGACCTAGTGGAGGGTTTCCTAGCCTTCACCAGAATCTCCGCCACCTGGGGAGAAACTCCAAAGCGGGCTTGAGCTATGTCTGCAGGAGCCATGCATGTAGCTGAAGGGACTTCAGACCTGGATGGATCAGGGTCCCCTGATCCTGGGTCAGCAAAATTCGTGACAGAGGAAGAGGAAGAGGTGGTTCCTCTGAGTATTGTTGCAGAAGAGAGAACAAAACTTGCCTGGGCCAGAAAGGAGTGAACAGAATCATTCATGCTCCTTCTGAGCCGAGTTTCTGCAAGACTCGCAGGATCACAGGAATTGGGGGAAAGGCATAGATGAATCTGTCCTTCCAATCTAGAGACAGAGCGTCTCTCCAGAAAATGTTTTGCTCTTGAATGAGTGAGCAGAAGCCAGGAAGCTTTGCGTTTTGAGGGGAAGCGAACAGGTCCACCTGTGGTGTTCTCCAGCGTAGGAAGATATCATCTAGGACCCCCTGATCCAGTTCCCACTCGTGAGCTTGAGCAGACGAGCAACTTAGTTTGTCTGCTAAGGTGTTCTCGACCCCTGGAACATGAATCGCTGTAAGGTGAAGGCCGTGTTGTGCTGTCCAATCCCAAACTCTCATCGCTTCCCCTCAAAGAGGGTAGGACCGAGACCCTCCCTGTTTGTTGATGTACCATACCACACACATATTGTCCGACTGGATGGCTAGGTGGTCGGGAAGAAGATACAGATGAAGCGCTTGGAAAGCATAAAGCACCACCCGAAGCTCGAGCACATTAATGTGAAGTATTTGTTCAAGCTTGGACCAAGATCCCTGGGTCTGAAGAGGACCGAGATGGGCGCTCCAACCTTCGCCCGAGGTGTCTGTGGTCAGAGTCTGGGAGGGGGGAGGAAGGAAGAATGGAACTCCCCGGAGAAGGTTCTCTTGAACCATCCACCACTGCAAGTCTCGAACCATGGGAGAGGATACTAGGACCAACTGGTCCAAGTTGTCCACTAACTGATCCCATTGGGTGTGAAGCGTCCACTGAGAGACCCTCATGTGGAGCCGAACGCGCGGGACCGTCGGCATAGCAGACGCCATAAGCCCGAGGAGGCAAAGAACCGACCTTACACTGACCTGCCTGTGGCCGGACAACAGGCCTACCTCAGTCTGGAGAGTGGCCTCCCTGTCCGGTGGCAAGAAGGCCCTGCCCAGGGTCGGGTCCAGAATTGCCCCGATAAACTGGAGTCTCTGGGATGGGATCAAGTGAGACTTGGAATAGTTGATGGTAATACCCAGAGAGGCAAAAACACCCGCTGGGTGAGGGAGAGGCAGTGCAGGAGTTCCTCCGTGGATGAGGCCGCCAGGAGCCAATCGTCCAGGTACGGGAAAACCTGTACCCCCTGGGTAAGCAGGTAGGCCGCCACCACCACAAGGCATTTGGTAAATACTCGGGAGCTGAGGAGGCCAAATGGAGGTGCCTTGAACTGGTAGGTCCCCTGGAAAGCAAAGCGGAGATATGTGCGGTGAGGCAGGAGGATAGATATGTGCAGGTGGCGTCCTGCATATCCAGAGCACACAGCCATGACCCGAGTGGAGGAGGGCAGAAGGCTCTGCAGTGAGAGCATCCTGAACCTCTTGTACTCCACAAATAGGTTCAGGGAACTGAGATCCAGAATAGGTCTTACATCTCCTGTCTTCTTCAGGACCAGGAAGAAGTGGGAATAGTAACCCGTTCCTTGCAGAGGAAGGATCGTTCTATCTCTTTCAGCAAAGTGCTGTAATCTCTTCCTTGACCAGAATGTTCCGAAATACGATGACCTTGGGGAGGGTGACGAGGTGGTTTCTGTAGAAACTCCTGCAGGTGTGCTTCTCCGCAGTGGAAGCACCCATGAATCTGATGTTATCCTCTCCCAGCCGGAAGGTGGAGGGAAAACCTCCTTCCTACCGGTTCCTCCGGGAAGCCCGGAGGCTGTGGGAGAGGGAAGGAGTTAGGTGGTGTGTGGCAGTGCCGCAGCTGAAGCTTCCGCTGCTTTTTTGGGCGGGAGGGGCTTGGCAGCTGTGGGGGCCCAACGTTTAGTGGCCCCCTTTCCCTGTGGTCTCGCTTTGGGCTGATTCTGTCTGCGAAAGGGACGGTGCTGCGATTGATGGGGATGATACATAGAGTCCAGAGACTTTAGTGCCATCCCCTTCTCCTGAAGGTCAGTGATGATGTCCTTGACATCACCCCCGAACAACACTGAACACGGAAGAGGCGCTTCCTGGATGGCAGACTGCACTTCGGGACCGCCCGACACTCGGGCCAAGCATGATGCCGTGGGTCTCACGGTAAGCTGACCTACCAGCAGTGTCCACTGCATCGCCATTAACCACGAAGGATGTGCGACTGGCCGAGCGTGCATAAGCGGACAAGGTCAGCCACTTCCTGCTTGACCTGAGTGTCCGGGAGGGAGTCCAATTTAGATTCCACCTCACTGAGAATCGCTTTCTGGTAATCCCCCATGTGACCGACATAGTTCAGGGCCCTAATACCCAGTGTGGAAGAAGCGAAAATCTTCTTGCCATACTGGTCCAGAAGGTGGGATTCCTTGTCAGGTGGAGACGAGCTAAGGTGTTTGGGGTGAGCTGATCGGCCATGAGTGGCGCTAATCACAACTGAGTCAGCTCGAGGGTGGGAGTCTAAATAGTCAACACCCTCGGGAGCCTGGTATAGCCTGTTCGACTTCCTGGGAAGTGGGGCTAAGGCCGATGGCTGTTTCCATATAGTGGTAATAAAGGTCAAGGCATGAGGCTCGATCCAAGAGTGGCACCAAAGTGGGGGCTGTCACGGGCAGACCCAGATGTTCAATGAGATTTTTATGCTAGGGTTCTGGCTCCAAGGATTGCCACTTATGTACTTCCTGGATCTTTTGTAGCAACTCCGTGAAGGAAGGATCCTCCGGAGGAGACTTCAGAGGAGTCCTTGGCCGGGGCTTGGACAGGGAGCGTGGCTCGTCGTCTTGCTCGGAACAACCGTTGGAAGTGTCCGAGGTGTCCAAGGAAAAAGTAGACTCCCTGTCCCGATGAGGGGGAGGAACAGACCCCTTGGGAAGCCCTCAGGGAAGCATGTCCTGCCCCTCTGGACCCAGAGGGTTTAGCCCTGGTGTCCGGAGGTGGGGAGGGAGTTTGTCGTCAAGGACGTACGAGAACTGGCACTGGCATCAGAAGATGACTCTCCACCTCTCTGGTGAGCTGAGCCTTGGCTTCAGCCCACCAGGAGGCCAGAGTCTCCTGCAGATCCACCGGCGGCTGGGGGGGTGGTGGAGGAGGAGAAGGAGGGGGATACGGGTATGGACTAAACCCATAAGGTGCGTATCCATAACCCGACGGCAGGAAGCCCGGCGTTGGGTATTGAGGCATCGGGCACTGCAGCGTCGTATAGGTCAGTGCCGGGTACTGAGGCACGGATACTGCGGTCCCGGGTATGACAGCGTCAGATGCGGCGGTCGGTGCCGGGAACGGGGGCTGCGGAGCAGACCGACCGGCGGAGGCCCAGGGTGGATCTGGGCGGAAGGCCTGGGGGCAGAGGGGCCCAGCGTGGGGCGGCATCCGGGAGTGGGATGTTGCCCGGAGTCGGCAACACCGGCGTCGGAGCCAGCATCCGGGAAGCCGATGTCAGATCAGTAGGACCAGCAGGTGGACGGTCTGACGGAGGTGGAACAGGAACCTCAGCGTCACCCTTGGATGGGGAGGAGAAATCCTTGGGGTCAGGCTGAGGAGACTCAGGGTCCCAAGAGGGCAGCGAAGGCTGTGGGGAGCCAGGAATGACGGACGTGGGAGGGTCGGGCGTTGGCTCATCCACTGTGCAGACGTCGGACGAACCGACGTGCGGCTTAGCAGTGGGATCCGGGCGAGTGCTGGAGGGGCCGGCATCTGACTTAATGGACCCATCGCCAGAGGCAGTCCGCGATTGAGGGGTGGCCTGGTCGGGTGGAATAGGGGCCGCGCGCTGCCCCGAAGGGTCGGGCGACTTACCGACCTTCTCCGTGTGGGCATCGGAGGAGCCGGCGTCCGGCTTATTGGAGCCGCTCGCACCAGTAGGCCATGAAACCACGGCTTTACCAGGAGCGGAAGCCTCCAAAAGCCCAGAGGCACCCGAAGGGCCTGAGCGCGAGCCAGATGGGTGGGCTGCCGCCGCCTTAGAAGCCTCTAAGGCGGCCATCAGGGAGCTGTCCCCAGTGAGGGGATGTTACCTTTAACATGGCGACTCCTGAGGAAGTCACGGTGGGTGAGGAGCCCTTGTCCCAGTGCTTTTCTTTATCCTTTTTCATGCGATGGCCTTCAGGGGAAGCTGACGCCTGCCAAAGCTTTTTCAATTCTTTCTCCATGGAGCTCATTTTCTTTTTCAAAATATGGGCCTCCAGGGACTGCTGCCACCTTCTTCGGGTGGCAGCTTTAAAAGTAAGGTAGTGCTGACACTTCTCTACCAGATGGTCGGGGCCTAGGCAAAAAAGGCACAGGGAATGGCCATCCTTGTGTGGGAGTTGGGCGCCGCACGAGTCGTACTTGTTTTTGTGTTCGAAGGGTGTAGGGGACGACATACACCGATGAATACCTGATGGATGATAGGAATAAATCTAAAATACTTGGTTAAAAAATCGACGAATGAGCCTGATGAAAAAGAACTTTTCTGCGAGGTGCTGGCATGAGCTAACGGCGGGAAAGAACTGGAAGGCAGGCATTAGGGACTGCCCCTTTATACCGACATCTCCTGATGCCGGTCACCTGACGTGGGGGCAGTCCTTCGCCAGAGACTGCTAGCTAGAAATTTTTCCGTGGGGTCCTGCCACCTACTGACGTCAGTCCTATATGTAATTACCTACTGCAAGAGTCCACTTGAAGTAAGATCAACAGTTAAGGGGCCAGAAATAAGACATAATGGGAGTGGTGCAGTGTAGTGGCTGTGGAGCAGCAGTCTTCCGGGAGACGTTCTAGAGGATGCGGTGTTGTCCCATCTGCAGGCACCTCTCTGGGCTGAGGGAAGAGGTTGCTCATTTCCAGGCTGAGTTGGCCAGGATTTGGGGGACCTCCTCTCCCACCCAGGGACCACCAGGGCCACTGCCGTTGCCTGAGAGGTTGCCAAGAAAGAGGAGCAGTTGGACCACATTGGGCTCAGGGAGGGTAATGGTGGTGGAACAGAGGCACATCCCTCCAGTTGTACCTCTCAACAATTCATATGCCATTCTGGCAAAGTGTGGTTCCTCTATGGAGGCACCCGCAGTGGGGACCAAGGCGGATGCTGGGAACCTCCACAAAGGAAACCCACAGGAGCGTGGCATGGGACCCCACAGGGAAAGAAAACAACTCCTGGTGGGGGACTCCATTGTTAGGAGGGTAGAACTGGGGCAGGAAGGGGAAAGGGAGGTAAGGTGCCTGCCTGGTGCCATGGCTTGGAGGGACAGGGAGCGAATCCTCAGGATCGCCGAAGCATCTGTACGGGGGAGGGAGCTGGATGTCATTGTCCACCTAGGGACAAATGACCTGGCTGAGAAAGGGATCAGAACAGTGCAGAAAGAGTTTGTGGAGTTGGGGAGGGGCCTTAGACAAGTAGCAGGCATGGTAACCTTCTCAGAGGTGCTGCCTGTCTATGGCATGGGTGAGGCTAGGGTGCTCCACACTATGGGATTCAATCAGTGGTTGAAAAACTGGTGCAGAGCTCAGGGATTTGACTTCATTGGGGACTGGGGGTCCACCTGGAGTGATGCAGGCCTATACTGGCGTGATGGTCTGCATCTGTCCCGGAGGGGAACCAGGATCCTAGGTGATAGGTTTAAATGCTTCATTGGCTAGCATTTAAACTAGCTAAGGGGGAGGCACTGGAAAGGAGCAGGGAAATCCTAGCCCCCCTCCCCAAAAAAACATCAGGGTAGTAAGTGAGGTAAACACCAAGATAGAGATGTCGATAGGGAGAAGGGCAGGGGTAAATGGAGAAAATGACAAAGGCAATAAGGTATGGGGATGGGGCAAAAAGGGGTAAGGCCATCAAGAAATGGAGGGTACTGAGTACCAATGCCCATAGTCTGGGCAACTAGCTCCCTGAACTGGCATTGATGGAAGAGGGATATCTGGATATCGTAGCAGTCTCAGAAACATGATACACAGAGAACCATGACCCTCAGAACACTGCCCAGCTGAAGAGCTCACATCAGGGGACTCCAGGATTCACCGAGGGCCTGTAAGAGGAAACCCTCTCTCCTTCCAGCTTACTTTCTGCAGGGCTGTTACCCCATTGGCACTGTGCACTGACTGCCCCAGTCACCCAAGCTCAGCTCTACCTTTATTGCTGCATACTTGTCACGTAACACATCACATTTTCCAAGTGTCCACTTTCCCATTTGCAGCTTATAGTTTCTGACAACTAGGAGTCACTACAGTGCCCTTCCTAGCCCCTGTCTTTGCCTTCCTCACACCACTATGTTTACCCTCCTAATCTCCACTCCATCTCACTTTCCTACTACTTTACCCCCACTTTAGCCCCATTACCATCATTTGCTACTGTCCCCTTGCAGGTTTCAAACCCTGTAACCTTAACATCAAAGTCAGCAGCTCTACCACTAAGCCAATGAGTCAGGCTAATTTCTTTCAGTTTTTTTAAAGCTCTTAAAGCTTTCAGCTCTCCCCCTCCCCCAAAGAAAAACTACATTGTGCTCATTATGACACTGCTTTCTACTACCAGCACTGCCATGTGTCTTATACTGCTAACACTAGCCCTCCTCATTTTGCCAGGGGATTCTCCAGATGTCTCCCAACATGGTGAACCAGAACCACCTCTCACCTGGCTTCTCATCTTAGCCCCCCTCCCCACCTCTACCAGTGAACCACCCCACTCACTCTACCAATGGACCACACTCTCCCCCCCACCCACAACTCCCCCATTGGTGCCATCATGATACGGCACTGGGCGCTACTCTACTTTGCCTCTCCCTCACTTCGGGACCTACCCATCCCCATACACTGCTGTTCCCTCTCCCAACTGGTGCTTAAGCTAATGAAGTGACTCAAATTGGCATCCTTGCACATCCTCCTGCTCCTCCTCTAAGGAGACGTCCACCCCCCACCAACAAGGTTACTACTCCTAAGAATCTAATAATTGCCTCCCTTAATATACATAGCCTCCTCAAGAAATTTGATCCATTTCAGGGCTGGGTTGCCCAGAATCGTCCTGATGTCATCTCTGTAGTTGAAACTTGGCTCAATGACCGCACCCCAGACTCCGTAGTCTCACTTCCTGGTTTTACGCTATACCGTGCTGACAGAACCTCAAAAAAATGGGGTGGATGTGCACTGTATGTCCAGGACTCTTTACAGTGTCTCGCCCTCCCATCCCCAACCCTCGAACATGGGTCCCAAGCTCTCACTCTGAAGATCACTCTTGCCCCAAACAGAGCCCCACTGTTCCTCTACACCACATACATCCCTCCCCGAAATCAGAAGACTGCTTCCACTCTGTCCTCACCCATCTCCAGACACTCCCTGACAGTGCTGATATCATTGCCCTTGGGGACTTTAATATAAACTGGCTAGCTGATGCATCGTCTCCCATTAGAGATGCTATAGCCTCTCAAAACCTGTCACAGCTTGTGACCACTGCCACTAGGATCAACCAGAAGACTAGTACTGCCACCCTCCTTGATCTAGTGCTCACCAATGCACCCCACAAAGCAACCCAGGTCAGGGTACTACCCAATGCCCTGAGGGACCACTTGCCAGTGCTCTGTCACTGGTCTTATAGTGTTAAAAGGCCCCCCCAACACTATCCTTCAACGCCACCTCAAACCCGCCAAACTTTGGTCCCTCAGCCAGTGCCTCTTAGCTTGTGACTGGTCCCCCATCAACACCGCATTGAACATTGACACTGCTCTCGACCATTTCGTTGACACTTTCAATGCTGCCTGCAACTGGTGTGCACCCCTCAGCAAACAAAGAGTTAAAGGGGTTGACACACCTTGGAGATCACAAGCTCTGCTGGACCAGATGCGTGAACATGACAATCTATGGCACACTGCACTGGATACTGGTAAACCCAATGATAGGCAGCGCTACCAAGAAGCGTGCAATAAATGTACTTGGAGTGTTCGTAAGGCAAAGGTGGTGTACTACCAAACCTTGCTCACTGCCACATGGGGCTCAGGCCGCAAGTTCTGGGACTCCCTCAAAGAGCTCAGTGGGAAAGCCTCCACTGCATCTCCCTCCCAACTCAGGGCCAATGGGTCTATCACCACAGACCCTGCCCTGATTGCAAATACATTTAATAACTCCTTCTCCGACCTTACTGGTGTTCTCCCCCCAAACTTCTTCTCCCCCACCCCCCCAGCACCACCTTGCTCCCTATCCACCCCCACATCCCGCTTTAAAGCAATATCTCAGCGTAAAGCTGCCCCTCTTCTACTCAAGGCCTTCAGCAAATCACGTTTCAGCAGTGACACACTAGACCTTAAACTGCTTAGACTCACCTTCAGTGAAGTTCTCCCCCCTCTCACCATGCTTCTTAACCGCTCCCTATCATTGGGCCAGTTCCCCTCTAAATGGAAATCTGCCCTCATCACATCTATCCTTAAAAGTGGTGACTGCACCCTGCCTGGGAACTACCACCCCATCTCAATCCTGCCTCCCTTCTCAAAAACCTTGGAGAAAATTGTGGCCACCCAGCTAATGGACTACCTCTCGAAATATAGCCTCCTGTGTCCTGAACAGCATGGCTTCTGCCATAACACAGTACCCCCACAGCCCTCTTGTAATTTACAAACGCCCGCCACACATCTCTGGACACTGGCCACACCGCTGGTGCTGTTTTTATAGACCTTTCTAAGGCATTTGATAGGGTACACTACACACTACTCCTGGATTCCCTCACACAAATAGGCCTGTCCCCAGATACCATAGGCTGGTTTGCCAGCTATCTGTCTGACAGAACCCAGTCAGAATTGCCCATATCCTGTACTCCCACCCTCCAAGTCAGGTCAGGGGTCCCACAGAGCTCTATTCTTGGCCTCTTACTTTTCTCCCTGTTCCTCAACTCCCTGCCCAAGGCTTGCTATGGGAAACTACTACTGTATGCAGATGATGCCATTCTCTACAGCTCCCACACTGATCCCACAGTCCTCTGCTCGGTGCTCCAGAAATCTTTCACGGAAGCTGAATCCTGGTTCGTTCAACATAGGCTAGTCTTAAATTACCAAAAAAACAAAATCCATGGTGTTTGCACACCCCCAAAACAAGAACACAGGACAACCCCTACTCATATTGAACTGTCTAAATGACCCCCTTGATCAGGTTACCTTGTTCAAATACCTAGGTATCACCCTAGACTCTCGGCTCACCTACCATCACCATATCCAAATACTGAGCACCGCTGTCAATGTGCGTATTGGTCTACTTCACCGGTACAAGCACTGCCTCCCACTAGAATCTCTCCACCTAGCTGTCTGCATCTATACTATCACTTATGGACTACAAAATCATCATATATGGGGCTGCCGACAACATGTACCTAAACAAAATTAGACTGGCCCTTACTAAGGCCTGTACACTTACTACTAGCTGCGCCAGACTCACACATATCTGCTCCCTTTACGCCTCAACCAACTGGCTAAACTTTGATGGAAGGCTGAAATATCAGACCTGCCTCTTTGCTAAACAAATAACAGCAGGGCTACTCCCACCTGCTCTCTCCCCCCTACTCCAGGCACCTCTGTCCACCCGCCTCACTCGACAGTCAGCGACATCCCACTTCAGGGTACCTCGCTGCAAGACCACTTCAGGTCAAAAACCTTTTAGGTACCTGACCCCTAGCTGGCTCAACTCACTCCCAAACTCCCTCCTCACAGAACTCAAACTTGGTCAGTTCAAGTCCCAGCTAAGAGACCTAATCACTCAAGACGCAGTCTGTGACTGCCCTTGATTTAACCCTACCCACTCCCCCCCCCATGACTATGGACTTAACTCTGGTCCAGCCGCCCCTGGGCATGCCTATATTTTGACAATGGACACCTCAGTCCAGCCTAGGCCTGCAAATAACCACCAGGGCATGGCTAGCGCCACCGCCCTGCAGTGTATGTTTTCTTACCTGCTACCGTCTGCACTATGTACCTATGTTTGGCAGCACTCTGTAACTCTGTATCACCTGCTGCTTTACTGTGTCATCTGTAACCGTTTTGTAACCATTTCTGTAATTATTGTGTCTAGTTGTTGCTATTGTCCCTGATGTCTCTGTTTTCTATGACATGGAACCTTTGTAAAGGAGTCTTTGACTCAAAGGTGTTATCCGATATTCATCAATAAATAAATAAATGACTGGGATGTTAACATACCAGGGTACACAACCTACAGGACAGACAGGGAGGAGAGAAGAGGGGGAGGAGTAGCTCTCTATATAAGGGAAGGGATAAAAGCAACGGAACAAAAGAGTAAACAGGGAGGATAGGAGGCACTGTGGGTCACCTTAGGGACTGGAAATGGCACCACAATCCGCACAGGGGTTGTATACAGACACCCATGTCAGGGGGAGGGAATGGACAAGGATATGATAGAAGGCATCCTTAGGATGGTAGAGAAAGGGGAGATACTGTTGATGGGGGATCTGAATATGCCAGATGTTAACTGGAGCACCTTCGCTGCAGCCACATCCAAGAGCAGGGCCATTCTCGATGCCCTACACGTGGCATGCCTCAGATAGCTAGTTCTGGAACCCACTCGTGAGGGAGCAATCTTAGACCTCATACTCTCAAATGGGGACAGTGAGAGGATCTCAGATCTAGAAGTGGGTAACCATCTGGGAAAAAGTGACCACCAAACAGTGTGGTTCACGATAAACTCAGCTACAGAGTCAAGCCATACAAAAGTGAGGGTACTGGACTTCAGGAGGGCTGACTTTGGCAAGATGGGAGAGTGCCTTAGAAAAGCACTAGCAAACAGGCTAGAAGGAGGGGTGGAGCAACAATGATGAAACATCAAAACTGCTATCACAGAGGAAACAAGCCCTTGTGTGAAGCAAATAAACAAATCAAAATGAAAGAAAAAGCCACTATGGTTCTCAAAAGAGGTGGCGGGGAAGGTTAAGGAGAAAAAGATAGCATTTAGGAAGTATAAGGAAACACAGAAGAAGCAGGACAGAGAAGTGTACCAGTTAAAGCAGAAGGAAGCAGGGAGGGAAGTCGGAATAGCAAAAGCCCAAACTGAGGAAAAGATAGCCAACTCGGTTAAGAAGGAAGATAAAACACTATAATTACTGGTCACCATAAATATCAACCGGATTACTGTTTTGTTAAAAATGCATATCAACTGGATTTCAGGTTATTATGCTCCAAAGGCAATAATAACCTGAAATCCAGTTGATATGACACTTCATAATAACTTGAAATCCAGTTGATATGACATTCCCCAAAGAAAAGACTTTAAAACTGTGGCATTCCGTTGTTTTACAAAAAGTATTTCAACTGCAGTATCTTCAACTGTTTTTATTCATGTACAGTTCAATTTCTTCAAAAATAAAACTGCACTCCAGCTAAAAAAGTGTTTTTCTTTCAAGCTGCTAGAAATACAGTCTAAACCTCCACACCAGCAATTGTAAAAAATAAAGGATAGGTAAGTTTGATGTTATGGATTTTTTTCACACACCCTTGGTGTGTGATGATCTCATAAACCTCTTGAGCTTCGCTCTTGTGGTTTATGGGTCATCACACTTCTTGGGTGTGTGAAAAAAATCCATAACACACACTTACCTGTCCATTATTCTGTATTTATAGGTACATCAGAGAGCATAGAAAGATAAAGGAAGGGACAGTGAGGCTGAATAGAACAGACGGTGGGTGGGCAGAAAGGGACAGTGAAAAAGCAGGGATACTGAACGAATACTTCAGCTCAGTATTCACAAAAGAGGAGGAGGGGAAGGTGCCTAATCCAATTAACAGAAGTACTCTGGATAGGGGGGTTGATCCCAGTCTTTTCACAGAAGAAAGGGTTCTAAAAGAACTCCTAAAACTGAAGGTGGACAAAGCAATGGGGCCTGACAGAATTCACCCCAGAATTCTAAAAGAATTAAGGGGAGAACTAGTGACACCACTGACTACCCTTTTTAACAAATCATGGGAGGATGGTGTGGTACCTGAGGACTGGAGGAAGGCGGATGTGATTCCCCTTCATAAAAGTGGGAGCAAGACAGAGGCAGGAAACTACAGACCTGTCAGTTTGACCTCTGTGGTAGGGAAAGTGGTGAAATCATTTCTGAAGGAAATAATTGCTGCGTACCTAGAGGCCAGTGGGGCACAGGGTCCAAGGCAGCATGGGTTCACAGCGAGAAGGTCATGTCAGATGAATCTAATTGATTTCTTTGACTGGGTGACCAAAGCAGTAGACCAGCGAGGGGCTGTGAACATGGCCTACCTAGACTTTAGCAAGGCATTTGACACAGTCCCACACAAAAGATTAATAAACAAATTAACCAGCCTGGGAGTGGGTCCAAGGGTGGTAGCCTGAGTAAAACATTGGCTGGACAACAGGACACAGAAGGTAATTGTAAATGGAGTCCATGCTGAAGAAAGAAGGGTTACTAGTGGGGTACCACTGGGTTCAGTACTGGGTCCAGTCCTTTTTTTTTTTTTAATACTTTATTTTTACCCCTCCCTACTGCCCGTTAGCCCCCACTCCTTTGGACCTGACCATTCCCAGTGGGCCCTCCCCACAGAGTCTGACCCTAGAGTGTCAGGTACACTTCTGTATCTGCCGTACCTTCCTCCTCCTCCTAGAGTGCCTGCACACATTGGAGTCTGCCCGTGGGAGGTGAACTGGGAGATTTGGTCGGTCATCATCTAGGCGGCTAGTGGGGTATTTCCACATTTACTCCCCTGTTACATCCCACTACCCCCGAGGACGTCGGCATGCAGGACTTGATGTCCAGGCAAGCGTCATGCTGGCACACGTCACCGCCAAGTGCCCATTAATGTCCTCCTCCCGATTCGAAGAACCCGCCCCTCGATGTCCGGTGGCTTCCACAGACACTGGTGCATCAGGTGTGGAAAGCACCCCTAGGAACCCACTCCTGGAGAAGGAGAGCATCCATTGGGACGCTCAATCCTCCTGCGCCCTTCTGACCCCCGGCAGCCCGAGTCCGTTCCTGAACCCGGGTCGCCAGCGAGGTGCGAGTTGTGGTTGCAGTCTTTTTTAATGTCTTTATAAATTACATTGCAGAGGGACTGGAAGGAAAAGTATGCCTCTGCAGATGACACAAACATCTGCAACAGGGTTGATACACAAGCAGGTGTGGAAAGGACGAGAAGGGACTTGGCAAGGTTGGAGGAATGGTCAGAAGTATGGCAGCTTAGGTTAAATGCAAAGAAGTGCAAAATAATGCACCTGGGAAACAAAAATCCAGGGGAAGGTTACACAATGGGGGGGAGAGTAGTAACAACAACAAAAATGTAAAGGGACCTGGGGGTAATCATATCAGATGACCTTAACATTAGCAAACATTGTGAGAAGGCAGTAGAGAGGGCTGGGGGGATACTGGGATGTATAGGGAGAGGCATCACCAGCAGAAAACAGGAAGTTGTTATCCCTCTGCACAGACAGTTGGTGAGACCCCATCTGGAGTGCTGCATCCAGTTCTGGAGACCCCATTTCCACAAGGACATAGACAGGATGGAGGCAGTCCAGAGGAGGGCAACTGAAATGGTGCAGGGTCTGCAAGAGACGCCACACAAAGAGAGACTAAAGGAGCTTAATATGTATATCCTTGAGGAAAGGAGGGAGAGGGGGGGACACGATAGAAACATTTAAGTACCTCAGTGGAATTAACAAAGTCCAAGAGGGTAGCATCTTTCAGAAAAAGAGCTGTGCAAGAACAAGGGGAAACAACTTGAAGATAGAGGGAGGGACGGCTCATGGGCAATGTGAGGAAGTATTTTTTCACAGAGAGGGTGGTGGACTCATGGAACAGCCTTCCTGAGGAGGTTGTGGGGTCTAAAACTGTGGGAGAATTCAAGCATGCATGGGACAGACACAAGGCAATTCTTATAGGGGGGTAGGAAGAAATAGGCTGTTGGTTAACTAGGATCTGCAGCTTATCCTGTAGGTAGAGAAATGGGCAGACGAGGTGGGCGAAGCGGTCCTTATCTGCCGTTAACGTCTATGTTTCTATATTTCACTGCTCAACCGCAGAGGAAATCTGATCTGATGGCAAATAAAGAAATGTTGGCTAATCTCAAACTGGACATTACTGAAATTAAACAGACCGTAGCTAAGCTGGAACAAGAAGCCGTGGACCACAGAACATAAAGGTATAGTCCTCTGGGGGCAACTGTGGAGTATAACCTACACACTACTAGCGGAGTAACAGTTGGAGTGGTCCTAGTCACTGGTGTGGAAACTGGCAGTGATGAAGATGAAGTTTGATGCAGTGGTCATAGTGATGAACAGGACCTCTCTCAGGGAGACTTCTCTTGTAGATGCTTATGCTTTTTACAGTGTTTCCCTGAGGATGACTTGTCCTGACTCTTCAACAGGTGTTTCTTGAAGCTGACTGTGGGGTCAGATGCCACCGTCTGCTGTTGGAGCTGTTCTCCATGGCTACAAGAGCTTTCTGCAGAAGGAAATTGCTGAGGGTTCCCTGCCTCTGTCGCCTAGTCATGGAATTAAAACCATGCTAAATGTATCAGGCCTGAACGTTGTGGCTAAGGCCTAGGCAACAGACACAGACACTATGTGCATCATCCTTAAAAATACACCCCCCACAATTGCGTAAGCGAAACAGTACGGAAGGCCCTTTTGGTGGCATGGAAAAAGTTGAGAAAGGGGAAGGATTGAGAATTATTTTAAAGAAAATAATAAGCTGGCACCACTCTTTCCACTAGTGGGTATGATGAGCTGAATCGACAGCAGGAAAAGAACTGAGGAGAGAGGGGGGCCGTCCGCATCTTATATGGATGTTATGTAGGATGTTTTTTTTTTTTTTTTTATCTTTTTATTGGTTTTCATAGTTAACTGCTATACAACACATTCCTGTAATTTATCAATATATATGTTAACTGAAGTACAGTTACGTAAGAACTTACCGTAACAGTAGATCTTTGAGAGAGGCTCTTGCAGTAGGTAATTACATATAGGACTGAAGATGGCAGGCGTCAGGACCCCACGGAAAAATTTCTTAGCTAGCAGTCTCTTGATGAGGACCGCCCCACATCAGGTAACCGCGTCAGGCAACGCCGGATGAAGGGCGGTCCTCATGCCCACCTTCCAGTTCTTTTCCCCGCCAAAGGCCAAAAAAGGCGAGACGAGAGAGAAGCGGATATTTCCCTCGCTGGAAAAGGAGCTCAAAAAACTAAGGGGGATGGAGGGTGGGAAGGTATTACCTACTGCAAGAGCCTCTCTTGAAGATCTACTGCTATGGTAAGTTCTTATGTAACTGTACTATCTTACTTCGAGAGAGCTCTTGCAGTTGGTAATTACATATAGGACTGAGTCCCAAGCAGTCTGGAACAAAGAGAAGCACACGGGAGGAGGAAACTACTCACAGGGGATCCTCTGGCTGAGAAGGACTTAAGAAAGAAGTCCTTGCAGAACAGCCAACCCGAAGCTGGCTCTCCAGTGAGGCAATGTCAAAGTGAAGTGTTTACGTGAAGGTGGACAGAAGTCCAAGTCACGGCCGTGCAAATATCAGCGCTGACACATTCTTGAAACAGGCAGCAGAGGCCGCAACACCCCTGGTGGAGTGACCCCTGACCTGACCTGGCAAGGTCTTGTGATACTTGTCGTAGCAGAAAGTGATACAGTGAGCCAACCATTTGGACAAACATTGTTTGGAAACAGCGTTGTCTTCTCTTTTGCTGGCAAAAGAAACAAATAGTTGGTCAGTCTTTCTGAGATCTTTCGTGCTGTTGGTGTAGTACCTCAGAATCCGGTGAATGTCCAGGGTATGTAAAAGATACTCCCCGTGATTGGAGTGCTGCGTGAAAATGGCAGGCAGTTTAATGGACAGGTTCAACATAGATTCCGCTACCACCTTAGGAAGAAACTTGATTGGTGTGCAGAGCCACACGTTCCTTATGGAAAATCAGATATGGAATTTTGCACATCAAGGCCTGAAGTTCAGAAATTCTTCGAGCGGAAGTAATGGCCACTAGGAAGAGAGCCTTCCACAAAAGGAACTTAAGTTCTGCTGAGGCTGCCGGCTCAAAGGGAGGCAGCGTAAGCTTCTCAAGAATGAAATTCAAATCCCAAGGAGGGGCAGGAACCTGAATGGGGGGTCTCAAATGAAGAACCCCCAGCTGAGCGAAAGTTCTGTCCCCAAAGGGAACATGATAAGCAGCCAGAGCTGTCTTGTGAACCTTCAAAGAGGAAAGTACAGTTATGTAAGAACTTACCATAACAGTAGATCTTCGAGAACAGCTCTTGCAGCAGGTAACACCATTAGGACTGAAGCCAGCCGTCAGACCCACAGAAATCTTCTAGCTGCTTGAAACTTCAGTGAGGACCACTCTGGCGTCGGTCCCGCCCCCGACGTCAGACGTAGTACATAAGGAGGCGGTCCCGCCAGATTCCCCAGTTCTCCCACCGGAGACTCCCGGCCGCAGGATGACATCAGAATGGGAGACCGAGGATCCGCCATCAGAAGAAAAAGGGCGTAAGCCCCTGCCCAAGACTTGGTAGCCATACCTCCTCCAAGGGGGAATGGTGGGCGGGAAGGTACCTGCTGCAAGAGCTGTTCTCGAAGATCTACTGTTACGGTAAGTTCTTACGTAACTGTACTATCTTACTTCGAGATACAGATCTTGCAGCAGGTAACATCATTAGGACTGATTCCCAAAGCAATAGTGCCTGTAAGCATTCTGGGAGGAGGAAATTAGGAGAGATCTTAAACAAGTCCTGACTCTGGGACAGGAGACCCTGTAGAACGGCCAGGCCGAAACCGGCTCTCCGCCGTGAGGCAACATCCAGGCTATAGTGCCTAATGAATGTGTGCACAGAGCTCCAAGTAGCTGCAGCACAAATGGCCGAGGTAGAGACGTTGCGCAGTGCTGCAAAGGAGTTAGCCACCCCCCTTGTTGAGTGGCCCCGGACTATACCCGGGAGGGGCTCCTGTTTGCTGTTATAGCAAAATGCAATACACTGGACAAGCCAGCGGGGAAAGGGTCTGCTTTGAGACTGGTTGGCCCATCATTCTCTCAGCGAAGGAAACGAATAGTTGCTCCGACTTACGAAGCTGTTTAGTTCTGTTCAGGTAGTACCTTAAGGAGTGGTGAACATCCAGGGTGTGAAGCAACGCCTCTCCTTTATTAGAATACTTGGGAAAATATACAGGCAGATCGATGTCCTGATTGAGAGTGAGGACAGAGACCACCTTAGGCAGGAATTTAGGATTCGCCCTCAGAGACACTCTGTCCTGGCAGAAAATTAAATAAGGCTCCTTGCACATGAGAGCGTGGAGCTCGGAAACTGTCCTTGCTGACGTGACAGCAACTAAAAATAACGTTTTCCACGACAGAAAACGCAGCTCGCAATCCACGGCGGGTTCAAAAGGAGGAAGCGTGAGTTGTTCCAGGATGAAAAGTAAGTCCCAAGGAGGGATGGGATCCCAGATGGGAGGCCTAAGGTGCAACACCCCCCTCAAGAAATCCCGAGAGGCATCAAGCTGCGCCACTGTGTGCTGTCCAACCGGGAGGTGGTAAGCTGAAATCGCGCATAGGTGCACTTTAATAGAGGAGTAGATGAGACCCGAATGGAATTGGGAAAGCAGGTATTCCAGCACCACTTTCACCAGGCATCCTAAAGGGGAAAGGCCATGTGCCTGCGACCACAAGCAAAAACGGCGCCATTTCATGGTGTACGTCGCATGCGTTGCCGGCTTTCTGGCCGCAGAAATAACTTCTGCCACCTCTTGTGAGACCCCGTGTCGCATAATGGCTATGTCTCTAGGAGCCATGCATGCAGGTTCAGTGAGCGTAAGTCCGGGTGGACTAGTGAACCCTCCTCCTGAGACAAGAGATGAAAGGCAACGGAACTGGAGGTTCCCGGGACAGCTGCATCAGCATGGGGAACCAGATCTGTCTGGGCCAGAAAGATGCAACCAGGATCATTGTTGCATGCTCCTTGCGCAATTTGAGAAGAACTCTCTGGATCAACGGGAAGGGAGGGAAAGCGTAGAGGAATCTGTCCGCCCAGGAGAGGGACAACGCGTCTCACCAAAAAACACCAGGCCCTGGATCTAGCGAGCAGAAATTGGGCAGTTTTGCGTTGGATGGGGAAGTGAATAAGTCCAGCTCTGGAGTGCCCCATCAAAGAAACAGATCCTCTGCTACCTCCTGAAGAAGTTCCCACTTGTGGAACCTGGCCTGGGAACGACTCAGGCCGTCTGTGATTGTGTTGTCCACTCCAGGAACGTGCGCTGCAATCAGGCTCGTGCCATGTCGGATTACCCAATCCCACACTCTCATAGCTTCCCTGCAAAGAGGGTAAGAGTGTGCGCCTCCTTGTTTGTTGAGGTACTACATCACCACCGTGTTGTCTGTTTGAAGCAGGAGAGTACTCGGCAGAATTTCTGACTGAAAAGCCTGCAGGGTGTAAAGGACCGCCCTCATCTCCAGAATGTTGATGTGGAGGACAGCTTCTTGTGGGGTCCACATTCCCTGAGACTTCACCCCATTCAGGTGTGCCCCCCACCCCAGCCCTGAGGCATCTGTGGAAAGAATCACCTCCAGGGATGATGCTGCAAATGGAGCACCCGCAGAGAGTGTCCCTGGATCTAGCCACCATTGCCAGTCCCAAATCACAGCGTTCGTGATTCTGACCAGCTGCTGCATGTGGTCTTGCCTTTGGTCCCACTGCACCTTGAGCATCCACCGAGTTACCCGCATGTGGAGCCTTGCCAAAGGGACGGTTGGAATCGCCGCAGCCATGTGTACGAGCAAGCGAAGGACCAGCCTGGTGGGGGCAGTCTTCTTCGCTGAGAGATCCCTGATGAGGGATCTGATGTGTTCCGCTCTTCCGTCAAGAAAAAATGCTTTCCCTTGAACGGTGTCCAGAACTGCGCCTATGAACTGCAGCTTCTGGGACGGTACGAGGAGAGACTTCTCGTAGTTGATGAGGATGCCCAGAGACTGGAACAAAACCTGGGTGCTCTGAATAGCCAGCAACAGAGCCTCTTTGGAGGCGGCCATGAGAAGCCAGTCATCCAGGTACGGGAACACGTAGTGGCCCTGTCTCCTTAAAGACACTGCCACGACTGCCATGCACTTGGTAAAGACCCTGGGGGCCGATGACAGTCCAAATGGAAGAGCCCGGAACTGAAAGTGGTGGCCGAGAAACTCGAAGCGCAGGAACCTCCTGTGCGCTTGAGCCACTGGGATATGCAGGTAGGCGTCCTGCATGTCTAGGGACGCTAAGAAGGCATCTTTCTTTAGCATGGGGATGAGACCCTGGAGGGTCACCATGCGAAATCGTTTGTAGGCGACCGACATATTGAGGTCGCTGAGGTCCAAGATTGGACGGAGGTCCCCTGTTTTTTCCGGAACCAGAAAGAAGTGGGAATAGTACCCAGATCCTATCTGGCTCTCTGGAACGTATTCCACCACTCCCTTTTGCAGGAGCGCGAGTATCTCTTGCCTGATGAGCAATTTGTGCTGACCCGAGTAACGGGATAGCAAAGGAGGCCTTGTGGGTGGCTTGTCCGCGAACTCTATAAAGTGGCCTCTTTCGACCAACTGAAGGACCCACCTGTCGGTGGTTATGGACTGCCACCCTGGCAGGTAGTCCGCAATGCGGCCCCCGACCTTGGTGTCCCGTTGATCCTGAGGGGCAGGGGCCGGGAAGGAGTCATGCTGTGGTGGCGGAGAGAGCTGCGGGCTGAGCCAACTTAGCTGGATGTTGACTTCGGCCCGCGGACGACTTTCCCTGGGCTCTACGAGAGAAGGAGCCCCTCTGTTGTGGACCGGCGCGGGACTGCTGTCTCTGTGTCCGGCCACGAAAACGGCTTTGGTTCCTACGAAAGGAACTAAGCCTGGGTCGGTACATTGCCTGGACCAACCTCACCGCCTTCCCGGCCTCTTGGAGTTTGGTGAGAACCTTCTCAGAGAATTCACCAAAAAGAACCTCTCCATCAAAAGAGGCATCCAGGATGTTCTTCTGGACATCCGGGGTGAATCCGGAGACACGGAGCCATGAGTGCCTCCGGAGGCGCATGCCTGAAGCTGCCGCTCTGGTCGAGGAGTCCGCGGAATCGTACACGGCTCGCAGCACCTGGGTTCCCACGTCCGAACCCGTACGGAGGAGTTGCAACATCTCCTCCTTCTGCTCACCTTCTGGCATCTTGTCTGCCAGATCCAGTCCCTGCTCCCACAAGGCATTTTGGAACTGTACCATGTGGGTCAAGTAGTTGAGGGATCTGATGGCGCAAGTAGCGGAAGCATACTTGCGCCTGCCCATAGAGTCCAGCTGTTTGGACTCCGGGTCCGGTGGCAGGGTGCTCAAATGTTGCGGTCTCTGGGACCGGTCATGAGAGGCTGTGATGACCAGAGAATCGGCCAGAGGATGTGAAGCCAAGTACTGGTCCTCCTTAGGGGCCTTGTACAGGTGGTCAGCTTTCTTCAGCATTGCCGGGAGTGAGGGCGGACGTTTCCACGCTGCCTTGGTGACGTCCATGAAGGTGTCCACCAAGGGTGGAACCACCACAGGCTTAGGGCCTTTCTGCCGAAGATACCTGGCGAGGCGTAACCTCTCGGGGTCGAGTACCTCAGCGTCCCAGCCCATGTTCTCCTGGATATGCCTCATGATCTCTGAGAATGATGGGTCATCCGGAGGAGACCTTGGGAGCTCACGTGGGTCCGGAGAAGGGACGGTGATCAGAGAGGGGGATCTGGATTCATCTGAGAAGTCTGATCCCGTGTCCTCTGTTGAAGGCGAACGACATCTTCTGGGTCTCTCGGGGCTGGGTGATCCAGAAGAAGATCTGTACGGAGGTCTCTGTTTCCTTGATCTGCCCTCAGGAGAACTGCAGGCTCCTGGGGAGCGACGGTCCGGGCAACCCTAAGTGGAGGAGGGGCGCGGAGCCAGGAATCTGGGTGGAGGAGGAGGAGGAGCAGAAGGAGGTGGGAACCATATCCCTTTTTGGTGTCCCACCAGTATAAACAACCCTTGACCTCGGATATGCTGAGGCCCGACGATGGACCGGCGCAGATGGACGGTCGCGGGTTCTGGCGCCTGCTCCCAGGGGCCTCAGGTTCGGCGAGGGTTCCCTGGGGGTGACAGGACCCAGTTCGCCCGTCTGGTCCTCGGGCTGGGTCAGCTCCTCTTCCGTAATCGCCTCTGACCGACGCCGTGGAGGCGCGGTCCTCTTCGGAGGGTGCAGACGCCGGTCCCCAGCCGGGCGCCGAGAAGACGAGGCTCAACCGGGCGGCGTGGGCTCTGGCGTCGGTGGTTCCTGGGACCTATGGTGTGTGACCAGCGCCGATTTAGCTGGCGCGGGTCCCGACGACCTCTTCAAGGAGGTAAGCTCTTTGGTCTTCCGCTGGGGAGGAGGAGACAAAGAGACAGACCTGACGTCGGGTTCCGAACGGCGGGAACCAGACTTGTGATGGTGATGGTGGTCCCCCGACCTCGATGGGGCCTTAGAAGCTGAGGATGAGGAAGGCCTGGAGGTCTTGGCCTGAGAGGCAGAAGAGGAACCTGAAGGGGTCTTCACCGCTGCGGGGGGAGGCTGAGAACGGGCCTGGGAAGGAGAGCGGTCAGACCAGGAGCCGGAGCTACGGGAGTCAGAGGCCCTAGATCTCACTCTCTCTCTGTGCTTCTCGGGGTGTCTCCGGGCCTTCTCTAAAGATTCCCCCTTGGAGGCTGCGTCCATGGCTTTAATTTTCTCTTCGAGCAGGAACGCCTGAAGGGCCTTCAGGCGATGGATCCGGGTCCGGCTGTTGAACCCCTGACGGAAGGAGCAGGCCCAGGTGTCGTGGTCTGGGCCTAGGCACCGGACGCAGGCTGAATGCGGATCCTTGAATGGGATTTGCTTCCCACAGGTGCACTTCGAAGGATGGCCTTCAACGGAGGTTGGAGAGGACATCAGACAGCAACTGAGCCGAAAAATGAAATTTTTTCCCGAAGGAAGAACTTAACTGGGCGCCGCGCGCTAGAAACGAGCCGAAGGGTTGAGACATGCAAGTCAACGCAGGGAAAGAACTGGGGAATCTACGTGACCGCCTCCTTATGTACTACGTCTGACGTCGGGGGCGGGACCGACGTCGGGGGTGGTCCCTGCTGAAGACTGCTAGCTAGAAGATTTCCGTGGGGTCCTGACGCCTGCCGGCTTCAGTCCTAATGTTGTTACCTGCTGCAAGAGCTGTATCTTGAAGTAAGATTGACTGAGACCCAGGCTGAAGAGATAATGCAGGTAGTCCAGTAGCCGCCCGATGGGGCAGGAGAAAGGCTCCAAGTCTTTGGACGAAGCCCAAATGGAAAATCGTTTCCATTTCATGGCATAGGTGGAGCGAGTGGACAGCTTCCTGCCTCCACCAAGATCTCTGCCACTCAAGGGAACACCCCAAAATGGGCTTGTGCTACATCTGTAGGAGACAAGCATGCAGCTGAAGGGGTCTGAGGCCCGGATGGACCAGGGATCCCCGATCCTGGGTCAACAGAAGCTGCAAAAAGGGAAGAGGAATCAGAGGTTCCTCTGAGTACTGTTGCAGAAGACAGAACCAAACTTGCCTGGGCCAGAAAGGAGTGATGAGAATCATACGGGCCCCTTCTGAGCTGAGCTTGTGCAGAATCCTCAGAATCAACGGAACTGGGGGAAAAGCATAGACGAATCTGCCCTTCCAGTCGAGAGACAGAGTGTCTCTCCAGAGCTGCCCACGCCGTGGAGCAAGCGAGCAAAGGGTGGGCAGTTTTGCATTTAGTGGGGACGCGAACAGGTCGACCTGAGGGGTTCCCCAACGTAGGAAGATGCTGTCTGCTATTTCCTGGTCCAATTCCCACTCGTGAGGTTGTGCCGAGGATCGGCTCAAGTGATCTGTCAACGAATTCTCTGACCCGGGACGTGGACCGCCATGAGATGAAGGTTGTGAAGGGTCGCCCATTCCCAGACCCACATCTTTTCCCGACAAAGAGGGTAGGAAATTGCCCCCCCCCCCGTTTGTTGAGGTACCAGACTACACTCATATTGTCGGTCTGGACAGTCCGGTGACCGGGAAGCAGAAAGGGGTGTAACGCTTGAAGAGCGTACAACACCGCTCTGAGCTCGAGCATGTTGATGTGAAGCGTCTGCTCGAGTATGGACCACGAGCCCTGGGTGCACTGGAATCCCAGATGAGCTCCCCAACCTTCGCCCGAGGCATCCGTTGTCAGTGTTTGGGAGGGGAGAGGAAGGCAGAAGGGAACTCCCTGACAAAGGTTCTCCTGAACCAACCACCAGTGCAAATCCCGAATCATTGGGGTCGAGACTAGCACCTCTTGATCCAAGTCGTCGACCAATTGATCCCACTGAGACTGAAGAGTCCACTGACAGATTCTCATGTGGAACTGAGCGCGCGGAACTGTCGGAATTGCAGCTGCCATGAGCCCCAGGAGGCGAAGGACCGACCTGGCAGGAATCCGCTTGTGAGAGGACAAGAAGCTTGCCTGAGCCTGGAGTGTGGCCACCCTGTCTGGGGGTAGAAAGGCCATACCGGTGGTCATGTTCAGAATCGCCCCGATGAACTGAAGACGTTGAGATGGGATCAAATGGGATTTGGCCTGGTTCATGGTAATACCCAGGCTGGTAAAGACCTGCCTGGTAAGGCAAAGGGAACACAGGAGCTCTTCCCTGGATGGGGCCACCAGGAGCCAATCATCAAGGTACAGAAAAAACTGCACTCTCTGGGTACGCAGGTGGGCTGCCACCACTGACAGACATTTGGTGAATACTCAGGGGCCCAAGGAAAGACCAAATGGGAGGGCCTTGAACTGGTAGTGGTGCCCCTGGAAAGCAAACCGGAGGTATTTGAAACATAGAGACATAGAATGTGATGGCAGATAAGGACCGCTTGGCCCACCTAGTCTGCCCATTTTCCTACCTAACAGATAAGCTGCAGATCCTAATTAACCAACAGCTTACTTCCTCCTACCCCCACTAGGACTGCCTTATGTCTGTCTCATGCATTCTTGAATTCCCCCACTGTTCTTGACTCACCCCCTCAGGGAGGCTGTTCCATGCATCCACAACCCTTCTGTGAAAAATACTTCTCACATTACCTCTGAGCCGTCCCCTCTATCTTCAAATTGTGCCCCTTGTTCTTGCACATCTCTTTTTCTGAAAGATGCCACCCTCTTGGACTTTGTTGATTCCCTTGAGGTACTTGAAAGTTTCTATCATGTCCCTCTCTCCCTCCTTTCCTCAAGGGTATACATATTAAGCTCCTTTAGTCTTTCTTCATATGTCTTCTGGTGCAGACCCTGCACCATTTTGGTCGCCCTCCTCTGGACAGCCTCCACTCTGTCTATGTCTTTTCGGAGATGGGGTCTCCAGAACTGCACACAGTACTCCAGATGGGGTCTCACCAACTGTCTACAGAGGGATAACAACTTCCTGTTTTCTACTATTGATGCCTCTCCCTATGCATCCCAGTATCCCCCCAGCCTTCTTTACTGCCTTCTTACATTGCTTGCCCACCTTAAGGTCATCTGATATAATTACCCCCAGGTCCCTTTCCATTTTTACTGTTGTCAGTATCTCACCCCCCATTGTGTACTTTTGCCCTGCGTTTTTGTTTCCCAGGTGCATTACCTTGCACTTCTTTGCATTGAATCTGAGCTGCCATACATTTGACCATTCCTCCAACCTTGCCAAGTTCCTTCTCATCCTTTCCACTCCATCTGATGTATCAACCCTGTTGCAGTGGGCAGTGTGCATTTGCGGTGGGAAGGGTGGATAAGGATATACAGGTACGCATCCTGCATGTCCAGAGCACACAGCCACAGTCCCAGCTGAAGGAGAGGCAGGAGACTCTGTAGAGAAAGCATCCTGAACCTTTTGTACTCCATGAACAGATTTAGAGAGCTGAGGTCCAGAATGGGCCTCACATCTCCTGTCTTTTTGGGGACCAGGAAGAAATGGGAGTAGAAACCAGTCCCCCGAAGAGGGGGAGGGATGGGTTCTATTGCCTCCTTCAACAGGAGGGAGGAGATTTCTTCCTGAACCTTGAGAAGATGTTCTGGGGAGTAAGACGACCTTGGGGGGGGGGTTCTGAAGAAACTCTATGGTGTGGCCCTCTGCTATGAGCTGGAGGACCCAAGCGTTGGTAGTGATCCTCTCCCAACCAGGCAGATGAAGGGAGAATCTCCCACCTACCAGTTCCTCTGGATCAACCAGAGGCTGTGGGAGAGGGAGGAGTCAGGAGGTGTGAGGCAGCGCCGCGGCTGGAGCTCCCACAGCCCGTTTGGGTGGGGGTGGTCTCGCAGCTGGAGGGGCCCGGCGTTTGTTGGCCCACTTTCCTTGTGGTTTTGCCTTAGGCTGTATGCGATGGTGAAAGAAACAATGCTGTGCTTGAGGGGCTCTGTACATGGAGTCGACCTCCTTGACAGCAGTGCCCTTCTCTCTCAGTCCGGTAATGATGTCCTTGACATCACCCCCGATCAACACCGAACCTTGGAAGGGGGCGTCCTCAATGGCGGATTGTACTTCCGGAGCCAAACCTGACACCTGAAGCCAGGCATGTCGCTGCAGACTCATGGCGAATGCCGAACTTCATCCAGAAGCGTCCACCGCATCGTAAGTAGCACGCAGCATGTGCCAACTGGCCGAACGTGTGGAGCGGACTAGGTCTGCCACTTCCTGTTTAGCCTGGGACTGAGGAAGGGTGTCCAACTTGGTTTCCATCTCGCTAAGGAAAGCCTTCTGGTAATCCCCCATGTGAGCCACATAGTTCAAGGCTCTGACATCCAGAGTGGAAGAAGAAAAGACCTTCTTGCTGTACTGGTTCAGAAGGCAGGATTCCTTATTGGTTGGGGGACGAGCTCAGGTGTTTCGGGTTAGCCGAACGTCCGTGAGCAGCACTGATCACGATCGAATCAGCCTTGGGGTGTGACAAAAGAAAGTCAATCCCCTCAGGAGCCTGATACAGCCTATCTGCCTTCCGAGAAAGGGGGGGGGGCTAAAGCCGACGGTTGTTTCCTGACAGTGGAGACGAGGTTGGCGTGAGGCTTTATCCAGGGTTGAACTAATGTGGGAGCGACCTTGGGCAAATCCAGATGGGCAGCTAGCTTCTGCCTCTGTGGATCTGGCTCCAGAGATTTCCACTTATGAAGAGCCTGGATTTTTCTCAGCAACTCCGCAAATGAGGGATCCTCCGGAGGGGACTTCGGAGGAGTCCTGGGCCTGCGCTTGTCAGGGGTGCGAGGCTCATATGGATTGGAGCTATTGGAGTCATCCGATGAGTCTGACGAAGAAGGAGATGAAGACCTCTCCCCACTCAGGGGAGGAACCCAGCCCTAGGGGGGAAAGGTGCCACCCCCAGCCTTAGACCACCATAGCAATGTCTCTGGGGTTGGGGGGAGGGGTCTCTCACCCCTGGTGACGGGGATCCGGGACCGGGTCCATCATCGGGAGGCAGCTCTCCACCTCCCTGGTGAGCTGAGCCTTGGCCTCAGCCCACCAAGAATCCAGAATCTCCCTCAGATCCACCGGCGGCTGAGGGGGCGGTGGACGAGGGGGATACGGATACTGGGGGTATCTGTAGGGTGAGTATCCATAGCCCGATGGCAGGAAGCCCAGCGTCTGGTACTGAGGCACTGGGTACGGTGGCGTCTGATACTTCAGCGTCGGGTACTGCGGTGCCGGATAAGATGGCGTTGGATAAGTAGGCGTAAGATCCAGCACCAGGGGCTCTACCGGAGTAGAAGGTCCTGGAAGAGGCCCCACAGGTGGGCCTGGAACAGGGGGCCCGGCAGGCATCGGGGTGACGTCTGGCAAGGGGACGTCAGCCAGCGACGGGGTCAGCATCAGAGGGTCTGACGTCAGGCCATCTGGACCTAATGGAGGAACGATGGATGGAGGCGCCGGAAGAGTCCCCAGCGGCATCCGGGGGAGGGCTGGAGGGATCCTCCTGGTCCAGCTGGGAAGACACAGGGGCCTCGGACAGCAGCAGTGAAGGCTGCGGGGAGCCAGCGGTGCCAGATGAGATCAGAGGATCCGGCTTAGGCTCCTTTGCTGAGCAACCGCCAGACAGGCCGGCAGGCGTCTGACCGGTAGGATCCGGGCGGGCGTCGGAGGAGCCGACGTCAAACTGATTGGACCCAGCGTCCAAAGAAGGCCATGCAGGGGAGGCGACCTTGACAGGCGGCGTGACGACCGTGCGCTGCCCAGAAGGGTCGAGTGACTTAGCGGTCGGCTCCGGGCAGACGTTGGAGGAGCCGACGCCGACTTACCGGAGAGGCTCAAACCAGAAGGCCGCACAGGGGCAGCCTTACTGGGAGTGGATTCATCCTTTTCCCCGGAGGCTCCCGACTGGCCTGAGTGTGAACCAGCTGGGGGTAGCGATGCCGTCTCAGATACAACCAAGACGGCAGTCGAAGAATGGTCCCCTGGAGGGGACGTTACCTGAAGGGCGGCAACCCCAGCCGAAGTCGCCGCAGCCGCGGATGAGGAGTCCCGGTCCCTGTGCTTCTCCTTCTTCTTAAGGCCCTCGGGAGAGGTGAAAGCCTGTCGGAGCTTTTTCAGCTCCTTTTTCATGGAGGACATCTTCTTCTTTAGTATGTGAGCCTCCAGGGACTGCTGCTTTCTTTTGCGGGTGGCCGCGTTGAACTTCAGGCAGTGCTAACAGGAATCCATGGTGTGGTCCGGGCCTAGGCAGATGAGGCACCGAGAATGGCCATCCTTGTGCGGGAGTTGGGCGCCGCACGAGCCGCACTTTGTTCTTGTGCTCGGGTGTGGTAGGGGATGACATACATGGCAGGTAAGAAAATCCTGACAAAAATAATCGAAATTGAAGAAAAAAATGACGGTATAACTACCGCCGACGATTGACTGATGAGCAGTGGAGGCGCTGTCAAAAGCAAATGGCGGGAAAGAACTGGAAGGCGGGCGTGAGGGACCGCCCCTGTATACCGTCGCTTGACGCCGGTCACCTGACGTGGGAGTGGTCCCTCCCCAGACTGCTAGCTAGAAATTTCTCCGTGGGGTCCTGACGCCTGCCAGCTTCAGTCCTATATGTAATTACCTACTGCAAGAGCCCTCTCGAAATAAGATCATCTTTTCCAATACACCACGTGAGTCTCAATTACTCTGGCCGGTGTGACATAATACTACCTATTACATATATTTGATCAGGTCTAACAAAACTTCCTAATCTAGTTTTATTATTGGAGGAAGGATGCAATCTCATTCCAATTTACAGTATTTCCCTCTGTCTGGGAATCATATCTCGTGGTAAAATCAGAAATTTTTTCTAAACATAGGTTTTCTCTAAAGGTATGGAGCCATTCATTACAATCTAAATTACCTATGTCTAGCCAGTTACTTTTTTTTTTTAAGATCTGTCTTTTCTTTGTCATAGAGGCAAGGGTGCATATTTGTTTTTTCTTGGAAAATCCATAACCTTCAAAACCTTTTAGAATATAGAAGTTTGGTTTGAAAAGTAGCTTTCCATCTAAAATTATTTCCAATTCTTAATGTACTTTATGCCACTTGTTTATTTTTCCACATTCCCATAGCAAATGATAACAATTGCCTGTTTGGCCACATAAATGCTAACACAGCCTTCCAGTATGGTCTCCAAAGTATGATACAATAGAAGGAGTAATATAAGCTCTGTCCAATATGTTATTACACTAGATACATTTATTTTAAGCATAAGTGTATAGGATGTTATGTATGATGTCTTCATGGGCAGCCCTCTTGTGGACTGCTGGCAAATGTTTCTGTGGGGTCCTAACGCTGACGCGGTATAGTTCTATAGGTGTGACCTGATGAAAGAGAGATCCTCAAACATTTCAGAATTCTGTTCAAACTCCACACTGTAGTAACTCTTCCCATGCTGTTCTAACTTCTGATTTGTTTCTCCACTGGAGAAAGAAGTTGCCTTGGAGTTCTGTTCCAGTCCAACAGTTTAGGGTTATATATTGATTACAGTTCAACTGTTTGTTTTTAAGTATAAAGTTATATTCATTTTCAATACTCAGTTTAGGGTAGTTTTATTATTTTTCTGTATAATTAGCAACTTTCTCCAGTTCTGCTTCAGTTCCAGGAACTGAAGAAACTGCATTTCACAGTGGTTCCTGTCTAGTGAGGAACCAGGTGTTCCCTAGTGAAGAAAAAAAATACAAAAATGTACTCAATTTGGTATGTGTTTTCAGTCAACTGGCATGACTAAGGACCCTAAGAAGAGAACAGGGCAAAGAGGATTTAAAAATTGTAAATCGTGTCACCAGCTTTTGGGAAAAGCAGACTGCCACTAACTGCATTTCAGCAGTTCGTCCTGACCATGATTTTAGAAATTATGATTTACACAAACGGTTTTGCACTAAAACACAAAAGAAAAGGGCTGCCAAAAGAGTCTTCTCAGCTCCTCAGTCTGTTTCAGCATCACCAAAATGCTCCAGTAAAAAGCTCAGAAATGAATGTGGTTAATAATAATGGTGGGAAGCAGGCATCAGAAGGTTCCTCACCTTGGCAGAAGCCCTTGACATCCATATCATTGGCTGAAAAATGCCGCCAGCAGCAGTCTCTGCTCAATGGGACTGCTAAGCCATCTTTGAAATCCAGTGTCCGATTGGGAAGCCCTGATGCAAATGATGGTAAAAATGTCAAAAGAGCTTCTGACCAGCCACTGGCTTGAGTGGCTGACACGAAAAACACATTCCTGCCACTCCAACTGCTCCTTCCACCTCCCTGGCCAGACCGAATACCCTCTGAAACTCTTTCTGCCATTTTACTACCAACTCCAGCTCTTGTACCCACCATTGCTCACTCAACTCCTCCTCATCCATTCTTCCTCTACCCTCACGTCGATAGAACCACTGTGCCTCTTTCATATCCAAATACTGGTTTGGGGCCCTTTCATCTTTCCTCACTCCTCTCCTCCATGTCGTCTACCTCCTGCACCCTACGCTTCCAGGATCTTCTCACTTTCACCATTCTTTATCCCAGCTTCTTCGCGAGGCAATCAGCCTTTTCCCATCACCTCCCTTCACTCTGGAACCTACTCCCACCCTCTCTCTACTTTGCCTGCTTCTCTCAAGATACCTGCTGAAACTCCTTCCATTCCCCTCCCCGCTTCTGTTTGCCTCCTACCTGACTGCTCTCGTTACTTTTGCCTCCTACCCCAGTGTAGGTGTGGCTGAAATTCCTGATTTTTCCTCTTGCTCTTACTGCACTTACTCTATTGCAAATTACTGTATCTGTGAACTATATCAGTGCTACTGTATTTGCATTGCAACTGTGTACTATGTCAGCGCTACGTATCTGCACTACCTGTTCCCTTCCCATGGGTCACACCTGGGTAGAAGCCTTGTCTCAGTGTGCCTTTCCCAGTCAAAAAGTTACAAATAAATAAATGAATAAATAAAGGAGAAGGTGCAGACAGTTGAAATGAGAGCTATGGCCTCTGCAAAGGACATAAAAACAATGGGGCAGTTCTGCCAGACATTCCAAGCTATGTAGAATCTTGTCACTCCTGTCCTCCCTCCCCAGGCTTAGCTCAGACAAGCACAAACTATCCTGGAAGATGTGCATGATGAAGATGATGAGGAACCAATTGAGCTGGAGGTTACTCCTGAACAGGACTTCAGTTGCCTACCTAGAATAAAGAAACAGTTATGTAAAAACTTACTGTAACAGTAGATATTCAAGAGCATCTCCTCCATCAGGCAAAATCTTTGGAACTATGGCCATCAGTACTAGGATCACGAGAACTTTTGCCTGCCGGGGCTACCCACAATGATGTGCCACGGCTACATGTAAATAAACATGGGCAGCCCTATCACTCCTCAGTTTCTTGCTAGAGAGTAGCCTCAGAGGACCTCCAACCATGGGGTAGCAGGAGATGAGACCAACACCAAACAGACAAGGAGAGGCAAGGGGCTGGATACAGGATGCATGGAGTCAGATTTAGGCACAGCAGCTGATAGAACCCTCACTGAAAACAAAAGGGGGAAGGATGGCACAGTCTACAGGGGATTTTCTTGAAGATCTACTGTTAACGGTAAGTTTTTACATAACTGTTCCGTCTTCATCGAGAATATCTCCTCCATTAGGCCACACCTTTGGAACGATTCCCAAGTAGTACAAAGTAAACTGGGAGGATGGTGCAGTCTGATATATATTCAGGACAGAAGGCACTGCAGCACAGCAAGCACATCTACAAGAGACAATGTCCAGACTGTAATGTTTAGTGAAAGTGTAGCCAGTGCTCCATGTGGCTGCAGCACATATGTCAGAAGCAGGGACATTTTTGAAACAGGCAACAGAAGTGGTCATACTTCTTGTACAGTGACCACAAATGGCACCTGGAAGTTCAAACCCCAGGAAATCTTACTGTATTCTGACATATGCAGTATTGTCCTTCCACTGTACTGCCCCAGAGCCAAAATGGTTAATAGAACTTATGCTAATGATGGAATGCTAGGCTTATGCTCAGTTTTCAAATGACTGTCCCTGGTAAACAAGCTACAACTGTCAGATTCTTTACTCTGAACTGCACAGACACATCGGAGAGCTCTCCTTCATCTTTCTTCAAGATTTTATTTTCTTATTTTTTTGAAGTAAAATTTATTTCTGTTCATTTTAAAGCACTGTCCTTGTGTTTACAGGTAAACAGGTAAACTAGTTTAGGTTTAGTGTTATTCCGGTAAGTTTCTTCAGTTTCTTTTCGGTTCATTTAACTGGGAGGGAACCAAACTTTTATTTACAATTTTAAAGGTAAATGTATGTAATTTATTCTTTCCCTGGGCTGGTTGCTTAATTTGTTTATTTGAGGGAAAGTGGAGTAACTCTTGGTTCTCTCAGCAATTGCTGAACCGACTGCGAAGTAAAAAAGATAAAGTAAAAATAAAGTAATAAGACTAATAAAGATGTAAGCCTTATTCATTGGTGTGGATTTCTGATTCTCAAGAGAACAATTTCTTGGGATTTTTACTGGTTTTGTCACTAACCCAATAAAAGAACTGGCCCAATGGGTTTTCGGGTTTGTACAGTAAACAGAAAACAGATCCTCATTTAATTTGTGTTTTTTGCCTTGGGTTTAACCACCTGAAGGCAGATTGTGAAATTTGTAAAAGCAAAAAGTATTTCCTCAGTCGACGCCTAATAGGCATTTGAACTGACTATAGGAATAATGTTCAAGAAGGCTGCTGACCCAGCTGCAGACAAAACGTCCTCCTCTCATAAGTAGAAACCGAAGGAACAGGTTGAACAACCCTCTAACCAGGGTGATGGTTCCCTGATTAAAGAAAAGAACCACAGACGCTGCCACTGAACCGGTAAGTTCTGCTAAGAAAAAGAAGAAGGAAAAACACTTGGTTCAGGAACCGCAACCTACAAAACTGTCGGTTCCAACTGCAGCTAAATAGCAATTGCTATAAAAATTATACAGGCACTGAACCGGTACTGCGGTTCTGGTTCAGCGGCCTGGTTCAGAACCTGGGTTCCTCTTCGGTTCCCAGTTCATTTGAAAGGTTTGCTGAGGTGTACATAGAAGGAAGGATGAGTTTGAACCTTGTGTATCCCCTGATTCTCAACATCCTGACTCCCCTGAGAAGGGAGGTGAGTGTTTTTCCTCTCACTTTGCCTTCATGAAGCAAGTGGCACAGACACTGGACCTCTCCACCCCGGAATCCACAGAGGAGGAGGAAGAGGAGTCAGACTATATGGAAAGGATGGATGTGACAGTAACAAAAAGACTGTTGCTGCCCATCCACAAGTCTATGAAGAGACAGTCTTCTAGAATGTTTAGAAAACCCCAATACATTTCCCCCAGTGGACAACAGGATGGATAGGAAGTATTGGGTGGCTAAGTCTGGAACAGAGTTCCTTTTTGGACACCCCAGCCATGAAGAGGTGGTGCAAGCTGCGGCTTGTGTTAAGGCAGGGATTCCCCTGGCATCACACCCACCAATAAAGACTCCAAGAAAATGGATTCTATGGCCAAGAAATCCTACTTAGGTGCCTCTTTGGCCATTAGACAGACCACTTACATGGCCTATGTCTCCAGATATAAAATAAAAAAAAAGTCTCTGGAATGCAATTTCAGAGATTGCTAAGGGCATAGAGGCCTCTAAATGCCAGTTCAGAATGGCAGTGGATGCCAGTGATATTGCAGCCAGGCAAATGGCAACTTCAGTGTCTCTGAGGAGACTGGCCTGGCTGTTTAGTGCAGAGATTTAAGGCTCTGAGCTGCAAATCTGGTGACATCCAGCAGACCAGACCTGGGTTTGAATCCCACAGCTTCCACTTGCAGACTGTGTGACCCTGAGCAAGTCACTTAACTTCCCTGTGCTCCCAGGTTGCACCTGTAAAAAAGTTTTCAACTTCGTGAGCTAGTCCCGGTTAAACAACTAACAAAAAAAAAATAATTTTTTCCCAGGCCGGACAAAGGCATTGGGCTTTCCTGGTGAGCCCACATTCCTTTTTGGTGAACAAACAGAGGCTTAAATGGAATAGATGGATGAATACAAGGTGGCTTGCAAGAGTGTTGCTGCAAAGGAGAAAGCAGAAACACCCTAGAAGTACCAAGACAGAGGGAGCATGGGCAGAACCCATTACAGACTCTTCTTTTAGGCCCAGGCATCACCTACCTATCAACCTCAGAAAGTGTACATCAGAGGCAGAGGCAGAATGAGCAGCAGCCATACTGCCCCAGCACTCAGCCAAGTGCACAGACTAAGCAAACCCCAAGGGGTCTGCCAGAGCCGCCTCCCTACTTCCAGTAGGGGGCAGGCTGGCCCACTATCTCCATGCTTGGGAATCCATCACTACAGACAGATGGGTCCCGAGGTAGTGGGCCAGGGGCTTGCTCTCAGGTTCAAGATCCTGCCTAAACTGAGGGCAATGTTTTTCAGACCTGCCAGTCTATCAGAAGTAACTCTGTTGGAAGAGGAAGTAGCAAAACTAATTCAAGACAAAACAGTAGAGCCTGTTCCCTTGACCCACAGGGAAGGGGTCTCTGCTCAGGTTCCTTCCTCACTTTAAAAAAAACAAACAAAAAAAACAAGGGACTGGCAGCTCATCTGGGAGCTCAGACATTTAAGCAAGCATTTAACAAAGCCAAAGTTAAAAATGGTCACTCTGGCTACCGTTCCCCCTACACTCAGGAAGGGGGATTGGGCCAGCATCTCTGGACTTAAAGGACACTTACTTCCACATCCCTATCAGGTAATCACACAGAAAGTTTCTCAGGTTCAGATTGCCATCAGACCACTACCAGTTCAGAGCCACTCCTTTTGGCATTACCTCTGCTCCAGGGGTGTTTACCAAATGCCTAGGAGTGGTGGTAGCACACCTAAGGAGGCAAGGAGTTGTAGTCTCCCCATATGTGGACGACTGGTTGGTGGTAGGCCAGTCTCCACAGTGGGTAGAGATGCACTGATCACCATCCAGGATACCCTGTGTACGCTGGCTCTCCTGGTAAATCAGAAAAATGTCAATACTAACACCAGGTCAGCACCTGGAGTTCACAGGGCCAAAACTGGACGCTCTGAGAGGAAGGGCCTTCCTCACACAGGGAATGGTAGACAGCTTGGTGCAGCTGGAGGCTCATTCCAGCTGCTAACCCCCAGACCAGTGAGGCATTTTCTACAGCTGTTATAGCACATGGCTGCAGCAACAGGGTCAGGGTCAGGGTCAAGATTCCAGATGCGAGACATTTAGTTCCACCTCAAGTCTCACTGGTCCCAAAAATGAGATTCCCTGTCAAAGATGGTCCCAGTCATAAGAACCCTGCTGCAAGCTCTGCAATGGTGGCAGGAAAAAGACAACCTCAGGGAAGGGTGTGCCTTCCTCCAGCTGCCACCAGCAGCAGTCTGAACAACAGATCCAACCCTCCTAGGGTTGGGTGCACACCTAGGGGGAACACACTGCCCATGGTACCTGGATCCATCAGGAGTCCCTGCTTCACATAAAGCCTGTTGGAGCTCAGGGCAGTTTATCTGGGCATTCAGTCCTTCGCTCCAATGCTTCAAGGCAAGGTGGTTCAGGTCAGGACAGACAATACAACCACAACATACTACATAAGCAGCAAGGGGGCACAAAGTCATCCCTACTGTGCACAGAGGCCATGACAGTGTGGAGTCTAGCTTACTCCCTGGGAATCTCCCTCTCAGCAGTCCACCTCCCAGGGAAGGACAATGTCCTGGCAGATGCTCTCAGCAGGATCAACCAAAACCACCATGAGTGCAAGTGGTGATGAGAAGGTGAGGTACCCCAGAGATGGACCTCTTTGCAACCCTAGACAATCACCAGCTACCACAATTCTGTTGCAGACCTCCTGCAGTGGGCACAGTCCCTCTGGATGCACTGCTGTTGGATTGGATAGGGAAGTTCCTGTATGCCTTTCCTCCATTTCCCCTGTTGCTCAGAGTGCTGAACAAGCTCAGGGTTCGATCAGCAACAATGATCCTTATTGCTCCAGATAGCCATTATATTTTCTGCTGCTGACCTTGTCAATTTCCAGGCCAGTCTCTCTATCCAGGAGGCACAATCTATTGACCTCCTCGCAGGACAGGGTCCTTTACCCCAATTTCCAGTCTTTTAGGTTCAGGGCTTGGCTCTTGAGGACTTATGAGTATTCTGACTTGCACCTTTCTAAAGGGGTGCTAGAGGTCCTTAGGGTTTCTAGAAAACCCTTCTACCAGAAAGACGTACACCTCTAAATAGAAGAGATGTTTCCATTTGGTGCCAGAAAAAAAAGAGATAGACTGCTGCCAGGCTGACTTGTCAGTCATCATAGAGTATATGGCACACCTTCATTCTCTCAGCCTTAGGCCTTCCACCCTTAAAGTGCACTTACCAGCTGTCTCTGCTTACCTCTTAACTGGTAAGGGGTCATCTCTAGCAGTTAATCAAGTGTTTAGGAAGTTCTTCAAGGGTCTCATGCATTTGCATTCCCCTCACAGGGAACACACCCCAGCATGGGACTTCAATATATGCACTGGCTAGCTAATGAAACCACCATTTGAGCCCATGTCTTCAACAGAGGTTAAGTATGTGACATGGAAAACAATGTTCCTGGTAGCCATCACCTCAGCTAGGAGGATCAGTGAGCTCCAGGCCTTGTCTACTAAGTCAATTACATATCAGTCCATAGGGACAAAGTAGTCCTCAAGACTAACAGAAACTTTCTGCCCAAGGTGGTGTTGGACTTCTACCTGAATCGGTCCATTACTTTGCCAGTCTTTTTCACTGACCACTCTAGTTCAGGGGAATGTAGACTGCACAGTCTAGATGCCAAGTGAGCTATAAGCTACTACTTGGGTCACAGAAAAGGCCACAGACAGGATAGCACTCAGCTTTTCCTGACCTATGGAGAAGTTGGAAAGGGTAAGCCCACCTCAAAGAGGTCTATTGCCCGCTGGATTGTTGCTTGTATTCAGTCTTGCTACAGCAAAGTTCCAGACCTTAGGGCTCGCACTATAAGGGGTACAGCTGCCTCGATAGCAGCTGGAAGAGATATTCCTTTGTTGCAAATTTGTAAAGCAGCTACCTGGAAAACAGCTCACACCTTCACCAAACACTACAGCCTGGATACCCAGGCCAGAGGTGATGCCAGGTTTGGCACAGCAGTACCACAGACCCTGTTTCCTAAAGAGGTTCTCTACCCTCCTCCAAAGGTACTGCTTGGGTAGTCTGCATATGTCAGAATACAGTAAGATTTCCTGGGGTTTGAAGAAAAAATTACTCATCATAGTAATCTTGTTTTTTTACAAGAGAATCTTACTGTATTCTGAGCTCCAACCCTACCTCCTCTGCTAGAACCTATGGGCACTGCAGCACAGCTGTCCATGATGTTGTAAACCCATGAGTGGTTCTGTTGTTGGGCTTAGTGACTTGAGTCTTAGTGTGGCCCACATTTTTAAATGAAGGGGATCATTGGTTGTTATTTATTTAATTGTTAAAGTTAGTATAGATAGCTTGTTAGTATTCATGCTCCGTAAGAATATGACAGTTGTAGAATGTTTACCAGGAACAGTGGTTTGAAAACCGAGCATGAGCCTAGCATTCCATCATTAGCATAGGCTCTATTAACCATTTCGGCTCTGGGGCAATACAATGGAAGGACAATACTGCATATGTCAGAATACAGTAAGAGTCCCTTGGAAGAAACAAGATTGCTATGGTAAGTAGTTGTTTCTTCTTTACCGTACTTCCTATAACAGAACACAATACAATGGGCCAGCCATTTGGATAGGCATTGTTTAGACACAGGAGGACCTCTTTCCCACAGGCAAACAAACCAAAAAGCTGAGAGGACATTTTGCAGTCCTTGGTGTGACTAAAATAGTATCAAGGTATTCTGTGTGCAAGCAAAGTACGGAGCAGTGCCTCACCCTGGTTGGCATGCTCAAGATAACATAGAGGAAGGTGTATCGTTTGACTCAGTGTAAGCTCAGATACCACCTTCAGCAGAAATGTAGGATTCATACACAAAGAAACAGTCTGTGAAAAATCAGATAAGGAGGATCACACATTAGAACCTGAAGTTCAGAAATCCTTCGAGCAGAAGTCATTGCAACTAAAAACAATGTTTTCCATGACAGGAAACACAAGCCACAACTCATGCCAGGCTCAAAAGGAGCCAATGTCAATTTCTCAAGCACAAAATTCAAATCCCAAGGTGGGATTGGATTATGGATAGAAGGTTTCATTTGCAGAACACCTCTCAGAAACGTACAGGACACCTGTAATTGGACAACTGTATGCCCACAAATGGGGGCATAGAAAGCTGCCAAATGCACCCTCAGTGAGGAATACTACAGGTCAGAATTAGACAAACAAAGCAAGTATTCTTACAGAGCAACAGGACATGTGAAAGTGTCCAAATTCCTGGAAGCAGCTTACAAAGTGCACTGCTTCCATTTCAAGGAATAGGCATGTCTGGTAAAAGGCTTTCCAGCCACAATCAGGACATCAGCAATGTTACGGGACACTCCAAATGTGCAATGGCTATGTCTTCAGCAGATGAAGGGACTTTGGGTCCTCCCCCGGTTCTTTCGACTAGGGCCCAGTGAATAGGGATCCTGGCATCATAGTGCTCGATGCCTGGGTGTTTTTTGGTTTCTTCCCTTTTTATTTGTGTGGTTCCCACCCCTAAGAGTGCCTGAGTGAAGGACTTATGTCCAGACTGATGATGTGCTGACACACAGTGTAGTCAAGCACTCAGCAGCACCCCCCTCGACTCATGAGAGCTGTGCGCCCCACTGCTCATGCTTCCACCAGCAGCAGTGCTATAGGCGTGATTGTTGCCCAGAGTGTCCCTCCCTTCCCGTAGGACAGCATCCATTGGAACCCTCAATCCTCCCCCCCCCGATGACCTGGATTTGGAACCCGGCGTGGCATGAGGTGTGGCGTCCATGCCTCAATCCTCAGCACCACCAAGCTGGCTCAGTCATTTTTGACATTTGAAGGCCATATAGGGCCTCTTCAACATAATTTCTGATGAGTTTTGACCTTTTAAAAGGGGCATTCAAAACTGCCTGTTGAACATCATTGGTAAAGTCAGCTACTGTTAGCCAAGAGTATCTCATGCAAATGCAGAAGCAGCCTCCCCGGCAGAAGCATCAGACACATCATAAGCTGAGTGTAGCAAATGTTTGCCAACCTCAGCACCAGAAGACAATGTTTTAAGGAACTCATTCTTGCAGAGCCATCAGGCAAACCTTGAGCTGCAGTATGAGCAGCTTTCCACAGGCTGTTCCGATATTTTATCATGTGGGCCTGGTAGGTTGCAATCCTAAGGCCCAATGATGCAGAGGCACAAGTATACTTGCCCTTCACAACCAGCCTCCTAGAGTCTTTATCAAGAGGCAAAGTACTCATGTGTCTAGGGTCCCTAAATCTATCATGAACAGCCATGATGACCACAGAGTCAGTTCCTGGGGGGTTATCATAATAAGGCTTAGTGGATGGTGCAAGATACTGCTTATCATCCTTTCTAAGAACTGCATGCAGTGAGTTTGTTCTGTAACATGCAGCAAAGGTAGCATCCTCTAATGCAGGATATAGGTGCAGGGTTCATTTCAGATATTTATCTCGGTGGGACACTGACCCACTGGGTATAAAAAGTAAGGGTCAAATGAAATAAATGATGGGTCATATTGTTCAACTAAGCCCATATTCATAAAACAGCAATTGAAAACTTGTATAACAGTGAGTTGGTGGTCCCCAAGGTAGAAGAAAAGGTGGGTCAAATTAAAAACTGTGTGCCAGTTGTCCCAATCTCCCACCCAAAAATGAACCCTGTAGGTGGAATGAATATGAAGGAGGAGCAGGGCACCTCCAAAAATTCCATGAGATTCCTTTTAGTGGGAATATTCCTTGTCCACAGCAAATCGAATGGCAGACTGCATGTGCTGCATAATGGGCATGGAAAACTGGATACTTAGGAGGAGATCTCAGGGTATAAACCACTGAGTCTTCACTTCAGGATGACCGGGTAGAACTACAGTGATGTACTAGAAATTCTTCTCCCTCATATTCCTCCTCTAAATTCATGAGGTTAGGATTGTATTTCATTTTGTTGTCATCAGCATGACCAATAATAAGACCTGCAGAAAGAACCAGTGATGGCTGAGAGGGAAGAATATGTGGTGCGCTAGTGGAACCCATCAACAAGGGCTGCCCCATCAGTGGAATAACTGCCTGCACTGGCAATCCAGGCAGAATCATCTTATCCTTTCTGAAAATGGTGGCAGCACAGCCTGAGAGCCGACAGCACTCTGTAAAGGGGCTGGGACTACCTGCATCGATGGGTCTTGGCTCGACAACAATGGCATCCTACCATCCATAGTAAGTATGGCAGTGCCTAAACCAGGCCCCAACCTTGGTGTCTCAACAATGTTCCGGGGGGGGGGAGCTGAAGTCAATGCCACCAGAGCTGGCGATGACACACATTTACCTTGTCTCAAAGGTGACCGGGACCTTGCTGCCGAAGCAGATTTTTCTTTGCCTCTGTTTGTGCTTATGGCCAGACGAGGAGGGCTGTGATAACGTCCATTCCCTGTCCCGATCCTTAGACTTCAGCGGTCGCTTTTCGGATGACGGTGAGGGAGACACAGACTTTGGGCCCTGCTCCTTCTCTATGAATTTCAATGCCATGAGAAGGATGTGTTCTAGAGCTTTCTTACACCATTGTCTTGTGACCTTGTTGAAGCTCCAGCAAATCTCACAAGTACTCACACTGTGAGACAGGCCCAGATAGCACACTCAAACTACATGTGTATCTTCTTTGTAAATTTTATGCCCACACTTACAGTACTGAAATAAAGGCTCCTTTGATGTTGGCAGCATGCCAAGATGACAGAATAAAACACTAAAGTAAAATAAAAGAATAAATGGCAATGACTAGGTTGACGGTGTTTCACTCAGCAGGTCCAGCAAGGATGATTGATGGAGGGGAAAAGAACCAAGGAGTAATGGGGTCACGCATGTTTATATACATGCAGATGAGGCACATCACTGTGGATATTCCCCCCCCCCAGCTAGCAAAAGTTTCTGTGTGGTCATAGTGCCTACAGATATAGTTCCAAAGGTGTGTCCTAATGGAAGAGAGAGCCTCAAAGAAGATATAAGGATTCTACATTGCTCATCCTACTCAGTGAATCGGCCAGGACACTGTCTTTGCCGGGCAGGTGAACTGCAGAGTAAGCCAGGTTCCATATTCTCATTGCTTCGTACAAAGTTTTGAGGATCTGGCACCTCCCTGTTTGTTTATATAATACATGGCGGCTGTATTGTCTGTTCTTATCCGAACTGTTCAGCTTTGCAACAGGGAGGAAAAGGACTGTTTAAGAGGAGTACTGCCCTGAGTTCTATCATGATTATGTGCTCCTTTGTGCACTCCAGACCTGCCTTACTGTTGTGTCTCACAGATGACGTCCCTGTCACAAGAGGAAGGCATCTGTTGTAAGCACCTGACCTCAACACAACTGAAGGAAGGAAATACCTTTCTCTGACGTTTTCCTTGTCTTTACGCCACTCTAGGGCCTCAAGGAACTTTGTGACTAGCACCGAGTTATTCAAGAGGACTGTCCTTTTAGTACTAGTACATCCTCAGATGGTACTGTACAACTCTCATATACAGGCAAGCCCAGAGCACTACAGCTGTTGCTGATGCCATGTGGCCTAGGAGCTGCAGGAATTCCCTTACAGGCTGTCTTTGGCCTGCATGGAATGAATTTGCAAATTAAATCAGATGCAGTACCCTGTTCAGTGGCTGAAAATCTTTCCTTTGAAATGAACCTGGTAAATATCTCATGGTGGCAGACTTTGTTACGCAAGCAATAACACACGACGAGGTGTGGGTTATCTCCTGAAAAGAGCATGCCCAGGTGTGTTATAAGGCACGAGGCGCTTGCGCCAAGTGCCTTATGCCCCTGGGCGTGCTCTTATCAGGCGATAACTCACACCATGGAGTGTGCTATTGTACTTATAAAATTGCCCCCCCTCAAGTACCTATTTAAGGGAAAAAAAAGGAATAAAAAACATTGTAATAAAAGTTAAATAGCTGAGGTTTCATACCTAAAGGAGTAAAATAGTCCCCCATTGAGGTACTTTCTGAACTGTTTGATGTCCCGTATATGGCGCCCTTCCCTCAGACATACATACTTTTAGGTTGTCCTCTCCATCCTCACACACTGTATTACATTTGATTTGGCACTTCCACAGGGTGCCTCTCATAGTGAGGAACTTGGAGAGCAGCCATTTGTTTGAGAGCGAGAACTGTTTGATGCCTAGTACAGGCATGCCCCACCCACCTCCACATATGGACACAGATACTGCTAAGGTTGTGTCTCCACCCCCCCGTTCACATGCAGTGTATTAAATTAGGTTCCCCACTTCCACACACATATTTTCTTGAAGAGTGTCTCTGGTAGTGAGAAACATAGAGAGTGGCCGTTTATCTGACAGGCAGTAGTTGCTTTCATTAAAAGCGAAGGTGTCCCTCGCCAGCCGCTGTAGTTACGGCTTGTTGAATTGCGGCTTTTAACATTGGGCACTTGGTTAGCTGTTCTGAGGAAGACCTTTAAGTTTTTGTATACATGTTTTGTTTCTTTTAAAAAAGTGACACATAAAACAGGCAGTGGAGGAACGGGTCAGTGCTTTTATGTTGACTAACATCCTGGCGGCATGCCCATCCATCGGGCTTTGTTGCGGTCAGCACAGAACAGCACAGGTTAAAGTTTTATTTTGTAATGTTTTGCCATTTTTTGAGGTGATTTATAATCACATAATGCTGTGTGGGGGGTGGGGGAGACTGTCTTACACGTTGACCATGGAGCTTCTTCTAGCTTTACAATCTGGATGTTGGGCACCAGGGTTCTGTTCTGAGGCTCAAGTTGGCAAAATTAGTGCCGGTTTCAAAGATATGGCCTGATGAGGACACGGCTGGAACAGGTTTTCAGCCATTTAGGAGTCAAGAAGTTTTTTGCCCATTGTATAAATTTCTTTAATAAATGTTTGCTTCAAAATTGTATTTGGGATAGCTGGAGAGGGAACACTTTTATTTCCAGCTTCAAAAATGGTAAGAGAAACATCCCACCAAGTATAGTCCTATTCGCATTAATTGACACACAGGAAAAACATTTTTCAAACAATCTTTAATAAATCAGAAAGACAGACAATATAATTTCAGAACATCAGGCAGGCTTAAATAAAGGAAGTACAACTACAGATTACTGTTTTGTACTATCACACATATGCCAGAAATATGTTAAAATCAGAATTTATGCCACAACCTCAACAGCTCAGCATCAGTACACTGAATTGCTGTGCAGGTGACCAAGTTTCAGGAGGGAACTCGAGTCGCTGTGTTGGGAGCCAGACCAGGTCGGAGCAGCTGCTGTGCTGCAGTGAGCCTCAACTGGGGAGGGTCGAGGGCAAGCTCCGGCACACAGAGACCCCTGGGCTGGGTCAGAGATGTTGCTCCTGCCACAGGAGACAAGTTGTGTGCATGTGAGGCCACAAAGAAGGCTGCACTCATGTTAGGAGAGGTGAGAGGGACATATAATGGAGGAAAATAGTCCCATTTAAATGACTGTTTGGGCCTCTGAGATCCCCTCGATTTTACTGTCTGCTGGTACTGGATCTTAGTCCAAGGCAAGGCAATTTTATTGGACTGCCTCGGATAGGGTGGGGAGGAAGACAGCTCTCCTTCTGGACCGCTGCCATGGGGGGAAATCATGGAGTTAACTGGTCAGCTACTGGGGTGGGGGACTGGAAGACAGAGGACGCAGGCCTGAACAGAGTATATCCTTGAAAGACGACGGGGCCAGAAAAATCTCTATATGGAGAAAAATTATCATAATTTATGTAGATCTTGTATAGATTTGAAATCAGCTTTGGATTCAGTGCCTGGACAGATTCTATGGGATACTTTAATGTCACTGGGCTTAGACAGTAGTCTTTTAACCCTTAGGCTGCCAACAGATTTAGAACATAGAGGAATTCTGGACTGATATATATCAGGCGGCACAGCAAGGGTTAAACGTTATCCAATTATACCATTATGAAAAAATATACAGATATACCTGGAAAACTGGTAAATACAATACAGCAGGATCAACAACTTAAGTTTTTGCAATAAACACAGGAGTCATGCAGGGGTGCATACTGGCCCTCCTCTTATTTTACACAGATAAAGCAGTGAGGAACATATGAATGGCCTGTGGTCACTGCTGCTTTACAAAACCTTATCCAATGTCTAATCCTCTAACACTGCAGCAGACTGTCTACAAATGACGGATGGCTGCCAGACTGAGTTGTTCACCAAGACAGGACGGGTTTGATAAGTGGACCACAGGAAACAGCCCACACTGGGGAACGCAGCACACTTCTATTGCAGTATGATGTGACTTTAAAAGGGAAAAAAATACATGAACAAAAAACGCATGGATCCTGCCAGCTTTCTGTCTAGACCATGCAGACACAGTTCATGGCTGCATCATGTTATCGCAACAAAGGGCAAATGTATTTTCCATGAAACAAAACTACATAAAAAAATACAAGTAAATTAAAATGGAGAAAATTATATACAGTACTGCTTTATAATATTTTACCATTTGACACCTGGTGATTACTGATTGTGGGAAACTTGATTTCAAAAGGCATGAAACTGACCCAAGGAGTCAGTGATGACACTGATAAAAGAGAACTGTCTCACTGATGCCTGATTCGGACTCGGATGAGCCAGCGGCAATAACAGGGATGATAACAGCAAATTACACAACACAGTTGATTTGGACAAATTATTTGACTGGCTAACAAACTGTCTTTTTGTGATGTAGTCCAGTTCACCCAGCTGGGCTAGGGCTGGCACTCCCAACCACTGAATGCAATCTGATCAACTACCTGATAAATGTCTGCATCTGTCCACCGATCCAGAACCAGTCAGCTCTATTCTTGATTTAACAGAACTGGTTTCTGCTCAAGCCATGCCTTCCTTAGTTCTGATTTTGTGCCATCTGATGCAAAAATACAATCAATAGCCTTATACGACAAGTCCCATATTTGTGACCGGGTTAGATTGAATGTTGTAGCAGCCAGCCAATACTCCTGAGACAGGTTGGTTTCAAAAACCCCTTTGTCATCAGTCTGGGGGGAAGAGGACACATTACACAAAGGCAACTTCTTGCAAAAAAGTCATCATTGAAACATATCTGACCACATTTTTTATAAAACTCTTATAAAATTGTTTTAATGTAACAACATACAAGTAAATACCTTCTATCAGACTTACTAATGTGAATCACAAATAAATCAATAAGCAATGCATCTTACACAAACTACTATGGGATGACCAAGGTGGCACCAGTATCCAAAATGATGTTTCTCATAAGAGGGAACAGTCTGGCCTTTCACGTTTGATGTCATACACAACTCTGAAAGAGTGAAGGACAAACAAAATCAATATTGACAAGTTTTTAAAATTATTACCAAGTTATTTCTGCAGTGTTACTTGATAGCAGAGCTTAGGCACCATGGAACCCACCAGTTCATTTTAGTATTCCTATAGATCAAAATAATGGGTACACTTTGCCAAGTTTTGATCCAAGCACAGTTCCAGTTGCATTATTTAGCAGCTATTCATGCTGTGCATATTACAGTATGCATCTACTAAAAGAAACAAGTTCAAAATAGTATATTTACAATTATGCCATTTAATTTTTTACATCATCATTCTTTCATTTGTCTAGTAAATATTTCAGATACTATAGTACTTTATCAGTGCATTTTAAAAAGCATCTTACAATCTCCAACTGATCTCACCATTGCCCTTTGTGACATCACAGTATGCTGGTGAGCACTACTATATGATGTTAGAGGAGGACAATCAAATGATTTAAAAAAGACATCTTGGATAGACTACCAACGTTATAAACTCTGTAAAGAAAACTGCCCATTCAAAAGAGTATTTACCACTCAAATATAACAGCTGAAAAAGAGCAACAATGCACTTCAGTATATATGGAGGCACCCAGTGAAGTGCAATGCTGCTCTTTATAGTCTCTAACTTCACTAGGGACACTCTGAAATACTATAATACAATTATTGCATATATATATATACACATTTATACAATAGGGGTGAGCATGTAACATTGACAATAAAAACATGTATTCTCACTGCAGTGGAATAACTGTGATGACACAGACACTGTGGGTTTATTTCCTCATAAACCCATAGTGTCTACATCACCAGCAAATATACTCACAATGGTGATGTCACCAGAGTTAGACTATCTACACTGCAGCCTGCATGTAATAGCTTCACAGTTTCTCTTTCTCACTGAATCCTGCAACTAACTCAATTAGCATTGTAAAAGACAATCACCTGCGTCCCATAGTTATTCTGACAATCCTAGCACATTGCTGTGCTGCTCTAATCTTCAAACCAGCCTCCTTCATAAATCAGTTTCTCTTTCTGAGTGCTGACTGCAAAAGTGTCTCTGTCTCAGTGAAGCCTGCAACTTACTGAATAAACAGTCTGCTTCTCACTCCTAGCTGCAGGTAACACAGTTATCATTGCAAATCACATGCACCTGTTTCTCATAGTGTCTAACACTCCCAGCCTATTCAGAAACACTTACACACACACTCAGACCACACACAAACAGTGCTGTCAGTATAGCCTAGAGGTTAGAGTAACAAGCAATGAACCAGCTTCCTACAACCAGCAGCCCAGACCAGTGTTTAATTCTCACAACTTCCATTTCAATACTGTGTGACTCTGAACAAATCACTTAACTGCCCAGTGCTCCCAGCTCCCCCCCCCCAAAAAAACTTACCCAATTACCAAAATAAAGTAAACAGGGAGAGAACACAGAAAAAAATGTTCCTAAAGGGTACAAGCCCTATTGTATAAATCGCACACATGATGTGCGACTTGTGGAATATGGCAAACATTTGCACTCGTGCAGAGTGAACTGCAATAATATCACTCTGCACTCATGCAAATATTTTCCATATTCCACAGTCACCCATCATGTATCCCATATTTATATATATACATACACACACACAATATATATTTTATATATATATATATATATATATATAGAGAGAGAGAATAGTGCATGGGGAACCATGCGCAACCAGCCTATTGTACCACAGAGGGGTTCTGATTACCTCAGACCTCTCCAACAGCGAAGGTCGAGAGGTCCGTGGTAATCAGAACCCCGAGGTGGTACAATAGGCTGGTTGCGCATGAGGTTCCCCGTGCGCTGTTTTTTATAGTGTATAGTCCCCATTTTCGATTACAGTTTTAATTTTTAAAATAGAAAAAAAAAAGTTTGTTGCTCCATCCTGCTGTTCAAGTTACAGCATGCGTGCTAGGTGGTGTGTGTGGTTGCTAGGGAACAGATGTTATGTTGTTTAATGAGCAGCCTTCTATTGGCTGTCATTCCGGTGTGGGAGGGATTTAAAAAAAAAAAAAAAAACATGGCGGTCGTAGTTCTCGCTAAGCGAGCGGGAGTTGGTTCGGGGAAAGCTCAGTCGTCGTTTTTGTTAAAACTAAAAATATCTGGTTGATCCTGCATTTTCACAATATCTGGTTGATCCTGTGTCTTTTGAGGCTGTGATGTGACTGCTTCTACTGCCGCTGCCGGGAGTGTGAAGCCTGCTGTTTCCGCTAGTAAAGGCAGGAGACTGAGCGTGTGGAACCTCTAGAGGTTTTCTAAACATTGTTCTGCTGCAGTAGGGTACAATCGCATTCCATGACCTTTTGAACTGCAGCAGAACAACATTTTTAGAACCTCCAGTTTCCATGCACAATAAGGGTCCACTATACTATATATATATATATATATATATATATATATACCTTCTCCTCATTCTCTACTACTCAGGACATATGCATTAAAACAGGATCTTTGTCTTTTGGTCTTCATGTGCTCTGGATGCTTGTCTAGAAGATAGATCATCATCCTCTGTTGTGACATCGTTAACGATTTCTGCGGCAACTAGCTGTGATGTCACAAGCAGAGGCTTATGATGATATCTGCAGACAAGGAAGAAGAGCAGACGAAGACCAAGAGGTGAAGATCATGTTTTCATAAAAATTTCATAAGTAACTAAGTATGACAGGAAAGTAAGTCTATGAACTACAAGCTATACTGTCAGTACTGCTTTCAGAGGCTCTTAAGACAGTGAGCTATGCAACCCCATGTACTACAATGCAGTTTGGTTTGTTGGAGTGTACAGGAAATGAAAATTACGTACCTACCGTTACTCCTGATCTTTCCGTGTATCTTCACCATTCATCACTGTTGGGTAGTGAGCTGGAGGATCAGGACCCCGTGGGAGCTTTTTAATTTTTTGCGATAGGAGGAGTCGACATCGAGATGGTGCCGCCCTCGAGGCCGATGTATTACGTGGCGCTCGGGGGCTGGCCAGTAACTGTCATCGACGCCTCCTCAGCACCAGTTTTGCATGCCGGAGAGAGAAACAGAGAAATACGAAGGGTTGGGAGGGCAGGCAAGGAAGCCCGAGAGACAGCAAAAGAAAAGGATGTAAAACTAAAAGGAGGAACAAGCCGAAGACAGGGCAGGAAAGGAGGAAGCCTACGGGATTGGGACAGGAGGGCCCCCATCTCTGGGTGAGAAGGAAGTGGTGGGAGGGGGGAGAAAGAAGGAGAGAGAAAGAGGAGACACTGCCCCTGAGGCACTGCCGTGGACTGCTCTGGAAAAGTTATGACACAGGATGAACCAGAAAGGCCAGAGGATGGAGAAGGTTTTGCGCAGAGAAGAGCACCCATTTAGAGGAGAAGTCCAGAGGGCTAAGGACGGGTCAGTGTCTCCCCTTGCTGCGAAATGGAATGAGGCAGAAGAACCTCCTTAAACGTCCCTGGAGAACAACCCCAAGGGACTCAAACTTAGTTACTTGGGGAAGGGGCCCACCTCCAGAGGAGGAACTGGAGGGGTAAATAATAATGTTCTGAACAGGAGGGGAAACAACCATAATGGAGGTACAAGATTTTGGAGGGAGGACAACTGAGGGAAACACCACAGCCCTCCCCCTCACTACCAGACTCCCTCAAGAGGCACCAGAGGATGGAGGAAAAAAATCCCAGGATGTACCTGGGCTGAGAGGGGGCTCTGGAGACTCCCAACAGCAGAACACTCCCTGTCTGCCTACCCAAAGATAAAAAAACTGACCTCCAGAGAGGAGGGGGTAGGAGTTGCTGGGAATGGACCAAGGTCCAAATGGGAGACAAACAGGGATGAGGAAAATCGCCCACAGACTGAGGCCTGAGGAGGGGAGGGAGGGTAGGGATTCAGTGATGAATGGTGAAGACACACAAAGATCAGGAATTACGGTAGGTACATAATTTTCATATCTTATCTGTGTTAGTTTTCACCATTCATCACTGTTGGGTGATTACCGAGCCCCTCGAAGGGGGTCCAGAACCTCCCTAAGGGACCAAGTCCCTTAGCCTCCAGAGGAGGGAACCCTATCAGGCCTAGCTAGGCCTGAGGCTGGTCTGGGTGAGGCAAGGTTCTCCTAGCAGGAGAAGGAAGGCGCCCCTGAAGTTCTCACCTCACCCCATGGGAAAAAAAATGGGTTCCCCGGAAAGAGAGGGCAGTCAACCTACGCCGGGCCAAGGGTGACAACCGGGAGAGACGAAGCCATGCTGTCCGTCTGATGTAGATCATTGTCCCAGCCAACATGGAAGCCACCTCACTGGCATCGCTTGCTTGGTGCCTCGCTAGCTCCAGGCTCCATGTGGAGAGGGCAATGGCCTATCTGGCTGCCGCTGAATCAGGCAAAGATGCTAGGATTTGACCTAGTAGAGACCATAAGTGCCTTTTGTAGGCAGCGTGGTGGGCCTGATGAGCAGAAATACACAAAAGGAGGCGAGTTGATGAGAATGCTCTCCTCCCCCAAAAATCAAACTCAGCTGAGTTGGATTCTGAGGGGTCGATCACGCCTTGGGCTTCTGTGCCCAGTGGGTGTGTCAAGAAGGGACACACATGACGGGGGGGGGGGGGCAAGGCTCCGGGAGGCCCAAAGGGTGCACAATACTGCTGGCGGAGGTCCCTCGGGGCTGGTGCTTGGGTTCAGGGATGTCGCCAGACCCGGTATGACACCTCCCAAAAGGGATTAGGCCAGGCGGGAACCATCAGGTTGGCCGCACTGAACTCGCCTAAAAAGGCACGTGCTGACTGGTCAGGATTACGTTTGCCAAGGGTGGAAATATGGAGCTCGTTGAGCAACCCCTGGTAGGAAGCGCTGATAGCTGCAAAGATCAGCAGCTGGGGAAGGTGGACAGAAGAGTCCTCTCCCTCGGAGAGGATGATGAGGGAGCCGACGAGCCCGGAGAGTCAGGTTCTGGCTGCACAGGGGAGTGGTGAAACACCTCCTGGTCCATGGATTGGTACTAAGCAGGAAACAGTGCAGCCATGGACCTGAACTGTTCCCAGATGAGGGGCCCTGTAGGGCTGGAGTGACCTGGGAAAGGGGAGGGGTTGGCAGAGATAAAGGGGCCGGCACCTATTAGGAAGGGCATAGCCTCTGCCTGGGCTAGGGGACCCACCAGGAGACCTCAAAGGAGGAGCAGATCCAGTGGTTCCGGCAGACAAAGGCTGCTCAACCGAGCTGGAGCAGCCAGAACTGAGCCCAACTAGAGAACTTCCCCCACGAGGTGACTGGGACCACATGAGCCCAGAAGGGCGACCCCTAACCTCTGTAGATGAGGTCCTTCCTGAGGAGACCTCGGGGGAGAAGGTCGGACCAGCGCTGTGACTCCTCCATGAGCCCCCGCGGGTACTCAGGAAAGGGCGCTGCCCTGAATCCAACCCCCTCAACCCCTCAGACTCCAAGAGAGCCCTCTTCCTCGTCATCAGTTGAGGCAACCCACGCCACACAGCTGACTCCTGAGAGACAGCCGGAGGTGGAGTGCCCTCCCCTACCTGAGGTGCTCCAGCTGGCCCAGAAGTAGGGCCAGCAAGAACTACCACTGGAGGGCGTACGCCTTCCAAGGTGGCAGACGGATAACTACTCCAGGCTGTCCTGTGGCGCCACCCGAGGACTGGTCGGTGCCATCGACCCTGGAATCAGCCAAAGCCATCCACTCTGTGGAAGGGGGCTGAACCGGAGCCGCTGTGCTAGAGGAAGAATCGGTGGACTCCTGAGAACCCAGAAGCCAGTTTGGATCAGCCTCAGAATCGTCCTCCCTGGAGGAGGCCCAAACCCAGACCACTCCTCGATCCCTCTCAGCTGTGGTACACTGTGAACTGGCCTTGTGCTGCCCACGGTGCCACCCCATCCCCGGCAACATGAATGGCGCCAGAGTCAGAGACGGTGCCGGAGGCCGGCCCCATGCCACCCACGGTGCCACCCCGATGCCGAGGGCACTGGACCAGGCCTGGAGGCCTCAGACCACGATGCTGTGGGAGCCCTCGCCTCCGAGGAGGCGACTGCCTGGATGGTGCCTCCCGCCCGACACCCAAGGGGGCCAGGTTGGGCCTCCTGCACCGTGGGAGGGGTTACCGCCGTGGGCCATATAGATCCGGGATGAGACCCGGAGGCAGGGTCAAGAATCCTGCATTTTGTGACCTGTGTATGCGCCTGTCCCCTGAAAGTCGTCGGTGCACATCCGACCTTCAATGCGCGAAACTCCAACACATGACGATCCATGGAGAAACAGGCGTCACATCTGTCCATGTTGTGGTTCAGTCCCAAGCAGGTAAGACGACGGTCATGCTGAACCGTGATGGAGTACAGTCGGCCACAAGGACACTGATGCATCGGAAGCTGACCCGCCCTCGAAGAGTTTTTCTTGTCCCCTGAACCAGAAATGACTAGACGGAAAACCAAAAACAACGCTCAGCAGCGATGGAGAAATAAAAAGGAAAAGGGTGGAGGGCGCTGTGGAGTCCGAGTAAGATGGCTGTTCGATCATAGAAGTTCTGCAGCTGAAAGATAAATTCCTCATATTAAAGAGCTGGAATCTAGAGATATCTGGTGCAGAAAATATTGTGGACTGCAGCGGAACCCCTTTGCTACAAGATGGGGAACCTTGGCAGAGATCAGGACCAGGAGCAAAATCTAAAAACATTCCTGGGGCAAGTGCCACGAGGTCGGCTTAGACCTGAAACGAGGAAATGCCCGAGGAATCTGGAGAAGAGACCCTACAAACCATGGGGTGAAAATCTCTTGCCTTATTAAATCGGTTACTAACCTTTCCGACAAATTTGATGGCCTCGCTACAAGAGTGGCAACACTGGAGACCAATATAGAAAACGTCCAGACAGTATCAGCGGTGGCCTCGACGTGGGCGGATGCAGCAATAGGGGCTGTCTCCACTATTGTAAAAGAAAGCTCCCACTGGAAAGCCCGTGTAGAAATGCTTGAAAATCAAATCCCCTCTTCTAATCTACGCATTTTAGGCATACCTGAAGGCTCAAAGGGCGACCATTTATTCCTGTTTATGCGGGACTGGTTTGAACACCAACTAGGAGAGGAAGCGTTGGAGAAGGTTCAACAGTTTCAAAAGGCCTATAGAGTGGCCCATCATGGTCGACCTGATAACTCTGAGGTGCTGCAAACTATCGTGGTGGTAACAGATGGCGCAGGCACCCGCGACTCGTTATTGGCAATGGCACGTCGGAAGGGAACCCCCTTGCAACATGGACAATGCATCACACTATATCTGGATATTAGTTATGCCACCCGGCAGAAGAGGAAGAAATTCAATGGAATCCGGGCTATGCTGCATGAGGCATCGATTCTCCATGGCATGGTTTTCCCGGCCAGACTTAGAATTGCTCACAAGGGGAAGATCTTCCTATTTTCCGATCCAAACGATGCTCTGAAGTGGAGCCAAAAGTATGCGGCCTCCAGAGTTCATACTGCAGCTTTGGAAGAACAGTCATCGGATGAAGAAGAGCCCTGAGTGTTAAAAATGGACTAGTAATACTCTGTGGGTGGGTGATTTCCCCAAGTAAGACTATTCCTTGACTTTTATAACTGGAAATCACACAGCATCATCAGTGCCTGGTTCATGATTGCCCACCCAATGTAGGACTACTGAGACAATATTCCAATTCATTTGGAACTAACTGAGTCAGTCTGAACCACTTAGTTTAAAAGGTTAGAAGGTTCCAAGAATAGTTATTATAATGTTTTACAATGGATCTGTGGAATGTAACCAATGTTGAGCAGTATTGCCATGTTTTTTTTGGATACCCAGATGCTTGATCTTTCCGTAACAAAATGTTATAGCTACACTTTATTAATTAGAATAATCTTGTTAAAATTTTGGAGAATAATGCAATTGTGCCTTTTGTTAAGCAGAGCACCAGTTAATTAGACTAACATAACCAGTTTTCAGCTGTATGTTCCTATCAAATCTGATTCACACAATGTGTGTATAATTATGATATAGCATGGTATTTTCTTTCCCTTTTCCTCCTTTTAGGTAAGGATAACTTGGACATTGACACTAAGACTCTGTGAATCTCTTACCATGCAGCTCCTGGGCTCAATGCACAGGCATGTGTTGTTCTACTTTGTTAAATAGCTGAATACCTCCCAAAGATGTATCTCATAGCATTGACACTGATATATTGTGTATATTAAGAGGCGTGGCACCCTCATAGAATATAATGAATGTATTGTATGGGGGTTCTCCATTCAAGTTAATTAGTGTTATAAGTTTCCAACTAAAGGGTAATATATACTAATGTATTGGTCAGATTCTGCTAAAGTGTAATGGAGGGTCAACCCCATTGCTGTGTGTGTACATAGTTATTGGTGTACATAGGTTATACAACCAGTTTTGAGTCTGTGGAGCCTGGAGTAATCCGGGTTAGTGTATGTATGTATGTCTTGTCTGTCTGGAACTAAAAAAAAAAAAAAAATAATGAATGTATTGTAATATTGGTGTTAGCAATCTTAAACTGTATGTTTGTCTTTTCAAAACAATAAACATAAAGCTTAAAAAAAAATAAAAATAAAAAGGAAAAATCTTGCTAGTCAACACCGAGGAACGGAGCAGCAGAACTAGGACTGTGTTTTCTCTACCGACAGACTAGGCTGCAGAAGAATGGCACTCACACATGAGGTCATGCTCACTAGACGGCGGGAGAAGCACAACTGGGACTGAGGAGGCGTTGATGACGGTTACCTGCCAACCCGTGAGCGCCATGTAATACATCATCCTTGAGGGCGGCGCAGTCTTGACATTGACTCCTCCTATCGCAAATAAATAAATTCACTACCCAACAGTGATGAATGAAGACTGACACAGATCAGATCATGAGACTCAGGTATAACAAACCCAAAAGGGGTCTAACCATAGCACATGCAAAAAGTGCCGAATGACCTCCTCCTATGCGTGTTAATTCAAGAAATGTTAGTTAAACTTAACAACAGAAAGCTGCTACTGTATTGAAAATTACTAAGATCAAGAGTGCATTCTGCTGTACACAAATCTGAACACCTGGAATCAATTTATGTAACCATTCCATGCAGCTCGATCCTTGGACAGAAAAATCTGAAAACATTCGTCTTCCCCAACCAAATACAATCAGGGAAAATTAACCATTGTCAGGGACACATAATCCGACCAAAAAGAGTGAAAAAGTCATCAAAATATTTAAAAATGAGTGGCATAAAATGAACTGCGTTAATAAAGGCATGCTCAAATAGCATTTCCTTTTTTTTGTGGTTAACCTTCTTTATGCTTGGTTCAGCGGCAAACTGACTTGTGCCTGAACACTACTGGAATTGCTGGCCTTGTCCTCCTGATGCTTCCCCTCCACGACGGGCACTCTGAACACCCGACAGATCACCATTACAAAGGCAATGTGCACGGGTTTTCCTGCCATGTCTCCACCTCGCTTTTTTCCTTTACAAAAGCTCAACCCACCTGCAGCTATCCTGTGCTGCAAGTGTAGAAGTTCACAGGTGACTAATCCAGATGCATTTAAAAGTTTCACCAGGAAAGGTACACTAAGCAAAAAAGCTCATTTCCAGATGCATCCCTTGGCTATATCTGATAAATGGGTATAAGCAACCAAAGTGTGGAGTCTTGCTTGTGCAACTTTATTGATAGTCCGGAAGACAGTCGTTATGATTCACTTGTTATATGTAGATGCTATTGCTGTTTGCACTTTCTATTCCCCTAAGAGACTACTACCCAGCTGGGGTATGATAAAGGCAAAGGAACCCTCTCGAGGAGGGTTCCACTGCTAGAGGTGCCATAACAATTCCTTTAGGCTAAAGGTACTTTATGAAGGAGCCCAAAAGAATAGCAAAGCATGATCTACAAAGATTGAGTGGAGGGATAACACAGAAAGCTGACAGCTGGTGACAACTGACAGCAGATAAAGGCATGATTTCTAGAAGGAAAGAAGGAATGGCGAGATTGTAGGATGACAGAAGTGAGCCACCATTCAACATCAACTCACAGCGGAAATCACAGTACTAAAGTAAACAATATAATTGAAAGTATATAGTGGCCACAGGCACTCATGAGAGGGGGGGAAGTGGAGGGGAATCTCTTGGGATCCATGGCCTCGGCTGCCATCCTTCCTGGCAAAGGTACATATTATTATGACAGCTCAATTTGCTAATTTGGAGTTCCAATTCAGGGGGAACATTTTTCTGAGGGACAACTCTTGCTCTGTCCATCTAACGGGATAATGTGGGGGTGCCATGAGTTGATCTCTGCAGCTACAGGAAGATTTCCTGAGGAGGCCAGACCCAAAAAGTGGAATGAGGAGAGTGGCGACTGCTGAAAGGCTAGCACCCAGCCTCAAGACTCTGAGGATGCCTGACATTGACTGGAAACTAAAGGAGGGAGAAACGGAATGAGATTACGTGGACTTTAGGCAGCTGCAGTGGGAACAGCTTTCAGAGGTGCTGCTGATGTAGTCAGTACAGCTAAAGGAGTCCATGAGGGCTCAGGGCCCCCACAAGCAATGCAAAAGGGGGGGGGGTGGTTTGAACTCTCGATGTCCGTATCCCTACTGGGTAAGTAAATGGTATACATCAGGAAGAGTCTCTTATAGTAACATTATCACAGCAAAAAAAATTCTGGAAAGTAGAGTTACGTAAGAACTTACCATAACAGTAGATCTTCGAGAGAGGCTCTTGCAGTAGGTAATAACCATTAGGACTGAGCCACCAGGTGCTAGGACCACACAGAAAACTTTAGCTAGCAGTATATCGCGGGGGACCGCCTCTGACATCACACGACTGGCATTAGCCAGATGCCACATAATGGGCGGTCCCCATGCCTGCCCTCCAGTTCTTCCACCGGAGACCTGAAAAGGTGCGACAGGAGAAAGGAGTGGGCTCCTGAAGCCAAGACAGAGGCTGAAAAAGAACAGCAGCAGGGGGAAGGAGGGAGGGAAAAGCTTACCTACTGCAAGAGCCATTCTCGAAGAACTACTGTTATGGTAAGTTCTTACATAACTGTACTATCTTACTTCAAGAGGGCTCTTGCAGGAGGTAATAGCCATTAGGACTGAGTCCCAAGCAGTGTAAGTCAGACATAAGTTGACCATGGGAGGCAGGAAAGGTCTACAGTAGGTGCAAAATTAAGACAGGAGGCCCTGAAGGATGGCTAATCCAAAGCCTGCCCTGTGCCTAGAGGCAATGTCCAGACTGTAATGTTTAGTGAAGGTGTAGATAGAGCTCCAAGTAGCTGTCGCACAAAGGTCCGTGGCAGAAACATTTCTGAAACAAGTAGTAGATGCAGCCATGCCTCTGAGTGCCCTTTAACTTCCCCTAGAAGTGGCTTGTTATACTTCTGATACCAAAACAAAATGCAGTTTGCCAACTATTTGGATAAATACTGTTTGGAAACTGCCGCGCCCTTTCTTTTGGGTGCAAAGGAAATGAAAAGCTGATCCATCTTACGGACTGACTTCATCCGATTCACATAGTAACACAAAATTCTGTGCACATCCAGAGATGGAGTCCACTCCGAAAAAATGGGTTACTATTGGGGTACCATAGGGTTCAGTACTGGGTCTGGTCCTTTTTAATGTCTTTATAAGTGACATTGCAGAGGGACTGGAAGGAAAAGTATGTCTCTTTGCAGACGACACAAAGATCTGCAACAGGGTTGATACACAAGGGGGGTGGAAAGGATGAGAAGGGACTTGGCAAGGTTGGAGGAATGGTTGAAAGTATGGCAGCTTACATTCAATGCAAAGAAATGCAAAGTAATGCACCTGGGAAACAAAAACCCAGGGGAAGAGTACACAATGGAGGGGTGAGGTATTAACAACAACAAAAATGGAAAGGGACCTGGGGGTAGTCATATCAGATGCCCTAAAGTTAAGCAAGCAATGTGAGAAGGCAGTAAGGATGGCTGGGGGGATACTGGGATGTATAGGGAGAAGAATCACCAGTAGAAAACAGAAGTTGTCATCCCTCTATACAGACAGTTGGTGAGACCCCATCTGGAGTATTGCGTACAGTTCTGGAGACCGCAAGGACACAGACAGGATGAAGGCAATCCAGAGAAGGGCAACTAAAATGGTGCAGGGTCTGCAACAGAACCCTTACGAAGAGAGACCAAAGGAGCTTAATATGTATACCCTTGAGGAAAGGAGGAGGGGGGGGGGGAGACATGATAGAAACTTTCAAGTACCTCAGGGAAATCAACAAAGTCCAGGAAGGCAGCATCTTTCAGAAAAAAAGATGTTCAAGAACAAGGGAACACAATTGAAGATAGATGGGGGACGGCTCAGGGGCAATATGAGGAAGTACTGTTTCACAGAGAGGCCGGTGGACGCATGGAATGGCCTTCCTGAGGAGGTAGTGTGATCAAAAACAGTGGGGGAATTCAAGGATGCATGGGACAGACACAAGGCAATTCTGGTGGGGGGGTAGGAAGAAGTAGGCTGTTAGTTAACTAGGAAAGGATCTGCAGCTTATCCAATAGGTAGGGAAATGGGCAGACTAGGTGGACCAAGCGGTCCTTATCTGCTGTCAAAGTTTATGTTTCTATGAATTAGCTCCCCTTGACTGGAATGTTCAGGGTAATACACTGGCAAGTGTATAGTCTGATTTAAAGTAAACTCATAAACTACCTTATGTGGAAACTTAGGATTGGTAGGCAGAGACACCCAGTCTCTGTGAAAAATCAAATAGGACTCCTTACACATAAGAGCCTGAAGCTTGGAAATCTTTCGAGCAGAACTAATGGCAACTAAAAAGAGCACTTTCTAAGACAGTGCAAGTCACAACTTGCAGCCGGGTGAGTTTCTCAAGAACAAAGTTCAGATCCCACAGGGGAACAGGGTTCCACACCGGGGGTTTCAATGGAGTATCCCCTTCAGAAAAGTGCAGACCTCCAACTAAGCCAAGGTTTTGCTGTCCATCGGGGTGTGGTAGGCAGAAATGGCAGACAAATGGACCTTCAGCGAAGAATAGCTGACCTCAAGGTCTAAAAGGTGCAACAGGTACTCTATGACCTGCGAGACAGGACAGGAGAATGGGTCCCAACACTTAGAGGTTGCCCAAATGGAAAACCATTTCCACTTCACAGCATACATAGTTCTTGTGGATGTCTTTCAGGCCTCCACAAGGACTTGAGCAATTCTGGAAGAGACTCCAATACGTGAGGCAGCTATGTCAGAAGGTGCTACGCATGAAGGTAAAGGGACTCGAGTCCTGGATGACCCAGCCTGCCCTGCTCCTGGATCAGAAGGTCTTGGAAGAGGGGTAGTGGAACCAGAGGTTCCACCGCTAACTGCTGGAGCAGAGGGAACCAAATTTGGCAAGGCCAATAAGGGGTGATCAGAATCATATGAGCACCTTCTGCCCGTAACTTCAGGACTGCCCTCTGCAAGAGCAGAAAGGAAGGGAAGGCATACAAGAACCTCCCTGTCCAGCAAAGAGACAGTGCATCTTGCCAGAAAGCACCAGGCTTGGGAACGGGCGAGCAGAAACTGGGTAGTTTTGCATTGTACGGGGAAACAAACAGATCCAGATCTGGGCAACCCCAGAGGTTGAAGATTTCTTTGGCCATCGCCTGACTAAGTTTCTACTCATGGGCCCTTGCTTGGTTGCGGCTGAGATTGTCTGCTAGGATGTTTTGAACATCCGGGATGTGCACTGCCATGAGCTGGAGGCAGTGCTGGACTGCCCAGTTCCACACATGCATCGCTTCCCTGCACAGGGGATATGAACGCGTACCTCGTTTATTGAGGTACCATACCAGGCACATGTTGTCCAACTGGACAAGCAGTGTGCCTGGGAGAAGGGACTGGAATGCCTGAAGGGCATACAACACCATTCTCATCTCTAGCATGCTGACGTGCAGAGAGAGCTCCCTCTGAGACCAAGACCCCCCGAGTCCTGCAGTCTCCCAGATGGTCTCCCCAGCCCTGACCTGAGGCATTCGTGGTCAGGGTCTGGTTCGGAGTGGGGGGCTGGAGTAGAACACTTTGGCAGAGGTTGTTCCGGTCCTGCCACCAGAGAAGATCCTGCCACATGAGACTGGATACCAGAACCCTGCTGTCCAGGTCATCCAATCTCTGATCCCACTGAGCATGAAGGGTCCACTGCGTGACCCGCATGTGGAGACTGGCTAACGGAAAGGCCCAGGAGACATTAAATGGCCTTGGCTGTTACCCAGCGGCTGGAGGCCACATGCATGGCCTGCTGCTGCAGCGTTTCCACCCTGTCCACTGGGAGGAAAGCCTGACCCTGGGATGTATCCAGCGTCGCTTCTAATAAATTGGAGGTGCTGAGAAGGGATGAGGTGATACTTGGGGTAGTTCACCATAATACCCAACTGAAGGAAAAGGTCCAGGGTAGCAGATAGAGAAGCTATCAAGCTGCCCCTCAACGGGGCTGACAGAAGCCAGTCGTCAAGGTACGAGAACACAAAATGGCCCGGACAATGCAAAGCCGCTTCCACTACTGCTAGGCACTTGGTAAAAACCCTGTGTGCCAAGGACAGGCCAAAGTGGAGAGCTTTGAATTGGAAGTGCTCCCCCTGAAGGGAAGCCTGAGGAACTGGCGGAGGGGCAGGGAAGACTGGTATATTCAGGTAGGTATCCTGCATGTCTAGCGGGCAGAGCCACTGTCCCTAGTGAAGCAGTGGCAACAGACCTGAGAGAGTCATGTACTCTATGTACAGACTGAGCATGCTGAGGTTCAATGTTGACCTCAGATCCCCCGTCATTTTGGGGACCAAGAAAAAGTGGGAATAATAGCCTCTTCAGATCTGGCCCTGAGGAATGGGCTCTATGGCGGATTTTCTCAGCAGAGCCTCAATTTCCTCTTGGATGAGCAGAATGTGGCCTTTTGGGTAAAGAGAGTGACCTGGGGGATTTTCAGAGGGTCTCTCTAGAAATTCCAGTGTGTGACCTTGAGCTATGAGCTGAAGGACCCACAGGTCTGCCTCGATCGTCTCCCACCCTAATCCGGACCCAGTGGAGGATTTTGGGGGGGGGGTCACGAATCAGGAGGCAGTGGGAGGGTTGGGATGCGCCACCCCGGATGCTCTCTGGGACTTAGGCGTAGGGGTGGAGGCTGAGGAAGTTGCCCGAAGTTTGGACTGATGTCTGGCAAGCTGCTGCCTGTTTTGGTACCTTTGCTGGCGATTAAAGCGCTGCTTAGGCTTAGTATTAGACCAGTACAGAGATTGCACTGAACTTAAGGTTTAAACACTCTCTTGTAATTTGGTCGCAATGTCCTTGACATCTCCCCCAAAGCGAACGGAGCCTAAGAAAGGGGCATCCAGGATAGAGTTCTGAACATCCTGGGCAAATACAGAAACCTGTAACAAGGAGTATCTACACAGGCAAACAGCCATGCAGTTCTCTGAGCCAAAGCATCAACAGCATCATAAACAGCTCACGAGCCATGGCGGCAGGTAATCTCTGCCATTCTGTCTGTTTGATGTCAGTCCTGGCTTCAGAAGCAGGCAATGCCTCAAATTTAGATTTGAGCTCCCCTAGCATAGCCTTTTGATAAAGAATCATATGGCTCAGATAATTCAGAGCCCACATAGCCAGAGTAGAGGACAAGTAGAACTTGCGTCCAAACTGGTCCAGCTGCCTCGCCTCCTTATCTGAAGGTTAGGTACTCATATGTTTGGGCTTAGTGGTGCGGTCATGTGTCATGTTGATGACCACTGAACTAGCTTTGGGGTGGGTACTCAGGTGGTCCTTGCCCTCTGGGCATGGTATAGCTTGTCTGCCTTTTTGGAAACAGCAGGGAATGATGATGGCTGCTGCCAGGTAGTGGTGGTGAAGTCTTCACGAGGCCCAATCCAGAGAGGAATGAGAAGGGGAGACAGCTCAGGGAGGTTGAGGTGCTCCGCCAATCTCTTACGCTAAGGATCCTGGTCCTCAGTCTTCCCTCCATTAGCCTCCTGGATCTTCTGGAGGATTTCTGTAAAGGAAGGGTCCTCTGGGGTAGACTTGGGAGTCTCCTTAGGCTTGGGATCCTCCAGAGGGGGCATCTCATACCCTGAGGCAGAGGAACAGTCAGACTCCGAGTCTGACGAAGGACTCCCATCTGGGGACAAAGCCCTGGGAAGGGAGGAAAATGGGCCGACTAGGTGGGCCAAGCGGTCCTTATCTGCCATCAGATTCTATGTTTAAGGGAAACCTTCTTGCGAGGTTCAGCCAACCCACTGCCACAGCTCTCCACCGAGGAGGCACCCAACGTGTGACCCAACATGGGGGGGGGGGTGCGTCTCCACCGGCGATGGAGACCGTGGAGTGAGAGTTGGTCTAGCTCTGTTACCAGCTGAGACTTGGTTTTAGTCCACCAAGAGTCAAAAAAGGCCTTAGAATTCACCTGTGGTTGTGGAGGAGGCAGCTGGTACAGCAGCAGATAGCCTACCATTGGACACCCTGGTGCTGGATACTGCAGCGTTGGGTAGCCCGGCATTGGATAACCCGGTGTTTGGTACCCCGGCATAGGGTATCCCGGGGCCGGGTAGCCTGGTGTAGGCTCAGCCGGCGATGCTGAAGGACCTGATGGCGGCCCGGAAGGAATATTGGGGGGCCAGGGTAGGGTCAAGTCAGGCTGTGGGCCTGCTGAAGGTAGGCGCAGCATTGGTGCAGAAGAAGTCTGGGAGGAGCAGAAGACCCAGACAGAGGGTCACAGGTGCGGACACTCAAGTCCCCGATGGGAGATCCGGCGACGAACAGACCGATGCTGGTATGTTAGAGGGAAAAGCAGGCAGTCGCTCCTCCTCCTTTGGCTTCAAAGGGATGGGGGATTCCAGAGGTACCACCAGAGGTGGCATAGGAGAGTCTTGGGAGGGGGGATTCCTCCCGAGGAGGTTGTGGCATAAGCGGCAGCGGGCACTGGTCTGGAAGACTGGCACCATGTCTGGGTGTTTATCAGAAAATCCGATTCCCGACTCACCAGCCGAACCACTCGACTTAGACCCAGGAGTTTTGAGGCCCTAAGGGTGGAAGCAGCCTCCGAATCCCCAGAGGTGGCTGCTTGAACCGTAACCAGCTCAGGTGTGGGGGCCTCAGTCTGCTCCGCAGTGGAAACAGACTTGGCAGGAGGGGCATTTCCCTTGCTGGAGGAAGGCCTCTTGTCAGCCATGGTCCCCGGAGGGAGCTGCAGCCTGTAAGGAGTCCTGGATCTTCTTCGTCCTCCCCTCCACCTCCTTCTTCTGCTTGTGGGAGTCAGAAGAACCTCCTGGAGATGTGGAAGCACTTTGCATCTGCTGCAGCTATTTTTCCATGGAAGTGAGTTTTGTTTTCAAAAGGTGGGCTTCCAGGGCCTGCTGCGTGCCTTTCTGTGTAGCATGGTTACATTTCTGGCAGGCCACATAGGCCTCGGTGTCATGGTCAGGTCCAAAGCACAAGAGGTACGAAGTGTAGGTGTCCTTCTCCTGGAGCTGCTTGCTGCAGGCGCACTTACTGTAATGTGATTTGGGAGGAGGTGGAGAAGACATACAATCTGATGACAGATTATACTATTTCTGAGAAAAAACAGACATTTGAAAGACATACTCATCGAAAATGGCGGTCGAACTGTAGCAATGTTCTGCGAGGTCTGACGTGCACAGGTCAATAGTGGGAAAGAACAGGAGGGCAGGAGTGGGACCCACCCCTTATATGGTGTCTGACCGACGCTGGTCACGTGACGGGGCGATCCCCACTATATACTGCTAGCTAAAGTTTTCCATGTGGTCCTACCAGTTATTACCTACTGCAACAGCCCTCTCGAAATAAGATCAATATATCAGAACTCCTGGGGAAAGGTGAAAAGATGCCCCCAAAATGCTCAGAACAGATGGGGCGGTTATCCTGGACCCAACTGAGATTGCCAAAAAATTCAACACTGCACAGCATTCACAGACCTCAGCGCTGTCCTCCTGTCAAGTCCTGCACTAGGGAGACCAAACAGTGATGGCACTGAACTAGATGGTAGTTCTGGCCAAGAATCGGGTAACCCAAATTCTATTTCAGACTGTTTCTTCAAAAGGTGAAATATGTTAAAAGAGTCCTAGGTAAAACTCGGGGCACACATAGACATGAGGCCATATGGCTGAGGTCCCTCGAGAAATTGCACTCCCCATAACTAAACTATTCAACTTTTCCCTATGGTATTCCCAGTTCCCTAGTGTCTGGAAAACCGCAATGGTCACTCCGGTTTTTAAAAGTGGTGACCGCTGCAACTTGGCTAATTACAGACCAATATCAGTCCTCTTCCCTCTATCCAAGGAACATAAATGAATTGTTTCAGACTAACTAGTCACCTATTTGGGTAAATATATGTGTACTGCAACAATGAATTTAGGAAGCACCATAGCACTAGCACTGCCCTGACTGAGTACACCAACTACCTGCACGAGGCCCTGCACAGTGGTCTCATGGTGGAAGCCATCTACACTGACTTGTCGAAACCACTCAGCCTTGTCGACCATAAGCTACTATTTGCCAAGCTTATCTCTCTTGCCCTCTCGAAACTACCTCATCAACAGTTCATAGTGAATAAAGATCAAAGGCACTCTCTCTCTCTCTCTCAGATGCCAGAAGTGTCTCTCTAGGTATGCCACAAGGCTCAATACTCTGCCCCCTCCGATTTGGACAGTTCATAAACAGCCTCCTGGATGCATGCCAGACATAAAAAGTGCTCCTATAAGCGGATGACGCAGTCAACTAAAACAGCAGTGAACACCTGGATAAAATCTACACAGAACTTCGAAACAACTTTGAGGCCCTGGAGAAATAAACTTTATTAGATATTAGATATAAACTGGATTAGATATTAGATATTAGATAGAAATTAGATATAAACTGGTCATAAACTACAATAAAAAAAACAAAAAAAAAACTAAGACCATGTTCTTGGGCCCTCAGGAAAAAACAGCCCCAGTCATCCACAATGAAAAGGGGATCTATCTAGAACAGGCTGAGTCTTTTAGATATCTAGGCATTACATTGGATAACAACCTATCTTTCTCGCCTCATGTTGGTAATACTGTCTGCCTTGAAAATAGTAAGTTTGGAGCTCTGTACAGGAATTGCATGAATCTTACCACAGAAGCCAGATGTCTGGTTGCGACCAGTTCAGTCCTGCTACTCTTTAATTATGGCCACATAGTTTATACAGTGGCTAGTGACTTTGTACTTAAAATCAGGCTGGCGTATAACTGTAGATTTGTATCTGCGGCTGACATGCTACCTCACAGATGCTCCCTCTATACTCTTAATAACTGGCTTCCCCTCCAGGGCAGATTAAATACCAGACCTGCCTACTTGCCAAAAAAGCACTACTGGACTGTCCCCTCGCCCACCCGAAATTTTGTTTTGTGCAGTTATCAGCCAATACTCTACTCGGAGTGTGACAAGGAACACCCTAGTAATTCCTATCTGCAGAACAAATTTGGGGAAGTAGTCCTTCTCTGTAAGAGCATCTGAGTGGCTGAATGAATTACCCGATTCCTTGGTAAGCCTCCCTAAAAATACCTTTTTAAAGAAAGTCCAGAAAACAGAACTCATGTCAAGCTCCAAATGCTCATGATTCAGCTAAGACAAATTCCTATTATACAATGGGGTATGAAAAATCCTGTAACCTCACTGGTCAAAACACATCACATGACTGTGATAAATCCTCCAGTATACCCACTGTAAAAGTTTTATATCACTATAAAAACAAAAAAACAAGTTTAACATTGTATATTAGTAATATACCATGACAGAGAGTAGGTATTATGGTGATTTGCTTACTTGGTAAAGAGCAACCGGCTGCGCTTCGTGACCAAACCACACCAGGCGTGGTAAATCCACCAATATACCCACTCTCTGTCATGGTATATTGCTTAAATATACAATGTATTCTCCTCTGCTGTCAGTGACATTGAAATTGCTCTGAATACTATACCCAAGACTTCCTTTTGCTAGCCTTTGATTATACTTCTTGTGGAGCTGCTGTTTACGTGTTTCTGGACTGTTTCCCATCATGTGCTGTCTTGTTAAAAACGTGGAACCTTTGTACATGAGAACTTGTGCTCAAAGGTGTTGTCTGAATAACTAACTAAATTACAGTGTTAACTTAGGAGACATCATGTTTGTCAAAACTTGCCACCTAATACACACACACAACTGAAGAACTGAAGTTTTGTAGAAAATAATTCACATTTTCAAGGTATGGTGGTCATCCGTCAATCAATGAATCAGGTGAGTCATCCATTGTTCAATACTGTTCTGCTCACCAAGTATTGTTGCCAGTTCTGAATATGTACTTGCTGGGTGCTTCTTACTGTGTTTCGCCGCACATTATTCTCTGCACATACAACTGTTTAGCATTTATTTTAATGTTGTACCAATTTTGTACTGTGTGCTTTTCAAAGATGTTGCTTATATGTATTATGCTGCTGTTCTTTATTATGTCTCCCCGGAAAAGAGCACTGGCTCAGTGTGCTCCTCCCAGTTACCAATTTTAAATCAATAATAAAGATCAAAATATATAAATCAAATATATAAGCAATTATGTAAACAAAAGGGACTGGCAGTATAGCCTAGATGTTGGAGTAATGAGCCGTGAAGGAGCTTGACACATCCAGCAGACCAGGGTTTGATTCCCTCAAGCTCCAGTTGCATACTGTGTGATCCTGAGCAAGTCACTTAACTCCCCAGTTATCCTGGGTCACCCCTGAAAACAGGCCTTGTGCCTAGCAGGCCGTACTCTGTTACCCAAGAATAAACATCAATAAATAATACCCCTCCCCACCACCACCACTAACAGCAATGTAATTAAGGTTCATCATCAGTCTGTTGCAATTATCCATATAGATTTTACCATATACACCACACTGTGTACTTCAAAAAGTGTTATTCAAAATAAGAAAACATGTATTTACATAAATAAGCATATACAAACACTATGTAACCATGCTGTAGTGAAGCAAATAATTCCATTCACATGCCATTTAAATTCAGTACATACCTCATATAATTACAGTCACTTTTGAGAGTCACAAAATTAGAAATAAAAAGACAGACAAGGTTGTTCAAAAGCTCTGTAGCACCATATTTCAAGCTGATTCGTGCGTACTGAAGAACAGGTACAAGTCTGAGTATCAAAAGGATGATGGAAATGTCAGACACCCACAGTGCAATAACCTTGTAACTGGTAATTACTTGGTTACGCTTTTATCTTTTTTCACACTGACACATTGATACTAGATGCTGTCATGCAGAAATCAATTTGAGATGCTTAGTGGCACTGCTAGAAGCAAATACTGCTACCAATTTAGGATATGAGTGTCACACTTTGCCTTGAAATGGAACTGCTCAGCGTGCGCCATTTTGCAGAATCCTGGACTTTTTAAAAATAAAATACAGTAAGTTAGAACATCTGAAAAAATGTGTTTTCTTTGTGAAACCCCTAATTGGGGGGTAAGCCTTTGGTGGTGGAGAACCTGGGATTATGATGGCTTTCCTTTAAATAACGGGAGATAAGTAAGCCCGGCAAGCATCAGACTGGTGCCAAAAGTCATTGAGACTGTTGTTTTTGCATTGAGGGACAGTTGGTTAAAGGGGAACTGTCATTAACAGAGTTTCTTAATGTCTGAAAGACCATAAAAAGCTAATTTGAGTGAGCCACTGTGTTTATCTGGGAGCCTTTGCACTCCAGAGTTATTCATATGTAAATCAGCCTGTAATTAAGGACTAGAGGCAGCCAAATGCTTTAGGCTCCTGACAGGAAATGATGTCACAGAGGATCTTGGCCCTCCAGGGACTGTAGGTCCAATAGGAAATTGTCTGTTTTATTAAGTGTGTTTTAAGGTGTTATTACAACACTTTCTACATTTGTAATAATTGTTTTGTATGTGCAGTGAAACTAGTGAGTTATCAGCCTTACATTTCAAACTGTTAGTGAAAATAATCCATCTTTAGGCTATACCAAAGATAAAACAACGGCACCGCAGGTATTCGGCAATAGTTTATTTTATCAAAATATAAAATCCAGTCGCCCAGCAGCTCAGGACCAACAATCTCGACTGGTTTCACACTACCTCTAGGCTATACTGCCAGCTGATCATTAAAAACTACATATCTCAAGGCTGGCTCTGTGGTGTCAACAGGTATTGGGGTCCTATACTGTATCAGGATTTCTAAAACCTGGCTGTGTTCACGTCAGTGCAGATTTCTGGGGGTGCCACAGCACTAACTTCTGTCTTACTCTGTTCCCTCTCTTACAACCTTTTCTCTTACAATTTTGGGTGTGAACTCAGGTTTACAAGATGCAAATGTGACTACGTACCTACTGGCCTGGCATCATAAGGCCAGCCTTGAAATGTGTAGTTTTTGATGAACAGCTGGCAGTACAGCCTAGAGATTAAAGCAAAGACCTGTGAACAGGCTTCATTCATCCAGCAGAATGGGGTTTGATGCCAGCAGGGTATGAAATTTGTGAAAAAAAGTACATGCCCACTTGGGCATGTAAGAAGAAAATGTACATGCCCAACAAACTATTTACATGCGGCCCCTTAGTTTATAGAATTCTAGACATCATCTTCACTGGACCAAGCACTTTCGTTTTCATCACCACCACTAGGGCTGGCAGAAGCAGCATGCAGTGACAGTGTTCTGGAGCCATAAGCTTTGGTAGTGGGTCTTCTTTTGCCATTTTCCACCACAGTGATATGGCACCTTGAGGGTTATAGTCAGTAGCTGGGGTCCATTCAGAGATATAGACATTAGGTCGTGTAGGGTGTCTGGGCGTAATCCAACCCTCCAGTCATTTTTTATTCTTCCCATCAGAGAAAGCCTCTTTCTGCAGCAGCAGTGTGAACAGGAATCAGGAGAATGATTCTGACAATGGCCAACACATTTGAAATTGTTGATCCTGCACATCCATAAAATCACTTTCTGCCACAATTTCAGAGACTTACAACTTTCAACAGACAGCAAGTGAAGTATGTGCTTTTTAAGTCTAGCCACTCCAGCAGTACCAAAGCAACATCAACTCCACGAGACTCTAGGACCACTTTATAATGATCAACAATTGTTTGAATTGCTTGATCTCCATATGTTGAAGTGCCTCTGTGGATGTTGGCCAGGACTGAAAATTTAAAGCTCTTGCAGCTAGTAGCACTTTATTGGTCATGAAGGACTGAAAGCGAGATTCAATGTGCTGTGATGTTTTCTGAAGAATTTTTTTGATCTCTGAAATTGTGGCTTCTATAATGTCTGAAGGAGAACCTGATCTGTGCCTGCTAGTTTCATTAGTTAGGTCAACACTGTTGTACTGAGTTAGGTTCTCGTTTACAGATGTAAGTGTTATGTGGTGAAGAGTTTCTTGATTTGAGAGACCATTTAGTTTTTGAATTGTGCTTTCTACTCTGCTGTGAACTTTTCAACAGTGGCATCCTCTTGCTGAAAGCACAGACTAAGAGCAGATAAGTAACCAAAAAACACTTTCAGAAAGTTCATGTATATAATACATTTTAAAGTCTTACGCACTTTAAGTATTCCTAGTGCTTTCTGGCCATGATCCTGCTTGTTTGTCAGTGACACATGTTCCAGGTGAGGCACTAATGCAGCCCAGTTCCTTTCAAGAGCAGAAATGGTCCGTTCTCTGTGTGCAAGCCACCTAGTGCCACCAGTGTTAACTGGTTTCACCACATTAATATTTAACAGGGATCCTGTTTCCTGTAGGCCTTTCCAACTTTTTGGTGACCTGTGGTAAAACGAGTAAATGTTCAGTAGAAGTTGTTCTAATGACTTGTAAAAGGGACAGTCTCTGAACGAATCCTTAATAGCAAGCTCTAAACGATGTGCACAGCAGTGTATGTCAATGAGGTGTGGGCACTGGAAATCTTGCTTTATTCGACTAAGGACACCTGAAGTGCTCCCCAACATTACAGCAGCACCATCAGATGCCGCACTTATCAGCTTATGTTTCCAACCACCATCCTTTAAACCACCTTCACCCTCTAAAGCATTAATCACAGCATTTAAAATGCTTTCTGAATTAGGGACACTGACTGGTTTCAGTGCAAGAAATCGTGTTACAGGCAGGCCATTTTCAAAAACATGTACATAAATGCCCTCCTCCTCAGCCACTCTTTTATCTGTGCAGGAATCAACAAGAAAAGAAAAGAAGTCATTGTCTTGTAGTAGACTAGCAGTAGTGCTTTGAATATCTTGGGCAATATAGTGAATGAAGACACGGCATTGCTGGTCACTGCTGTAACTGTGACTCATAGCATCATCCCCATGATTTCTTCTTTGTAAATCTATCAACCCAGGAAAATCCCTGAAAGGCCTTTCGGTCCTAGCAACGTAATGTGCAGTACAGAACAATTTACAAATTTGATCCATTTCTTTTTGTTCCATAAATTGTATGGATTTCTCTATTGGTCTTTCTCCAACTTTTGTTTTATTTGCAATGTATGCCATCTCAGCATTTTTGTGTGCTATGGACACTTCATGTGCTGAGATAATGTGTACTCTAAAAGTACTGCATCCAGTTCTGAAATTATTTTTGCTTTGGCTTTTATCATAACTCTGACACCATGTACACAACATGGCACATTTTCGGTGTCATATGTAAGCCACTTCCTGTCCTTTTCCAGGACTCCTGAAATTTTCTAACTTTCGGGCCTTAACCTTGCTTTCAGTACAAGCGGTAGCACTTGAGGAAACTTCAGTGGTCACAACAGTTTCACTGTCTGGGCAAGGAGTTTGTGGGGTTATAGCTGTGCCTGTAGTAGTTGTACTAGTACTTGGTGTTAGGGAATCAGAGTCAGCTCCCGCAGTCTCAGAACGCTTTCTCTTAAATCCAAATTTAAAAAAGACTCATGGTGTCTGCCTGGTTGTTTGGAGCTGAACTTGTGAATACTGATTTTAAGAATTTTTTATTTGTGTGTTACTCAGTATTAATAAATGCAACAAGGAAAAAAGTGTGTCTTGTCTTTTTTTTATAATAAACTTAAGAAAATTGTGTGTTGTCTGATTATTTGTTATAACAGGTGATAATCAAGACAGTATATAGATTTTAGATAGTCCACACAGACAGCGTAGCTTACCATCTTGTAAAAAGCTTGAGATGTTTTATAATATTCAGATTTTAGACAGTCCAAAAACTACAGCGTAGAGCTTGTGATGTTTTTTATAACAGTATACAGACTCCTCATAAAGTAGCTTTATTAGCGTGTAAAAAAGCTTTTAAGATATATTTTTTCTCATGACCTTTTTATTTAGATTTTCTGTAGTCTGTAAGCCACAGAGTAAAATTTTTTTAACAGATCCCCCTAAATTTTAGGTAATTTTAAGAGATTCTTTAACACATACACTAAGTTTGTAAAAGTACAGTATAATGAGCTTTTTTATATAGTCAGCAACTGTGTGAATATTTAGACACACACTGACTATCACTACTAGTCTATATAATAGCTCCCTCCTCCTTACACAGTATTTAGTATCTAGCTCTCTTTTTTATAGGTAAGTAGAACAGTATCAGTATAAGCTGATCTTTATTTTTTTATTTAGCTTCAGTTAGACAGAGATAGCTAAGCTTACTATATGTTAGTTCCTGCAATGTAGCTGCCTCCTCCTGCTGTAAATTTAGTGCTGTGCCAAACTTATAGAATTAAACTAGTATCAGGCACTATCCGGAATCTGGCAACCGTTTAAATCAGTCTGCAAATGCAATGCTTCCCAACAATATGACCTGTCTCACTAGTCTCACCCCCACCCCAGAGTATCACATGGCTATGGCTTTCTTTCTGCTGTCGCTGAAACCAGAGCACGGTCTGCAGGCAAAATTCCTGTTCTATGCTGCTTCTGTTCTTTTGTCTCCCCTCTAATCTGTTTGTTCTTCTACGATGTCGATTTCCTCCCTCTTCACGGTCTCACACACTCTCACCCTCTACCTCCTCTCTAACTCCTAAATATCCCTGCCTATAAACACTCCACGAATCTTAGTTTTATTATTCAGAGCTCTTAAAAGAGCTTTTGGGTCTTTTTTTTTTTTAAACACAAAGTTAGCTCGCAATCTGAGCAGCAGACTCGCAGTCTACTGCATGCGACCGTTTTCTCCAAAAGTCAAGTGACAGAATGGCGCGCTGAACTGTGTACTCGCGTAACGGCGAGTTAAGGGGTGGGTGAACGGTCCCAATACACCAATTGGTATCTGGCCAAGAGCGACCGACAACGGATCTACGCATGCGGCTGGCTGATGACTGTGCCAGTCAAATTAAGGGCAGCCGCCGCATTTCAGTACCGTCTGTATGTACTGTCAGCTGACAGTTGCAAACGGCACACTCGTGATCACCTCAGAGAGCTGGCGGCTCCCCCACCCTCTAAAAAAAAAAAAAAGACAGAAAACCGCAATGGCAAAAAAAAAACAAACGGAGCTCTGCACAAATACCTTAGGTTCCCCAGTGGGCAGGCACAAGACAGCAGTAGGTGTCCAGAGGTAAAAGTGCCTGCCCTGGGGCACCTAAGGTATAGGAATTTCGCACCCTGGATGCCAGCATGCTGTACTTGTATATTGTGTGACCAGAGTAAGTCACTTAACCTCCCTGTGCTCCCAAAACACACCCAGGAGCAAGCTATAGCTGTGTGCCTTTTCTGGACAAAGACAGTAAAAACAATCTGAGCCTGTGTTATGATTCTGAAAATATTATGCTCTTTCTATCCAGATTTGACTTGAAAAGAAAAAAAATAGGACACCATTAATTGTTTATTAATTGCAAAAACATATGGATGGACAACATTGTTTAAAAAAAGCATAATCTGAACTGCATTATTAAAATACAGAATAATATATATGTGTGTAACCAAAATTTTACACACACCCAAGGTGTGGGATACTACATTAACCCTGATGGCAAAGTCCGAGTGGTTTATAAAAGCATCCCACACCGAGGGTGTGTACAAAATTCTGTTTTTTACATCCACCCACATATTATTTTATTTACTTAATCGTGATAATTGTTTTCCCTTTCAGCACAGTTCAGTTTGTGCAGCACTTCTGTCAGAGAGATATATATATACACACACACACACACACACACACACACACACACACACACACACTCAGCGTCTCTCCCTTTGATTTTTCTTTCTTTTTTTACATTACTGTGGGAATGGCATTCTGGAAAGTTGTAGTCCGTCAGCATAGCTGCGGAGTATAAGACACACTTGAAGGGTATGGACGGCAGGATCAACATATTTTTTTCCTTTACAGTAGAAAATCCCATTCCATTCAAAGTATTTCAGTAAGAAACTGTTATACTTTTAACTTCATCAAAAGAAGTAAAATACTCTTTTAATAATGCATTTCCGGTTATGCATGTTTTAACTGTGTTGTCCATCTATGTGTTTTTGCAATTAATAAACAAGTAATGGTGTCCTATTTTTTTCTTTTCAAGTCAAATCTGGATAGAAAGAGCATAATATTTTCAGAATCATAACATGTGCTCAGATTGTTTTTACTGTCTTTGTCCAGGAAAGGCACACAGCTATAACTTGTTCCTGGGTGTGTTGTGGGAGCACAGGGAGGTTAAGTAACACAGTATACACTTAGGGCATGATGGAATCAAAACCCATTCTGCTGGATGAATGAAGCCTGTTCACAGCTCTTTGCTTTAACCTCTAGGCTGTACTGCCAGCTGATAATCAAAAACTTCACATTTCAAGGCTGGACCCATGATGCCAGGCCAGTTGGTATGTAGCCACATTTGCATCTTGTAAACCTGCGTTTGCACCCAAAACTGTAAGAGAAAAGGCTGTGAGAGAGGGAATGGAAAAGACAGAAGTTGGTGCTGTGGCGGCCCCAGAAATCTGTGTTGACATGAACACAGACAAGGTTTAGAAATCCTGATATGGGGCTCCAATACCTGTTGGCACCACAGAGCCAGCCTTGAGATGTGTAGTTTTTGATACAGTATAGCCTAGAGGTTAAAGCAACCCTAAAGATGGATTATTTTTACTAACAGTTTGAAATGTAAAGGTGATAACTCACTAGTTTCAATGCACATACAAAACAAGTGTTATAAATGTAGAAAGTGTAATAACACCTTATAACACACTTAATGAAACAGACAATTTCCTATTTAACCCACAGTCAATGGAGTGCGAAGATCCTCGGTGACATCATTTCCTGCCAAGAGCCTAAAACATATGGCTGCCCCAGCCCTTCATTACAGGCTGATTTACACATGAATAACTCTGGACTGCAAAGATAAGCACAACGGCTCACTCAAATGAGCTGTTTATGGTTTTTTCAGACATTAAGAAACCCTGTTGATGACAGTTCCCCTATAATAATTACACAATTACAGCTATATACTGCACTAATCAAATCTATATTCCTACAGTAATCAAACAATTAAAAGTATATACCTGCACTAAGAAAAAGTATACACCTGCACAACATTAAACTCCATGGGACAACAATAGCAACACATCATTAGGAAGCCAGCCACACCAACTAACAAACTGCAAAAGAACCTGAAAAAAACCAAAACACTTACATAAAGCCCTCACAAACCCTGAAATCCATCAGACTCTTACTGCACTCACTACACTCCATTCCCTCCATGCTGCAAGAGACCTTCAGGCACCATAACGTGATGACAAATGCAAGCCCCATAACAATAACCATCCTAATGTATTACATTCAACAAAGAATGAGTAAGAGTGGAACACTCCAAAGTATACTCATCTTGGGGGCTAATTAGGGCAATAATTAACCCTCTTGATGGGTATACATCCTTGTATACCACCCATACCCATTATTTATTCTATACTGTATGTATACCACCCGTACCTGTTATTTATTCTATATTTAAATTCCTTACCAAACTTTCTACACACAGTGCAAAGTGAAAACCATAACTTATTTTTCAGTCGATTACACCACGTATATCTTGTTGAGCTTATCCCTCTTCGTGGCTCAATCTCCTAATCCAAAATGCAAAAATCCTACTGTCTCTGAAAAACTGTTAGACTCTGAGTTCGCAGCTGTGCTCGCTGGGTCCGGGCTGTGTAGACCAGGTGGGAACGAGTGCACGCTCAGTGATGCGCATAGTGTCACTACGGACGTTTCAGAGAAACCACTCCTTCCTCATCTGACACATGGTATAATCAAGCAGACTTCATTTATTCAGCTTATAGTTGAATACCGGTCCTAAACTGATGTACTGTTCCTGAGCACCCCACCAGGGTCCTAGAATCCTAAATTGGAGCGTGCTTGAGCAAAACAACACCCTGTCCATTTCTGTTCTAGCAAATATTGTTACCTTGTACATTGTTAGTAGTTAAAATATATTAGCAATATGATATCCAGACATAAATCAGCTCCTTCATGACATTTAAAGCGCTGTGTAATTAACAAAAATCATAGCACTTTATTATATTTATCTATGGTAGAAACCACCACACTCTACTGCCGTTTCTTATCATTAATAGGCAGGGCAATATCATACCACCGTTATTATTCTTGCACACATGTGGTGCCAGACATCCTAAAAAACGTCTTATATGTCCCTGTTGTATTACAACATGCTTCTCTAATGTGACATATTCCATTTTATCACTGCTGCTCCTTCATACTAGTTCAAAATCGGGATATACCTTAAAACAGCTTGAATAAACATTTCTGTAACTGACAGCAGTGCTTAACTACTGCACAGACTCAAAATACACCACAAAAAAGTAAGCAGAAAAAAACGATAAGAAAGATGGTTTTAAATACAGCAAACGGTCTTACTGGACAGTCACTTTCTAGTAAGCCCGGGTGCCACAGCTCTCTCCCATGCCATTTGGTGAAGCAGTGCACAGCACAGTGGTGCCAAACTGGGCGCATGTCCAATAGTTAAAAATCTCTACTTTAACTATAGAGCTCTCCACAAGATACATGCGCATCCACAGTAGTTTAAAAATAAACATTCAGAAATTGAGGGACATCTGGATAAGCTGCTATATGACAAACATTGTAATAGGAAATGAAGAAACTGAAGTATTCCTCTATAGTAGCAGTGCAGAAGGAACAAGCATTTGTCAAAGCTGAAGTTCGCTATTTGTACATGTATTAGTATTGTACCCTGTGGGGCAGGGCTACAGGTCCCAGTGCAGGCTTATTTACATGCAGTTGTGTAGCAACATTTCTCACCTACAATACAAGGTTCTTATTTTTTCCCCAGGTAACTTTCTATTGCCCGTGCTCCCTGTGTCCTCAACCCTCCACACTCAGGCACCGATTCCTCATTGTAGTCCCTCCCCGGCTCTTTTGTAGAGCAAGAGAGGTCCCACTATGCATCCCCAAGGATCATGACTTGGGAGGGAGGGTGTCTTGCCTACGGCTCCCTTTCTCAGCGCTGGATGGCACGAAATTGAACAAAGAGACAGGGAGGAGGTCTGTGGGACTACAGGCAAGGGACTGGAAGGTAGGGGGACAAGGAAGAAGGACAATCCCATGTCGGGGAGAGAGTCCCCATTTTGTTATTGTGTCCCTAACTTCGAGGTGTGCCATTCGGCGCCACAGGTGCAAATGCACATTTCGGCCAGGATGTGAAAAATGACAGCTGTACTGTTCATGAGGAGGTGTGAAGAAATGGCAATGTTGAAAATCTGGAGTGAAAATATGAAAAAGTGTCAAAGTTACAGAGTGTGCATAGAAACCTTTGTGCAGCATGCGCTCATGCCTTGATCAGTTTTGGAGTCTTTTCTGAAATTTTCAACATGGCCTTTTTAGGACCTCCCCTCATGAACAGTGGCACTGGGATTTCGTTAATCTGTCCCGAAAGTCAATTCCGCACAGCGACTACGCCATTCTGCACCACAGGTGCAAACACACATTTCGGCCAGGATGCAAAAAATGACAGCTGTACTGTTCATAAAGGGGTGTGAAAAATGGCAATGTTGGAAATTTAGAGTGAAAATATTAAAAATTGATGAAGTTATGAGCGTGCGTAGAAACTGCGCAATGGACGTTGTGATGCAGTAATTTTTTGGAGTTTTTCACCAAATTTGCAACAAGAGCTTTTTGGGACCCCATCTCATGAACAGTGGCACTGCCATTTTCATTATTGGTCCCGAAGGTGATTCCACGCAGCGACCGTGAAATTACCTTTCGGGACCAAGAAATGAAATGACAGTGTTCATGAGGTAGGGGTCCCAGTAACCCGTTGAAAATTTGGGACCAAAACTCCAAAAATTGGCTGAGATATCAACCTAAGTTGACCCCCCCAACTGACCGTCATTTCTTCAGTTCCCGGTTGGTCTTTGAAGAGTGCAGATGTGTTCCCCATCCACAGATGCTCAGATCCATTTCTAGGCCTGAAGAGAGCAGTAGCCCCACAGCAAATTTTGGTAATGGGTGGTTCTCCAGTTCGGTTTTTATTTAATAGTTTATATCCCACAGTGTATTTAAATGGACACAGTCAGCTGTGAAAAGACAGTGTTTCCAATGTTGAGTCTCAGTAAAGTGTGGTTGTTCAAATGAAAGTGGCGTCTTTTTCATTCTGTGCTGTGTTTTTTTTTCCTACAGGATAATCTATATTTGAGTAGCAGACATTTATTTATATTCGGTGGATGCCACCTGAAAAATCACAGCTCGGCAGAGCCATTTTTATGTTGTCTTGTTTGCGCAGCACAAGCAACATTTTGTGACAGCTTGCTGGAGTAGCCGGTTGTGGAGGTGCGGCCGTGTTGTGGCCAATGGCGCCACTGATTTTTTTGGCTGGTCTCTGTAGCATCAATGAATGAGCATGCTGTCTATGACAGCCCTTGAGAAGTGTGCCACCAACTTGAAAGAATGTTGTCGCTGCATTGAGGGAGCAACCCGTCATTGCAGGGCGTGCCTTGCCTGCTTAAATATTTCAATAAACATAGCGGCGGCTGTTGCCGTCCGCCTCTCACAATCCCCAGCAAGCTGACCTCGGGGGTGCCCAATCCCCGTCGGCATGTTTATAACCCCCCCAAGGTTGTGTGGCACTCTGGAAGCCCACCCCAGTGTGCCTGCGTGTGTTCTGAAGCCTACTGCATTGGCATATTCCTGCCCCGGCCCCACACCACCCCCACTGTGTACCACACTGGAAGCCCACTCCAGTGTGGCCAACATAACCCTCCCCAAAGTCATGGGGCATACTGGGAGCCCACCCCAGTGTGCCCAACAGTTGTTTAATTTCACCTGTAAACAAAGAAAACCTTCCCATGATGTCCATTCCTGAAAATAAGAAAACGGTCCGTCATTGAGTCAGAATGCCCTCCCCAACCCGCATCCACCCTCACACACCCCACCTGCCCACACCCTCCCTCACCCCATACTTACCTCTACAATCCAGTGCAACATGTCTGACCTCTTCAAAAGCCGATGCGAACTGAAGAAAATTACGGTATGCTGTAGAATGGCATCAATGGGGGTGTTTCAACTTAGGTGGCTATCTCGGCCATGTTTGTGACTTTTGGCTCCAAATTTTCAACATGGGGTTCTTGGGACCCCACCTCATGAACTCAGTCACTGTCATTTCATTATTCGGTCCCGAAAAGTGATTTTGCAGTCACTGCGTGGAACCACCTTTCGGGACCAATTAATGAAACAACAGTGTCACTGTTCATGAGGTGGGCTCCCAAAAAACTTATGTTGCAAATTTGGTGAAAAAAGTCCAACAAATGACTGTGTTACGAGTGTGCATTGCACAGTTTTCACGCACGCTTGTAACTTCAAGAACTTTTAATATTTTCACTCCAGATTTTCAACATTGCTATTTTTTCACACCTCCTTATGAACAGTACAGCTGTCATTTTTCACATCCTCCCCAAAATGTGTTTTCGCACATCTGGCGCAGAATGGCGCGGTCGCTGTGGGAAATCAACATTCGGGACAGACTAATAAAACCACAGTGCCACTGTATATGAGTGGAGCTCCCAAATGCTTTCATGAGGTGGGGTCACAAAAATCCCGTGTTGAAAATTTGGAGGGCAAATACCAACAAACGCCCGGGGCATTAGGTTTCTAACCATAACGTCGCAGCCTGTAGAGATTGACAGGTGTCAGGGATGTGACTTTGGACTGTCAGCTGTAATGCTCACGTCATTCCACCCCCGCCCCACCCTGCAGCCAGTGTCAGGCATCAAGGTGTGCCTTGCACTCTTCGGCCTCAAAGTTCACCCCATTCTCCTATACTGCACCAATCTCAACATATTTCCTAATGGAATGGGGTAAGCGTAAGGCCTGATGACCCCAAGGCACAGTGCAACACTTGTCAGAGTCTGCATGGTAGGGTGAGGTGAAATGGCATGAGCATTATGGCCGACGACCCAAAGGCAAACCTCAATACCTGTCAGTCTCTGCAGGGTGGGGTGGGGTTGACGTCAGTTCCATACTTCACTGCCATTCCTATTATACATCTCTCTAACTCCTGCACTACCAATGCCAATGCCAGCAAGACAACATTCGGCATTGACAAATGCTAGTTTACTACTGGTCTCTTGTACTGCATCATTTTGTTAGGAATCATTTTTTTATTTCAAGGTTCTCTCCAACTGGCAGTATGTCAGAGAGACCTTGTAGACCGTCAAAAAATTGTACAAATTATTTTCAGCTCCTGGCGAGGGCAGACTATCACGAGCTTTTTTTCAAGTGTTTAGGTCCACAACATGACTTCACAAACTGTAAGTCTTGTCATACTTTTTTTTGCCCAAAAACCTCTTTTAAAAGGGTAAAAATTCTAAAAAGCATGCCTTCTCAGTCTGCCTCCGTGTCACCTAAACATAATAAAAAAGGCTCCAAGAGTGGTCTCAATGATGATGGAAAACATGCATCAGAAGGGTCCATCTCCTCACGTACAGCAACAAATCCTGTAAAAGGTGAAAAATTAAAAATAAAACATAAAGCAGCACAGCCATCAGAAAGGTTTGGTAAAGATGGTTTAGCTATCAGGGTGTCTGAAAGGGTGATCCCTGAATCCAGCGAGGGAAAAAATAAAAAGGGCCTTAGAGCAGTCACTGGAAATGGTGTCTGCCAAAAAGAAATTTAAAGAAAATAACATCACTATCACTCCTCCTGCATGGAGAAAGGAGCCGGCAGATGACACCAAAAAAATGCACTCATCAGAGGACGTATCAAAAATGGGGCAATTTTTCCAGGCAGTCCAGGCCATAAGAAGTCTGAATAAAATACCTGCCACCCCTCCTCCCCTCCGGCTCAGGCTCCAAACTATCTGTCTGCAGAGGAGAAGAAGAATGTTATGTGCATATGGACGAAGGTGACCCCATGGAGCTCGAAGGCATACCCGAGCAAGATTCTGAACCTCCTCTAAGGCAAACTGAGGACTACTCATCCTTTTCCTCATTTGTCAGACAAATGGTTGATACCCTCAACATCCCCCACTAGACACAGAGAAGGATGAAGAGAATTTTTAATTTTATGGACATGGGAGTAGCTCCACCAAAAAGGATGTTACTTCCCATATATAAATCACTTAAAAGGGCCACAGCAAAAATCCTGTCTGCACCCACTTCAGCTGCAGCCATCAACAAAAAACTTGAGAAAATATCAGGTGGACAAGCAGGGAGTGGAATATCTGTATGCCCATACTGATCATCATGAGGTAGTCTAGGCTGCTGCTTGTGAGACAGCAAAAATCACTATCTGCACAGCCCCCCGGAAAAGTCTAACAACTGGATACTATGGCAAAAAAGGCTTATACAACAGCTTCCCTGATTATCAGACATGCAGCTTATTCAGCACATACAGCTGAGTACCAGAAAGCACTCTGGACATGGTTCTGGCACTGGCAGAAAGAGTTTGGAAAGAGTGATAGTTTGGCGCAGGACCTGACTGCCACAGCAAGAACAGCCTTGGATGCTGCAAAATATAATTTCTGCACTACAGTGGACAGTAATGTCACTGCTTCCAGAGTTTTGGCTCATGTAGTGTCCTTAAGAAGTTTTTTTCTGGCTGATGACCACCATCCTTTCCCAGGATACCCAAAACAAGGCCATGGACTTCTCCTTTGAGGGAGATTCATTATTTGGTGACAAAACAGAGGACTACAGGAAAAAAGCAGATAAATACAAAACCACTTTCAAATGTAACAATGAGAAGGACAAGGCCTCTATCTCCTACAAGTCATATAGAAAGGGAGGCAGGAGCAGGAGATACTTCCCCAAGAGCCTATGTCTCTTATACCCCCTATGAGTACCAATCACAAAGAGGTTACTGTATGGAAGGGGAAAAAGGGCTTCCAGGTGTAATGCTGCAGCTCAAGCACCTAAGCCCCAGCCAAAACATAACCCCTGACAATTTTGCCCAGGTTGCCCAACTGTTGCCAGCAGGAAGAAAATGGGCACATTACTTCCTGGAATGGGTAAAAAAATTATCACAGACAAGTGGGTACTGGAAGTAGTGGGAAGGGGGTTGTGTCTGCAATTCAAACACTTTCCAATCCTGCAGAAACACAGAAGTTTTCCAACTCACTCTCACACAGGAAAAAACAATGTTGGAATTGAAGTAAAAAAACTGTTAATATCAAAAGCTATAGAAAAAGTCCCTGCCTCCCAGTGGGGCAGGGACCTTTTCTCAAGGTACTGCCTGATCAACATAAAAATTGGGGAGCCACAAAACATTTTAGATCTCACATTTCTGAAGAAGCTTTTGAAAAAAATAGAAATTCAAGATGGTCACACTAAGGACAGTGATACTATCTTTGCAGACAGGTAACTGGCTGGGATCCCTGGATCTGAAAGACACTTATTTTCATATCCCAGTCAGCCTCACAGAAAATACCTCAGATTTAAGCTGGGGAACTACCAACAACAGTTCACAGCTCTCACATCTGGTCTCATCTCAGCGCCAAGGGTTTTCACAAAATGCCTGGTTGTGGTGGCAGCATATCTGTGAAGACAAGGCATGGTGGTTTTCCCCCCAATATGGACAACTGGCTAGTTTCAGGGAAAACTAAACATGAGGTAACGTGCTCAGTTCAGTTGGTCAAAAATACCTTGGAGAACCTGGGATTCTTGATAAACCTACAAAAGTCCCAGGTAGAGCCTGTTCAAGTACTGGACTTCATGGGAGCAGAGCTAGACACCCAGCAGGTCAAAGCTTTCCTCACGTAGGCCAGAGTTACAGCTTTGACAGCAACAGCACAGACTTTCACAGCAGGTCAGCCAAGATCTGCAAGAGACTTCCTACAGTTACTAGGGCACACGGCTGCATCCCCAGCTGTGATACCATGGGCCAGGTTCCAAATGAGCGATACCCAGTACCACTTAAGGGACATCTGGACCCAAAAACGGGATCCAGTTTCAAAGCTAGTGCCAGTGACAAAAACACTTGTAGAATCATTAGAGTGGTGGAAGGATGAAAGCAACCTCTAAGAGGGCATTCCCTTTCATTAGCAATCACCAACAGGTATATTTCCTAGAGATGCTTCAGTCCAGGGGTGGGGCGCCCACCTGCAGGACCTCACAGTGAGTGACACATGAAGCCCACATGAGTCACTAGAGCAAACAACCCTCCTAGAGCTCAGAGCAGTACTACCAGCAACAACACCACAACAACATACTACACAAACAATCAGGGAGGGAAAAGATCCTTAAAACTGGGTACAGAGGCAAAGAGGTTCTGAGACCTGGCATATTCCTTAGAAGCCAACATATCTGTAGTGCATCTTCCAGGCAAAGACAATGTCCTGGCAGATTCCCTAAGCAAAATCAGCAAGAGAAATCATATACAGACCATAAACCAGCAGGTTCTGGCCACAATGTTCAGAAGGTGGGGCACTTCAAATATATACCTGTTTGCATCTTGGGAGAACTACCAGCTCCCAAAGTTCTGTTGCAGACCACCAGCCAGAGGAACAGTTCCAGAGGTCACCCTGGTAGTGGGCTGGTCAAAGAGTTTCTGTATGCCTTCCCACCATTTCCACTCATTCAGAAAGTAGTCCTGAAACTCAGGAGGGAACCTGCAACAATGATCATGACATCTCCAGACTGGGCCTGACAGGTCTGGTACTCGATGCTCCTGGCCCAGTCTGACAATAATCCAATCAGTCTACCACTCAGTCACAATCTGCTGACTTTGTCCCAGAGCAGAATAACATTCTGAACCCCAGTACCCTGCACCTGAGGTCGTGGTGCTCGAGGAGTTAGAATTTTCAGGACTGGATCACTCAGAAGTCCTGAAGGTGCTAAAGGTTTCAAGGAAACCTGCTACCAGGAAAGCATACTCCTCTAAATGGGACAGGTTTTCTTATTGGTGTGTCCCCCAAAAAATAAACCCAACAGAGGCATGGGTGCCTGTAATTCTGCAGTGCCTAGTACACCTATAGTTGTTAAGCCTATGGCCTTTAACTTTAAAGGTGCACATACTAGCAGTATCAGCATACATATCAGCTGGCAAGGAAAAGTCTTTGGCCTCACAACCCAATTTCAAAAGATTTTATTAAAGGCCTAAGCCATTTATGCCCACCAGTGAGGGACTCTGTCTCATCCTAGGACCTCAACATATGCCCTACCCAGCTTACGGAGGCTCCCTTTGAGCCTATGGAAACCGCAGACCTGAAGTATGTCACATGGAAATCTATATTCCTGGCTGCAATGACATCTGCTAGGAGGGCAAAACAACTACAAGCCCTCTACACAGAGCTAAATTACGTAATCCCACACAGGGATAAAGTAGTTCTTAGAACCAGCAGAAAATTCCTTCCTAAGCTGGTATCTGAATTCTACCTGAATCAGTCAGTGACCCTCCCTGTATTCTGTCCAGAGCATTCCAGTCCAGGTGAGAAAAGTTGCTTAGCCTGGACCTCAAGTGAGTCTTGAGTATCTACATGGACTGGACAAAAGATGTCAGGTCCCGCAGTACCCAGCTTTTTGTCACCTGTGGTGATGTTGGCAAAGGCAAACTGCTACACAGAGATCTCTCTCCTGTTGGATAGTCTCTTGCATTCTATTCTGCTATGAAAAAGCAGGAAAAATGCCACAAAGAGGCTTAAGGGTCCACTCCACAAGGTGTACCTCTGCTGATGTGGCATCTTCAAGGGGCACCCACTGTTAGACACTTGCAAACCAGCTACCTGGAAACAGTACACACCTTCACAGAGCACTACTGTTTGTATATACAGTCCAGAAGTAATGCCAGTTTGAACTGCTGTGCTGAAGAAACTTTTCCTAATTAGGTTCTGGACCCAGCCTCCCACAGTACTGCTACTTGAGTCCACAAACAGTGTAAACATTAAGTGAGTGATTCTTGGGGTTAGAAGAAAAAAATTACTTACTGTAGTAACGCTGTTTCTTCTTAAATGATCACTCACTACATTTAAGCTCCCTAACCCTACCTCCCCTTCCAGAACCTGAAACAGGTTCACATAACAAATCAGTTCCTTTTTTCACTGAAGTTGCTTGAGCAATATAATTGCAGTTCCTACATTTGTAAACTTGTTGTTATTGTTCATATGGTAACATTTCACAAGTCTGCCTCAGTTTGTTTGGTGTTTTAAAAATTCTATAAAAACTTTTTCCAAAAATTTTTTGGGTGGCCTTTTAGCTAGTTTCACTAGCTGCTTCTCCACTTTGGGTTGGAAACATTTCTGAGCAATGGCCATAGAGGAGTGCAGATGCAGAGCGTGAACCTACATTTCAAATTTTACAGTTTGCATAGGTTCTGCCTCCAGGCTGTCACACTCAGCTGAGATGACTGCATAAAGTGTAAACACAGTGAGAGATCCCATAAGAAGAGACAATACTACAGTGAGTATTTTTTTTCTTCCTAACTGCAGCACAGACCAGAAGCACTGAGTTTACACACACACACACACAAACACACACACAAAAATTACCAAAAAAAGCAGCTTACCTTACTGGTGACAAAGTTTTATTCAAAGTGTAGTGTACAAAAAATACTTTCTATGCATACATTGCCAAAGGGCAGAGTGCATTACAACAGTGGCAGTTCTAAGACATACATTCAAAATAAACCTCGCCGACACTCCATGAGTGCTTCTTGAACTGGTGCTATGCAACCTGGCAGACTGAAAGACAGCATGCCTGTACGTGATGTGCACACAAATCAGCTGACATTACAGCTCTCTGCCTTCCTCAGAGCTGACTGGCTAATCCAGCTTACCCTCGTAAATAAGCAAAATGAATGCATATTCAAAAAGGGAGTGGAATCCCAGCATCATTTTGCTCAGCTCATTGTCTGTACAGAAAAACAAGTGCAAGTGCATAATAAAACGACTTAAAAACACAATAAATGCATAAATACTATGTAACTACAGCCCCGTTGACTCCCTTTTAGCTTAGAATGGACTGTACAAATTCTACATGCAGTCATGTCTCACTAGGTATTTCATCAAACCACAACAGGTTAATTTACTACAGAATCAATGTGGTCCTGTCCTTTCCTCCCTCCACAGCCTAGACAACGAGGCACACCCCTACACAACACATCTAAAATGCACATCAACTTTCTGGCCCACCCCCATGACACAGAATTATGCAGTGAACGCATTTACAGCTTTCGTGGACCAAGATGTTGCACAGCTAGTGCAAGCATCTCAACAAGAGACTGGGTCATATAACCTTTCTATGAAAGAAAGGATAGCTTTGTAATAGTTACAAGATGATCCAGAGTTAATAATTAAGCCAGCTGACTTGGGGGGGTGGGGGTGGAAAGAGTGTCATCTGTAGGGGAGAGAAATATGAACAAGAAATGGAATGCCAGTTAGAGAACAGCATTTACTACCGGAGGATACTACAGGATCCTACCGAATTCATTCAAGTAAGTGCAAGAGCATTTATTGCTTAAGGAGAAATTGAAGGACATCTGAAGCCTCAAGAAATTGAATTTTTGAAGGTTGCCCATCTAGTAGAACCATGTATCTATCTTCTTCCTAAATTACAAAGACCCACTTAATACACCTGGTTGCCCCATAGTGGCAAGTACTGGGTCCTGTATAGAACCATTTTTCCCAATCTGTTGACTGCTTTCTGTGCCCACTAGTGCAGGAGTTGCCATCCTATTTGGCAGACACCAGTGACATTATCAGAGCCATCAAAGACCTGTGTCAAGTCAACAACCATACTCACATCCTTGGATACTGAGTCTCTAATATACTGCACTAGGGAGGCTTGGATGCAATCACACACTATCTGAACAGCAGGGGAAATGAACAAAGAACAGACATTATAGTTGACATGGATGATTTAGTCCTTAAATCTAATAGCAAGAAAATTTCCTGGACACCGATTGGTCAGTGTGTGCCTGGGACACTGAGGTTATCCGAGCACAAGCTCACTGTATGAAGTCCAGGCACACACAAGTCCGCACGACAACCTCACATATCATGCCTTCCCTCCACAGATTACAGATGCTCTGAGCTCTGCTGTAAATGACTTCTCCTGCTCCTGCCCTCCCCCATCACTGAACACTTCACTTTCTGTAATCTTTTTTTTTGTCTTTATTTGATATAGACCAGCCGCGGTAAACCAGAAAGCAAACTGCCACTGGTGCGACCGGTGATCCTGACCAAAACAGTAGCTAACCGCGTGCCAGTTACAGATGCTTCCTGTAAGCAGATGGACCATGGCACTTATGAATTGGTTCCAGAACTACTGCAAGTGCTGACCCCCGCGCTCACTATGCGCCTTCAGTCCCTACTCCACAGTCAGCTCCCCGATTGAACTGCCGAAAGTCTTGATCCCCACTCTGACTCTGCCGCCTCAGTCCCTGCTCCACAGTCATCTCTGTGACATCACCATATTGAGGGTCACAGAGGCCGATGGCACAGGTCAACTCCCTGTCTAATTAGCAATACAAAAAAAAAACTTCTTCATGGAGCTGCACAGAGACCGACGGGGAGGGGGGGGCCTGCAATGCAAAGAGAAAGACGACTTAGGGGACAGTCAGAAGAACAGTTAGAGACTCTCATATACCAACAGCTCCACCTACTGGCCAAAAGGGAACTATTTTTTTCCTCAGTATACCTCCACAATAATAAATGAACTGAAAATCTGCAAAAATAAAAATGTTTTTTTCTTCCTTTTTTTTTTTTTTAAAATAAACGAGCCATTATATAATGGCAATAATGCACTCCAAGGTGTGGGTTGTGCTGGGATAACCTCACTTCTGGGGCATGGGATGCACTCGGCCTGTGGCCTCATGCTCAATCATCCCAGGAGTGAGGTTATCCCAGCATAACCCACACCCTGTTGTGCATTATTGCTTAATTAACTGCTTTCTCTGTTAAGGTTTGTTTTACATTCAATGTAAAGGGACTGCCATGGACACCAGGTTTGCCCCATGTCTAACCAATTTATATGTAGGCTTATGGGAGGAATGGTTTGTCTATATAATTGAATTATATAAGAAACATGCCATTACGGAGACAGTGCACTGATGATTGTTTACTTTTGTGGGATGGCAGCCAAGAGGTACTGTACATCTGAATAATACAGACACAAATTTCAAATTTGGGGGAACTAGTAGCACTGATCAGGTGGACTTTCTGGACCTGACTATTTGCAAGGATGGGATGAAATTAGCAATTAAAATCTTTTAGAAACCAAGGGTACAGAACAGTTTGCTCCACTATTCAAGCAATGATCAGAGAACCTTAGTTTAAAACATCCCTAGTGGGACAAATGCTGAGAGCTAGAAGGATCTGCACTACAGAGTCTGAATTTGTAAAAGAATAAAAAATGATGGCCTAGAGGTTTCCTACAAGATGGTATACTCCAGAAAGTGTGATGCACGATATTGAAAGAGCCAGGTACAGTGATCAGCATTCTCTCTTACATCCGAAACCTAGACAGCAGGACAGTCAACCAGTGACTCTGGGTAACGACTTTCTCGAACCAGGCAACTCGGGTGGCAGGCACAGTTAGAAAGCACTGGCATGTACTTCGGAGTGACCCTGTATTTGCAGCAGACAGATATACTACATCCAGGATCACACATCGTTGTTGCAAAAATATTAAAGATCAAGTTGTGCACAGTTTTAGTAGCCCACAACCAAGAACGTGGCTATCAGCAACACTAAATGGCAATTTTAAATAACACTGCATGCACTGCAGCAATACTTGTGATTTGCCTACATTGAGACATCACGGAACTGGCCAGAAATACCAGATTAACTCCTTTATTAACTGTTAATGTGTAATCTATATTTAGATCTGCTAATGTGGTTTGGGATATGTGGGACAGACAAAACACCAACATAAAGACAGAATTGGGAAGCACAGAATTCTGGTGATGTCATGCACCAGGAAACAACTGAAAAGTCATCTGTGTCTCAACCCAGGCAAAACCCTCCTAAACACCAATCTGAACAAAAATCAAACGTACAGTTTTAGCAGGAGGCACTCCGATACCAGGGGGATGGGCAAGCAGAGCTCAATCTCCCACAGATTTGGTGGATGGATATGGATTCCCCAACAGTGGGACAGACAGTGGGGGGATCCAGGTGTCAACCCGGCATGGCCATTCTCATGCTGAAACTTTGGGAGTAAAAACAATACAGTGCCAGATGACCCTCATGTTGTCCAAACTGAGGGATTTCAGGATGGAAATGCGGCTCACCGCCACAGCCTTCCGGACAGACCTGAGCAAACTACAGAATTGGCAGGTATCCACTGAACAGCAAACAACCATCATAGATGCCTGACAGGATACAGCCAAAACAGCGACTGTGCAGCTGCACGAAACAGTAAAGTCCCTCCAGGAAAAAACAGAAGACACCGAGTGCCGAAACTGCTGCAACAACAGCTGAATTCCTGGTCTACCAGAGGGAGCTGAAGGGACAGACGTAATCCCCTTCCTTCAAAACCTCCTCTGAACTGAGCTCACTCTTCCACCCTCTTGCGTTCTTGAAACAGAGCATGCACATGGGGTGCCTGGGCCCAAATCGACCACCCCTGCAGCCAGACCAAGGTCCACTGTCCTGAAACACCTCCAGTTCCAGGAGAAGGAGCTGGAGATTGATCACCTCCTTGGTGATTGCTGACTTACTTAAATACTGAACCATTCGAAATGCCTGCACCAGATCCACCAGATTTGCTAAGGCTGAGTACTTTTCCTTTACCATCCAAACCAACATTAACCACTCCTCCACGTTTTGGAAGATCATCCGCACTCTCTTTTCTCCCCCAGCCAAGTTCTCCGCCCTGGTCCTCAAGGTGAGAGACACCATTATTTCTAAACCCCCCCCCCATTGCCTCTGAATTCAATGCTTTCTTCACATCCTGCACCTCGTCTCTTCTCTCCTCCTTCCCTCCACTCCCCTCCATCCACCCAATCTCCTCCCTTCTCCTTCTCTTCTATCTCACGGCAGACACCCTCAAGGCCCTCCTAGCTCTTAATCCTCTCAAGGGCAGGAGCTCTGATGGGCTTGACCCTATTCTCCTCCATCTCTCTGCACATGCCATCATCTTACCCATCTTCTCCCTTGCCTCTGACCATGACACTTGGAAACGTGCCACAGTCATACCTCTTCACAAAGGTTTTGGCGACTATGTTCCTGGCAACTACTGCTCTATCTCCCTGTTTCTACCCTTGATAAACTTCAAGAACACTTAGTGCTTTCTTAGCTCTCCCTTCCTTAAAACATCCTCTTTCTTCACCCCTTTCCAGTCTGGGTTTTCGTAAATCCCACACCACCTCCTCCTCCCTCTTCTGACTTACTGACTTTATTCTCTCAGGCACAGATCAGGGCCAGATCACCCGTCATCTTTGTCGACTTGGCCAAAGCTTTAGACACCATAGCCTCCCCCCCTTCTCCTTGATAAGCTTGTAGTCACAGGGCTTTCTGCCTCTGCTACTAACTGGTTCTGCTCTTACCTTGAGAATAGGACTCAATCGATTAGAACTGGAGATTCCCTGGTCCCTCTCATCACCACAAGTGTCCCCCAAGGATCCGTCCTTGGCCCTATACTATTTTCAGTCTTCTGAAATGACCTCCTTGCTGCCTGTACCGCTGCATCCATTCATATACAGTTCTATTTGCCTCTGGCTCCTCCCACTGATCTGATGACCAGGATCCAGTTGGACTTCGACAATGTTCAACACTGGTTCTGATCAAATCAGCTGTCCCGCAACACAAAAAAATAAGGTCTCCATGCCCTTTAGTACTAGGCAAAGGCGCTCCAGGCTTACCACACTCCCATCCTTCCACACCTTGGATGGGTCGTCCATCAAGTATGTTCCCTCTTTCACGTACCTTGGGGTTTGGCTTGACCATCACCTCGACTTTTCTGGGCATGTGGATGCCATCCACAAAAAACTGCACCTAACACTAGATGCGTTATACAGAAACCATCCTGCCAACTCGCAGAGACATTCTCCAGAAAATTATTCTCCCCATTGTCGACTATGGAGACATTGTTTACAGCACTGCTCCTAAGTCCACTCTAGACAGATTGGATCCCCTCTATCACTCCTTCTGCCGTTTTGCACTGGACTGTCCACCCCGCACCCACCTCTGCTCTCTTTACACCTCCCTCTCCCTTCCCTCCCTTGAAGCCAGGAGCCATGCTTGCTAAACACTGGCTTGGCTCTCTCCCCCTCTTACCTCTCCCACCACACCCTTCGCAACTCTGTCTTTCGCTCTCTAGTACTCCCTTCAAGTTCATCATCAGCTGGCCAGGCTACTTTCTCCTTCCGCTTCCCTAAGCTATGGAATTCTCTTCCCCAGTCCATCCACTCCACCTCTTCACTATGCAGTCTCTCTTCTTCTCTGAGACTTCATCTAGCCCCCCCTCCCCCGCAAATGCACCTGATCCTCCACCTCTGCTCCTCTACTCAATCTACTTCCCCCAATGTCTCCTCTTCCCCCACTTGCTCCCACCCAGGAACCTATCTTATAGCTTCCATCACCTTTCACCTATATAGTTCCTTGATGCATTTAAATTGTATCCTCCGTTATATCTGGGCCTAACTTTATATGTTAAAGTTACCACTTGTTGTTGATTGTACTCAATGCAAGTTTTGTTCTCTTCCTGCCTTGTACATATTGCTTTGCTTTGTTATGCTAGGTCTCTCACTTTACCCCTTCCCCCAGGACGCATCTGGAAATGAGCTCCTACTCAGCTCAGTATGTCTTTCTTGGTGAAACTTTTGAAACAAATGAAATAAATTCACACAGCCTGGAAAAAACATGTCATCATGCTCCTGATGAGCAGGTTTTACTCTGATGACGATCCCCCTGTGCTGCAGCCAACCGGAGGTCCTATGCTCTGATTATGAAGGCCCTCAGACTCTAGCAACTCAAGTTCCATACCTCCCCACCCCTTGAGAATGACAATCTTTTTTCTTGACTAGGTCTACACCTTCGATACACCAGAGGCAGTCATGAAAGAACTGACAAACAGGAAAACAGACATCCCCCTCCAGCAGCATCTAGCAACAGCCCAGTCGCCAGCCTTCAAGCTCTCCCAGAAACTGTGAGCCCAATCAAACCAAAGAGAACAATGCCAACAGCATGGAGCCGTGACTCTGCCAAAAATTGTGACCGATCATATAACTAGATTGCCTCCGCATGACCTTCCACAACAAAGCCCAATGATGTTTGAACTCAGTAGCTTGTTAACTTTATAGTGGTAGGTCCTGGGTTGTCCCCTCTACCGCCTTGTGTCCGGGAGGGATTCTCTTCTTGCTATCAAGATCCCAGTGCTTTGCCCCCCGCTGTTCCTCACTTTCAGTCCCACTACCACCACTGGTCAGCAATTCCTCAATGAAGTACCTTGTAACTGGGGGAAAGGTTCTGGTCCCTTGGTTACCCCTAGGTTTCTGTGTGAATGTCTCATCGGATCCATGGGAAAAAGCTCCTGGAAGCTTCACAATGATGTTGCTGGAGGCACCTGGATCATTAGTTTCCTGAACTGGAGTCTGCGTGTCCTCTGTGCTGTTCCCCCGCATAATTACTTAACTAGGTACAGGGGCCTGCATCATGAGGATGCCATGTGGGGCAGCCATGTGCTTGCTACTAATACAAGCTGGCTGCCCCCTCCTTAAATACTCTCAGATGCCTATCAACTGTGTGAGCGGAATGCTGGAAGCCGGGGGCGGTGGCCGCCACCAAACACCAATGAACTGTCCAAATCACTGTGGAGCTCCAGGGCCATTTCATATGGGCAGGGTCCTGCAGGAACACAGGACTGGAGCTGTCCACAGTGCAAGGTACAGAGTGTAAAAACATAAAGAAAAGTCTGCTTTTCAAACTGGAATGCTAGCCAGGAGTGCGAGGGGCAGTGGTGGGTGGGTGCAGGGTGTTACTGGTCTTGGAGTGGGGGTGCAGTCCAGGGCCTGCCTCTAGGAATGCGACTTCTAGGATTAAGTACACAGTCTCACAGTGATGTCAGAACTCATGCTCCAAAATGAACTAAAACAGACAAACTAAATCTGATATATCAGACTAGAATGGGGCATCGTATGGATTGTGAAGCAACAAGCCACCAGTTAGTGCTTCAAGCAGACATAAATCTGCTGACCTCTACACTGATTGACTGTAGGCTGGGTGACATCACCCACTCAGACCAAGCCAAAGTGATTAGCTGGTGGAATCCTGGACTGGAGAGGCATAACACCCAATGACGGTTGAACCTCTACTACCTTAAGGGAGAACCCTGTAAGGATTTCCCCGAACAGTAAAGTCGTGGAGATACTTCGAGACAATGCTGCCCCAGAAACATCCCACTCAATCTGTTGGGACACCCTTAAACAACTGTCCCACATTGGAACATCATACAATATACTTCTGCTCAGACCAAATTAAGATGCAAATGCCAACAACAACTCACTGAACTTCTCGCAGATGGCCCACCAAGAGTGAGGCACTTCAGTTACCCCACAACTCAAGTAAAGGCAGACCTAGATACCCACTGTCTACAACAGACTGAAACTGCCCTTGCCTTCCTCTGCCAATGCTTCTATGAGGTAGCAGAAAGAGCCACTTGCTGTTGGCGTACCAGTAAACGTCACACAGTAACAATCTCTGCGGTGAGCCACCTGACTCCAGGGCCCGATTAACAGCTACATGATACAACCCGAGCCTTTTTCTCCTACTGCCAATCCCTATAAACCCTAGAAAAGTCCATGTCCCCAGAATCCACTGATTATTTTTTTTTAGACATAATGACCCTCTCCACCCTCTCTGAGGCCCACAGAACCCACCTCATGGATCCAATTACAAGAGAAGAAGTGGATGGAGCCAACAGGCGCTCCAAGACCACGAAGGTTCAGATAGGTATTTAGCAGAATTCTACAAAGTTACCAAAGATCAGTTCCACCCTCCATTCCTTCAAGTGCTCCATTAAGTTTCCCCAACCTGGGCACATGCTGCGATCTCAGTAATCCTGAAACCCAGTTCTTAATGCAGATTATAAATACTTCATGTCCATCATGGCCCACAGCTTGGATAGGGTTTTCTCCAGACATATGTGATTAGATCAGACTGGGTTTGTCTGCTCCAGGACAACGGCTGGCAATACCAGGCAGACACTATGCATAATCCACAAAATGCAAAGATGCCAGCTTCCCTCGGTCCTTCTCAGTCTAGATGCTGAGAAGGCGTTTGATCAGATCTCCTGACCTTTTCCATATGCAGGTCTTGGGCAAGCTGGGCTTCCTGGTCTCCCTTGTTTAGCTGCTACAGAACATTTACTAGGCCCAACAGGCCTGTGTAAAGGTCATAGGCCACCACTGTGAGGATTTTCCCCTCTATCAGGGAACCAGATGGGAATGCCCCCTCTCCCCCCTGCTCTTTGCACTCTATATTGAGCCCCCTGGCCCAGGGCATCCATGGGACCACAAGCATAATAAGGTACAACTGGGTGGAGAGGACCACTGTATTGCACTGTACAATGATGATCTGCTCCTATAGTTAGATGACTCTGAAAGATCTCTCCTGGCTGTGTTTCAGATACTAGACTCCTGTGGAGCAGTCTCTGGGTACAAGCTGAAAGCAAGTAAACCCGAATCTTTGACCTTCAATTACCTCCCTTCTTGAGAGGTAAGGCAACAATTCCCTTTCCACTGAGATCTGGAGAAATTAGAATACTTAGGTGTCTTCTTATTTGGGTGCCCAGCAACAGCATTCCAGAATAACTTAATTCCCTTCACCATTCAACAAGCACAGGACCTTGCAGGATTGAACACACTGCCACAATAGCCTCTCCAGAACAGTAGAGGTGATACGTATGATCACCCCACCCAGGGCATTATACTTATTTCAGAATGTCCCAATCTCACTAGCCATGTTTTAGCAGTGGAACAGAGAAATTTCACACGTTATCTGGGCCAGGCAGCATCCTTGGGTTAAGCTACAAACCTTGACCCTCACGAAGGAGAACAGCAGAATCTTTCTCCCAAACCTAAAGCTGTATTACTGAGTGACAGACTTCGTGATGTAGCTCTTTGAAACCTGGGGGCCCACTGAGCACTTTGGCAAAGGCTGGAGGTCTCTATATTCCCCAACTCTGAATTCATAATGGTCATGTACCATACTGATCCACACCCCAAAATAATTGCCATCCTGAATCTGAGGCTTAGATATCAGGTCTCCACCTAGATTTCCATACGCAGATTGCTGCACTTGGTTCCCTTTCTTTGTCTCCTGTGTGGAATCGCACGCCTGAAGCACTTCCACCCAACTCAAATTGACCCGGCTTTCTGGGAGTGGGAACACATTTCCCTACAGTACCTTTACCAGCTCATGTCCAGAGCCACTCTAAAATCCTTTGCTGAAGTCTGACCAGACTTCGGCCTCAGACAAGCAGATTTCTACAGATTCCTACAGCTGAGGCATCACTATACTTCCCTCCCACCTGGAGCACACAACCCAGAATCCCACCCAGCAATTATCAGCTCCCTATCTCCCTTATGAGAACCAGGTTTATCGAACATATGATATCCCTTCTCTATGAGGCCATAGTTGAATCCCCAGGAGACTCCATACAGCACATACTCCAACAGTGGCAGGAGGACTGGATTCACCAATAACCATAGAGGACTGGCACAAGGCATGTCAGACAACCTCCAGAATCACCAGTTCCCACCAATGCAGGGAATACTATTGGAAGCATCAAATAAGATTTTTCTGTACTCTGGCCAAAACGGCCCACTACCTTGCAACCAGAGATGCCTCCTGGTCGAGACGATGCAGTGAAACACAGGCTCACCACACCCACATTATGCGGGCATGCCCTGTCTTGCACCCCTTCTTCCAAGCACTGCAGGAAGAGTTGGAAGAGCTGTACAGTAAGCCGATCCCCTTGATGGCACAGATGTTTCAGCTTCTTCAGCTCCCACAAGGTCTATGAGATGCACACTCATGATACCCAATAGGCATCCAGCTTATAGCAGCAAAGAAAACCATTACAAGAACCTGGCTCACACCCCAAACTCCAGCTATCACAACCTGGTGCTCCACAGGCTATCAGATTTACAAAATGGAGAAAAATCATACACTCTCCGAACGACAGGGTGGATCTCTGCACCTCTCAGTAGAGTGGGAGGCTCTTGCACATGTTATGCAGGGACCAACATTTAATTCTGTAAGGCCCCATAAGAAGACCTTTTATTCCCACCCCACCCCCACTATGGAAGAGTCCGATGCTTGCCACCACCACCATGGCGAAGACTGAAACTATCCCAACTTTTACCACATGGTAGAGGACAGCCCTAAACCTCACCCAACCCCACCCTTGGGGACAGGGGATCCCCTTGGTCTTCTTATGCCTCAATATAGAGTCACAATGTGTAACTTCTGTCCTCTGTACTTCACAGAGCTAAAGGTGGTACTGGTACTGCCTTCTGATCATGGCCCCCTCCCCCGCGCTGTAACATAGGGAGGGAACAATAATGACAACTACCTATTTCTGACCAGAAAAGCAAAATGGTAAACAAGACTCAGGATCACACATTTTTGGTTTTGTAAACTGTCTATATTATGTACGAAGATAATGCAGACACAGAAGTTTGTTCAATAAAATTTATATTTACAAACAAAAGAAATGGAGTACAGAAATCAGCTCTGAGGAATCACGTGGCTGCCAAGGCCACAGAGAAACATTTTGCAGAAATGGGCCACAGGTTACCAGCAAACCTGAGATTTATCAGCTCTAAAAAAGTTACTGTAGGACCAGAAGGTGGGGTGTCTGGAAAAAAACTTGCACAGCGTGAATGCTACTGGATTCACACACTTCAACTGTTGATACCAAGGCAAGTGAATAAGGAACTGCCTCTACAATGCTTCCTTTCGGAGTTTAAAAATGACTACAATTCCTGATGACTGCTTCTTGCCCCCCATTTGTTATCCTTCATGTCACTGTCCTGATGTTATGTCATATCAGATGTTTTCTTGCTCATATTAGTTATTTTTATTTTATTCCTTGGTAACCGAGTAAGGCCCACTGGGCATAGGTGCCTCTTTTCAGGGGCGACCCGGGAGCACTAGAGAGGTTAAGTTACTTGCTCAGAGTCACACAGTATGCAAGTGGAGGCTGTGGAAATCAAATCAAGATGTACCAAGCTCATTACTCTAACCTCTAGGCTATACTGCCAGCCCCAGTTATATGATATCTATTGCGCTTTTAAATCATTTTATTCTGCTCTTTTATTTGTTTTCTGTACAGACAATGAGCTGAGCATCCTGACACTGGGATTCCACCCCCTTTATGAATAGGCATTAATTTCACGTGTACGCATGCTGTCTGTTGGTCTGCCAGGTCTCATAGTGCCAGCTCAGGAAGCACTCATGGAGTACCAGCGAGGTTTATTTTGAATTTATGCTTCTGTACTGCTGCCGCTGTAATGCACCCTGCACTTCAGTGACGTATGTATAGAAAGCACTTCTGTACACTGCACTTTGAATAAAGCTTTGTCACCAGTAAGATAAGCTGCTTTTTGGTGATTGCGTAAGCTCAGTGCTTCTGGTCTAAGCTGCAGAGTCAGGAAACAGTTTCCAATTGCCAGTTTGCTTCAGTTCTCCTTTTCCAGCATGCACCAGGCTTGGGTACACTATTGTGGTTACAGTCCCTTGTTTCTGTTGTATTGGTATTAATAAACTTTCCCATAGCCTTTGAAGGCCTGGAAAAACTACCATACTTCTGCCATGCCTCTGCTAAGGGGAATCTGTCTTAGGCCCGCTGCCTGGTCCTATTCCATTCAGGAGTGGCATGAACATGCTTTCCATTTTGCTTTTCTTGGCAGGTACTAATACCAATACCAGCTCGGAGGCTCTTTTATGTTTATTTTTACCATTACTGGTCTTAGGGCTCCCTCTCTTGGACACCCTGGTATCTGCACCATCTTTACCATGCCTCTCGGATAGCTCAGTAGCTTTATCCTTTTTATCTGCCCCCTTTGACAGGGACTGCTGCTGCTGTTGAGGAGACAAATCCCTGCTTTCCACAATCATTAGGAACTCCCTTAGAGCCCTTATTGTGTTTTGGTAACACAGAGGGAGACACAGAAGCCACAACATCTTCTCTTTTTTTAAAGCCCTTTTGAGTTTTAGGGCAAAACCTTTTACAGATCTCACAAAACTCAGGGAAGTCTGTCCACGCCAGGAGCTGAAAACAAATCATTTAATTTTAAAGCCTGTTGGTCCTGTCAATTTTTCAGGTTTGTCATGCCAAACACTGTAAACCTTGTATAAAACTGTTCCATTATTCACAAGAGAAAAAAAATGGTTCCAATACAGTTAAAACAATTGTTAAACTTTTATATTCCTTACAATAATGAGGAACTGCCAGTGGACAGGGCAGTTTTCAATTTTCAACTTCAAAAGTGGTTTGATTTCTTAAAAACGGGAGCTGAATCTAAAAAATGTAAAATCTACTTTATTTAGATTTGTGTTTTTTATAGACAAATTAAATGATTTTCAGTGAGCTCACTCAGGTGGGAACCGTGATGGAAGGGCGGCCCTTTGCAGTTCCTGGAATTGAACGGGAATCAGAGGAACCACAATTTACACAAATTAAAGGGAAACGTCCATGTAGTTACGTCCATACCTTCGTGTGGGATACTCCAGGATTAACACCTTTGCACAATGTATGTAATTTCTACTTACTGTGCTGCTGTTTTATTTCATCTGATCTGTTAGAGCCTGCCATTCCCCCTCTGCTGACATTCTGGGTGTAGTGCTTCTAGCGGTGCATTCCACAATCTCCCGTGCCTGACGTCACAGCGGGGGAACAGCTTCAAGAGTGTGTATAGTGTTGCCCTATGGACAGAGTTAGTAATAGCTCTGGTTTGCCAGTTAGAGGTCTTGGTGCCACACGGAGACCAAGTACAGACTGGCACCCATTCACCCCATTCACTTTGCATCCAGCCTGCATCCTTTAGAACTTTATCCTGGGACCATGGAGCAACTTCACATACAGCTGTTTTCAGAGGCATTCTAGATGCCACACCTCGCCTCAGACCAAGAGTTTTCCTTCACTGTTGCACATCAGGGTGCACATCTGTTCCTGGTAAAGCCACATCTCTCAGTGGCTCAGCTGACACTCAGGCAACTTGTCTCGACTGCGGCAGGCTGAGAAGGTGATCTCTCTTGTGTAGATACCCTGCTTCCTCCTCTGCCACAATGTCCATTAGACTCTGCTGTTTCTCTTGCATAGCTGCCTGCAGACATTGTTCCTCCTCACACAGAGCTGCATCAGTCAGGTCTGTAACCATTTTTTGTAGTTCATGTACCGTAGAACTAGTTTCCCTATTTTCAACAGAACTCTGGCTTTTACTGATTTTGCTCACAGTAACTGTTGGGATGTTGGTCAGCTCCCCTGCCATAACACCATCCTCATCTCCTCCACCTGGACGGACATCTTGGCTGGATGCCAAAATGGTCAGCAGCTCCCCATACCGAAGAATAAGGGAATGGGCCCAGCACAGAGTATGGAAACTTCCCATATATCCTGGCCAAATTTCCCCCATTCATTAAAATATCACAAACAGCATAATCTGGTTTAATTTCAGCTGGCATGCATCTGCCATAACCCCCCCCCCCCCGGATAATGCTGAAAATAGGCAGTATTTTCTAGCCCTCCTTACTGGTAACAATAAATAAATGAATACATACATACTGTACATACATAATAAATCGAACAGGAATACTCCTGTCATCTGATTGGTCAGTCTGGGTCTTTACCTGTGGGTAAATCTCACAATGTACACATGAGTAAAGTCTCGGTAGTTTTAATATAATTAAAAGGTTGTTTTTTTAACTAATTTTTTTGTTTAAATTTAGGTACATCTTATATTCACAATAATGCACTCTAGGGTGTGTGTTGTTGAATTTACCAACTTCTCTTGTTGTTCACGGCACGAGGCATGGGGAAATCCCATAACACCACAAGCCTGGCAGTGCATTATTGCTTAAATGAAGAGCTACTTCATCAATGCTTCTGCCGAGGCATAAATGGCTAGAACGTCTACAAAGAACAGTTACAATACTTACTGAAACAGTAGATCTTCAAGAGAATCTCCTCCACTGTGCCACACCTTTGGAACTGTAAACTGTTTGCATCAGGATTACCTGAAAACTTTTGCCCATGATGAGATGCAATGTTGGCACTTACATAATGGTGGACGGCCTCACTGCTCTTCAGCTCCTCACCAGAGATGAGCTCAGAGGGCCTTTTACCATGAGGAACTAGGAGACCAAACCAGTACCAGGAACATGAGGAGAGGCATGGGACTGGATAAAAAGCATCCTAAGGCACTTAAGGACTCCTGCAGACAAGGCAGTGGACAGACCCGTCAGCTGAGGCCTCAGAAAGGGGGAAGGAGAGTGGGTGCACTGTGGCCCAACAGAGTAGAGTCTCCTGAAGATCTACCGATTTTTATCTTCATTAAGAATATCTCCTTCCTTGAGTCACATCTTTGGAATGATTTCCAAGCAATGCACAAGGTATCCAGGGAGGATGGAAAAGTCTGATATGCAATCAGGACAGAAGGCTTTGCAACACTGCAAGACAAAAGGCAGCATTTTTTTTTTTTGTAAATATTACCTGTTTTCACCACCTCCGTGTACCCGACAGGGGGTATGTCCTCCGGCCTTTTGACAGCTCCACCTTGCCACCCCCCGAAATTCCCCTGTGGTGGGGTCAGGAGCTAGGAGTGCCAGCTTACTTCCACCCCCGAGACAGTAAAACATAACTGGGGGCTGCAGCGAGAGCAACTGGGGCCATCACGGGTCCTGCCGGGTCCCAGTGTTTCCCCCTGGTTTTCCTCCCGGACCCACGCCCATGCAATGGGCGTGGCGTCTGTCTCCACCTCTGCGAAGGCAGCCAAGCACCCTGGATGTGGACCAACCCCTGTAGTGCCAGCAGCTGCGTTGACCCCCAGCCACCGCTGGGTGTCAGTCGACAACGCACAGGACACACCCCCCTCCTCAAGGAAAGACAGCAGTCCTCCAGACGCTCAATCCTTACCTCCCCTGGCTGACCCACGAATGACCCAAGTTCATTCCCAAACCCAGGTCGCTGGCATGGCAGGAGGACTGGCATCCAGTGCCTCAACCCTCAGCGCCACTGGGCCAGCAAAGCCAGCATTTTTATAAGAGACAATGCCTAGACTATAGTGTTTAGAGAAAGTATGCATATGTCAACTGCAGAAACATTCAAAAAAATCAAGCAACAGAAGTGGCCATACCACGTGTAGAGTGGCCATGCACAGTACCAGGAAGTTCCCCTACCATACTTCCTATTACAAAATTCTGTACAGTTAGACAGTCAGTTGGATGGGCACTGTTTAGACAAAGGCGCACCCTCTTTCCCAGGGATAAAAGAAACAAAACGCTGAGAGAACTTTCTGCGGTCCTTAGTATGATCAAGACAGGAAACGCAGTATTGTATGTACAGTGCATCAAGTGTATGGAACAATTATTCACCCTTGTTAGCATGCTGTGGACAAGACCCTACCGCGTCACTATCTCGCATGTTTAATAGTGCACTTCAAAACCGCACAAAAGGAACAGCGCAGTAGGAAAGAGAGAGAGGGTGCAAAACTGTGAAAGGGTGTATGCGCAGCAGTGTACCCTCTCACTCTTCCCAGGCAGAGGATAAGCCATTTGCTGAGAAAAAGGGACAGCGAGCAGCTGCTGTGGCTCGACGGGATGAGCCACAGGCAGTAAGGGAGGCAGGCAGTGCGTCTGTGGACCGGGTTTCGATTCCCGGTCCCAGATGCATGACTTTTTTTTACTGTTTGCATTTTGTGCGATTGTAACTGTTAACCCCTCCTCCCAAGCTAATTAAGTTGGGGGGGTGCGGGGGTCAGAGCCCCCCTGCAAGACATTCAGCAACTGGCAATATACCATGCTGTACTGGGAGTGCAGTATATTGCTGCGCTGTAATGTCTTGCAACATTATGACCCCGTGCCGGATAAGACACATGATGTGTATGGTCTGATTCAATGGCAACTCAGACAGCACTTTAGGTAGAAAACCAGGACTGGTCCGCAAAGACACATTACCCTGTGGAAAATCAAATAAGGAGGCTCATGCATCAGAGCCTGAAACTCAAAAATCCTATGAACAGAAGTCATGGTGACCAACAACAGCATTTTCCATGAAAAGCAAATGCATCTCACAGGTTGCAGCAGGCTCAAATGAAGCCAGAGTCAATTTCTCAAGTATGAAATTTAGGTCCCAAGGTGGAATCAGTTAATAAATTAGGGAACACATATAGAATACCCTTCAAAAATATACGAGACACCTCTAATTGTGCCACTGTGCATACATCAATAAAGACATAGAAAGCTGAAGCGGCAGCCATGTACAACTTAATGGATGAGTACTGAAGGCTGAAGTCAGATAGGGACAAAAGTTAGTCCAGTACAGTACTAACAGGACATGTTATTGGATACACTGAATGGGAAACTTACCATATGGAGAAGTGCTTCCATTTCAAAGAATATGTGCGTCTTATAGAAGGCTTTGTTGCCACAAGCAAGACACCACCCACTTGGGGGAACCCCAAAACAGGGAATGGCTATGTCTTCAGCACCAGACATGCAGATGCGGGGACCAAGGTCTGGGTGGACCAGGGATCCCAGGCCCTGCAATAGCAGGCCCTAACAAAAAGGGAGCTGAACATAAGGTTCCATCGCCAGATGCTGAAGAAGCAGAAAAAAAATCTGGCAAGGCCAGAAGTGAGGCACTAGTATTAGGGTGGCATGCTCCGCCTGTAGTTTGAGCAGAACCCTCTGAATGAGAGGGATCACAGGAAAGGCATAAAGAACCTCCCTTTCCAGGAGAGGGACAACATATCTCGCCAAAAAGCTCCATGCCCTGGCGAAAATGAGCAGAAACATGGCAGTTTTTGTTGTATGGGGATGCAAAAAGGTCCAACTCTGGATGACCCGTCTTGTGAAGAAGTCGTTTACCATAGGGGTCGTCAGTTCCCAATTGTGTAGTAGGGACTGAGACCTGCATATCTTCTCTAACAAAATGTTTTATACTTCTGGGAGAAAAATGGCTGATAGCTGAAGGCCACGAGACATTGCCCAGTACCACACTCATCACTTCCCTGAACAGGGTATAAGAGTGTGTCTCCTTACTTATGTACTGCATGACACAGACACGGTCTGCATAAATCAGCAAGGGACCAGGGCTGAGGTGCTCCTGGAAGGCCTGTAGACCAAACAGAACAGTCAGCATCTCTAGGACACTGCTATGGAAATCCAGTCCTAGAGTGGTCTGGGCTCCTCGGGTCTGAAAGGAACTGAGATGGGCACCCCAGCTGGACCCCGAGGCATCCATTTTGAGGATCTGTATGGGAAACAGGGAAAAGAATGAAATGCCTTTCTTTCTTTCTCTAGTTTTTGTTGACCGGGTAAGTGCACTAGACAAATTCTGCCTATTTTCAGGCACGACCCGAGGAAGGGGGATACAGATGAATGCTAACTGACCTTGAACCAGATAAAGCTGTTGGTGGTATATTTAGTCAATAGGGGGAAATTTGGCCAGGTCATTGGGGAACTTCCCCTACTCTTTTCGAGAAGTGCTACGGGATCTTCAACATCCACTTGAACAGGCAGATAGGACCTCGGTTTAACGTCTCATCCGAAAGATGGAGTACCAGGTGCTGGCGGATCATCCACCATACTAGGGTATGGCAGATAGGGAACATGACGAGGACCATTTGTTCCACCTCATCTGTCGTCCAACACCACTGTAATTGCAGAGTCCAATGCAGTATGTGCATTTGGAGATGACCAAAAGGAACCATTACTATGGCAGCAGTCAACAGTCCCAAGAGATGTAACACCGTCTGAGCAGACACGTAATGACTCCTGAGTATCAGCTGGGCTGGGGCAACAATAGCCTTTGCCCTGTCTTCGGGCAGACAGGCAATGCCCACCATGTCCTGCACCATACCAATATATTGGAGGAGCCGACAAGAACCCAGTTCTGTGAACAACTGTCTCATTCTGAACAATGTGTACAGAATCACTTCCCTGCATGGGGCCTTCATGTGCCAATCATCCAGATATGGGAAGACATAAAGCTGGAACATCCTCAAGCAGAAGGGACAAGTGACCCGAAGAAAATGAGGAGGCGGCAGAGGATGAACTGGAGGGGTGGACAGTAACTCCAGAGCATGCCCCTTTTCACTAGTTCTAGGACCCACTTGTCTGCCATGATCTCACTTCACTTTGACAGATGAAGCGAGATCCATCCCTCCACTTGTACCCATGGAGGCAAATGTGGAGAGGGAGGAAGTTCATAGTCAGACGGTACCAGGTGCAGCAGGGGCTTAGTCTTGACTGATACCTTGGGGTGCTTTTGCATGGGCACCAGGAAGGAGGGAACCTGGGAGGAGACCACCACCATGGTTTTGTGCATGGGGCTGCTGATGGGAGGCATGGCCACCATGGGCCACAGACCTGCGAAATGAGCCCCTAACATACCCTCGGTCTAGTTGAGAGTTCAGAGATCTGAGTGACCTTAAAATTATCCTGGAGGATTGAAGCTCACGTAAAGCATTTTCAACATTACTTCAAAACAGCCTGGAACCTCTGAAAGAAGCATTCAGCACAGCCTGTTGTACATCAGTAGCAAATCCAGTTACCCAAAGCCAGGAATATCTCCGAAGGCATATGCCTCAGGCAGCAGCCTTGGCAGAAGTATCATATACAGAGTGTTAACAGATGCCTTCTTATATTTACACCAGCCGATGTGGTTTTAAGCAAGTCAGCCTTGGCAGAACCATCAGACAAAGCCTGAATGGTAGACACAGCAGAGTTCAAGAGGCCATTCTGATAGTTAATCTTGCATGCCTGGTAGTTAACAATTTCTAAGCCTAAGGATGCAGATGCATAAGTTCTTTTGCCCATAGCATTCAGCCTTCTGGATTCTTACTGAAGAGGCAACGAGCTCATGTGTCTAGGGGCCGTAGAGTGATAATGAACAGCCACGATAACCACAGAATCAGTTTCAGGTTGGGAAGCATAATAAGCCTTAACAGTTGGAGCAGGGTACTGTTATCAGCCTTCTTAAGCACTGCAGGTAAGGTGTTAGGCCTATGCCAAGCAGCAAAGGTAGCATCCTCTAATGCAGGACACATATGAGGTGGTACAGTTAAGGGTACAATTGGAACCTTCAAAATCTCCATTAGATTGTTCTTACTGGAGTCTCCTCAGCATCAAATCCCATGACAGTTTGTATTTGTTTGAGTAAAGGCTGGGAGTATACACCACAGGGTCATCACTACATGAGGAGAGGGTAGAGCTGGAAGGCAACCCCCCCCAAACAGGGATTATTATCCCTCCTTTCAATTTCCTCCAAATCCTCCTCCATATTATGGAGATCAGGATTATATTCTACCTCATCATCATCTAGAAAGACAACAGGGGCAATTGACGGAGCTGGCAACGAAGGTGGCAGCTGCGGAGGAATGAAAGAAGTGCCTCTGGATTCCACCGATGACAATGGTGCTGATAGAGGAGGCCCTGTGAATGGGATAGCCCCTATCATTGGCAGGAGTGTAGGCAACCGGTCTGAATAGTTCAGAGAATGATGCCAGCACAACCTGGGAATCGATGACACCCTGTACAGAGACTAGGACTACGGACATCAAAGGGACAGAACCCGGCAACAGGGACTGCATACCATCCATAATATGTATGGAAGTGCCACAGTGAGATCCCCACGTTGGTGTCTCATTGCCAGATGGGAGGTGCTGTAGTCGTCGCCACCAAAGTGGATGATGATGAAGACTTACTTTGCTTTAACAGAGACCTTGATCACAACTACAAAGCAGAAACGTTATCCTTATGCTTGTGGTAATGGCCAGAAGAGGAGGACTTCAACAATGACTTATCTTTGTCTTTCTCTTAGTTCTCGAGACCATAGTTGCAACATTGACTCCAAACGTCAGGGAGTGCCCTTCCCGTAGGTGGTCATGCAAAAGGGAGAAGCCAGCACAGAGCCCATGGCCTTGGAGGCAGCTTCCATGACCTTAACAGCAATGAAGGTTTCTGAAGCCTTCTTCTGACATCTCCTTGAAGCCTCAAACACAAACTGTGTGAGTGTCATTCTTGTAGCCACAAGAACAAAACCTAAATAAAGGTTCTTCTGATGGTGGCATAAAATGACAACGCCTACAAGTTAAAGTAAAGTATCAAAGAAACTAAGGCACTGTTTTTCTGCAGGTTGGTGGTCGGTCAACGGCGGGAGAAAGAAATGAGGAGCAATGGGGCCACCCACGATTAGATAGGCACCGATGTCACACATTATCGTGGGTAGTCCCCAGCTAGCAAAAGTTTCTTACTGGTCCTGATGCAGATGGCTCACAGTTCCAAACATGTTGTCCAACCGCAGAGATATCCTCTATGAAGATCTTGCATAACAAGCATTTCTCTGTTGTTTGTATCACTGCATATTACCTAGAGGTATTTGATGATGTCTCACAATATTTTCAAGTTCTTGTGAACCTCCCACTTCAGCATGAAGGAACGTCCCGTGTCCAATCCTGTCCGGGGGGAGACTGAGGAAGTTCTTTATCTCTTCCTTCTGACCGATAATCTGCAATGTTCAAACTCAAACATTAATTTATGTATTTCTATTACTAAATAAGCAGCTGTTACTGAACTATTTCTGAGTTTTTAGATAGGTCTCTCTCTCTCTCATACTACGTGCACAGCTCACTACCTGCTGGTTCCATGATGGGAAAACTTGGGTTCACTTAAGAATGCAGCACTGGGCTGGCCAGTGGTTTAGTATTTCTTACATACTGGAGGCAGTATAGCCTAGTGGTTAGAGCTGTGAACCTGCAGACCTCGGTTTGAATCTCACAGATCACTTAATCTCCCTGGACTTAATTCTCTTTCTCTCTTGCTCAGCACCTAACACCCCTGACCTTTCCATTACCTGAGCACACTTAATGGCTACTGATAACTGTTCACGGATTGTTAAGTGCTTTGAGATCTAGTGTATATGAAAGGTACAGTATAAAACTAAATTCCTTTCTTTTCATTTAAAGGTACATTTCATGGTGCTATGAAATCCTAAACTGCAAACAGTACTCAGACGGAGTACTTTCTGATGGCCACGTAGTCAGCAGTGGTGCAGAACTACAAGTGGCATCGTAGGACACATTACTGCTTCAACTATTTGAAAGATGTGAACATTATAATCCTATACTCTTACCTAGGTCTGTCTTGAAAGAGAATACTCATGTCTCCCGATTTACCTACTCGCACTGTGAAAAAACAAACCTGTTTGCCACTTTTGTTATAATTGCTGTTGATATATGGTTAATCTGGGACACACCCTTGCACCATGCCAGCATGACACGAATCCCTTAGTGTCCCACTACTCAGCCTCTGATGATGTTGCCAAGGGACTCTGCTGCAGGCCATCTAAGCCCTACATTTAAAGTTCCACTGTAGTCTAGCCATTGGGGCAGTGATAATGCTACCGCTTGTGATGCCAGCGACCAGAGTTTGAGAATGAGCTTGGGTCGTTGGGGCCGGCTTGGGGGGGGGGGGGGCAGAGAGGAGGACTGAGTATCCCAGGAGATGCTCACCTTCTCCGGGGAGGGAGGGTTCCACCCTCTGCTGCAACACTGCCACCTGAGTGACCACAGCTGGTAGTGCAGTTGGGAGTCCGAAGAGAGGGTGAGGACATCGCTTATGTCAATGGGCGGACACACGCATAGGGGCCTGGGGGCCCACATTGATGTCCATGCAGGTGATGTCCCCAGGGGGAAGAATTGGAGGAACAAGGAAAAACTGGCACCAACACCTCCATGATGACGGCCTCAGTAAATCCCAGGTCTCTGCCTCCCCATGCGTACTGCACCACCTGATGAAATGCAAGGATTTGAGGGTAAAGTCCCCTACCCTTACCCCACCTGGGGGTATAGCCAAGGCCCAGTGGAGGTAGGTGCTGTTGCTGGGGTGCCAAGACATCGGGAGGTGGCTGGCAGTTCCAGAGGCATAGGAGGGACTAGAGAAGGAAGGGGGCAGGAAAAAAAAGAAAGTACAACTGTGTATACTGCATATTGCAGAATTGTATACTGTTAACACAGCTGTTGCTGCTTATCTCCCTCCCCAAACCCTCGAAGAGAGAGCTCGGCATCAGTAGTGCAAGCAGTGTAAAATGGTGCAATATGCAATATATTGTACACAGCTATATTCCAAAATGCACGGCTTAGATTACTCTGTGACTGTGTCCCTCAGCAATGTTATCAAGAGGCTCAGCCACAGAGCACTATGGGCTTTGTTTTGGGAAAATATGGCGTAAAGAAGCGGCAGGATTAACCAGATATCAACAATCGTAAGAAAGGCACAATTTTTTTCTCCCAATGGGAATTAGTAAATTGATACTTCCTGATCCTATGCCAGGAGCCTGAGGCATGTGAGTAGTCCCCTTTAAACATTTCTGATTCATCCATTGCATTGTTCTCCTCTCAACACGTATCTAAACAAAAACTAAATAAATAAAACTATGGAAAGAAATGGTTATAAAAGCCTTTTGCTTGCCTTGTAATTTTGGAGATATTGCTGTTTCATACAGCAGGTGTAAAAATAAACTGTGCAAGATGAACCTGGAGCATAAAACTGAAAGAGGACTACTCTCTAGAACCATGTACCACAGGTCAAAATACAATGCCTTTAAAAGAAGAAACAGCACTCAATTCCCTGCCCCCATAAAAAAAAAAAAAAAAACCAAAAACCAAAAAAAAAAAAACGGTTGAACAGTACAAGAGATAATAAAAACTTGTTTACTGTAACATGTGTACCCCCCCCACCACACACTTTACACAGTTAGCTACCCCTGGTACCCTTGACTGGGCACAAACTACTTCAGAAATTGGTACCATCCCTAGCTTTGGGAATGTATACCAGACTCATTACTTCTAGAGGTCAGAGAAAGGGATGGGGGTGTACAAAAGTAATAACTTATGACCAAAACCGAGGTTCTGACAAGAGAACTTTTTGCTAGGGCTATGCTAGACCAATACTTCTGGAGGGGTACCCAGTAACTCCACAACAGGAAGCAAAAACGTGAATGTCCAAACTAGAGTTGGGGTTCTAGAGTGTGACTTTATTCCAAAAGATGTACTCTAAAGCAAGGATGGACCCCCAAGGTTTACACAGCATGGCACAAGGCATTTGCAGAACAACAAAACAACTGTATCTGACAGAAGCTTTACGTATTCCCATATTTCATAGGACATTTAATTCTCTTCGGTGGTAATGGCCGCAACTAAACATTTCTTCTAGTGGCACTGGCCACAACTGGGTACACATTTTCCATATGGCACAGGACTTTAAAACTTCTGCAAGTGGCAACTGGCCACAACGGAGCACACTGGGGCTCAAAACTAGCACAACCCACTCCGGGGGGTAAACTTCTCTTCAGACATTGGTCACTATGTCCTAAATAACCAGATACCCTTACGGAACCTGTAGTGCTAAACCGGTTATTCCAGATAGGGGGCTGCCCACCCTTCGCTTCCAAATTCATACCCAGCCATTCTTTCAGAGTTGTACCTTAAAACTTCTTGAAAACACTTAGGAAAATGCATCTTTGAATGAACTTTCGCATCCAGCATTAGGAAACACTACTCTGGCAGTGTAAGAAATTAAAGTCCTGAACAATGTTAACAGTCTGCCTCTGGACCCCACGATTGTCAGTCAACTTTACTCTGAGAACAGTCTCAACTTCAGAACAGAATTGGTGCACCCTTCCCTTTTAACCAGAGAAACACTAAAGTACAGGTACTTTCTTCAGGAAGCACAAACATACCTCTCAACCTCCCGCCTCATAAATCAGGGACAAGGCTTAAAACAAATCAGGGACAAAGGACCAAAATCAGGGACACATCTTCAAAATTAGAAATATCCACCCAGAAAGCTGGTAGAATGTGGGGCTTAGTGCACAATACATTTTCTAAAGAAGAACAAGTCTGTAACTTTAATGCTTGACATTGTTTTGTGCTTACAGTCCCCACTGTTTAGCCACAAAAACACAAAATTTAGGAGGGACAGAGGAAAATTTTGAGGCAAATTCAGGGACGTCCCTGAAAATCAGGGACACTTGAGAGGTATGAGCACAAAGTCAGATTTACTTACAGTTAGCACAGTACAGGCAGCTTAAAATTGTCCTGGATCAAATAGGGGACTGCCCCTAGGATCCATTCTCTAGCAGTCCTTTTCATCCCTCCGGGGATGAAAATCAGGAGATCCTGCTGTAGATAACGGTTTCCACCACTTCTTTTGGCAGGCTGGAGACTTTCAGGACTAGGGTGAGAAAATGGGCTCTCCTCTCAGAGCCCACATCAGCTCTTACTCCTCACACTTCAACTACTACCAACTGCTGCTGCTGACACACACGAACCCAAGATTCTAAAACTCCCCACTCATTGCCAGCTGCAGTGGCTTATGCTGCTGCGAGAGTTCTAAATGACCTCATCTCTCTCATCTCAGCTGAGACCAAGTAAACAAGAGAGTGAGTAGGTGAAAAACCCATTTAACTAGTTGTTCACCAGCTGCCTTCCCTACCTAACACTGACACTGATGGGATTCTAGTAACCCTCGGGGACTGGGTGGTTACACATGAAAAAGCACAGCACACCACACTACACTAGCCAAGGTGGCTCATGGGAGCCCAGCATTTTGAGTCAGTACTCCCTTGGCTCTTTCTCAAGGAATAGCAATCCCCTAGAGTCCAGACCCTTAAACAGCAGGCTCTAAAGGGACCCACCTTAGCACTTATTAGCATTTTTAATCTCCATTAAGACCCCCCTGCCATGTAAATTTGTTTAAGTAACAGCAGAAGTAATAAGTTTGATCAAAGAGTCCAACAGACGTGCCTGTAGTTCAGCTCGGTTGCCTGATGCGCAACATTCACATTCAGATCTACTTACTCCCTGTTCGCTCACTCATTTTGTCTTCTGTCTCCCTAGTCTTCAGATACAGCTCTGCAGGGAGTCCCCCATTTATTTATCTATGTAATGTTAAATGAGGGCAATGAGAAATGAAAAGGATTTTCTCAGACTGTCGGGTCCCGACTCGTCAGCCATGACCTCTGTGGTACCACATGCAAGACAGCACATGAGAGGAGTTCAATGGTATCTGGAAGAATACTGGTCTCAACTCAGGGATCCAAACTGCCTTGATACCATTACAAAAAAGGCTCCTAAGGTCCCTCCAGTGGTGGTAGCAGGTGCATCACCTATGAAAAGGGGTAACTTTTCTATACGTACTGCACAATTTAGTCCTGACCTCAGATGCCTCCCTCCTAGGATGGGAAGGGCACATCTCACACCACACAGTAAAGGAGGTATGAAAACCAGCAGAGAAACTATCAGTCTGATGGAGCTCAGAGCACTGTTTCTGTCCCTAAGGTCCTTCTCTAAATTGGCTAAGGTCCAGGTTCTACTGATCAGAATGGACAATACCGCAATAATGTATTGCATAACAAACAGGGTGTGGCAAGATCCTCAAAACTGAGCAAAAAAACAAAACAACCACTAAATATTTACGAACTGAACTGTAATATTACATATCTCTGCAGTTCATATTGCAGGGAAGGCCAATGTACTTACTGGCAGACTCACTTAGTAGGGCGAGTCATGTCACACATGAGAGGCCCCTGAAACAAACTGGTACGGTCAGTTCTCAGGAAGTGGTATGTTTCAGAGATGGATGTTTTCTGCCTCACAGGAGAACAATCACAGGATCATGGGATGGGTTTAAGTGCAAAGTAGACTTATACTCCATCATCTGCACGCCATTTCTCAATGGTTATATCCATACTGTATATGTTACTTGCCTTTAAATATATATCCAATTGGGCTTTAAAGCTATCCATTGTTTGGCAAGATATTTCCTCTGGGAATTGTGCTGCAGAGCCCTATGTCTAGGAAAAGTCCCAGAAGATGCTCTCAGCATGCACTGGGGAAACAGGTTTCTTTATGCTTCCCCACCCTGTCCTTTGATGCAGAATGCTTCTGAAAGTGATGGTGGAACAGGTGTCACCAGACTATCCCAGACAATCATGGCACTCATTGTTACACCAGATGTTCAAAAGAACTGCACTCTGCCCTTGTGTTCAGACCTTAAAGGCAAGGTGAACAATCTAAACTTGAAATCTCATCACCTGAAGGCATGGCTCCTTTAGGTATAGAGTGGTTTCTGAGCTGAATCTCCCTAACCAGGTTACAGGATGTCCTTTAAGGTAGCCAGAAAGCCATCCACAAGGAAAACTCACAATTCAAAGTGGAGAAGATTCTACATCTGGTTTGGGAACAATTCTCACTCCACTGAAAATGCAATAACCTTGGACTATTTATTACATTTAAAGTTCTTAGGCTTATGACCAACATCTTTAGAGGTGCATTTTTTGTGCTACAGTATTTCTCCATTTAGGTCCATGGCCTCAGCAGAAATGTTGTTTGTACATCCAGCGTTTAAGGGACTCGTTAAAGGCCTCTCATACATGTATCTTCCTGTGACAAAACCCATATCAGTTTGGTCCTGACCCTAATCCTCACTCAGTTAATGAGCTAAATGTTTATGGCACTACTGAGTTAAAATATCTCACCTGGAAAACATTATTCTTAGTAGTTATCAAATCAACATGGAGGATAGGTGAGCTACAAGCACTCTGCACAGATTCCTGTTACTTGATTTTCCACTGGGGGGAAAAAAGTGGTGTTGAGAAGAAATGTACCATTCCTCCCTAAGGTAGTGTCAGAACTCCACTTAAATCAGACTATTACCTTGTCAATGTATTTTCCAAGACCACATGCCAATAAAGGGAGGAAAAACATACATTAGAGGTCAGAAGGGCCCTCATTTTCTACACGTCTAGAACCAAGGGCATTGTGAATAATACCAAAGGGCTGTTTGTCACATGTGGTGAGGTATCAAAGGGACACTGAGGCTCTAAACAGACCAGATCAAGGTGGATAGTATCCACAATGAATTTCTGGTTTTCCAAGGCAGGAAAAGAACCCCCAGATGGCATTAAAGCACATAGACTACAGCAGCATCAGTGGCAGCTAGATGGAATATGCCATTGGCAAAAATGTGTAAGGCTGCTACCTGGTCCACAGTCCACACATTTGTACCTCATTACTGCTTGGACATACAGACAAGAGGATGCTACATTTGGGATTTCTGTACTCCAGAACCTATTCCAAAAAGTAATGCTAAAGACCTCCAACCCAGGGTACTGCTTGAAATCTGCAGAAATTTGACAAGGCTGTTCTAATTCTTGTAGTTAGAAGGAAATATTAGTCTCTGTAGTAACAGCTTTTCTTTCAAAGCATCAAAAAATCCAGCTAAACTAACCCTTTCGTACCTCTCCTTTTTAGGATACAGTAATCAGATTTTTCAGAATCATTTAATGTTATTTATAGCTTGAGCTTTTAGTGATTGTGGTTGCTTGTTCTATGTCACTAAATGTAATATTGCTATAATTGTTTTTTTTTTTTTTTTTTAATTAAGCCCCAAGTTTCCTGGCCTCTTAAGCTCAAATATCTACTGCTGGAATGCTAGAAGACTTGAGATCTTCACACACAGCACAGTGAGAAAGAACATCTTTGCTAAAAGATTCAAAGTTCCGGGGCACCATGCACCTCCTGGAGATGATGCATACGATTCACTGGCTGTTTTAATCCTTTAGAAGAAAAGCTGTTACTATGGTGAGTAGCTTTTCCTTAGGCTCACCTTTAGAACACCATTTATTTAACAGAGATTCATATGTCAGTGTGTCTTGACCTAGTGCAAGCCTCTCAGGCTCACTGAAACAGATACACAGTATATTTCAATATCAGCTCTCTGTATAGTAATATGCTTTTACAGTATGTTGTAATTTTCACTGTGCTCAGGAAAAAGGTATTGTTTAATATATAAAAGAACTGATATAGTACCATAAAAAACAGTCTCTTACTCTCAGTTCAGTGGGTGTGTGGAATTACTATAAGTTCTCATTCAATTAAGCAAACAATTTTTTTTTGCTGTTTGAAAAAAAAGGAAAAAAAATCATTTGCAAAAGGAAAACTTACTCAAGCTGGTGCTTATCAATCATTTACAGGTTTCCATGAAAGGCAACCCATACATTTTAAGGTAATCTGTGAGGCTCACCTGGTTTCTTATTTTGTAAATTCAGTGCCACAGCTTGCTTGAGGCTCCAGTTCGATGAAGTTTGACAGCCAAATAAGCCTATATGCTTGGTCATTTATTCCTATTGAATGCAGTGCCTAGTACATTTACTTCCAGACCTCTTTTGACACGTTACAATGAATTCATGTTTTACCCAAAGATTGACGCTTTGAATGTATATCACAGTTACTGTCTTTTTGTTTTAAAAAATACCTTTCCTTTTTACTTTATCTTCCTTACGCAGGACCAGCTACTTGGGAAACCAGTCGCCTCTTGATTGGATTATAAAATTACCAAATTATATTAAAATAAAAATACATTAAAACCTGTGTGACCCTGAGCAAGTCGCTTAACCTCCCTGTATGGGTTGCATCTCGGAAAGACATTTAGCTCTGGGAGTCCTTCCTAGCCACCCCCCCCCCAAAAAAAGAAAAACGCTTCCCTGGTTGCTGGAAAAAAAAAATCGCTTTAACTAATGATGCTAAGAAAAACAAATACCATATGCAGTTTAACTGCCTTAATGACAATGTTAAAAATAACTAAGGAATGCACTTTTTCAATACAGCAATAGTTACAATTATACTTTTTCTGCTTACCTCAGCAAGATGCAGAGAAAGTCTCAACCCTGCATTTTTTGCTTCACTGAGTGGTTCAATGAAGTCACTGCTTTTGCCTGCCTTAAAGGGCGAGAAAACAAAACAGCCATTTAGGCCATGTTAAAAAAAAAAAAAAACCCAGATCCTCTGGATTTGTCTTTTATTTTTTCACCTATACTTATCCTGAGAAGAGGAGCAGGACAAGAGATCGGCAAACCACAGCTTTGTAAAACTCTAACTCAATAAAGTACATTGAATCCCGCGTAGCTGCTCTGTAGTTATGCCGCCAGCTGCTGGCATTGTGGGATGCACTTGAATCAATTGTCTCCAACTCATCACTGCCATATGGGACAGAAGGTACTGAGAGAAAAAAAGTAAGGTAACAAAAGAAGCATGCATGCAGATTCACAGGGGTCATTAAAGGAGAAGTCCACCCAAAACTTGAAAAAATATACGGTTAATTTGTAACTGAAGTTCTAGTGTTTCCTTCCCTCTGACTGGTTTTAGGAGTTTTTCCTAAATTAGCCTGCTAGTTTTATACTAGTTTTACGACCCCTGGGGATCTTCATCACTGACAGCTTAATTGTATTTCTTGTTCCCACCGTGCATCTTATCTCATGTGACAGTGATGTAAGAGAGACACAACATTCAGCACACACATGCCAAAAAAACGAAATATCTTGGAAGCTTTACAAGCTGCACAAAAATTACCAGCAGCAAAGTTTTTCAGGACAGTAAGACCTTTATGATGAGGGTGGGCACTAAGCTGAATTCTACAGATTTTAAAATAAAGCCATCTCTACTGTTGTAAACTGACTGTAAAGCAATGCTTTCTGCCCGGATTTATGGTCTCTGCTACATCACCGTCACATGAAACAAGGTACATTGTAGGACAAAGGAATACAATTAAGCTGTTTTATATGGAGATCTCCAGGGGTCGTAAAACTAGCATAAAGCTAGCAGGCTAATTTAGGAAAAGCTCCTAATACCAGTCAGAGGGAAGGAAACACTAGAACTTCACATACAAATTGAAACACTCTACACAACATATATATTTTCAAGTTTTGGGTGGACTTCTCCTTTAAACAAGCAGACACAATTAAAAAAACTATCCTTACAGCAAACAAAAGGAAAGGACACACTAAGACTACACACACAAATCAAAACACTCTGCACAACACACATTTTGCAAATTTTAACTGTAGTATTCTTTCAAGTATCCATTGCCAATTCAAAACAAGTATGACTGGGGAAGTGGATGGCTCAGTGAATTAGTAGAGGGTTGATGAATCGTTTACCTGTCACTGGTTCTATTTGGCCTAGATCACTAGATGCTGTAGGCCACTAACATCTGATGGTTATTCAATGACCTATATGAAATGAGTAATCATGGCCTCAGTCCAGTCCCTAGTGGACAGGTACTGACAATGCCAATATACTGGGTTCGGGAATGGACCCAAGCGTTGAAGGGCCGGCCAGTGGAAACACAACTGAGTGTCCCTTGGACTGCTATCCTCCTCCAAGGACAAGTGGACAATCATGACTGAACCCTGGCAGAAGCCGGGGGGTCAGCAGCTCCCGATGCCTAGATGGTGTGGGTGGGGGTGACAGACGGTGCTTCAGCACATTATGTCATTGCATGCCACGTCCCCCGTGGGGTACCTTGTTCCTAAAATTGCAGCTGCCATTTATGACACTCTGCTCCTCTGGCCCCCGTTTGCCTGCCACGGTTCTTCAATGGTGACCTAGTCCTACTGCCCGTTGAGTATGACACGACTCCACGCCCCGCCCTGGGGTAAGTCAGGGAGGCAATGCCAGTAGGCGAGCCCTGATGGTCATCTTGTACCGGCATTGTGAGGGTTTGCATCTGCACTATGGCCCTGCCCTGGGGGGGTGGCAAGCCAGGGGGTCGTCAGGAGGAGATAAGTCCCAGGGGTGAGGTGGGGGACAGAGGAGAGCTAGGTCTGAGCCTTTGGTGGATCGCAACAAAAGGCATACTAAATAAATAAAAAATAAAACAAAGAACACCAACAAAGTTGGCATTATTGGAACCCTTGTTGGCAGTCTCAATGAGAGGCCAAGAAATGACTGGACATGGAGACTGAACTACTCTCTCCACTATACAGTGGTCCCTTCTTGACAGTGTTGATGCACACTGGCAGGAAGTGTAGGGAGGTTTCCTCTGCAGATGTCCATGCTGTATCTGTAACATGGATAAACAGAGAGTTTCAGTCTCCAGTGCTGTCAATCTGGCAGCATTCACAAACACAAATTCAAAACAAAAACTTTTGGGAAGTTTAAAAAACAAAAACAATATACAACAATTAACTTACATTTGGATCCCCACTGAGATCTAGACCAACTACCATTCCACCACTAGACAGTAAGAATTCTTCAGCCAGTTTCACGGTTTGTTTGGCAACAGTAGCACCATGTCTCCTGTCTACTGCCAATAAAAACCTGGAGATCAGAGGACATGTATTTTCTTAAATGGCAGTGGTATAAAGGTGTTTTATTTAGTCTTTCACTGTAGTGATACTACACCATTGTACCAAAACATCAATATTATTACTGCACTGGATAAAATGCTCAAAACAAGTGATATAAAAAAGAAATTAAATACATTTGATTGCATTCTGAGGCTTACACAGCTAGTGCAAGTGGCAAAATATCTGATAGAAAGGTAGTGGAAATGCCTGATAGTCCAGCCGCGAGGTCAGAAAGTGGCAGATTGGGTTGAATGTTCCTTGCAGGACAAGCTCCACAAGCAGGAAGGAAGGGTGGTTGACACCGCTTCTTGGCTGCCTACCCTGGTGACCTACTCTTATGAGTAAAAAACTACAGTCAAGATTTACTAAACAAATATGATGTGCAGAGTGTTTTTGATTTGTATGTGTACTCCTAGTAAGTCTTTCCCTTTGTTTGCTGTATGGAGTTGTTTCGAAATATGCCTGCTAGTTTTATGGCCCCTGGGATCTCCATGTTAGCATTTTTTATGGCTCTGCTTGTTCCTACAATGCTTCCTATCCGATGAGCATGTGATGCATCCAGGACCATTAATTCAACAAGAGCTGTTTTTTTTTCCTTCTAAAGTTTACAGTAGTAGAGCTGTGCTGTTAAGTAACTGTCCTTGTCCAGTGAGTTCTAATGAAGGCTACATCTACAGAAGGATAACTGAGTGGGCTACTCTGGAAGGGAACAGCTAGAGTCTTCACTAATTATAACATTTGTGACCTTGGGTAATTTGTATGCTTTTTTAACCAAGATTATTTCACTGAGAGGGTGGTGTCAAAATGGAACGCTCTGCCAGAGGAGGTGGTGGCATGCAGGACGGTGGGCAGTTTCAAAACAGCATGGGACAGGGCAAGAGGGGCTGGGTAAACAACGCTGAGCAGTTTCTGAGGCTGAGAGTGGGGGATGGGCCAGCTACAGTATAGGGGCGCTAGCTGTGCATTCGAGCAGTCTTGACAGACCGTGAGGTCTGCTTCTGCTGGCGAGTTTCGTATGGTTGTGTGTATTTTGATGAAATGGAAAGCTTTAAAAATACAACAACATTTACTTCTGCTGGCTAGATCTAGACACATACCTAGAAAACAGAACGTTTGGATTAGACAGTTATTTAGTTGAAGCTAGAATATCAGGCTCCTAACGGTAGATTACTGCTGTAGCTGTTATTACTCTGTGAATCAATGCTCCCGGACACATCACTGTCTCATGGAACAGGAAACATAAGAGCTATAAAAATGCTAATATGGAGATCCCAGGAGCCATAAAAACCAGCAAGCAAATTTAGAAAACAAAACTTCTTTTAGCAAATAAAGAGAAGGACTTACTAGGAGCACACCTACAAATCAAAACATTCTGCACAATGTATTTTTTCATCAATTTTGACTTTGGTTCTCCTTTAAGCAGCAGCAGCATTTCGTTAAGTCAACATTACTTCTCTCCAGCGCATGTTCCACTCCAGTGTGGCTGCCTTCTGTGGACTACATTTCAATTCATTTATCTTCACCCCATTAGGAACTATGCTTGGAAAAGCTTGAGTGCTGCCCTAGAAGATTACTTGTTCTGACCACATTTCACTTTACAGGAGATACTGTCAACCATCCCAGATTAGGAAGATGCCCCAGTTTTGAATCTCGGATCCCTCTCATCGCTCCTTACATTGAAGTTTGTCCTCTATTTTTTTTTAGGAGGAATGTAAATAATATGCTAATACCAGACATTAAGTTCTGTTTAAACACGTCTTTAAAATATACTTATTCCAAGGCGGGGTGAAGTGTGTTGCAGAGGTCAGACATTTGGTTGGGGGAACCTAATATCTGAGCATCTTTTGCCAGCCATTCATGGAGCTGCATTGGCATCTGCTGAGAAGGCAACTGCCTGTTCACCCTCCCTGCCACAGGAAGGGTACAGCCATGGCGGCCAAGACTGTTGGAACAGTGACTGGAAAATCCAGGGAGGGGCAAGCACTTTATTCCATGCTACTAACATTTTAAACTGTCTGGGCCACTGTCAACTCTTAACATGGTGCCCCTTGTTTAAATGGGCCACTTTCAATGTTTGGAATGATGTCCCAGATTTTTCTGTCAGTGTCAAAAAGTTCACCCTCAACCAGTCAGAGACACTAGGAATGACTTGCATGTTGACTGGATGGGAGCAATGCCTTAAGGCAAATTCAGAATTTTCTTTTCACCAATCATGGTTTCAGACAAGCCTCACAACTAACTCCTCCTTAATTTATTCCTTTTTTCCCAACTTATGTCTCATTTCTTATTAATCTTTTTACAAAGATTTGGTAGCGACTGCTTCTAAGTGCATCATGTTGAATTCAGAGGTGACTGGGGTGATACCATTTTGCAGATTTTGTCTGATATTACTAACATGTACCACCCTTCCATCCCTGCTTAGCGTTCCAAAGAGCAAGCTACTTAAACAAAACAAAACAAAAAAATGTATGGGTAATGTAATGTTTAATGTAGATGTACACAACACTGTATATTTATTAACAAACTGATGGAAACAGCAACTGAAGAATGTTAAACACTGCAAATGAAACTGGGATTAGTCAGCTATTAGACAATTTACAACTCTGGTAGGTGATGAACTTTTGAGTTACCCAATTCTGCTGCTTTCAAGTGAGGTTTAATTCGGGGTTGGGGATGGAGTGGGAACTGCACTGCTCATTTACCAGTGTGAACACACCATCCCTCATATCTGCTCTCTTTTTAATTATTTGGATAAAACTTTTTTTTTTAAAATAGCCAGCACTGGCTAGTGATTTTTATGCCATGTTTTAGTAGGTGTTCATTTGAAAACCTGTCTAAAATAGCCAAAGGGCTAAAACAAAAGAGGTGGTAGGTTAACAACATACAAGAGGTTTAGCCAAATGGCTAATTATTTCTGACATCTAAAGCCACACTGCCTTATATATTCTTTAATTCTTATGATCACACTATTTTAAGTGTCAGTTTCAATGTAACTGCCGGGTAGGTAAGCATTAATTACAGGCAACAGGGGTAACTACACTGTAGTTACATGTTGCATGTAACTAAACTGCAATTACAAAATGCAGTCACAGTGTAGTTAAGGAAACCTAAAGTGTTACCCTTCTTTCAATATTTATATCAGTCATTTCAATAATAATTACATATAATCGGTCACTGGAACACAACCTCTATTGCTACATAAAAAACGCTGCTTTGCACATGATAGAGTAGCAAATCCTGCTATGTAACAAAGTAGCATTAGCAAGGCTAGCAAATAGTACCCGTTCCAGTGTAATCAGAGTTTTAAAAGGAAACGCCTTACAGTTGTCTGGGAAAATGCTATTCCTTGACAAAACTGCAAATGACTTTGAAAAAAAAAAAATCCAGGATTACCCTTTGTGCAACAACACAATAAAACTGTCTCTTAGAAAAACTATATGTAGTTTTATTTAAATTTGTGTGTGTGTCGTATAAATACCCTTCCCCCCATCCTAATCAGTAGGACTGCCACAGCCTACCTGTTTTCTTATTCAAAATAGCAAGCCAGCAGCTGCCTTCACAGCGAGTGCCAGTGCAGCTCAAACGCTTGCATGCAAGTCGTGCATGGATGCCAGGTGGTCTGCAGTCTCCCTCCATGCCCAACTCAGGGAGGGAAACATTAGTGACTGTATATAGGTAAACACAGCAGCCATTACGCACCTGGCAATATCCTGCACTCATCCAGAGCAAGCAGCCCATGTACCTGTTAATCTCGGATGGCAATAATGGAGAGAGGGTGGGAATATTATCTTTGACATCAGGGATATCACCTACTGCTTCAGAATGGTATCATGTAAACTTCCACCTTCTACCTAAGCAACACCCAACAGTAGCCAAGACTTCATATGAACTTTAACATCCACCCAAACTGCAACCAAATGTAGTCCACAAGGACTTCAGTTTAATGTCTAATCTGAAGAAAGGCACCTCAAGCAATGTAGCAATCTCCCACCCCATCCCAACCTCACAGTACTGCACTGCGTGTCAGTATTGGGTACAAGCTCAAGTTCTGAAGGGGAATACAACATAACAAATCTCTATTTTTATACAGCCATTTCTACTTCATTGCTGTCAATTCAAGCTCAGGGGCGTAACCCTGTGATAGGATTTTAGTTTAGTTTATTAGTCTAGGAATTAATACCTTTGAGCTAGGGCTCTTTTACAAAGGTTCCACGTCACAAAGAACATTTAACAAAGCACGATACACATTACAGGTAAAACCAGACAGGAAAGTTACATCATAAATTTGCTATTAACAGTTTAAGGCAGTAACGTTTTTAAGTTTCATAGAAAAACAAGCTATAACAGATTCAAGCGAGTAGACAATTTCGAGGTTAAGGAAACTTCCAGGGAGAGGGTGATCATTAGGCACCAAAAGGAGGCTAGAGAGGAGGGAAAGGTGGTGAGCGGGAGAGTAAGTGAGAGGGACAGGAAAAAGGGGGAGTGAGTTTGGTGGGAGACAGGAAGTAGTAGAGGTACCAGAGGGTTCATTAGTCAGGAGGAGAGGCCTCAGATGGAGGATGGACATGAGGAGTAGTAGTCTTATCTAGCAATCACAGTTGCTAGTGGTGGTGAGGTGGGCATAGAGCATGGATTTGAAAGCTTCAAGCGAGGTTGAGGATAGAGTAGGTGGACTAGCGCATTGAACCATGTTGGGGCCTGTATGCGAAAGATCTTTGTCCTGTGCAGTCCGGCATCTCGAACCAGGAAAGGTTGGCTGCTCAGATCTGGTGGAGGGTCGTGAGCCAGGATTCAGTTGGAGTAGGTTTTGAATACATAATGGAGTCAGTCCCAAGATAGATTTTTTGCCATTGTGCAGGTGAGATAGATAAGACGATTTGATAGGTTCAACCAGCCTGATTCATAGTACAGATCACATGTGTGAGTCAGTCTTTGAGCCCCCGTGAGGAGCCGGCAGGCCTTATTTAGAGTGATTGAGATACGCCTTAGAGCAGTGGAGGTAGCTGAGCCATAAATAATAAGGCCATAGTCAATGATTGAGATTATGGGACTCTGTATAGCTATTCTCAATGCTGCTTGATTTAGAAATTGATGGTTACAGAATAGTATTCCAAGGCTGGTTCACTGTTTTCAAGTGTTGTCAATGGGTTGCAAAGATGAGCCCTTGGTCAAAAGTGATGCCAAGGTATTTGAAAGTATTTACTTGGTCCAGTGTATTTCCGCAGAGGTTTGTATGGTGAGTGGAGTATGCCTATTTTTGTTTTGGTGATTGGAGAAGAGCATGGCTTTTGTTTTATTGTGGTTTAGCACAAGTTTACTATCCAGGAACCACCTTTCAACACTAGAGAAAGCAAGTTGCAGGCTTTTTCAGGGAGTTTGGATCCTGTGGGAAGAGAGAATTACAGCATCATCAGCGATAAGATTATTTTCTCCTGGCAGATATCTGGGAGGAGCTAAGGAACAGGCTAAAGAGGAGCGGTCCAAGAATTGATCCTTGTGGTACACCGAGAGAACTGGTTTGAAGTGGAGAGTTCATTAGAGATTTTACAGCCTGTGACCGACTGGACAGGTAACTTTTACCCAAGCACAAGGACCTTCGGCCAGGCCTAGGCTAGAAAGTAGGGAGGTAGGTAGGCCATGATGGACTGTGTCAAAAGCTTTTGTAAGATCGATAAAGACTGCACCTGTTTGGCACCCTTTGTCCAGGGCTGAGTGGACTTCTCCAGAGAAATCAAGTAAGGCTGCTGTTGTACTATGTCCTTTCCTAAAGCCGTGCTGTTGATTACAGAGTAGATTGTATTAGGACTCCCGGCCCTGTCTTCCGCTAACCCAACTATCTCGGGGGAGGGGAGGGGTCCACAACGCTGAGCCAGAGGGCAACGCCAGTCATCATGTTGACTATAGCGTGTTTTTTCTCTCCGATTTGCCCCTTCACCATCCGCCACCATGCAGTGCCTGGTAACGGTTAGTTTGTCACCCTGTATACTCACACACGAGGCCTCCTCTACATGTGAAACAAGGCTGCTGTCATCCTTTCCTGGCTAGGGGAGCTGTCACTCAGCAGGGCAGCCACCCAGCAAGCTCCCAAACTCAGTCTGCTGGCAATCTCTCACATCTATTTTTTTAGGTATATCATTGTAACCTTACAATCCCAGTACAGTCCATGAGCATTGAAAAGAAGCCTTACCTCACATCTATATCAACACCCTCTTCTTTGCACTGCTTTATGGCTTCAAGTACTGCTTCCACATAAGCTTTTCTCATCATACCTGTAAAACAGATGAAAGCACACATGTTAAATATGATGTACAGTATGGCCCCTTTCACTCACCTCAAAAAAACATATTAAAAAGTTTAAGTACTTTTCAACCCTGAGAAAATTCAATTCTACAGGAGAGATCTTTGACAATTTGGAAATTTAAAGGCCCGATCTGTCAGCTTACTAAAACTGCACTTGATTTTGTTTTTGGGGGGGGGGGGTGAAACTAACAAGCACCTCCCACTGTTTTAAACTGTTCATCACCCTGCATATCAGCACCACAGAGAGTGGGCAAGTGGCTGCCTCCATAGCTGATTCAAGCGCTGAAGCAGACAGGCTCAGGCAGACTGGCTGGGCTGCTAGGACTTCCTCTGCCATCATTTTCTATGTGGTGAGCAGGTAGAGGGCATGCAAATGCTCAGTGGCACATGCCCTCCTATCCCCTGGAGCCAAGTGCTTTACCTGTGCAACACAAAAAGGACCCTGGCCAAGCCCAAGGTTGGGAAAGGCACACATCTCTCTGGGAATCCATGTCTCCCAAGTGGCCGCAAAGAGATGTGCTGGTGCCAATCCACTGAATAGCCTTTTGGGTTTACAAAGTCTTGCATTTTGATTTCATATGTGTCCAATGCCTTGCTGTAAATGAGAGACCGTACCGCAGTAAGATACCGTATCTAAATAAAGTCTGATGAAACTGGTACAGTCCATTACACACTCAATGAAAACACAGTTTGTACTGTGAGCCTAGTGAGTCTAGACTGTATATTACTGATTTATTGCAATTCATATTTTTGAAAATACATTTTTTAATAAATATAACTGTCTGAAGAGACTGATCCAATAACATATTTTATTTTACTGTTTAAAGTTTTACAAACCAGGACAGCTTCATTTAGGTATAGCACTCTGACCCAGGGGTCAAGTGGCAACCCTTTATAAGCAGACATTAAGAGAATGATATAAACACAATAATTAAGCAACAAGGCATGGCAGGGACGTGCTGTGGGATAACAGCATGCCTCGGGTACGCTGAAGCACTTGGTCTTTGGCCAAGTGCTTTCACCACCCATGAAGTGCCATTATCCCACCACAGCACCTGGAGTGCCTTACTGCAGTCATGAAATGGATCCATTAGAATGAATAAATATTGTTTCAGACAAGTTTTTAAAAATTAAAAAAAAATAAAAATAAAATAGTCAAATTCTGGTGGTATAATGTATATGTTTGCCCACTAGGTGGCATGAGCAGAGCAGGTAATCTGTTGTTTTGTCTCTAAGCAGCTTAAGGGTAATTTGTTTATCCCATGGTTGCCTCTGTACGGTATTTTTTCTCTGTGTATGTCCTAACTAATGTCATTGATGCGGAGTCTTTGTAAATGAGTCCCTGACTCAAAGGGTTGTAATTCCTAGACTGAATGCAAATAAAAAATTAAAAAAAAAAGTAAGGAAAGTACTGAAGAGACAATGGCTTCACTGCAAAGCGTGGCAGTGTGTGAGGTTAACCCCATTACGACAGTACTGCAGAAGGTAAAATCCCGAAGTAGTAGAGCTAAACAATAGCAAATTTTTAAAACAAATCAGTTTAAATGACTTTTTTTTAATTATAAGGGTGGAGTGCAGTCAGCAGTTTTGGTGTGGGTTTGATCAGGGACATGATGGTCTAGAGCCACAGAGTGTGCTCTTGGCAGTCATGTGAGAGGTGCAGGACATGGCAGAGACCAGTATCTGACCAGACAGAAAGCAGTGCTGGGACTGAGAGGATGTTCTGGTGGACAGCTAAGCGATGCTGGAGCCAGTTACAGCACTTTCAGGTTTTGTACAATTGTGCTTATCTGTATTTCTGTCTTGTACTCTCCCGGGTCGTGCCTGAAAATAGGCAGGATTGTTGCCTAGCGCACTTACCCGGTTACCAAAAGCTAATAAATAAATAAATAAATTTAGGGCTGCACTCGATTGGGGCCTCATTGGGGGGTGTGTGGAATTCAGGTGCTTTTGCTGTGGACTGAATAGTAGAACTGTTAACTTGGTGCATACTCAAAGTCATTATTTTGGTGCAATTGGTGGGAGTAAGCAGGAGAGATGAGAAGCACTAGTCCATGATGGCTCTTGACTTAAGAGACAGCTGTGGTCAGCGTCAGTTGTGAAAGATGCCAGGGCAGCCATGTATAGAGTGGGCATATCTGCCCTGTGATCTGTGCGGATGGCTCTTAGAGGGACTGCTCAGCCATTCTGGCTGGAGGTAGTCGGAGGCTGGCTGTTGAGCTGGGATAAGGGTCCGGCTGAATGTACCTCTCAGTCTTCCGATTTCACTTTTTTTTTTTTTAACTATCTATTTCATGACAGATAAGAAAAAAATCACACAAGAGCAAAGTTTTATCATCAGAATCCCAAGATGGAATTCCAAACCTTGTTACCAACCATTTGCTATTATTGGGCCCTATGCATGAAAATAAAGATTGCCTACGCGCCACGTATCTGAAGCACGTAGGCAACCTTAACACAGAATGCCATGTAGCAGGGGTCCCACGGACCCCCGGCGACATTCTCAAATCGCACGCAGGGCGGTTACATGCCCTCCCCTGGCCATGCGGTAACGCACCAGGGGAGGGCAAGTCAGGGGCGCGCCTGTACTACATGCCATTCACTAAGGCGCATAGTGCTGTGCACTGGTGGACAAAGGAGGGCACCGGTTACGCCAGGGGGGATGCTGTCTTAACCACTGTACGCACCCAGCCCTTTCCCACACTGGACCCCTGCATGGCCCCAGCACCAGTATGGCAGCCCCACCACACACAGCACATGTCTACCCAGACTCTGTACCCCTGAAACATACACCCCCCTCCCAGTACTCCCCATGTAGACACTTCCCCAACAAAGTGCAGCCCCGTCCCTGTATGTGCCAAGCATACAACTCCCCCAAACACATGTCCACCCCAGCCCCATAGTCCCAGCACATACACCCCCAAAACAGTCATAGTCCCTGTCACCGGTGTTGTGTAATACACTCTCAAGATCTTCACAGAGGAGAGCGATCCCCACAACTATGACCCACATACCCCAGAGGAACATTGATTGACAGCCAGTGAGCCCCCACTCCACCTGCAGCACCGACACCCACTCCCCAGCACGCATGCCTGACATTCGGCCATGGCACAGATGGCCAGCACAGCCCTCTGCACTCCTCCTAGGTTGCTGGCTGTACAACTGATGCTGGGAGCGTGCTGCCAATTTATAGCAGTACGCTCCCAGCATCAGTGGGATAGCCAGCAGCCGAGAAGGTGTGTGGAGGGCTGTGCCACTGGCCGCCTATGGCTGAGACACCGAATGTCAGGTATGCGCATTGGAGGGAAGGGGCGGTGCCATGGGTGGGTGAAGTGACCACTGGCCACCAATGATTCCACAGGGGTACCAGGTGCGGGTGTCGGGTTGTGGGGACTGGCCTCCTCTGTGAGTGTGGGAGGAGGGTCTTGTACAACACCGGGAACAACAACTGTTCGGGGGGGGGTGTGTATGCGATGGGACTACGGGGCCGGGGGACATGTGTTGGGGTGCATGCTTGGCATGTAAGGGGATGGGGCTGCACTGTGTTGGGGGTGTGTATGCTTTGGAAGTACGGGACAGGGCTGCACTGTGTTGGGGGAGGCTTGTGGTCACAATGCACTGGGGTGTGGGCAGGGGCCCACTGGCTGGCGGGGCATGGCTGTGCAGGTCCGGGTGCCGGCAATAGAGATTGATGCACCAGGACCAGTGCCTTCCTGTGTATATGATCCACTCTGGGACTCAGGACAGGCATGCAACTGGATGCCCACCTGGGTCTGCTACTCCGCCCCCGGCAGCCTGCGCTGTACTGCATGCCGGGAGGGAGGGGTGAAGCCACGGACACGTGCCCCGTGGGTGCATACGGTTGTGAATACCGTGCACCTTGCACCTGTCTGGGGCCACGTAGCTACACGGGCAGGGTACACACCTTAGGCACATACTTTCCACCCCATTAGAAAATGGACTTTTTATTTGCTGGGCTCTGATTGGCTGGTACCCCTGCCAGGGGGGTACATTAACTTTCAATAGATGCCCAGCAAATACAAAGTTCCAGCACAAGTGCCCCATAACCCATTCAAGTATCCTTGTGCCCACCCTGCTTGCCCACTGGCTGAAACCACTCTATTTAATTTGAAAATGCCGCCATTTTTTCTCTCTCTTAGCGAGAGATACTGCACTACCAAGACTGCCAGCCACCACAAGAAACCACACACCAAGTTCAGCTGAGCTCACTTTGTCACTACATAAAAGAATTATAATCTCTCTTTATTCCATCTCAAAAATGCTTGTGCCCTCCATTAATAGGCAGCAGCAGCTTACTAAGTAACTAGTTGTGTTTGCCAGTGTTACTGTGATTCACTGTACAGTTGCCTTTTGTGGTTATCTGACCACTGTGAAAGCCATTGCGTCCCACTCCCAGCTCAAAGTTTCTGCCCATCCCCATCATCAGCTTCCCCTTCTCATCATGCCACTAGCATACAAAAAGATGTCTACTGTATGTCTGCTACTGTCTTTCACCCTCCTGACTTGTGACTGCCTTTCATTTCTCCGACCGGCAATCACGAGCGTGCCGCTGTCAACTCCTCTTCCCCTCACGTCCTAATGCGCATACCGTACAGACAGCAGAGTACACTGTAAATTTTCTGTTGCTGTTCTTTTTCCCCACAAGGTAAATGGTACTCCTCATATTTCCCATATAATTCCAGTTTACTGGTAGCTCAGTGAAAGGGAGTTCGTCATACAGCCCATGAACCACTTCACAAAGATTTTCTACCCTTGCAGTGCGACTTATCTCTGGGAAGCATTTCACAAAAGTCTTGTTTCTCTCTTTATCCGCTCGCACCGGAAAGCCGACCAATACCACAGAACACCAGGGAAGTAATAAGATGCCATGCCTTAAAAGAAATACAGCTGTGGCAACCCATTTCTGTTTTTAATTTTTTTCTATTCACCTTACTCATATCCTGCTCCTGTTTCACTTTCTGTCCGACCATCACGGTAATAAGTTGGTGACTGTTGTTTCACAAATGCAAAAGAAATATAATACATGTTTAAAAAAAAAAAAAAGAAATCTATATTTTTCTTGTAAAGTAGTCCTCTACTGCTACTTGGATAGTAGAGGACACTGTTGTTTGGGAGATGATGTTTCTGCAAACTCTTAGAAAGTTGAGTGCCCCTACTGGTAAGTATTGGTAACTATCCCAGTAGAGGGACTATTTTACTAACAAAGCAACTTTAAAGTAATTTGTAGTAATTTTTTTTTTTTTTTATAATTTTAAATGTAAAAAACCTTTACATTTAGGCCATTTTTAAGTGCAATAATACCCTTTCCAGGGTATGTATGGGCAATACCAGACCTTCCAGGGCTATAAGGCCCTCCGCCCTGTGTCGGGCCTCATTACACCCCTGGGTGGTCCGGTATTGCCCAATACCGCCCACCCTGTCGGATATTATTGCTTACTCAGTGCATAGGCACCATTATTTGTAATATATGGAATTCACTGAACATTCCATCATATAATGCAATTGGTCTGATGTTAGGACTATGGTGTTCTTAATTTCTTATGTCACATCAATGTATTACAGGATTTACTAAGGGAAAAACTGACTATCCATATATTACATAGAGGGTAATGTATGTGGAGCCATAAACAACAAGCCTGCATCTGCATCGAGATGTTTCAAAGGCAAGCAGGAACCTCAACAGTACAGCTCGAGAAGTTCCTTGGTTGCCATAGAAAACTCAAGATGCTTATTGTGTACCAAATATCCTAATCACCTTATTGGTTATAAAATTTGGTTTTCTCTTCGGCAAGACTCCCCTTTGATTTGGGGTCAGATGTGGGAGGACATGCACAGATACCTCACTCAAGATAGGCACAGGTTTATCCAATATCATATCCTAAATAATGTGTACTACACACCGGTCAAGCTGGCCAGGTTAGGCAGATTACCTTCGAATATTTGCACAAGGTGTGGCATAGCTGAAGGGAACCTGGTACATATTCTTTGGCACTGTGACAAAGTGGCTCCATTATGGCATTCAATTCAGTCCAATTTAGATCCCCTTTTGGGATTAAGAGAATTGTTTTCTATAGAACTTTGTATTTTAGGGATGTTCTCCAATATTCAGGTTCTGGAGTGCAGGTTTCACATGGCTTTAATCTCTATAGCAGTCAAAAGGCTGGTTCTCAGACATTGGATGGACCAACTGGTTATATCGTATGCAGAATGGATCAAAGAAATATCTCTTTGTTTCAAGACTGAAAGGTTAATAGCAAGCTCCCGGAATTGTTTGACCTCTTTCAACTGGAAATGGGGCAAATTGTATGCTTTGTATTTGAATTAAGGTTCATGTGTGTATGCCTCTGGCTGTTTTGGTTTGCATTATCTTTCATTGATACTTGTTACTGTATATTGATTAGTTCTTGGCATATGCCTTGCTAAGTTTTTTCTAATAAGGCACATCCCTGGGGTGGGGGGGGGGCTGTAAGAGTAGAGGGAGGGAGTAGGTTCATTAGTGGGGGGTCTTTTTTCTTTTTTAGATTTAAGGAATCCTGCAGCATTCTGGGGCTATCTTTGTATTTACTTTTTACATTTGGTGTTCTAGATACTGGCTCATGCTCTCATTGTCAAATACCTTTTTGTTTTGTCAAAATTCAATAAAGATGTTGAATTTCAAAAAAAAAAAGAAAACTCAAGATGAAGACACAGGCTTGTTTGTGTACAGATGCCCATACGTTATGTTTTATAATGTATAGACATCCATGACCACTTCAGACACTACACTTCCTGTCAGTGAACTGGCGGCGGTGGCGAAGGGGGGTACACTTGATGGTTGGTGATGGGCTCAAAGAAAAAAATTACCGTAGTAATGTTGTTTCTTCCAAAGAGATCCCTCACTAAGTTTAACAGCAGCAATCATTCTCTCAGCCCTGGACCTTTAGAATTCATGCAAATTATGGAATCTGGAACTACGGTATCTTCAAACTCTGCTCTGTCTGGTCACACTTACCCCTGTACTCTAACGTCAGACTTATTTCTAAGGCTAGGTGGAGCTGTGACCACTGAAACTAGCTAAATGGCTACCACAAAATGTTGTTAGAATGTTTTCAAAAACATTTTAAGATAAGTAAAACAAGGCAGAACAAGCTTATTTGTTATGAAAAACTAAAGTAAGTCAGACCACTTAGCAACAATTGTAAAGGCACTGTGACAAGTAATGGTCAAGCAAGTGGAAAATACTGATTCTTGACTGAACCTTTTACCAGGTTCTGGAAGGGAGGTAGGGATTAGGGATTGTTAAAACTAGTGAGGGACTCCTTTGGAAGCAGCAACATTACTACAGTGAGTAATTCTGTCATCAAACCCCAGGAATTCCTCACTTCATTTTAACAGTGGCAGACTCTGCAGCAGTACCTTGGGAGGCTGGATACAGAACCTATTTAGGAAAAAGGTTCTGCAAGACAGCAGTGCCAAAACTAGCATCCCTTCTGGACTGCATAACCAGACATTAATGTTGTGTAAAAGTTTGTACTGTTTTCCAAGTAGCCACTTCACAGATTTCCTGCAGGGGGATACCTTTTGATGCTGCCACAGAGTCAGAAGTACCTCTTGTAGAGTGTGCCCTGAGGCCTCTAGTTAGCAATGTAGCAGCTTTGGCATTACAGAACTGAATACAGGGGACTATCCAGCAAGAGATGCTTCTCTTGGATGTGGTCTACCTTTTTTCCATTTCATCCACAGATGACAAACAGCAGATTGTTAGTGGACCTGACATTCTTTGCGTGGTCCAAGTAGTAAATGAGCGCCCTTTTCACATCCAAACTGTGGAACTTCGGCTCCCCTGAACTGGATTTTCCTGTGAAGAAGACTAGGAGGCCAACTGACTGATTCAGACAGAATTTAGACACCACTTCAGGGAGGAATTTCTGATCTGTCCTCATTTATTTATTTGTTTTTGATAACCAGGTATGTGCAGTAGACATTAAAAATGCCTATTTTCAGGCACGACCCGGGAGAGTACAAGGTAAAAGTTTTCACAATAAACACATTTTACAGATAAAGTTGATACAGTTACAGAGGGGAAAAACATTGTTTAACAATAGCAAAACAAAGTCAATTTAAGATAAGCTAAACAATAAAACAGGTAATATTCACAGTGTAAGAATCTAGAAACAAGGCAAAAGACAACAATTCAGGGTGTTAACAAAAAACAGACATATTGCGAGGGAGACCAAGGGGTTACTAAAAGCATTTGTAAGAGATCCCAGCAGTAGCAGGAGAATACACTAAGAATAGTTCAGTCAGTCATGAAGCAGTGCACATTTAAGTGCTAAGTGAGTAGGAAAGGTGGGCACAAAATTGACAAGTGAAGTAGGGAGCCAGAGCATGGATTTGTCAGGGTGGAAAGAAACAAGTGCAGGGGTTTGAGGCTACGAGGTGGTTGAGTAGCTCCTGCTTAAAGCTAGGGCTAGTGGAAGAGAGACATTGCTGCTGGTTGAGAGTTCCAAAATACTGTAACAAAGTTAGACAAAGCATGAGATCCAATAGCTGTCTTGCTCCTTGGTACAACTAGCAGGGATAGCTCACCAGAGCATAGGGAATAGTGAGGGCTCAAAGGTATATGCATCTAGGCAAGAGAGGAGGGAATGCCAGAGAAAACAGCACCATTAACCAATGTGCCAAGGGAGAAGAGTAGGTTTGCCTCTGGGGAAAGCCAGTTTAGGCTACTATACAACTGACAGCAGTGCGTAAGGTGATGTGAAGCTAGGGCAAAATGACATATATTGCTATAGGTAATGTCCCATTTGAGGAGGTTTGATTTTGAAGCACCAACATAAGTGACAGATCCATATGTGAGGGCAGGTAGAAGGACACCCTAGGCAATAGCAATTCTGGCGGAGTATGTGAGAGCACATCTGGTTTTGTAGGCCAGGTCAAGTTGGCAGTTTACTGCTCAGCAGGTATTGGAGATGTGCTGCTCAAAGTCAAGGGAGGTGTCCAGGGTAATGCCTAGGTAATTGAACGTATTAACATTTATGAAGGTGTAGACATCACAGCAGAAAATGGATAGCTGTTCAGGACATTTCCTTAGTCTAGGGGCAGAACCAAATAGCATGGAGTGGGGTTTGTATGTGTTTAATACCAGTTTGTCACTGTGGAGCCAGTGTTGGATGCAGTGAAAGTCGGAAGAGAGGGCAGAGTTATGATCAGGGATACTTTTGGAACTAGTGTAGAGAACAAGGTTGTCTGCATAGAGCAGAGATGAGCAAGAGGTGGCATTGAGAGATATATCATTTATGAAAATAGTAAAGAGAAGGGGGGCCAAGTATGGAGCCTTGAGGTACTCCTATGTTAATAGTGGAAAATTCGGAGACAGCAGAGTTATATCTGACAAATTGCTGTCTGTCGGTTAGGTAGCTATTATACCATGTAATGTCCTCAGGGGAGAAACCAAGATAAAGCATTTTGGACTTGAGGAGGGGATGGTCAACAAGGTCAAAAGCCTTTGTGAGGTCAATGAAAACTGCCCCAGTTAGTAGGCCATTGCTCATTGAGATTTTTGTGTCGTTAGTGAATTTGAGGAGCGCAGTGGTGGTATTATGCCCCTTCCTAAAGCCATGCTGCATATCAGAGAGAATGTTCCAGTCATGGAGGAAGGAGATAGTTTGAGTAGAAAAATGTTTCTCTAGGATCTTGCTTAGGACAGAGATGATGGCAATGGGACGGTAGTTAGAGATGATTTTGGGGTCCCCTTTCTTAAAGACAGGGATGATCCTAGCAATCTTCCAGATGTCAGGAAACACCACCAGAGCAGAAGGATGGATTGAACATTCTGGCCAGAGGAGCAAGGAAAGACGCAGCCAGTTTAAGCAGCCTGGACTCTTATCAAGACTGGCTTATCTCTATGCAAGATTATGTAGTTTGGATCTTTGCAGAGTGCCTGTAGCTCGTTTACCCTTCTGGTAGATGTTACTGCCACCAGGAAAAACTGTTTTCCAGGTGACATACTTCAGTGCTGCAGTTGCCACGGGCTCAAAGGGGGCCTCCATCAGCTGAGCAACATACACGTTTAAGTCCCAGCGAGGGACAGGCTCCCTCACTGGAGGGAAGAAGCAATTCAGGCCTTTAAAAAACTTTTTTAAAAATGGGTTGTGAGGCCATTGCCCGGTCTTTACCAGCTGATGCATAAGCTGACACTGCTGCCAAATGTACCTCTGGTGTTGAAGGTGTTAGGCCCAGAGACTGAAGGTGGACTAGATAGTCCAGGACTGTAGACAGACCTGCCTGCATTGGGTTCATCTATCTTGGGGTACACCATTAGGAAAGTCGTTTCCATTCTGAAGCATATGTTTTCCTTGTTGCTGGTTTTCTGGAAACGTTCAGCACCTCCATTACTTTTCCAGAAAGATTCAGTCCACAGAACTCTAGCTCTTCAAGAACCATACTCTGAGGCACAAAGTTACCAGATCCAGGAATGTTATCCTCTCCTGGGACAGTGTCAGTAGACTGTATCTTAGAAGCAGCTTGATAGGAGGCTTGTTGGAGAGGGACAGGAGAACACAGTGCCAAGTCTGTCTGGCCCAATCTGGAGCTATGAGAATCACTGTTGTTGACTCCCTCCTCAGTTTTAGCAGTACATAGTAGAAGTCAGAATGGAGGGAAAGCATATAGAAGCTTCTCTGACCAGGTAAGGACTAGGGCATCCTCTGGGACTGAACTCATTACTGGGGGGGTCTGCAACAAACATGTGGGAGCTGGCTGTTTTCCTAGGAAGCAAAACAAGTCTATTTCTGGTGTACCCCACCTTCGGAATGCTGACGCCAGCGCCTGCTGGTTCAGGGTCCATTTGCAACTTCCCTGACTGATCCTGCTCAGAGAGTCTGCCAGTATATTGTCTTTCCCTGGCAGGTGTACTATGGATAGCTGAACTTCCAGTGAGTAAGCTAGGTTCCAGATCTTCATGGCTTCTGTGCACACATTTTGAAGATCTTGTTCCTCCCCGTTTGTTTATATAATACATTATATTGTATGGGGGTATGTGATTGTGTATGGAAGAAAAGCAGTGCTGCTGCAGTAAGTACATCATATAACTGAACGGCAAAAACAAAAGAGATCGTATCAGCCATTAAGTCAAGATTCAGATGCTTGTGGTTATCTTTACAGTGCACGGCACGTCATGCCTGAAAACAGTTTAAACAACATTTACCGTGACCCGGATGTATAAGGAGCAGCACAAACTTGCCAATGTAGGAGTGTGGTTGGGTGGGAAGAGACTGAGTATTTTGCCTTGTTGTTTGTTCTCCACGGCGGGGGGGGGAGGGGGGAGAGGGGGTTGGTGGTCACCCGCCCGAGTCTGTTGACTGTGGTAAGTCTCTCTTTCAACATGGGAAAAAAGCATGATATGTGGACTAGCACTCTTTCTTCCAAATAAAACAGCAAACAGTAATTTTTTTTCCCCTTATTGCAATACAGGTCTCCCACACACTATACAGACAAATGTATGTGAAACTGTGTCCAACAAAGCTGTGTTTCCACCTCAGCGTTGTCATGACAACAGAGGGCCTCTCGACCCACTCTGTTATCACGACAAACCATGGGTGGAAACACAGCCTTGTTGTGCAGTTTTCCATACACTATTCTATATGTTGTGGAGTTGTCTGTTCGGATCCGGATAGACTGGCCACTGATCTGGGAGGAAACAGCCTGCACTGCCATGTGCACTGCTCTGTGCTCCAGGAGATTTATGTCCTCGAGTCTCCTGCGTGCTCCAGGTGCCACTCACAGTGAGGTCCTCCAGGCTGGCACCCTAATCTTTGAGAGAGGCATCTGTTGTCAGTAAAGCTGTAGGAGATTTCTGAATGAAGGAAATTCCCTCTCTGAAGTTGCATTCTTCTTTCCACCACTCCAGTGCCTTTAACAAGGCTTTTGCGACAGGCACCAATTTGGATAATGAATCCCATCTCCTAGATCAACGGTCCCCTAGGTGATACTGGATAACTCTAATTTGGAACCTGGCCCCTGGCACCACTGCAGAGGATGAGGCCATGTGCCCCAGTAACCGCAGAAAATCCCTTGTGGGCCTTGGCTGACCTGCCTTGAAGGATTCTGCAGCTGAATTTAGATTTACTACCCTGGCTTGGGTAAGGAATGCCTTCCCTTGCAGGGTATAAAACCTCACATGTTTTCTGATGATGTTGTAGGCGGCTTTCTTGAAGGATTTGTGAATGGGCAGCACTAATCTCCTTGTGGGTGCTAAGCCCATCATATCCATAAAATCTACATCCTCATCATCCTCCTCGGTCTCACTGGAGGAGATGTTGAGGGTATTCACCATATGCCTTGCAAAGGTATAATGTGAGGTATAGTCCTCTGAAGGCCTAGGAGGACAACCAAATTCTTGCCCAGGAGAACCATTTGGTTTTGTGGGTTCTCCTCCCCCCCCCATCTTCCTAGTAAATATCAGCCTCCTCCCCAACAGGCATTGGGAATGGAACCGGAGCCTGGGGACAGGAGGCAGGCATAGTAATGAAATTCCCCATAGCCTGGAATGCCTGGAGGGGTGTACCAGTGGAAGAGCAAAACCCCGACCGCAAAATCCCTCACAGCGACAATCTCAACAGGTTGAGATTGTGGCTGTGAGTACCGAGCAAATTTTGCCATTCACCCTCCCTTCTAGAGAACTCAGACTCAGAGTTAGTTATTTTCAGAAGAGGGTGCGGGGGTTGAACACACACCAATGTCTGACATTCACCTGTCGACATTGGGATCTCCCAAAGTAGTAATGATCGACAACAGTGTTGTCGATCCAGCATAGGTAAACCGCCTGGAGTAACTGCCATGCCTTTGTCAAGTACTCTGAGGGCATTTTATTTTTATTCACTGGTGGCTCCTTTTCTTCTTCTTCACGAAGAGAGCCAATGACACATTTTTCTTTCAGTTTTTTCCTGTCAGGCACCAGTTCCAGTGTCTGCTCAGAGGCTCTCTTATTTTTACTGGATTCATGGTTCCCCCTTTCGGACACCCTGAGTTCTGAACCATCTTTAGCAGCTTTATCTCTCTTTTCTCTCCCCTCTGACAGGGACTACTGTTTATCCTGAGAGGCTGGACTCTCCTCTGAACTTTTCGGTGACATGGAGGCAGACTGAAAAGTCATACAATTCTCAAATTTTTTTGCCCTCTAGTTTTGCATTTTAGGGCAAAACTTTTTTATAGAGCTCACAACTGGCAAAACCGTGGTCTGAACCCAGGCACTTTAAATGAACCTTGTAGCAGTCTGCTTTTGCCAGGAGCTGAAAACAAACAGCACAATTTTTAAAGGCTGTAGGTCCTGCCCTCTTTTTGGGACTGTCAGTCATGCCAAACACTGATGATCCTGAGAACACGTTTCTGGTTCCCAACAGAAATAGACACAATTGTAAAATGCCCAAGAAATGTTGAAAAGGTCTTTAAGAAAAATGTGGTTCGTTTCCTTCAAAAAAAATGACGCAGCAAGCTAAATAATACTTCAAAAGATGTTTCTTAAGCACAAATAGTAAATTATCATCTTGGTTCCCAAAAAACAAGGAACCAAGCATAATCTAAAGTAAAACTGCGAAGTGGTTTAAGAAAAGTTATAATGTATTTACTTTTAAATGTAAAAAGTAGCGGTTCCCTAAAAGTGGGAACTGCGCTGAGAACAGCCTTTTCTGGATCTTAGAAACCCATCAGGAACTGGAGAAAAATAAAGTTTACACAATAAACTACAAATAACACCGGGCCCTATTCACTAACCCGGGAGGGGTACAATACCCGAATGCTACACATTATACCCCAAAGGCTCTGCACCTGCAGGAGATCTGCTTGGGGACATAATCACCAACACCGGTCCCTCCAGCTCCTTATGTGGCCTGCCCCCGGCACGCAGGTTTGCGGGGACGGGCAGGCGCGGAGCTGCGGACCTAGGCAGGCAGCCAAATGGCTGCCTGTCCTGGGACCCTCAATGGTTCCCTTGCGCCCACTGGACACCATGATATCCACAAGTGTGAACATGCCCACAGCACTGAGGAGTGGGGGACCCCAGATGACAGTCCCCCACACTCCCTATGTGCCCTGACAGGGGCAGCCACAGTGGGGGGTCCGTTGACCCTCGCCGCGACCAGAGGCAGCATCCGGGGCGGGTGCGTACCACTTACGGCTGCCTTTCAGAAGGCATAGCTGTCGCCCCCAATGCAGGGCACCTGCGTCTTCATGAATGGCATGGAGTGCGAACATGCCCCCTGTGCTGGTCCCTGGCCCACCCCCTCGCACAGCTGTGCAATTGGCCAGTGTGCCGGCCGCGTAGGAGGGGCATGGCAGGAACATGAATAGTGCGCGGGGCGGCGCAGTGTGCGTGGCCAGATGCAGATGGGCTATGCGTGGGGTTACACAGCAAGTATCCCATCCGCACCTTTTGTGAATAGGGCCCAACCAGAATAACACAAGAGTATCGAAATTTAAACTAAAACACTTTACCACTATAAAATAGTAAAAAATAAACTGTAAACCTGCCAGAAGTACACAGAAGACTTCAGGGTGATTGCTCTCTTCAGGCGAAGAAATAAATCTAATGTCAGAGTGCAGGGGAGGGTGTGACCACACAGAGCATAGTTTGCATTTAGTTCCGAATTCCGTAATTTGCTTAAATTCTAAAGCTCCAGGGCTAGGAGGAAGTATAGTGTTGTGCTTAAGGGCACTATGCTGCAAACTTGGAGACCTGGGTTTGAATCTCAGCAGCCCTCACTTGCATACTGTGTGACCCTGAGCAAGTCACTTAACTTCCCTGTGCTCCCAGTTCACATCTGAAAACAAGCTCCAGCTTAGTGTGCCTTTCCTGGTTAAATAATTTCTCCTTTCCTCTTTCCCTTTGCACATTCAAGGGGGATGACTGCTATTGTTAAGTGAGGGATTCCTGGAGCTTGCCTTACTGATCCCACGTGCAGCTATTGACTGCAGCTGTATCTGTAAGTTCAAGTTTAAAAAAAAAAAAAAAAAAGGTTTCCAGCTCAATCAGCTAGAGGAAAGCAGCTGTGCAGTGATATCACTACTGTGGCACAACATAGTGTCACTGCCGCGGCATAACAACTCTATTCTCGGTATGGATTTCCATGCTGAACAACATTACACCATACACTATAAAGAAGTTAAAGACAATCTGAGATAATCAACAGCAGTTTTGAGACATTTCATACATTCTCTGACTTACACCTCATGTACCCCTAGGCATACTGTCACAGCAGCACACAGCACCTACTGCATTTATGGGACTGGTGTACCAACGCATTCTTCCTCATACTGGTGCCCTGTGCAATGCTTGATACTATTCACACGCTTCTTTGTGTCCCACCATCCCACTGGGACCTCCCAAACTGGCGTCTGACATTTCAAAAATGACATCACTGATGGTATGCTGCCAGTTACTGGAAGAACCAAACCTCCCACCACAGTGGACCCATTCCATACATAATAGTACTATCCAGCTTTTTCAAACGTCTGAAGTATAATGCTTCAGCGCTGTATCACAGAAGCATGTTCACCATATCTTTAAAAAGCTACAAAGACACTCTAAAGATTTAGTCTGGACTGAGGGAACTCATCCAATAGCACCTGTCTGCACTAAAATTAGTCACCAATGCAACAAACTAGTATGGTCTCTGCTATAATAATTTAATACAAATTAAAAAAAAATAAGTGAACACAAATATAAAATAATATATTGGAGTCCCATCGAAAACACTGTAAGTTCCCAAATGAGGCAAGAAATCCTGAAAGAGGGTACCAGTTGAGTTCTCTTCTCGTGGTGTACTCCGCAGCTCCAGATATTTCACTCCATCAGCAGCAAACTCTTTTATGACATCTTTAGCTACCTAATTGTAGAAACAGAGATGTTGCTTTATTTGGCGTACAAAAAAGACAGACGATTCAAACTAGCCACCGAGGTAGGCTGAAGTTAATTAAATTTATAAAGTAGACTATCGAACCTTTTGATTCACTAGTCCCAAGGTATATACAATATGCACATCTACCAATCTGAACTATAAACTCGATTGGGTTTCTCTTGTACAAAAGAAGGGAAGAAAAGGACAGCGGTCTGAGGCAGTCATCCTAATCTGCCACTTGACCACAGAACAAGTTTACCGCACTGAAGTACTGCAATACAACACTTTCCCCTTACAGCGGTATCATTCAAGGTACCACAAACTGAAGTGCTACCTTACTGTGCATAGTCAGCACAATAAGATACCACTTCATTACTTTTAATAATACTGCAATAAGGGGGAAATGCTGTGTTGCAGTACCTTAATGTGGTACACTTTTGTGTGGTAAATCTGAAGATTAGGTTGGCTACCACTGTCCAAGTAGCTATTTACACAATCTCCTAGCCCAGAAAATAAAACATTTCACATCAAATTCAACCCGAGGGTAAAAGCTGACTATCATAGGGGTACTCAGTGGTGTCCCTCAGGGATCAGTGCTGAGGCCACTGCTGTTCAACATTTTCATTAACAATCTGCAAGCTGGAGCATCTAGCAAGTTGCTTACATTTCTCTGTAGACACTAAGCTGGCCATAGTTTTGATACACTAGTCCATGGGATATACAATATGTATATCTACCAATCTGAACCATAAACTCATTGTTTTATAAAATAAACTTTGGAGGGGAGAGACAATTATTGAGTTATTTTAAGATTAAATGTGCTACAGTGGTAGCCATCCTAATCTTCTGCTTTACCACAGAATAAGTGTACCACATTAAAGTACTGCGATACAGCACTTCCCTTTAAAGCAGTATTGTTCAAGGTACCACGTAAATGTTTAAGAAATAAACCACAACAGGATGTGCAGATGCTGGCCTTCGCCTTATGGTTCGTGACCAAACCTCACTCAGGCGGGTAAATCCCAGAATCACCTACACCCTGGAGTGGTTTATTGCGATTATACAATGTCCCCCTTAAAAAAAAAAAAAATTTCCCCATTTTTAAACATTAAGTATTTATTCTTGTGCCACAAAAAATAGTTCCCTATTGCTAGTTAGAGTAATTACCCACCCATGTCTCAGCAAAAGAGAACAACATGTGAGGGTTAATTTTCCTTTTTTTTTTTTTTTATCACTCTCTCCCCACCTTCCCTGCAACAGTCAGTGAGCGGGTCACAGCTACTCTATATTCAGTTCCTTTTTATTTAGTGTTGTCCCACTGACAGACTGACACCGCACTGGCTCCCACAGCGCTGAACACTCGGGCCCTTGTGCTCGACTGCCACCATTCCAGTTTAGCTAAACAAATATCTTATCACTTTGATGATTGCTGAACTGGGGAAAGTGTTTTTTCTTTTAAAAATGAGTGCTGAATGTTATTGAAATCCTGGCTGAAAAGCGGTGCCCTGAAACTGGACATTAGCTTATGAATATGCATGAGCACTGGGATATGCATATGCTTAAGTGCATGCCTAGTAACACAGCTCGCTTTTATTTATTTTTTTTCCCCCTTCTTTGAAGCGGTTCGGAGAGTGGCACTCATCCGTAAGGAGCTTACATGATGGAGGTGGGGAGATAGTGGACTTGTGCTAGGAGGTGACAGGTATCTGGAACAATTATCTAACCTCCTTGCACTGCTGCTTTAAGTTTTGAACGCCGGCTGCAGAAGACTGGAGTGCGGGCGGGGGGGTTGGTAATACAGGGCATGGCACCGAGTATAGAGAGAGGTCTGAATCACAGTGTCAGTTGCGGCTGTGTTTCAAAAATAAATTTGATGCTCTATTCTGCTCGGGACTGCGGTAAGGAGAGTCGCTTGCAGGAAAAAATACTCCACAGAGTCCATGTTTAAATTTAGCTTTACTGGAAGAGCCAATACAGCAGTTTCTCCTTCAGTTTCAGTGATCGGAGTGATTTTTAAAATGCGGCTTGACTGGCACCTCTTCCCGTGAGTAATGTCAAAATTTACCATGGCTGGGAGGTGCCAGTCGGCCAATCAGCTAGTGAGATTTTGAAAGCCATTGTATAATACCATATTGTGCCTCGTCAGCAAAATAAGGTAACACTTCAGCTAATTTGGTACTTTGAATAATACTGCCGTGGGGGGAAATGATGTGTTGTAGTACTTTAATGTAGTACCCTTCTGTATGGTAAATCTGAAGATCAGGATGGCAACCACTGTACAAGTGGTTTCATACATATCTCCTTGCCCAGGAATTAAAATATTTCACATCAACTTCAACTTGAGGGTAAAAGCTGAATTTCATGGGGTACACAGTGGTGACCCTCGAGGATCGGTGCTGAGGCCACTGCTGTTCAACATTTTCATCAACGATCTAGAAGCTGGAGCCTCTAGCAGGTTGCTTAAATTTGCTGATGACACTAGGCAGGCCATGGTGTTGGGCTCCCATGAGGGTGGGGAAAAACTTCAAGAGGACCTGAACAAGTTGTGCGACTGGTCAGACTCCTAGAGTCTTAGATTCAATGCAGCCAAATGCATGGCATTATACTCAAAGAGAAAAAATGCAAGGTATCATACTTAAGCAGGAAATACAGGTAGGACCAACACACTGTGTTGGGCTCCTCTTTCTGTAGTGGAGAAGGTAAAGGACCTGGGGGGCCATTAACTGTCAGGGGGCTAAAGCATGACAAATGATGTATGGTTGCTGTAAAGACAATCGGAAGAAAGCTGGCGTGCATTAAAAATGGAGTGACCAACACAGTGGGGAAACTAATCCTGCCACTTCACACAATCCTGGGCAGACTCCACCTGGAATACTGTGTGCAGTTCTAAAGTCCCCAATACAAAAAGGACCTTGTGAAAGTGGAGATGGTGCAACATAGGGCCACTAAAATGATCAAGGTTATTGGGGGCAAAAGCAGTGAGGAGAGACTGGAGGCCTTTAACATGTTCACGTTGGGAAAAAGGAGGTTGGGGGGTATATCTCAGTCTTCTGCATGGAGAAAGCTATAGATAAATTTGATTAAAGTGATTGAACAAGCTTCTTCCATTCTGGTCTGACTTACATTATTTTGTATCTTATGTCAGTGAAATTCAGTAAGTGCAATTTTTAGTATTTTATTCTGTGCCTATATTTAGGGGGAAAGGACCAAAGGCTGGCCCCGACAAGGTGGTGAGCCAATTCCTTCCACTTCCCAATTCCTTTGTCAGGACCCCCCCCCCCCCAACTCAGGCATGAAATCTGATTACTAATTAATACAAAATGATGGACAGTAGTAATCAAATTCAGCACATGCCTTCAATGGGGCTTCCCCCCATGCTCTCCCCTGTTCCACATCATTACGTGCCTGAGCACAGGGGAGTGATGGACAAATTGAGAAGTGCAAGGGATCAGCCGGCCACCTTGTCGGAGCCAAACTACAATGTCTTCCATCTAAATACAATCATGGAATAAAATACTAAAAATAGCACAAACTGAATTTCACCAACATAAGGTCCAAATAATGTAAGTCAGACCGGAAGATAGGAAAAATTACTTTGAAGAGAGAGAGAGAGAGAGATGTTTGATCTGGCGTGCTCTTGAAGGACATGGGGACGTGCTCTGAAGCTTGAAGAGAGAAAATGTAGGAGTAGCACCAGTAGGCACTTCTCCCAGAAGATGGTTAACCTGTGGAACAGTCTACATGTGGAAACAGTGGGCATGAAGACAGGATTGGTCTTCACAGCAAGCTTGAACAATTACCAAGGGGATCACAGGGTAGTAGGGTGGGTAGAAAATCCCTACAAGTTATTATATGTTTGCACAGCATAACTGATAGTCCCTGCTCATGAAGTGGGAGGCCAAATGAAAAAAAAATCACTCACTGTAGAAATGTTTCTTATATGGGAGCCAGTACAAATGGAGTGGTGCCCCAGAAAATAGAACTCATGTAAGCAGTGGAACTAAGAACTAAGTTCAGACTTTGCACAGTGGTCATGCTCCCACTGCTGACTTAATGCAAGATTTGTTTCTATAGTCAGGGGAGCAGTGACCAACAGGATCTATCTAATGACTAATAAAAAAAAAAAATCCACATTTTTTTTTAAATCAAATAAAAAACTAGCAATAAAATGACAAGTTTAAAGTGTGTCACAATTGTTAAAAAAGGTACTGCTCGGGCACATAGAAAAGCAACAAACTGATTCTTGTGTGAACCCTTTTTTCAGATTCTAGAAGGGAGAGACATGATCAGGGTTTGTATTAGCTTATTGTTGGATCCCATAGAAGAAACAACATTACAAGGGACAGTAATCCAACAATAATGTCCAATACAAATTGCAGACTCACTAGGAGTACGTTGGCAGGATGGGTCTAGAACCTGTGTAGTAAAAAGGTTCTGCAAGACAACAGTCCCAAAGCTGGCATCCCTCCTGCTTGTATGTCCAGGCAATCGAGCTGAATCGTTAGGCAGGGAAATCCCCCTGTTACAGAGCTGAATTATGGCAGCCCTGATGTCTGTTGTGTGTGGTATCTCCTGTTGGACTTAAATGTGATATTTCAACCCACTCCTGAGCGACTTTCTGATAATAACAATCAAAGTGGTAAACTCCAAAACTGTGACTACAGTACATTTGGTTGCCGGACTGCAAAGGCAAAACCAAAATCACAAGGATACTTTTTGAAGGTGCTACCCGAGCACTCATGACCTCTAACACACAGTCCTCAGTGATGCTGACTGGGAAAGTGCTGGACTGGTCGCTTCTAGTGTGTTGTGGCACCAAGTTCGTATGGTATATCAAGGTACATCATGCTGCATAATAATCACAATATTATATATTTTTTTAAATGATAAATAATAGTAAAAATTATCATGCTATATCGTCATACTGTTTTATACTAACATCCCTAGTTACAATATGAACCCCAACTGATGCTGCTAAAGAGGATAAACTATCTGCTTTAAGAGTAGTAAAACAATCTGCTAAAGGGTTCTCGACTGATACTTCTGTTCTATGAACAGCCTTCAACTTCACATGGAAATAACATGGGCAGTAGAGCAGTAGCCCTCACTTGTGGTGACACTCTGCTCCTACTTAAACACTGCAACCAACAACTGGCGCTCCCACCAACTTGCCACACATAAACTTCAGGTGATGGCTTCAATGTCATCTCTCCAGTCACCTTAGACATACTCCAGCACCCACTGCTTTGCTCTCACACTTCCACAACATGACTGTACCACTCCCTCAATGACTGTGTCCACATCTTTATACACCCTTCATCTCCGTTACTCGTTCGCCATCCTTACTCTCAATCTCTCTTTCACCCAGCTACCAGATTAGTGTGTGTGTGTGTGTGTGTGTGGGGTACAAATGCAGTTACATTAGACGTTACAGCGACTCCTTTATTTCAACAGCATTTGCGGTCTCCATAAAGGCAGTCACTTCAGACTGTGTTTTTCAAGCCCCGAAACCCCCATGCCAGGAGCAGAGCCTGCAACTAAATTAATCAACTCTGAGCTGGAGTTCATTCAGGGAGGGGGTTGCAAAACCCCCAGAAAACAGTGCTGGGTTCCCGCGCCCACACTACAGCGACCTGGCGTGGTTGTCGCTGTAGTGTCAGTTGCAGTGAAACTGTCGCCATAGCGATGGCATACCACATTCGGATACAATGCAGAGGTTGGAGCATGAGAAAGGCAGTGGTTCCTCAGGTAGGATAGGAGGCTGTGGAGATGGAAAGAGGATTTGATCAAGGCATGCAAGGTCATACAACTGTAAGAAATACTAGGTGTTTTAAACAAATCCTTCCCAATATTTTCAGGTTGGCACTGGCACCTATAAATCAGCCATACATTTTATGATAAAATGACACATCCAGCAAAGAAGAAAATAATCAAAGATGGGAACATAACATTTCTAGAAGACTGGGGTGCTTCTGGTTTCATCAGCAGGGATGGATTAATGTTCCATGTGATTTGCATGGAAAGTCTGCTAAAAATAAAACTAATTCCAGGGGCATGTCACATTCAAACATTCTACATCGGTTAAATATGAAAGAGAGGCATGGGGAAAGCCTTTTCTGCACTAGGAAGTATACTGGACCAAAATAACACTGCTTTGACTTCATTCATAGCTTGTGTCTAGCCCTGCATATGATTTGTAGAGCCAAAATTTTCACTGGTAGGGAGGTTATGAAAGATACAGTTTTAAAAATGGACCCATACATGCTTGCAGATTTTAAGTAACAAAACAGAATTTTCCTATATGCAAGGTTTAGGACGTGCTTTTATCTGCATAGGACTGTGAAGGACCATGCAAAGCACATTTTGAGGAATATGGATTTTTAGCTGTGCTTATGGTACTAGGTCAGCTTGCTGCTTCTCTTTGTGTTTATGAATCCTTTACAGGGAGCGGTTCAGCACTGTTGGCCTTTGTGGTCCATTCTACTTTATGTTTGTATGTGGAATTAAGGCCAAGTTTCTAACCATTTGCTCCTGTAGCTACAGAATCATGGCTAAAACCTCTTTAATTTTGTTGGACAGGATTTGAAGAGGAGGCAATCCACTGAAACATATGCTAATGTTTGCACAGACTGGGCTCCCAGCAAGACAGTTCGTATCAGGTGAGGCAGACATTGGGCCTAGCTGAGCAAATTTGGCAGGGTACTCTGTAATCTGTACACTTGCATACTATGCTAGATGAAACTTTTGCACATTTGTATTACTATGATAAATGCATCACTGTTGTAGAAACAATTTGTAAGTTACACTTTTTTCAGTGTTTTGCTTTGTTTTTTTTTTTTTGTTTTTTTTTTGCAGTATTCTTTCTCCCCAAGGACCCAGCCATCTCTCTCTCTCTCTCTCTCTCTCTCTACTGTCCCCCACAGCGCCGTCACCTGAGCATCAGACCCCCCATGCCCCCACGACTTACTATTCGTGGCAGGGTGGTGGGGAGCAACTCAACCCACCCGAACGGTTCCAGCTCCGGGGAGGTGCCATCTCGGGGTGGTGCCTGCAGGGGACGGTTTCATGTAGCTCAGCTGGGATCCATTTTTTCCACTTTTCTTGCGCAGTGGGAGCATGCAATGCCGACAGTGGCATGTAGTGTGCATGTCCGCACGCTGCACGCCAGTCTGCTGCTCCTCCTCCTCCTCCACGCCTCAACGTGTGGGACTCGGCATGCCAACACCCAGCCTCCACTAGGTGTCAGGCAAATGCCAGTCCATGGTCCCCACCCTCCCCGGGAGAGGACAGCTGTCCCCTGGACGCTTGATCCTCTTCCTCTCTGGCCGACCCACTCGCACCGCAAACACGGGTCATCGGCATAGCAGGAGGTAAGGCATGATGCCTCAGCCCTCCACGCCACTGGGGTGGCGCAGTGTTTTGCTTTGTATAGTGTTCCAATTAATTAACATACACTTTACTCAAATAGCACTGTGGAATGAATTAAGCAAAAGTATGCATTATAAACGACAATGCTATGCATACAGTTATATGGCTCTCTGGTGATCAGACCTGTCATGGCAGGTGTGCATGTGGCTGTTCCAAGAAATCCACCACTCTTTCTGTGAAGTACATCTTCACTGAAAGAGTGGTGGATTCCTGGAACAGATCGTCCAGTGGAGGCTGTGAGGCGAAAACAGTGGTGGAGTTCAAAAATGCATGGGATAAGCATAAGGGAATCTTAGTGGAAAAGAAGGGAGGTAGGAAGAAAGAGCCGAAGATAAAGTAGGGTCTGCGGTGACAGTAGGTAGGGAAACATGGGCAGACTGGTTGGGTCAAGTGGTCCTTGTCTGCCGTCAAATTTTATGTTTCTTTCTTCTATACTGAAAAGGTTGAAAGCCCCCCTGCTCTAAGTGGAAGAGATTATCATACTGGTGTGCCCCAGAAATAAGATTCCAATGCAGGCAGGGCTATCTACATTTTCAGACTACCAGGTACACATACAGTCTTTAGGTCTGAGACCTTCAACCCTGAACATGCAACTGGCAGCTGTGTCGGCCTACAGATCAGCATGCAAAGACAATTCCTTGGTCTTGCAACCTGTTTTTAAGGGCCTCAACCACCTATATCCCCTTATAAGGGACCCAGTCATTTCATGGGACTTAAAGGGAGACTGTCAGCTTATGATGGTTATTTTTATCTTTGTTTGAGTTAAATAAAGTGATGTGGATTAGCTAAACGTACGTTGCCTTTCATTTAACTTTTTTTGGTAAACAAATCATCCAGAGGACGAGTTTTACTCGCATATTAATTTTGGTGGGGGCCACCTGCAGCTCGGCAGACTTGCATGCTCATCCCCGTAGCAACAGGATACTATGTAATAGTAGGGGACGAGCAAGCGCTCTCGCAAGTGTGAACTATTATCAGCAAAAGAGCTCTCACAAATCTGCACACCTGTGAACTCGTTTGCCTGTCAAGATTTTCAGAATTAGAAATGGCAAACAACACAGACTCAGAGGTGAATCATGGACAGAAACTGCTCCCTCCCCCATTTCTTTTTCTCCAGGGACTGCCGCTAGCAGGTGGGATTCGCCCCTTTTCTTGAGAGGGCTCACATCTATCTGGCAGCCACATTGCTCTCTTTCGACCCCAGCCCATGTCCGACGCATCCCCCAAGGATCTCCCCCAGTGGCGGGGCCAGGGAGGGGAGGGCTATCCCCCCTCCCCGTGCACAGATCCAGTTTTGCTGGGTGAGCCATGGGTTGGGATGTCCAGGCATCATGTAACCTGCCAGCACTCCCTATTTTCCGTCTTCCGTTCCTCCTTGTTCCTGGGGCGTGCATGTCAGGATGCGCATGTAGAGGTGCCCCGCAGCATCCTACCTTCCTTTGGTGTCCCCAACCTGCACTATCCTCTGGCCTCCACTTGGGGGCAGTTATTTGGTAGGACTGCCAAGCCACCCTCCCCGGAAGAGGACAGCTGTCCTCCGGATGCTCAATCCTCTCCCTCCCTGGCTGACCAGCAGCAACCCGTGTCTGCGGTCGCCGGTGTGGCAGGACGTAAGGCGCAATGCCTCAGCCCTCCACACCATTGGGTGCGCTCATTTATTGTTGTTTTTTTAAATATTGGAACACAAAGACGGACTGCTTTCAGATGCTGTTTCAGTCAACATAGTTTTGTAGAAGCCAGCTTCTAAAATGCAACTGCTGTCAGCTACTGCAACTTGTGTGGGTTTGAGATTCTCACAAGTTGTAGTAACACAAGTGGTGGACAGGGTTAAGAAACACCTTATTATTCACTCACCCACCTTTATGAAATGTTACTACTAATTCAGTTAGTGTCACAACACAAATTAAGCCTGCATCCAGTCTCTCAATCTATACTGTTACAGCAGCTCCTGAGTGAAAAATTCATTCTCACGAGCAGCAGTGACAAGGAAGCATGGGGCAACAGTAGTAAAACTGGCTTCAGTTACTGTTCACCATGCATGTTGAAGAAACAATTTATCATTGAATATTCATATTTTCAGCCGTACCAGCTATTAGCTTATGTAGCTACTGTGTGTTGCAAAATCTCGGATGTGTGCTGCTACAAGAATGTTTACTGACTGTCAGTAACAGAAGAGACATCTATTTTCACTTTGCCCATACTATTGCTGTTAGCAGGGATGCAGTTTCTGTCACCAGCCTCACATAATACCAGCTTTTAGTTACTGTAGCTCTTGTGTATGGAATTTATTACATATGAACTGCAGTAATGTTGGGCCCTGAAGTAAGATCATTCACAGTAGATGAGGATTCTGTCACTGTACAGAGTACTGTTTGAAGAAAATATGTATTTTTGTTTAACCAAAAAAGAGGAGATAAATGTCTCTGCTGCTACCAGCTTACGTAGCTAGTTTTTTTTTTTGCTGCATATTATTTTCCTATGTGCTGCTGTAAAAATTCCAAATGTCAGAGACACTGATAATGACAGAAATGGAATCAACGGCAAGGAATACAATATGTGGTGAGTGAAAGTTACATGCCATTTCTGTCACAGTTTGACATTTAGTTTTTTTTTTTTACTACTTTATTTATAGTGAGAGGAGAGAGAACAGCAGCAAGGCATGGACCAGGTGGAGGGAAAGCCCTCTAGTGGTTGTAGCATACAAGCTGCAAATGGAAAACTGGGGACCTAGAAACGAACATGGCAGGAAGTCACGTGACCATGGAGGTGCTTATATTGAGGGTCAGGCTTGGTTGGGAGGGTGGCTGGGGTGGGCTAACACCCCCCACAACAGACAGGCTGGAGGGAGATGTAACTACCTGTTAGCGCCTCACAGAAGCTAATCCCCAGGTAGCTGTGTGTTCTTGTAAGCCGCGGGCGGCTTCTGATGGGAAGGGGGGGTCCCAAGAGGCCTCTTAGCGCCTCATGGAAGCTGATCCTCGGGTGGCTTCTGATTTAGTGATCTGATCGTTGGTATTTTCAGGAAAGACTCCCGTAATGTATTCGATTGAGTATAACTAGATTCAAGTTGTAGTAAGTTAATGGATGTTTTCCTTTCTGATAAATTATATTATGACAAATTAGTGACTATAAGTAAACCCTCTGAGCTTCGGGTTGAAGCCAGTTTAATCACAATAAACTTCACAGTGATGTGTCCTGTTGCCTTTTTTAATTATGAAGTTCCCCATTCTGTAATACAATTGATTCAATTTGTTTAAATAATTCTGGTTACAGTTCATATACAATGGGAAACAAACCATATTCTACCACTGGTATCAATAGTTGCTTCTAACCTTTCTCTGATTTCTCTAGAAAGACACCCAAATATCCTTCTCAGTGCTCCCAACCTCTGGTTCACTTTTTTTATTTGCAATAAAATATGTTCTATGTAAGTTAACCTCGAGTTCACAAGGACCCCTAGATATCTATAAGTTGATGCATTCTGCACCAAAGTGCCATCCATGAGTTTAAGCTTCATTTCTGGCATATTTTTCTTTGACCTACCGAAAACAACATACACTGTGTTTTTTTAGCATTTAAAAGCAGGCCTGAATCTCTCATCCATATTTCTAGATTGGTCAAATCTATCTGGAGCTGCTGTCCCAGGTCCTCGGAATTCTTGGCAGATGCAAACAATACCATATCATCTGCGTAAAGTCTGATCTTACTACCCCTTATCTGTGTTACCAAGTTGTTGACATAGATATTAAATAACTCTGGGCCCAATACTGAGCCCTGTGGGACACCTCTATTTCCACCAGACCTGAGACAGCAGCACCACATGAGACACACTGTCTACGTTCAGCTAAAATAGGACTTAAACCATAACAGGGGTTCCTGTTGTACCCCAATATCAGCCAGTCTCTCCAACAAGCCTCTGTGCTGTACCAGATCAAAGGCCTTACTAAGGTCCACAAACACCACTCCAGTGCTTTTATCTTGGTTTAGAGATGTTGCAACCAGATTGTTAAAGTCTATCAGAGTGGTGTTCGTGGACCTTCCCTCCCGAAACCCATGTTGGTACTCTGTTAAGATCTCCTCCTGTTCAAGGTACTGGCCAAACTGTTAATATACTGGTTTCTCCAGCACCTTCGACAGGATGGGGAGTAGGGTTATTGGTCTATAATTTGAAGGAGCACTACTATTCCCTCCTTTAAAGATGGGAATAATTTTTCCCATCTTCCAAATTCCTGGTACTATTGATCTACACAGGCTACAATTGTAGAAATAAGTTATCATTGGGGCAAGTATGTCTGCTCCGATCTTTAAAAACCTTGCTTCTATTCCCCTTTTTAGTTCCTTTTCTACTTCTTTTATTCCTATCTTCTTAAACCTAAAACCTACAAACTTCTGATGTGATGGGGCTGTAGTCTTTTCTTTATTTTTCTCTTCTATTATTTTTGATATTGAAACATCTGATGTTTTGAAAGTAGGTCTAGGGATTTTTAGGTCAGGTAGTTCCTGAAGTAGGAATTAAATAAGTTAGGAACTTCTTTTGAGTCTTCAATTAATACATCCCCTTTTACTAAGCTGTGTTTCTAGTTTTGACTGGATTTCTCAATTCTGTAATACATTTCCAAAATCTATTAGGATCCTGTATTCTGTTTAGATTACTTTGATGGCACTTTTTTTTTTTTTGCTATGTTTATCTCTCTCGATCTTCACCAATGAAAAGGAAAAAAAGCAGTTTTCACTGGTTTGATACCGGATGTGAAGGAGTGAGGATCAGATGATCGTGTCCCGGCTGTGGCGGTGATCGCCACCGCTTGTTGCTTGAAGATGACTGGGGAAGGCACTGTTTGTGAAATTCAATCCTGAAGAAAAAAGTTAGTGCAGACTGGGAAATTTAATAATTTAAACGGTATAATCCTGATTGTCGTGTGATGTGCATCGCGGTCGTACCTGCTGAAGCAGCAGTTCCAGGACTGGTGAGCAAGGAGAGAGAGAGAGCATGCCCATGCATACAATGTCAGAAACCTTACGTGTGTTCGCTGTTATAATCCGCAGGTTACAAAGAAAAATAGAATTTGACGTCAGATAAGGACCGCATGGCCCACCTAGTCTGCCCATTTCTCTACCTAACTGATAAGCTGCAGATCCTAGTTAACCAACAGCCTACTTCCTCCTACCCCCCACTAGAACTGCCTTATGTCTGTCCCATGCATTCTTGAATTCCCCCACTGTTTTTGACTTTACAACCTCCTCAGGAAGGCCATTCCATGCATCTACAACCCTCTCTGTGAAGAAATACTTCCTCACATTACCTCTGAGCCATACACCCTCTATCTTCAAATTGTGCCCCCTTGTTCTTGCACATCTCTTTTTCTAAAAGATGCTACCCTCTTGGACTTTGTTGATTCCCTTGAGGTATTTGAAAGTTTCTATCATGTCCCCCCCCCCTTTCCTTGAGGCTATACATCTTAAGCTCCTTTAGTCTTTCTTCACATGTCTTCTGGTGCAGACCCTCCACCATTTTGGTTACCCTCCTCTGGACAGCTCCACCCTGTCTATGTCTCTTCATGGAGATGGGGTCTCCAGAACTGTACACAGTACTCCAGATTTGGTCTTACCAACTGTCTGTACAGAGGGCCAACAACTTCCTGTTTTCTACTGGTGATGCCTCTCCCTATGCAACCCAGTATCCCCCCAGCCCTCCTTATTGCCTTCTCACACTGTTGGCCCACCTTTAGCTCATCTGATATGACTACCCCCAAGTCCCTTTCCATTTTTGTTGTTGTCAGTATATCAACCCCCATTGTGTACTCTTCCTCTGGGTTTTTGTTTCCCAGGTGCATTACTTTGCACTTCTTTGAGTTAAATCTAAGCTGCCATACATTTAACCATTCCTCCAACCTTGCCAAGTCCCTTTTCATCCTTTCCACCCCACCTTGCATATCAACCCTGTTGCAGATCTTTATGTCATCTGCAAAGAGACATACTTTCCCTCCTAGTCCCTCTGTAATGTTAGTTATAAAGACGTTAAAAAGGACCGGCCCCAGTACTGAACCTTGCGGTACCCCACTAATAACCCTCCTTTCTTCACTGTGGACTCCATTTACTATTACCCGCTGTGTCCTGTTGTCCAGACAGTATTTTACCCAGGCTACCACCCTGGGACCCACTCTCACGCTGGCGAATTTGTTTATTAATCTTTTGTGTGGGACTGTGTCAAATGCCTTGCTAAAGTCTAGGTAGGCCATGTCCACAGCCCCTCCCTGGTCTACTACTTTGGTCACTCAGTCAAAGAAATCAATTAGATTTGTCTGACATGACCTTCCTGCTGTGAATCCATGCTGCCTTGGGTCCCAGTGCCCCATTGGCCTCTAGGTACTCAACAATTCTTTCCTTCAGCAGTGATTCCATCATTTTCCCTACCACAGAGGTCAGACTGACAGGTCTGTAGTTTCCTGCCTCTGTCTTGCTCCCACTTTTGTGAAGGGGAAGCACATCCCTCCTACAGTCCTCAGGTACCACACCATCCTCCCATGATTTATTAAAAAGGGTAGTCAGTGGTGTTACTAGTTCTTCCCTTAGTTCTTTTAGAATTCTGGGGTGAATCCCATCAGGCCCCATTGGTTTATCCACCTTCAGTTTTAAGAGTTCTTTCAGAACCCTTTCTTCTGTGAAAGGACTAATATCAACCCCCCTATCCAGAGAGCTTCTACTGACTGGATTAGGTACCTTCCCCTGCTTTTCCATTGTGCATACTGAACAGAAGTATTCATTCAGTATCCCTGCTTTTTCACTGTTGCTCTCTGCCCAACCACCTTCCTCTTTATTCAGCCTCAGTATCCCTGTCTTAGTCTTTCTTTGCTCCCAGATGTACCTATAAAAGGTTTTATCCCCCTTCTTAACCAAGTTGGCTATCTTTTCCTTGGTTTGGGCCTTAGCTATTCTGACTGCCTTCCCTGCTTCCTTCTGCTTTAACTGGTACAGTTCTCTGTCCTGCTCCTTGTGTGTTTCCTTATACTTCCTGAATGCTATCTCTTTCTCCCTTATCTTCCCTGCTACTTCCTTTGAGAACCATACAGGTTTCGTCTTTCGTTTTGATTTGTTTATTTGCTACACACAAAGGCTTGTTGCCTCTGTGATGATGGTTCTAATGTTTCCCCATCGTTGCTCCACCCCACCTTCTCGCCTGTTTGCTAGTGCTTTTCTGAGGCACTCTCCCATTTTGACAAAATTAGTCCTTCTGAAGTCCAGTACCTTCACTTTTGTGTGGCTTGACTCTACAGCTAAGTTTATCGTGAACCACACTGTTTGGTGGTCGGCTTGTTCCGAGATGGCTACTCACTTCAAGATCAGAGATCCTCTCTCCGTCCCTATTTGAGAGTACCAGGTCTAAGATTGCTCCCTCCCGAGTGGGTTCCAAAACTAGCTGTCTGAGGCATGCCCCCTGTAGGGCATCGAGAATGGCCCTGCTCTTGGATGTGGCTACAGCAAAGGTGCTCCAGCTAACATCTGGCATATTCAGGTCCCCCATCACCAATACCTTCCCTTTCTCTGCCATCTCAAGAATGCCTTCTATCATTTTCTTGTCTATTTCCTCCCCCTGAGACGGGGGTCTGTATACAACCCCGGTGCGGACTGTGGAGCCATTTCTAGTCTCCAGGGTGACCCACAGTGCCTCCTCTCCTCCCTGTTTACCCTTTAGTTCAGTTGCTTTGATCCCTTCCGTTACATAGAGAGCTACTCCTCCTCCTCTTCTTCCCTCCCTGTCCCTCCTGTAGATTATGTACCCTGGTATGTTGACATACCAGTCATGGTTCTCTGTGTACCATGTTTCTGTGACTGCCACGATATCCAGGCATCCCTCTTCCATGAAGGCCACCATTTCGGGGAGCTTTTTACTTAGACTACGGGCATTGGTACTCATTACCCTCCATTTTCTTATGGCTTTATTTCTTTTTGACTCATCCCTGTCCTTACTGCCTTTGACTTTTTCTCCATTTACCCCTGCCCTTCTCCCTATCGACTGCTCTGTCTTGGTGTTTACCTCACTAACTACCCTGATTTTTTTTGGTGGGGCAAGGATTTCCCTTCTCCTGTTCAGTGCCTCCCCCCTTGGCTAGTTTAAATGCTTGCCAATGAAGCATTTAAACCTATCACCTAGGATCCTGGTTCCCCTCCTGGATAGATGCAGACCATCGCACCTGTATAGGCCTGCATCCCTCCAGGTGGAGCACCAGTCCCCAGTGAAGCCAAATCCCTGAGCTCTGCACCAGTTTTTCAACCAGTCATTGAATCCCATGGTGCAGAGTACCCTAGCCTCATCCATGCCATAGACAGGTAGCACTTCCAAGAAAGTTACCATGTGTGCTACTTGTTTAAGGCTCCTCCCCAACTCTACAAACTCCTGTTGCACTGCTCTGATCCCATTCTCAGCCAGGTAATTCGTCTCTAGGTAGCTAATGACATCCAGCTCCCTCCCCCTTGCAGCTGCTCCCACGATGCTGAGGATTAATTTCCTGTCCCTCCAAGCCATGGAGCCAGGCAGGCACCTTACCTCCCTTTCCCCTCCCTCCCCCAGTTCTACCCCCCCAACAACCGAGTCCCCCACGAGGGGTTGCTTCCTTCGCCTGTGGGGGTCCTGTGCCACCCTCCTGTGGCTCTCCAATGTGGAGGTTCCCAGCATCCTCCTTGGTCTCCACTTCGGGTGCCTCCATAGAGGAACCATGCACCGCCAGAGTGGCGAATAAATTGTGGAGAAGCACAACTGGAGGGATGCGCCTCTGTTCCACCACCCTCACCTTCCCTGAGCCCACCGTGGTCCAACCACTCCTCTTTCTTGGCAACCTCTGAGATAGTGGCAGTGGCCTGGGTGGTCCCTGCGTGGGGGAGCAGGTTTCCTGAATCCTTGCCAGGTCAGCGTGGAGACGAACAACCTCCTCCCTCAGACCAGAGAGGTGCCTGCAAATAGGGCAGCAACGCGGTCTCCAGAATGTCTCCCGGAAGACTGCTGCTCCACAGCCAGTGCATTGCACCACTCCCCACATTATAACGGCAAATTATGATCAGTTTCTGTCTATGGGAGAAAATATTCCTCAGTTATTACAAAAAAGTAATCAACAGAGATACAATTACAAAGAAGGTAGGATAGTAACTAGCATAATAGAGAACAAGTTACATACTAACATGCCAGCAGAGTAGGCCTAAAGGTCTATAGAGTCTGCTCGAAAATCAGCACCTGGTCAGCACAGCGTTGCTGCCCTCCCCTCTACCCCCATAAATCCCCCAATATCCCATCCCCAGCAGAGTTTCCCCTTCCCGATCCAGCATTTCTCAGTCTTACCTTCCCCTTATACAGTATCTGTCCCAACCTCTCTTAAACCCCTCTACTGTATCAACAGCCACCAGCTCCGTAGGCAGTGCATTCCATTACATGATAGAGTTGGATCAAGGATTGACAATGAGCATAAATTAGAATGCAGCGTGGAGTCACATCGAGATAAATGTGAATTAGTAAATACATACAGGGAAAAATTGCAATGCTACCTTGTGGTATGGCATTCTTGAAAAGTATGCTAAACATTCAGCCATAACAGTTACACTGGTTTCTTTTTATAATGTGGGCCTTCAAGCCCTTTTTAAAATCACCCAGGGAGGGGAGTACCTGCAGAGAGTTGGGAAGGGCATTCCAAGTGGTGGGGATGGAATTAGCAAAGGACCTTTTGCCTGTTACAGTTTTAACTTTGGGACATGGAGGAGGGTTCTACTGGAGGATCTGAGGGGTCTCCTATCCTATCAGGTTTGTTCTGTATTAGGCCATGTAGGCTAGGAGGAGCATGTGGGCCTTTTAGCTTGAAGGCCAGGCACAGTGATTCATATTCAAGTCTACAGGTGAGAGGGAATCAATGACTCTACAATGGTGTTCTTTAGGTGGAGCACCAACTGCAAAATGGCTATAATATGATAAAGTGATTTCAGCTTTTCCAGTTCAGAGCATCTAACTGAGAGGAGGACCGGAGTGTCGTAGAGAAGGGTGGGTAACAGGGCTGAGTTGTCTATCTGTAAACAGGATTCTTTGGAAAGGTAGGGGCTTAGGTAATATAGTAATCCAACCTTTTGGTGAAGAGTTTTCACACGATGCTCAATATGGACTTTAAAGGTGACATCCATCCCATTCGAGAAAGCGGGGGGAGAAAGGTTCCTCCTTTTGTGACCTAAATTCTTTGGGCCAAAGAGGATGGACTTTTTACTATTTAGGACCAGCTTGTTAGTTAGGAGCCAGTCTTCTAATTGGTGCATATCAGAGGTAAGTAGCTTATTGATTTCAGCGATATTGTTAGAGCTGCGATATAGTACTGCATCGTCAGTGTATAGTAGTGGTTTTGTCCTACCACAGTTTGCTGCCATTTCATCGATACAGAGTGAGGATAGGAGTGGGACCACTATACACACTTGAGGAACACCATCAAAAATCGGGTGCCTATCCGACAGGGCACCCCTCCAACTTACCAGCCAAGATCGATTTGTTAGGTAGTCCGAGAACCAGCATAGTGATAGATTATCTAGGCCTAGGGAGTTAAGTTTAGTTAGCAGTGTCTGATGATCCACACAGTCAAAGGCCTTGGTTAGATCAATAAACACAGCTCCTATTTATCCCATCCAAAATATCTTACAACAGCACGTGTCTGAGATTTTGCAACACACACTAGCTACACAAGTCAATATCAGGTATGGCTAAAAATATTAATATTCAATTATCAATTTTTTCACATGGATGGTAGACAGTAATTGAAGATGCTTTTACTGTTGTTGCCCTGTACTTCCTTGTCACTGTTGCTTGTAAAAATGACTTTTTTACTCAGGAGCTGCTGTAACAAATTAGAGCAGGAGACTAGATGCAGGCTAAATTTATATTATGACATAAACCGAATGATAAATTGTTTTATCAGCATGTATGGTGAACAGTAACCAAAGCTGCTTTTACTACTGTTTCCCTATGCTTTCAGATCACTGCTGCTAGTAAGAAGAATTTTCTTATACATAAGCTGGTGCAGCAGTTCAGAGCTGGAGATTTGATGCTGGCTAAATTTATGTTATTATGACACTAACTGAACCAATAGTAATATTTAATATAAAGGTGGGTGAGTGAATAAGAAATTTCTAACTCTTGCAAGTGCTATCAAAGTTCGTGAGAATCTCAAACCCACATGAGCTGCAGTAACTGACAGCAGTTGCGTTTTAAAAGCTAGCTTTTATGAAACTATGTTGACTGAAATGGCATCTGAAAACAGTCTGTCTTTTTGTTCCAAAATTAAAAAGATGCCGCTTCTGTCCCTAAGAGAAGGTGCACCTCTGAGTCTGTGCTGTTTGCCATTTTTTTGCTAAATATACTTTCATGATATTCAAAAAAAACAATACACTGATAAGACAATAAGGAAATGGGCAGAACCAAGACAAACACTCTCCGACTCCCCCCGCTGTGTCACTACAAATCCATTACACTAGGCATCAGTATAAGCAGGAACATGACAGATGGCTAATGAACAGACTCAACACCTGGCATAGCAGCCAACCAGGGATAAAAGGGTCTCCAAAGTGCCCATCTCTTGGTGCAAGAGTCCACAATGTGCCGCATAGAGGCAAGCATCCTCTCCACGTGCAGCAGCTGCATAACTTCTTGGTGCCACTCAAGCAGCGACAGTATGTCATTGTCTAACCAATGCCTCAGTATAATTTGCTTAAAGGAGATAGGAAACCATTTCTAATATTTGAATCAGTTAACTAAATCACAAACCACAAACAACAACCTCAGTGTATGTTTTTTTTTATGGAATGATTTGTCAAAAGTCTCATTTGTATGTCACTTTCAATTGTTGAACACAGAATCCGGTTGACAGTCTGTTTTTGAATCGGGAGTTAGCGCATGTCAAGCTTGGAAATGCCCACATCACAGGCTCCCGATTCAACATGAAGCGTGTGGCTACCGGACACACTACTGATGCCACCATCTGATCTCTACGTAGTCCCATGTAAAAGAAGTGGCCATCCCCGTGGAGCTTATATTATTTTCTCACTCATCTCAGCCCCCCTTCCCCCTGTTTCCTCATCTGCGGACTTGGTTTCATTTATCTTTCTTCCCACTCGAATTTCTGCCCCTCTCCCAAAGTTCTGAGCATCGCCCAGTTTCCTTACGTAGTCTGCCCCACGTTACTTTTTTTTCTTTGCTGCTTACTCTGTAACTCTGAGCTGCTTTCAGCGCTGTTTGTAGCCCTCGCTCCCTTCTCTCGTCACCATCTCTACCACTGTTTTTCCTGCGCATATTATGCTGATGCTCATTTCAAGTCAGGACTCTCCAACAGAGCTGCAGTTCACTGCAATAAAAAGAATGAAAGATTAGATGGATTAGGTCGGCTCTGTTGCCTCAGGGTGTCTCAAAGAGGATGTAGATGATTGAGGAATCCTAGAATTGGGATCATGGTGAACTGCAGCTCCATTGGAGGGTCCCGACTTGAAATAAGTGTCAGCAAAATACCTGCAGAAAAAAACAGCGGCAGACAAGACAGTGCAGGGAGAAAAGAGCAAGGGCTACAGACAGCGCTGAAAGCAGCACAGAGGAAACTAGGCGATGCTCAGAACTTGGGGAGAGGGGCAGAAATTTGGGTGAGAGGAAAGATCCACGGATGAAGAACCAGGGGTGGGGACTCAGATGAAAGAGAAAATAAACTCCACGGGGATGGATGGAACTAGTGGGGAGAGAAATTCTGGTGGGCAGGGAACTAAAATACACAAACTCTGCAGGGGATGCAACATGGAGTGTGAGGGTGCAATGGCCAAAGGAAGAGAAACTCAAACCTGTGTGCTCTGACCGCACTGCACTCTCCCAGTTTGCTAGGCTAACCACTAAGTCATGTAGCCAGCACTGGTAAAGAGCACACATTTGAAAAAAAAGAGTTCTCAGCCCAAATGAAAGCAGCTTAAGGGACAGTGCTATAATATACAAGTGCTATAATTTCCCTGTAGCTGTTTTCAGTTACTCTATTTTACCATGCTCTTTTAACCGGATACCCTGTACTTGTGCTGTAAAGCAACCAGCAGTAGAGTGAAGGGGGATGCTGCTGAACTAGTAGCCAAGGGATGGACAATTTTTTCACATGGGACTACTTAGAGGTGAGGTGGTGGCATCAGTAGTGTGTCCCGTAGCCACACGCTTCATGTTGAATCGGGAGTCTGTGACGTGGGCATTTCCAAGCTTGACGTGCGCTGACTCCTGATTCAGAAACAGACTGCCAACCTGATTCTGTGTTCAACAACTGAAAGTGATGTACAAATGAGTCTTTTTACAAATCATTCTATAAAAAAAACATACACTGAGGCTACTGTTTGTGGTTTGTGATTTATTTAACTGATTCAAATGTTAGAAATCATTTCCTATCTCCTTTAAAGTAGCAGTACCAGATAACAAAAATTGGATCTTTTGCAACAGTTTGTTTCCTGTGCTCTGTTGAGCACTTGGCCTGGTTACCTTTCTTGTTTTCTCTGTACTATCACACAGTAATTTGCTCAATTTTTCTTGGTTTTTGCTTACATTTCTTCCACCGCCATGCTGAACTGGAACCCTCTGCTGCCAACCACACATGTGCATCGCTTGCAGTACTACATAGGGACAGTGGCAACGCACAGCACAGGGTCCCACAGAAGTAAACAAAAGATGTGATGTGATGTGAGGACGGAGCTCGGCTGAAAATTAGGCACCAGCCTTATTTACTGTGGCTCCACAAAAATGGAAATACATTTTAAATATCTAAAAAACTAAAGATTGCTAGAAAAAAACATTTATGGATATGGAAACCAGAACTATGGCTGCATACTTCCAGCCAAAAAGCAGACTTCTGATAATCACTTTCTGATAATCCAGTACTGCTGTCTTAACCACCATGGCAATAAGCATGAAATGATATCCACACTGGTCCATGAGAGAATGGAGATCTAGCCCCAATAAACACCCCTCTTTATTAAATACATCTTCCATCCCTAGTATATGATCTAGAATACTCTGGACCCTCCGCCGCAAGAGCTGAGCTTTTATACAGTCCCAAAGAATATGGGATAGTGTGCCCCTCTGTCAGCCAAAAACGGGTACATGGGGCGAATCCAGGAGTCCCCACTTGTGGAGTTTCTGAGGAGCATGGAACATATTCTACAAATTTTTGTATTGCATGAGGAAATAACTATCCACCTTAATATATTGGTACAAATTATCCTACTGTTTTTGTTCATCAGCCTATCTTAAAGTATGTGCCCAATAAACAGAGGGCATGCCATATCTATGTGGCATAGAGCTCCTGATAACAGACTACAACAGCAAAATCGTGTGCCTTTGTTGGCAAGGTCTCGTAACTCAAGCAAATTACGCAGAGTGGTGTATACCGCACTGCCCTACACAAAGCGCCAGTAATCATGCACTGCAGCTGCAGGAAAAACAAAAATATCTCTGTTGGTAAGGAAAAACTGAGACCACATCCACTGAAAAGACGCCCACCCAGCCAAGTGCTAAAACTGCTGTACGGTGGTGATGCCCCACCCCTTCAAGAGGCAAAACTTGCTGGTCTCCCAGTTATCCTGAAATGAAGGTTGTTCAAAAGTGGCTGATCCAATGGGTCTGCAGGGGTTGAAATTAAGTTTTGCAGCCGCTAGCCAGCAGGGCTAGTGACTGGGAAAATCAGTAGCCCCACAGACTTTTCCACTGGCCCTGCTGGTGTACTTACTGAAATGCTACCTTCTCAAGCACAAGCCCGCAGGGCTAGTTAAAGGAAAATCTCACTAGCCTGATACACAAAATCTACCAGCATTTGGCTAGCAGGCCAGTGCCAGTTTTGAGCCCTGGGTCTGGCAGGAAGAATTTAAGTAAGCAACACAGCTAGCCGAATACTGAGACTGAAGTTCCTATCAGGATGTATACAAGGGGTTTGGGAAGCTTGGCTTGCTTACAGTACAAAAAGGTGGGTAAAGATATACACTGTGCTTGACATAGGTATTCCTCAATATCCAGCCACTGTGGGATGTAATGCCCCAGGGCAGGATTCCCAAAATTAGACCATCTAAAATATTTAGTACTCTGAGCAGCACGAAAATAGCCCAAGAAAGCTGACAGAGACAGCCCCAACCCCGAGCCTCATCAGAAGCCAACTTTAGACACTCCTAGGATGGCCATCTCTCCTGCCAAAGAAAGGTGGAAAGCATGTCATGTGTAAGCAATAATACCTGACAGGGTGGACGGTACTGGGCAATACCGGACCGACCAGGGGCATAATGAGGCCCGATGCCGCAGGTGGAGGGCCTTATAGCCCCCGGAAGGTCTGGTATTGCCCAATACTGCCCACCCTGGAGGGTATTTTTGCACTTAGAAAATGGGAATTTGTGTTAATTTAAGTATCTGAATAATAAAGAAATTACCTGAAATATGTATAGCAGTAACAGGAAGAAAAAAAAAAGTTTTAGATAAAGTAGTCCCTCCATTTGTGTGCTGTTCAATCTTGTGTATCTCCCCCCCCTCCCAACACACAGGGCCATTCTCTTGTACTGATCCCATGCACATTCTTTTCTACAGATTGTCTCCCCCCACCCAAACTTGCAGAACAAGCATTTATTTTTAAGTTGCACCTTACCAGCACTCAGCAGCAGCTTTATTTTATTCATGCACTCTCTCATTACTGTACTCTCATGCGGTTGTCATAGTCACAGTGAGTGGGTGGCTAGCACGGGGTGCAAGAATGCAAATGGCTCTCCGACATCTGTGCGGCCGACGTCAGCGTGTTTCCCTGTGTCTCTCTGCCCACTCACAGGATTTAGCAGTAGGCATTTCAAAAAAGGAGGAAATAAATGTGCGGGTCGTTGTATCATGATGGATGGCCATACGGCACCCTATGGGACTCTGCCCATTAATGGATGCATGCTGACGACTTGAGGATGTACACTTCAGTGGCCAGCGAGTGAGAGATCAACCTGCCTGCATCAGGAGTTTTTATGGATGGTATCACTTCGTAGCATGTATTTTTGCATTCAAATTATTTATTTTTTTTTAGCCGGCTCGGTGGCACTAAGGGTTGAGGCGCTGGATGCCACACCTCACACCACACCGGCGACCCGGGTTCGGGAGCAGACTCGGGTCAACAGGGGTCGGCAGGGAGGGAGGGAGAAGGATTGAGCGTCCGTACCATACTCTCCGCTGCATTACCGCCACCTGTTGGGGGAACCTCAGGGTGGTCGGTGCAGATGGGGAGACGTTCCACGTAAGGGTAGAGGGACTGGCTTCGATGTGCATCTACACGTGCACCGGCAGCCTTGTCCCCATTGCACACCGACGCTGGGGTGATGCACCAGAACATCAGGAAAAATCCTGCCCTGGTCTAGGCGACAAGCCTCAGCGTCTGTCCCGAGGCAGCACCCAAGAGAGCAGACTCCGATGTATGTGCTCCCAGTCGTTGTTCAGGGGGAGATATAGGGGATCTCTGCCACCCTGCCCGAAGGCTAATCCAAGGCTCTGCAGGTATGTGGGCAGCGTTAGTACTCTAGGGGCAGACTACTCAGGGGAGCTGCAGAAGGGGACCTACGAGGGGAGCTCCGAGAGAGTGATCAGTGGCAGAAAGTAAGAGGGATAAAGAAAGAGTAAAAAAAAAAAAATTTTTTTTATGTACTTAATTACGGATTATTTTTGGTACGGGGGGGGGGTTATATGAACTACTGTATAAATATTGGTTAGTGGTTACCGTGACACACAAAAAAAAACCCAGCAGTTGTGCAACTTTTGAAAATTCTCTTGCCCTTTAATATTTGTGGTGTGGTCCTTGCTAACGGGACTTTTAAAGTCTGGGCTCTGTTGTCTGATAGACAACCCTGGCAAGTCTATCAGCCAATCAGAGTCCGAGGATTTTTTTGACCATTTTCTAAGGCTCACAGTCAACACAGTAAATGGGTACAAGATCCTCTGCAAAATATTCATTTTAAACACGGCAATGCGGCCGATAAGGGATAGGGCCGTTGCCATCTAGTCAGATCCTGTTTAATCACAGAAAGCAAATAATATACATTAGCTTTAACCTTTTCCGACAAGGACAAATAAATCTTGATACCTAAATATATTATAAACGTGCACAAAGAAAAAATTACTCACCTTTGTAATGTTGTTTCTTCTAATGGAGTCTTGCTGTATTCTGACCAATTGCAGTGAGGTCCAACCCTCGAACTGCCCCGGAGATGAAAGAGCCAACTTTCCATGCCAGGCATGGAACGCCGAGCTTGAGCTCGGTTGAGACTCTGTCTGTTGCTGTTTGAACTCAAACAGTCAGATCTTTACGAGCTAAACTCACTGAGTGTCCTGTGTGGAAGCTGTAAACCTACACTAGCCAACTGGCTACTAAATATAATAAACAGATTTTTTGGTCCCAAAACAAAGACTCAAGCCAGGAAACCCCAAAAATGAAACAAACACAACACCCACTCACCCAAATAAAGGGGTGATAAATAAAGGTGGAGGCACCTCTTGAGTGAACACTACTACTGCCCACCCACATCCCAAAACAAAGGTTCTGAGAGGGAAGGCGGGGGATCAGAATACAGCAAGACTCCATTAGAAGAAACAACATTACTAAGGTGGTGATATTTCTACATTAACAACATGAAGTCTTGCTGTATTCTGACAAATTGCAGACTACTAAGCAGTACCTCCATGGAGGAGGGACAGAACCTACCTAGAAATAGGCTCTGAAGCACTGCTGTGCAAACCGAGCATCACTCCTAGCCTGGATATCCAGAGAGTAACGCTTGGTAAAAGTGTGAACTGTTTTCCAGGCAGCTGCTTGACATATCTCTAAGACAGGAATATCCCTGGCAGCAGCCAGGGAAGCAGCTGTACCTCTGGTAGAGTGAGCCCTCAGGCCTGAGGGTGGAATCCTGCCTAGTTTTTTATAGCAAAATTGAATGCAAGAGACAATCCACCTGGCAATGGATCTCTTAGTGGCAGGTTTTCCCTTACCAACCTCACCATAAGTGAGGAACAGTTGGAGGGAGTCAAACCTGTGACCCTTGGTACGCTCTATGTAGTAGCTAAGGGCCCTTTTCACATCCAAACTGTGAAGCCTCCTCTCACCAGAGGAGGAATGGTTAGTGAAGAAAACAGGAAGAGGCATAGACTGGTTAAGGTGGAAGTCTGAAACCACCTTAGGTAAAAACTTCCTGTTAGTCCTGAGGACCACCTTATCTCTATGAAAAGAGATAAAATCAGGCTCCACTGACAGGGCTTGTAACTCGCTTATGCGCCTGGCAGAAGTGATGGCCACCAAGAAAACAGTTTTCCAAGTCAATTACTTAAGTTCTGCTGAGGACAAAGGCTCAAAGGGGTTGCATAAGCTGAGCTATGCAAACATTAAAGTCCCAAACAGGGCAGGGTCCTGAATGGTGGATTGGTGTAAGCAATCCCTTGAAAAACTTAGAATACAGGATGAGCTGAGAGGGAAGAGGCACCTGCTGAAAGAAAAGCAGAGACAGCTGCCAGATGCACTCTTAGTGTAGCTGGTCTGAGTCCCAAGCTATTAAGATGAACCATATAGTCAAGGACTGTGGGCAGGCCAGCAGACTCTGGAGAAATATGCTTCCCAGAGCACCATATGGAGAATCTTTTCCATTTGGAGTTGTAAGTGCTTCTGGTGGAAGGCTTCCGAGAAGCCTTTAGGATATCCATAACACCTTGAGAGAGGTGTAAATCAGCAAACTCTAACTCTTCAAGAGCCAGGCCTTGAGATGGAGAGATGTGAGATTCGGATACCAAACCCTCCCCTGAGCACAGGTTAACAGGTTGTAATTCCTGGGAAGAAACAGGGGAAGGTGGACTGCTAAGGACAACAGGAGAAGGTACCAGGGCTGTCTGGCCCAGTCTGGAGCAATCAGAATCACCTTGCAGGGTTGAGACCTGATTTTGACTAACACCTTGAACAGGAGAGGGAACAGGGAAAAGCATACAGGAACTTCCCTTTCCAATTGAGAACTAGGGCATCCAGGGGGACTGAGCCCAACACTGGGGTCTGCAGCAAAAGAGGGGAAGTTGGTGATTGTCTGGGGCTGCAAAAAGATCTATCTGTGGGGTGCCCCATCTGGAGAAGATCACCTTCAAAACCACGGGATCCAGTGACCATTTGTGATGGCCCTGAGATATCCTGCTGAGAGCATCTGCCAGGACATTGTCCTTGCCTGGGACGTGTACTGCTGTAAGAGAGTTGTTCAGGGAATAGGCCAGAGACCATAACTTCATTGCTTCTGTGCACAAGGCCGTAGACCGAGTGCCCACTTGCTTGTTGATATACCACATTGTGGTGGTATTGTCTGTCCTGATCTGAACTACTTTGTTCTGAACAGACTTGGAAAAAGCCTGAAGTGCTAGAAACACTGCTCTGAGTTCTAATAGATTGATGTGAAGCACAGCTTCCTGAGGAGACCACAACCCTTGGGTGGTCAGGTATCCAAAGTGGGCTTCCCACCCCAAGAGGGAGGCATTTGTAGTAAGGATTAGAGAGTGAGACTGAGTGACAAAAGGAACTCCCTGTCTTAGATTGTCCTGATCCTGCCACCACTGCAATGCCTGGATCAGGGTTCAAGTCACTGGAATCAGTTTGGTCAGAGGATCCTTTTTCTGAGACCAAAAGACTCTCAAGTGGAACTGAATGTCCCTCATCTGAAATCTTGCTCCCTGCACCACTGCTGTAGAAGCAGCCATGTGCCCCAGGAGCTGTAGAAAATGCCTTGCTGGTCGAGACACCTGGAGGGTGAATGAAGAGGCCAGTGAAATAAGGGTCCTTGCCCTGTCCAGGGGAAGGAAGGCTTTTGCCTTTACTGTATCTAGCTCTGCGCCTATGAAGGTGAGGAGCTGTACAGGCTCTAGAACTTACTTTGAAAGATTCAGAAGGAAACCTAGAGAAGTCAGCAGTTGCTGAGTTATCTGTAGATGTAACTTGACTTGGTCTGGAGACTGGCCTACTATGAGCCAGTCATCCAGGTATGGGAAGATGGAAATCCTTTTCCTTCTTAGGAAGGCAACTACTACTGCCAGGCATTTTGTGAACACCTTGGAGCAGAGGTTAGGCCAAAGGGCATTGCTCTGAATTGGTAGTGGCCAGAGGGCAGCTCGAACCTGAGGTATTTTCGATGGGAGCTTCTGATGAGAATATGGAAATAGGCATCCTTGAGGTCCAGGGAGACTAGCCAGTCCCCTGGTCTTAGAGAGGGTAGAACTATTCCCAGAGTCACCATTTTGAACTTTGGCTTTAAAAGGTGCTTGTTTAAATATCTGAGATCCAGGATGGGCCACCATTCTCCTGTCTTTTAGGGTGAGGAAGTACCTGGGTACAATCCTTTTCCCTTTGTGTAGGGTGGAACCCTTTCTATAGCTCTGAGAGCCAAGAGGAAGAGACCTCTGCTTCTAGGGCAAGTGCCTCTGAGGGATTTGCAGGTGGAAGGATCTGGTTCTCATCTTTGGAAATTTTTGAGCTGAGAACTCAGTCCCTGGCTTACTACTTCAGGACCCATTTGTCTGATGTTAAAGACATCCAGTCCTGGACAAAGTAAGCCAGCCTGCCCCCTACAGGTAGTGGAGAATCGGCCCTGGCAAACCCATCAGGGTGCCTGTTTGGCAGGGGCTTTAGGCTGAGGGGTGGAAGCAGGCCTGCTTGTACCCTGTCTGCCTCTCCCTCTAAAGAACCCCTATGAGCATAAGCAGAAGAGGAGGCCTGGGCTTGGTAGAAAGGCCTATGAAAAGGCCTGCCCCTGCCCCTGGGTTGCTGCCTCTGAGGAGTGGCTTGCCTTTCCTTGGACTGAGCACTCCTATAGGTGGTCCTGTACTCATCCATTTTCTTCATGTAGTTCTCTGTTTGCTCCCAGAGAATTACCCACAACAGGAAAATCCATGGCCTTAGTCTGGGTATCCTGAGACAGGCTAGTACATCTGAGCCAAGCCATCCTACGAAGGGCCACAGATGTAGCCATGACTCTAGATTAAACATCATTGGAGTCCACTGCAGCATGGAATTGCACCTTGGATGCCTCAATACCATCCGCAGCCACCTGCTCCAGCTCCTTGGCAAGCTGGTCAGGGACCTGTTTAGCTAAAGCCATTACAGTGTCCCATCTAGATTTCTGATATCTAGCTGTATAGGCCATATAATTGGCCTGCCTGAGTCCCAAGGATGCTGCCATGTACTGTTTCTTTGCCATGGCATCAATCCTCCTGGAGTCCTTATCTGGGGGGTGTGAAGCCAATGGTATATTAGCCTTATCACAAGCTGCAGCCTGCACTACCCCAACATGGCTGCATTGCTGGGTAAGGAACTCCGTATCTAAGCCTGAAAGAGTATACCTCTCATCCATTCTCTTATCCACAGGAGGTATAGAATTAGGAGTCTTTAAAATTTTTATTGTCTGTTTCCCAAAAGACTTATGAAGGGGAATAGACAGCCTCCTGGACTCTGGGATATCCATCATTTCAACATAATCAGGCTCCTGCTGGTCATCCACAGCTTCTTCCATAGGAAGCTGAAGAGTTTCAGCCACTTTCTTGTAAAACATGAAATGGAAGGGGGTCTCAGAAAGCCTAGGAGGAGGAGACACTCCTGAAGGTCTGTCTGGGGAGATGTCCGGGTGAATGGGCACATCCATAATCACACTCACTTTCCTCATATTCTCCTTCCTCCTCCTCCGGTTCATAAAATTCCTCTACATCATAATCCAGAACCGGTGGAACCGACCGAACCGAGCGCCTTCCTAATGGTGCCAGTTCGGTCGGAACTGGAGATAGCGACTGGACAATTTTTATCGCTTTGGCTATTTCATCAGCGGTCGGAGAAAGAACTTTTGGATCCGCACCGGTTGATTTATCCCTTCCTGATCTCTTAACCGGAACCGACTCCTCGGAATCGGTTCTCCTTTTGCCTGAAGAAGTTTCGCCCTGGTCAGAGGGCACTCCTTCTGGTTCGGTTGGAACCGAACTGGGCTGGCCATCCGGGTCAGCGGATTTATTTTTTGGCCTCCCTTTCCCTGAGCCTACCAACTCTTTTTTCCAGGGTAGCTGCAGGAAAATTTTTACAAATCTGGCAGTCTGAATCGAGGTGGTCAAACCCCAGACAATAAACACAGGTGGTGTGGGATCAGCCTTAGCAAAGACTTCCCCACACACACTACAGTGTTGAAACCCAGTGGGCCGGTTTTCTTTTGGGTTTCTCAGACATGGCCAGTCCTAACCAAAACTTACCCTTTTATCGGCAATCCGCCAGGCAAGACACCCTTATCAGTTCCTGACCGTGTTATGGGTCGTGGAAAAAAACGTAATAAAATCCTTTTTAGAACCAATAAGAACCAGTAACCACACTCTAAAAGTAGAAATAAAGATTTTTAAACAACCTGATCGGTTCAAACCGAACCGATCCACGTTTACAAGTTCCACACAGAATAATAACAAAATAAACTATCCAGTACTCACGAATACCACAGACAGAGACTGAATATAGGTTGTGGTTAAATTCGGTCAAACCGAGAAAAACAGTACTTTAACCGACAAATTGAACTGAGCAAAGGAGAAATCTCCGGAGCGACTGTTCAGTGAGGTGGAGTAAAGAATCTGACGGTTTGAGTTCAAACAGCAACAGACAGAGTCTCAACCGAGCTCGAGCTCAGCGTTCCATGCCTGGCATGGAAAGTTGTCTCTTTCATTTCTGGGGCGGTTCAAGGGTTGGACCTCACTGCAATTTGTCAGAATGCAGCAAGACTTCATGTTGTTTGAAATGGTGTTTTTCCCCACATTCAATTTATAATAAGAAATAGCCCCAAAATCCACTATTTCTTTCAGTGCAGCAGGAAGGGAGGTAGAAGGGTTCCTAACGTAGCACAATGTCATTTGCATATAGACACATCTTACATTGGAGGTCGCCAAACTGAATTCCTTGAATCTCTAGATTCCTATTAATTCATACTACTAAGGGCTCCAAAATACAGGTTAACTCATTACTTCAAATCGCTTTATATGAAGTCTGTACTATCCATTGCTAACTTGACACAAAGTGGTCACCAGGAGAAAGAAAAGGAGGTAATAGGCAGACCTGACAAGTACCATTCCTCAAGTGAGAACCAGGCTATAGAACCCTGTTACAAAAATTCTGAGCTGAAGGATTGGAGTATAACAGTTGAACCATTTAATAAATTCCTGGGGTATCTGGTGTCTCTCCACCAACTTAAACAAATGCAAACAATGAACCCAGTCAAAAGCTTTGTCCGTGTCAAACGAGGCCATGTCGGCTAGAGCTGGGGCCTCCCTCAACACAGATAATATGTAACAGCCTTCAAAGGTGATCAGAAAAAGCCCTCCCTCCCATAAACCCCACTTGCTCCACTCCAATCAGCTGTGACCAAATTTTTGCAGTCTCGTAGCCAAAGGTTTTGCCAAAATTTTCAACTCAATATTTAACAAAGAAATTGGCCTTTAGTTCTCTACATAGCTTTCATCTTTCCCGGGCTTAGGCAGAACAGAAATAATGGCCTGTTCATAGTATGATCAAGTTCACCCCTTTCATATTCTTCCTGTACACTTCCCAGAGGGGTATAAGAACAACACCTTTCAGACTTTTACAGAAGTTAACAGAGTAACCATGTTTTCCCAGCATCTTATCTATACTCTTATCTTATCAACATTCCATCATCTACTCATCCTCAAATCCTGAGACCCATGATGCCCTAGCTATCCATGTGACCTTCCCCTTCACTCTTCCAATCTTCGTAGCTGGCATTTACTGACACCCAAATGTCCATCCTTCAGTCGCGCTAGACCTCCTAACCTCCATCACTTCCCTTGCTTGCTCTGGGGAATTATTCATCCTAGGCAACTTCAATATAAATTGGTTGTCACCTAAAACTACCAAAACTAATAATGAAATCAGAGCCCTAAACCTCTCCCAATTGATCTCGGAATCCACCTGCCCAAGCCACAAGACACAACAACAGTCACTACTCGACTGGGCCCTTACCTCCCACCCCCACCATGTCATCACCTCTGGAGTCCTACCCGATGCTCTCAGTGACCATAACCCAATATTCATAGTTAGGAAAGTCCACAGAACTAATCACCACACAAAACCATACAACTACGTTCTTTCAAGTCTCTTGACCTTGAACCTCTCCTGAGTAACCTTGCCACTTCTGACTGGTCCCCCTAACCTCCTTCCCCTCGGTTGATAAGGCCCTTGACTACTTCAAAGAAATCTTTCTTATAAACTGGAATGCCTTTGCCCCACTCAAACAAACCAGAGTCAGAGGTAACCACTTACCTTGGAGAACCCCGGAACGTCTGGCCTGCCTCAGGGCTAGAGATTGAGCCTGGAAGCTTCCTAAAGCTACCCAGCATCCTAGTGCCCTCGCGAAAACATTGTATGCTCCAAAACGCTTGCACCAGGGCTACAAGGTTAGCCAAGTACAAATATTTACAATCTACCTTCTTCACCAACATAAATTCCCCTTCAAAGTTCTGGAAGGTGTTCCATGCCCTATTTACCCCCCTCATCTCGTCCCCCCGTACCTAAAAATAGCTCGCTAATGTCTGACCCACCAGCTGTAGCTGGGGAATTTAACTCCTACTATACCTCCTGTGTCACTGAGCTGCTGAAATCCCTGCCCTCCTATCCAACCTCCCTACCCTCTACCGGTGTGCCCCCTCCATCACCCTCCCACCTTTCCCTTCTCCTTTGCTACTGTAACCCCAAACGATGCCCTAAGTGCCCTCCTCACCATCAACCCCTCTAAAGGTGCCTCCCCCGACCAACTCAACCCAAAACTTCTCTTCCTCTCCACTTCGGCCATTGTCTACCCCTCTCAATAATCCTAAATCTCTCATTCTCTGCCGCCTCAGTCCCCTCTTCATGGAAACATGCAGTGGTCCTCCTACTACCCAAAGGGGGTGACCCCTCATCTCCTGGCAACTATCGCCCCACTTCTCTACTCCCTACCCTTGCCAAGCTTCAAGAACACATTGTCCTCTCCCAACTCACCTCTTTTCTATCAGACACCTCCTTTTCCACCACTTTCTAGTCTGGTTTCAGGAAAAACCACTCAACCACCACCTCTTTCCTACGACTCACAGACTCCATCCTAACCGGGATGGACAATGACCAAATTACCTCTGCCATTTTTGTCGACCTGGTCAATGCCTTCAACACCGTCTCTCATTCCCTTCTCCTCGACTCACTCCCAGCAGCTGGCCTATCTCCCTCTGCCACAAACTGGTTCAAGGCCTACCTTATTGGCAGAACCCAATCAGTTAAGATCTTGGACACCACTTCCCTTCCCCTCCCGATTAGCACCAGCATCCCCCAGGGCTCTGTATTAGGGCCCTTCCTATTCTCCATCTTCTTAAACGACTTTCCACTGTTTGCTCCCCCTCCTCCGCTACACATATGTATGCCGGTGATACAGTCCTGTATGCATCCGGCTCCTGTCCTGCTGAGATTACAATCAGCTTTACAGCAAGACTTCGACAAAGTTCAGCTCTGGTTTGCTAACCATCAACTTTTCCTCAACACCAAGAAGACTGTCTCCATGACCTTTGGCACTAGGCAGAGACTCTGTAGGCTTCGCTCCCTACCCACTTTCCACACCCTTGATGGGACTTTACTTGAGGACACATCCTCCTTCAGGTACTTAGGTGTTTGACTGGACGAACACCTAAACTTCTCTGGACATATTGACGCCATCCAGAAAAAAATGCACCCCAAGCTTGATGCCCTATTCAAGAACTGTAGTTGCATCCCTCCTACGACTAGGTGTGGACTAGTTCAGAAGATGATATTGCCCATTTTCAACTACTGTGACGTAGTCTGTGGTGCTGCCCCCGAGTCTTCCCTGGCCAAACTGGACACCCTCTTCAATTTCTTCTGCCACTTTGCCCTGGATGCCCCCCCCTCGCATCCACCATTGCAATCTCTATCGTGCCCTATCCTTCCCCTCTCTTACAAACAGGTGACTCTCCCACTGTGCTACATTCACCTCCATGCACTGGTTGGGTGAGCTTCCTTCCTACCTCACCTCCTCCTTTATAACAACCCCCCATTCTCCCATCCCCTTAGATCAACCAACTCTAGCACCCTGGTAGTCCCCCACAGATCCACCCTAATCGGCCAATCCAGTTACTCTCACTGCCTCCCAAAAATTTGGAATTCCCTCCCCCCTCAAATCCGACACTCATCCTCTGCCTACTCCATCGGCTCTGCCCTCAATAATTACCTTACACCTAGCTGCTCCTGCCATGTCCCTTCCTAATTCCCTCCTCTAAGCCCTGGATAAATACTACTCCTCTACCATCACCTTCATTTGACCCTGTGCACCCACCCCCAAATTTCTAGCTCATTTCCCTTCCCCAAATTACTCCCCTTACTGGCCTCCTTGATCTCTCACAGAATGTAAGGGACCCCGAATGCTCCCTATGGGTCCATGCATCCTGATGGACTACTGATTAAGCCCCATCCCCTCCAAAGGTGCAAATTCTCTCCCACTTAAGGGTTCAATTCTCACACTCTCGCTCTCCTATCATTCTCTTAGTTCCCATCTACTGACCTTCCCCAACTCCCTGACAGGGTACCCTGCATCCTGAAGGGTCCTCTCTTGGGTTAGGTCTTAGTCCCCCCCCTAGCATTTAAGTCACACCTCCTCCTTCTCTTTCTCCTCCCTCTTTAAATCCCTACAGCCTTATCCCCCTTTCTGTCTAGCCCCATAGCCCCCTTGCAGGGTCCCCACATCCTGAAGGAGTCTCTCTGGGACACTGCCCATCTCCTTCTCTCTGATCCCTCCAGTCTCCTTGCAGGGTTCCTCGCATCCTGAAGGGTTCTCCAGGGACACGACTCTTACCCCTCCCCTCACCTATTCCTCTCCTTTTCTTTCACGTAAGCACTTGCTTATTTATTAACCCGGCACTTAGTATTGTCCACTCTTTCCACATGCTGTATTATGCGCAACATTGTTTTAACACTGTAACACCTGCCTTACAACTATATATTAATGTTGTTTTTGTAACTTAAATGTAAGCTGTACACAACTCTTCCCCTTCCCCCACCTCACCCCTCCCTCTCCTTTCCCCCTTTTCTTTCATGTAAGCACTTGTTTACTTATTAACCCGGCACTTCTTATTGTCCACTCTTTCTACCTATTATGTGCAACACTGCTTGTAACACCTGCCTTACAACTGTATGTTAAGGTTGATCTTGTAACTTGAATGTTCAATGTCTCACTCCTATTGTATCCCTTCCCCCCAGGTCGTACCGGCAGACAAGCGACTTGTTGCTCAGTGTGCCTTCCTGGTGAAACATTTCAATAAATAAATAAGTGACAGGGTTAAATAGGACCCTGTCCCAGTTGTAATGGAGAAAGTGCTTAAATGCAAGGATCTGTTCTATTCCTTTCCTGTCTCTTGTCTGTCTGGTTGCGCAACCAAAAATTTTCTCGTAGGACCTAGGATTTGATCACCCCAACAGTCTCGCAATTCTTTGCCTCTCACTGTCTCTCAGTCTTCACTTGCTGTCTGTCTTTTCCTCCCTTGCATATCTGTTGGTATAAAAATATATGCAAATCAATATGTGGAAATGTAACTGATATTGGGATCCTTTTGTTTAGAAAATATATAGCGTTACTGTTGAAATGTATATAATTATAGTCTGAGATGATTGCAAAAAGCTACTGGTGTCATCTGCATTCTCGATATATCCCACCACCCAAGTGACTCTGACCATTAAGGGTGTGTCACAACAAATGAAAGTGGGGGTAGTACCTAAGTTACCTATACCTATACCTGTGATTATTGAAATGACTTTCCAGGATTTTCTGAGTTAATCAAAGAAGGAGTAAATCCTGATGTTTCAGCAGCTGTGGTGACAAGAGCTCAGGCAAAGAACATTTCAAATGGTAGGGACACTTTTCCTTTCAGTGATTCTGATTCAGACTTGTTTGAGCACAGCTCCAAGATCCGGAAATCCAGGAAAGAAAGACTATGCCTGAAGAAACTGTGGCAACAAATGACTGATGGACATGAAGGGTTAAAATATGAAAATGTTGAAACTAAGCTAAACTAAACTGAAACTTAAAAACTGATAGTGATTTTCTTTCAGAACAAGCTAATGACGTTTCTCTCCAGGGTTATTTTAAGCAGCTGGGATGAAACCAAAGCAGGGTGGACCAATGTTTAAAAAACTTAATGGGTTACTGTACAGAGTTTGGGTTAAACCTCAGACACAGGAACAGACAGACAGAACAATTGGTTACACCACAGAAGTACAGAACAGAGTTGTTACAGATAGCACATGATAGTCCTATGGCTGGTCACTCAGGAAGGGATTGCACCCTTGCCAGATTGCTGTATAGATTTTAGTGGCTTGGAATTCATGAAGATGTTGCGATATATTGTAATTCCTGTGCTGAGTGTCAGAAAGTAGCCCCAGTCACTAGAAAAGACAAGGTGCCTCGGTGCCCCTACCCTTGATAGATGTGCCTTTTGAGAGAATTGCAATGGATGTGGTTGGTCTTTTAGACAAAAGTAAAAAAGGTAATAGATTTATCCTGGTGGTATGAGACTATGCTACTCGATACCCAGAAGCAGTTCCAATGCGTACTGCCACAGCTTCAAAAGTGGCAGCAGAGCTTGCAAAAAGTTTCAGCAGAGTGGGCATACCTAAAGAAATGATTAGTGACCAGGGTAGTAATTCTGGTACTGCATTACTTAAGGAGCTGTACAGACTGCTAGGTGTCACTGCCATAAGAATCTCCCCCATCACCCTCAGACAGACGGTCTTGTTGAGCGTTTTAACCAAACCCTAAAACGCATGTTAAAAATGTTTGTAAAAGGGGAAGGGAAAGATTGGGATCAATACTTGCCTTATCTATATTTTGCTTACAGAGAACTGCCACAGGCATCAACAGGGTTTTCACCATTTGAAATGCTGTATGGTAGGCAGCCAAGAGGGCTACTGGCTGTGATAAAAGAAACGTGGGAAGATAACCCCACTCAGAAACTATCTATAACTTCCTATACGTATGCCCTAAGAAAAACGCTGGCAAAATATGTTGGAATTGCCCATAGTAATCAGGAAGAGGCCCAAAACCAGCAGAAAGGTATATTATGACCATGAGGTAAAGGAAAAAAAGTTTTCAAGCCAGGTGAAAAGGTTTTCCTACTGTTACACACAACAGAAAAGAAACCGTTAATGAAGTGGCCAGGGCCTTATAAGGTTTTTAGACGTACTGGCACTGTTAACTACAAGATTGAGACCCCTGACAGGAAAAATCCTACTAAGATATACCACACTAACCTCCTCAAGAAATGGGTTGAAAAAATGCCAAAAGCTGCTTTGCTAGTTTTACCAGAAACTGATAAAGAAAATATTGATGTAGCTTATGATAGACTGGAACAAACTGTAAATGCTGATGTTGTAAAGGTGAATGTTTCCTTAACCTCAGAACAAACTGTAGACATTTGTAATATGCTAAAGACATTTAACAGTACTTTTATCACAGTACCAGGCCGAGCAAAAGGGGTTGAGCATGTTATAGGGACAAGGAATGCTCATCCTATTAGGCAAAAGACATACAGGGTACCAGAGCAGTTAAGAGCTGACGTGGATAAGCAAATACAAAAAAAATGAAAGAATTGGGTATCATAGAGGAGTTGAGGAGTGCTTGGTCATCTCCAATGGTAACTGTAAACAAAAAAAGGGTGTGTTAGAATCTGCCTTGATTTTAGGAAACTTAAACAAGTGTCAGAATTTGACAGTTATCCTATGCCCAGAATAGATGATTTGGTGGACAGACTGGGGAGTGCAAAGTATATCAGTATCCAAGATCTCACCAAGGGTTACTGGCAAATACCTTCAGCTAAAGAATCCAGAGACAAAACTGCATTTGCCACTCCTGCTGGATTCTATCAGTTCACCACCATGCCATTTGGTTTACGTGGTGTGCCAGCTACATTCCAGCAGTACATGGATGTAATTTTATCCCCTCACACTGGTTACTGTGCTGCATACCTGGATGATGTTGTGGTGTATAGTCCAGACTGGAAAAGCCACCTGGAACACCCATGAGCAGCTATCCAATTGATCAAAAAGGTAGGTCTGACAATTAATCTTACCAAGTGTGCATTGGGCATGCAGGAAACCATATAGTTGGGCTATGTGTTGGGAAATGGAGAAGTTAAGCCAGAAATTCTAAAACAGAAGCCGTAGCTAACAGCCCTGTCCCTAAAACAAAGAAACATGTCAGGTAATTTTTAGGGCTAGGTGGTTATTATTGGAGATTGGTTCCCACCTTTGCTGAGTTAGCTACTCCCCTCACTGAACTCACGAAAAAATGGTACCCAAATAATGTGAAATGGACCCCAGGGTGTGATGAAGCTTTTCAAGCCATTAAGGCTGCATCATGTTCAGCCCCTGTTTTGAGAAACCATTCTTGTTACAAACAGATGCATCAGAGGTAGGCCTAAGTGCAGTCCTGAGTCAAAATATAGATGGGAAAGAACATCCTATTCTGTATGTAAGTAGGAAGTTGCATGACAGAGAGAAAAGGTACTCCACCATTGAAAAGGAATGTTTAGCAGCAAAGTGGGCCATGGAGTCCCTTAAGTTTTATTTACTAGGAACTGACTTTGTACTTATAACAGATCACAATCTTCTCTGTTGGATTAACCAAACGAAAGATAACAATTCCAGAATAACAAGGTGGTACCTGGCACTACAGCCATTTAAATTCATGGTGATACACAAATCTGGTAAAGAGAACAGCAATGCTGATTTTCTGTCAAGATATGGATCAGGAATTTAGGGTCCTGAAGTTTGGAAAACAAATGTATGAGTTTAAACTGTACTGTTTGCTGTACTGTTATAGAAAAAAGAATAATGCATATGTGTTTAATTTCTGAAAATTAGAAGCTAATATTAGTAGAGAATTAATAGAATGTTTTGGAAACCCGTTTAATAAAACAGGTTCCCTCTTAAGGAGGGGGGTATATGTGACAGGGCCGAATAGGACCCTGTCCCAGTTGTTATGGAGAAAGTGTTTAAATGCAAGGATCTGTTCTATTCCTTTCCTGTCTCTTGCCTGTCTGGTTGCGCAACCAAAATTTTCTCGTGGGACCTAGAATTTGATCACTCTGACAGTCTCGCAATTCTTTGCTTCTCACGGTCTCTCAGTCTTCACTTGCTGTCTTTCCCTCTCTTGCATATCTGCTGGTATAAAAATATATGCAAATCAATATGTGGAAATGTAACTGATATTGGGATCCCTTTGTTCAGAAAATATATAGCGTTACTATTGAAATGTATATAATTATAGTTTGAGATAATTACAAAAAGCTATTGTAAACTCAAGAGGTTAACTTAGTGCAATTGTTAAGCCTTTTTAAAAAAAGAGCTGTGGAAAAGGGGCCTCAGCTCAGGCATACTGTGTTCTTGCCAGCTCCTGCCTCAAACATACAAGAACAGAACACTTTGGAAGATGCTTGTTAAGAATGGGGGGTTGGAAGGACTTATAAGACAGAGCTGCAATTGTTTGCAAGTTGGACACAGAGACTAAAGGAAAACTGATGGATCTCCTCCATTTTATTTTGCCTTTGTAATACTGAACAATTTTATTTTTTATGTTACTGCTAGTACAAATAAATATTATTGGTGAATTCTACAACTGCTCCTGGTTTTCCTATGCTTCCTGACCTGTGCCTCAACGTCAAAATAAAATACTCATAGACCCCAGGGCCACCTCCCAGCTCCTCTAGTGTCAACAGTTGTTGTAAAACCTACCTGCACCTCCTGATCTAAAGTCGAGAGCAGGGTATCTCGCAGAGAAGCATCTAACTGATCCTCTGAAAGAAGGCCAGATTCTAAATTGTAAAGCTGCTGATAAAAATCCCTAAATTCTGCCAGAATGTCCCGTGGCCTTGTGAGGAGTGTCCCCAAGCAAGATTGGTGGATATACCCAATCGTTCTGGCCATCTTTTGTGCCTTAAGATGCAGAGCCAAATACATACCTGCTTTTCTCCCTGAGAAATATTGTATAACTTTGCCTTAAGTAGGGCAAACTCTTCCTGCTCTTTATTTTGCTCATGACACTGATCCCTGAGGGCATTAAGCTACTGTACAGTGCGATCAGTTACTGCCACTGAGAGCTGCTGCACCAGCTCCGATTTACACCAAAAGCTGTACAGCTTCACCCTGTGTCTGTCTCTTAGCCTTTGAAGAGAGGTGGATAAGTCCCCCCCCACTGCACACTTAAAGGCACACCAGAGGGCGTCATCCCTGTCCACCGAACCCGCATTCTCCAAAAAAAAAAAAAAAAGTGCTCAGCCAAAATCTGAAGGTGGGCACAGCAACCTCATTCTTAAGGAGAGAATTATTCAACCTCCACAGGTCGTCTATCTGTCCAAGGATCAACATAAAGCACCAATTCCATAGGGGCGTGGTCCGAGATAAACCAGGGTAAAATCCCTATGCAATACAAACCCTGCAAAGCCCCTGGTTAGGTAAAAAGTCTTGCCGAGAACTAGTATTATGGGGAAGGGAATAAGAAGTATATTCCTTTTCAATGGGGTGTAAAGTCACCAGGGGTCAACCAAGTAAGCGAATCCCTAAATTCCCTTAATGCCTGGTGATTCAGGATAGACTCAGCCGCGGTCTCACAGACCTATCCAGGTTTAAATCCATGATGGTGCTCCAATCCCTGGTCACTATCAAATGGAGCTGAGTCTATGCAGCCAATTGTGTCATAACCATAGAAAAGAAGGAGGGGTCATCTGTATTGGGTCCACAAATACCAGCCAAAACAACGTCCTCCCTATCCAAAATACCCCAGATTACTATGTACTGTCCTATGGGGGTCGGCCAATTCTTGAAGCAATACAAAGGGTGTCATTCTCACAACTAATATGTCCACCCCTGCCTGTCTGGAATGTATCCCCACCCCAAACATTTGACCCACCCCTGCCCAGCGAAGCAGTGACAATTTCACAGTAACTATATGAGTTTCCTGCAATATACTTGTGTATACTTTTTCTGTCTTGCAAATATGCTGTATTATGTCAATGTTTCCACACTGACACTCTGTAACCTCCCGGGTTGTGTCTGAAAATAGTCACTTTTATGTCTAGTACATCTACCCGGTAATCAAAAACTAAATAAATAAATAAAATAAATTAACATCATGGCTAGATTATACCTCTTCAAGTGGATAAGAAGCTTAAATCATTTAATGGTGCATTAGCCCACCTAGCATTCCAAGTGATAAAGGTATAAGTCAGTTTATCCATAATGCTTGCCGAGAACAGAACCAATTAAACACCAGCTTCCACACCTCCAGAAAAGGATTCCAGAAAGCTGGATTACAGGGCAAAGAAAGTGTACACTTCAGCCACCCTGCAGTTAAGGCAAGCTGCTTACATGGCATTCACTGTATAGTACCAAAAAGCCCTCTGGAGTACAGTGCAAGCCCCAAGTGCGAGTGCAGGAGGTGAACTTCGCAGTGATCCAGTAGAAACTGCTACAGATGCAATGGAAGCCACCAAGTGTGGATTTCACATTCAAGGGATCCTCCCTCTCTGGGGCTAAAACAGAAGACTACATGAAAAGGAATGATGAACAAAAAAACAATCTGTAAGAATTTGACCCAGAAGGTGAGAGCTTCTACTTCCTTCAGGCCACATAGTAGCGGCGGCGAGGGCAGGGCCTACCACCAAAGGCCTTACTCGCACTATGACTATCCTCCTCAGAAGGGTGCACTATGACTATCCTCCTCAGAGGGGTGCCCAAGAGGCAGAAACAGGAGAGATGCAAGACAGAAGCAATCACTAGCTCCTAAGCCCCAAGAAAAACAAAACATCTAGAGGTCACCTATCTCATTATTTCCAGGAGTGGAAAACCATCACCACAGACAGGTGGGTGCTGGAAGTGGTGAGCCAGGGTTTATCCCTTCAGGTCACTGGCCTCCCCAAACTACAGAGCCCAAGGGTTTATCTTCCATTCCAACAGGAAAAAATTCCTGTTGAAGCAGGAGGCCAAGAAATTGCCAAGGATAAGAGCCATAGCAAAAGTCCCTTCCTCACAGTGAGGAAGACGCCTCTTCTCCAGGTACTTTCTCACAAGAAAGAAAGGACAAGCATGTCAATCCCAAATGTTAGCTTGCAGCATAACAGGGCTTTAAACAGACCCTGCTGTTGTTGGGACAACTCTGAAAAACATGATATCTAGACACAGTTTAGTTTATATTTCACCTCTTTTTTTGTAATGGTAACCCTTATTTATTACTAAGGACATTTGCATGGAAAAAGGATCTCTGCCCTATTTGCTCTGTCTGCTTGTCTACTTCTACAGTCACAATTCTGTTTATGACATCCCAGTCTATTGCTGTGGAGATGATGTCATAAACAGGGCATTTAAGATGTCATGTGTAGACAAGCAGACAAAGCTAATATAGTCCAAGGAAGAGTAATCTTGTTTTTATGTCACTTCCCTCAGACACAAAGAAGAAGTGCAAAGACTTGCAAAAATACAGTTCTGGCTGAATTGTACAGAGGGTAAAAGCACAGAAACATAGAACAAAGGGTTGCAGGTTCAGCACCCCTTAGGGCCATATATAATATTGTCTAAGAAAATTTAAGTTACAGTGAACTTGTAGCTGGGCCAGTGCCATGGAGGGCTGAAGTGCTGGACATCTCACCTCCTGCTACACCGGTGACCTGGGTTCGAGAAGGGACCAAGGTCACTCGTGGGCTGGTGGGGCGGTGGAGCAGGATTGAGTATCCATCCACAGATCTCCTCCTTTGACATGAGGAGACAGTGTGTACTGCTGCTTGGCCGTCACCTAGTAGAGGGCTGGTGGCACAGCAGCGGTCACCAGAATTGAAAGTCAGATGCAGGTGTTGAAAGAGTGCACCATCTTCACTGTATACATGTACACCACTGCATGCCACCAGCTCAAGGGAATAATGGGCAGAAAAGAATCCCTGTCTGCAGGATGATGCTGTGATCCTGAAGCCACTGCACTGTCATCCATGGCACCAACTCACGCAATGAGGTAAGAAGTAGATGGGGGAAGTCTGGGAGGCAGGATGAAAGGGATGGGGGTCGACAGCAGAAGGGGCTAATGAAGAGGGGGTAGGAGGATAAAGTTCATATAAATAAGAGGATTGAAAAAATATATGAACAATAAACTGAACTGTGTCTAACTCACATTTTTCGAAGTTATCCAACTTGTATCAGGGGCTCTTTAAAAATAACATAAACAACAAATAATTTAAAATCAACTACTGCTGGAGTATTCTGTTCATTATTGACATGCCGTCAACATATCTGAAGCTATTATATTTGCATTCTGCATGCTGTTTTTCCTCAACTCTATTTATTGTTTTCAAACAGGCACTTCCTGTCTCTTAACTGGGAGGAAAACACACACATACACACACACACACACACACACTGTGAGGCTTGATGTTTATCTTCAAAGTCTGACGATGTCTGTTAGCTGGCTAATAGGCAGAAAACCAGTGGACTGGTAGGGCTTTATCCTTTGAACTACAAAAAAATTACATCCATCAGCCAGCTGAACACTGTCATCATCAGCTTTCTCATCACTGGCTTTTGAGAGGCAGACTTCCTGCACATACCTCTCAACCTCCTGCCTCATAAATCAGGGACAAGGCTTAAAAAAATCAGGGACACTTCTTCAAAATTGGAGATATCCATTCAGGGAGCTGGTAGAATAAAGGGCTTAGTGTAAAATGCATTTTCTAAAGAAAAACAAGCCTGTAACTTTAATGTCTGACATTAGTTTGTGCTTATTACCCCCGCTGTTTGGTCACGGAAACACAATTTTTAGGAGGGACAGAGTAAAATTTTGAGGCAAAATCAGGGACATCCCTGAAAATCAGGGACGGTTGAGAGGTATGTTCCTGCATTTCTACATTCGTTTATACAGTACACACCTACACAGCCCCCTAATCTACAGTACCAATATGGGGATTGGTGGCACATAGAAAAGGAAAAATTAAAAATGGTAAAACTGAGAACAGTTATGCCAGCTATGCACAAAGGGGAGTAGCTGGGATCATTGGATCTGAAATGTGCTTACTTCTATATTCCCTGTGACACACTCCCACAAAAAACATCTAACATTCAGATTAAGAAAAGAGCAGTATCAGTTTGCCAAACTGCCTTCTGGCCTAATCTCAGCTCCAAAAGTGTTCACAAAGTGCCTTCTACCTGTTACCTACACACTGCATCCTTCTTCAGATTATTGAATAATAGGAGTGCTCCTGACCAATCGGAGTGCTTCATTTGCCAGCACATAAAACAATCTAAGTCTGTAAAGAGTGCCTCACACACAGGTCCCTTGGAAACAAGCACATTTGGGGGAGGTTTTCTTGCAATTTTTATTACTGACTGACCACTTACGGTGTGCAACATTGAAACCCACGTGAAATCCACTCCAGCGACAATCTAGGCAGATTTGAGATTGTTGCTGTGAAGGAGAGTGAAATTTTGCCCTTTCATCATATTTCTTCCTCCTTGAATCAACTCCAACTCGGAGTTAGATATCTATAGAAGGGGGGCTGCAGGGAACAGCCCCCAAGATGGGATTTAGGGGCACAGCCCCCGATAGAAAAGAACACAATGTCTGACAGGCAAAATTCCGCTTATCGGCATTGTGGATCTCACTATGCTGAACTTTGACAACAGTGTTGTCAAGTCGGTATAGGTAAACCACCACTTACCATTCTTAGCATACCATAACTGCTCCTCTATGTTAACTGCAACGTTGTCAATGGGGAGTTAAACAGATATGGGTAGTAAGTTCCTCTCTGGGCCCAAGACTGTCAATCAAGCATAGAACCCTGGAGTCATAAGGATTCAAAGGCTGAACTGGCAGCTTGCCTGTGCACATGGCGCTGCTCGAATGGCACTGAAAACAAGAGGCAACAGCTCTACGCTAAATGAAACACTAAACGTCAGCTATTTGCACTGGCCACCAATGCTGAAAAGAAGAGCCATTTTCACACTGACCACCAATGAAATTAACAGCCTTCTCACACAGGCCACAAATGAAATGTGAAAGGCAGGGAGGGCAAAAGGAAGCTACAACAGAGTAAGTTACCAGTGGAGGGCTGGAAACTCCAAGAATTGTCAAGTTTTCCCAACCAAATATAAACACTCACATATCTTGATTAAAGAGGGCAGTGCTAGAGAAAACGCTAGTAAAAAGGCTAAATTAAGTGAAAAAGCAAAATTAAACAAAACACTTCACACAGCACACACCTCACACCTCTCCCTGCCCAGCCTAATCTGACTAACTCAATCCCCACAAAAAGGATCACTTACCTGAGGCACCAGGCAAACTGATGGCAGTTGGGAGCCCAGTAAAACGCCCTACCTAAAGGGGTGAGTGGTATTCATTTAGGCACTGTAGGCGCTAAATGAGAGTTCAGATAGCAGGTTAGTAAATTTAAAAGCCACAGCTTAACAGGCATGATTTCTAAATTTGAGGGTGTTCCCTGTCACCAGGGTGCCCCAACCTGCCTCTCAGTTGCTTAATCCAACGAAAAATGAAAATAAACACTTTATGTTTGGAATGCTCACTCTATACAGTCTACCCTTCAGTGGTACATCAAAGACTGGGTAGATACTGCCTTTGGAATCCCCATGACTCCAGGGTTCTATGCTTGATTGACAGACTTGGGCAGTGTAACTATCCTAGATAGAGGGGAGCTCATTACTCATATTTTTTTTTATTTTATTTTTTTATTTATTTAACCAGGTATAGCACACTAAGCTGAAAGCTTTTTTACAGGAGCCACCTGGGAGCACGAGGAGGTTAAGTGACTTGCTCAGGGTCACACAGTATGCAAGTGGAAGCTGTGGGATTCAAACCCAGGTCTGGTCTGCTGGATGTCACCAAATTTGCAGCTCAGAGCCTTAGACCACTGCGCTATACTGCCTCCTCCTACGTATTGACTCCTCGCTGACAAAGTGGAGCAATACAAAAATGTGCATTACACCACTCCTAGCAGTGGTCTCAGTGGCCATATTAACATACACAAGTTGGGGAAACATGTTCCAAATTTTATTCCCTGTGCGTCTCTCTGGAATATTAACATATAGGTCTTTGAACATGTTTAATCAATCAAAGTGCAGGGTGTTTCAGAGCCATATTACAACATGATATAAGAGGCATGTAATGACAGCATCAGAGCTGACTTGTAGCAGTCTATCAAATGAATCCCAATACATTAACTGACTTGGGCAAATGGTAATGTTCACCAAACAGAGTTGAAAACCAGACTGCAGAACTAGAAGGCAATATAAGTGGAATGGGCTAGTTAAGCAATAATGCATGACAGGGTGTGTGTTGTGCTGGGATAATGTCACGCCTGGGGTGGTTGGGCATGAAGCCACAGGCTGAGTGCATCCAACATCCAGAAGTGATGATATCCCAGCACAACACACACCCTGGAGTGCATTATTGCTATTACACAATGGCTAGTTTCTGCAGAAAAAAAAGAGCATTTTTTAAATACATTTTTAGTTCAGTTATGAATGTGAAGGTATATGAATGAAAAAAAATATTTCCTTTTTGGCCAGTAAGTGGAGCTGCTGGTAAATGAATGAACCTCTCTCTGCAACCTCCTCCCTACCATAAACACACTTATTTTTTCGTGTTAATTGTAAGAGATGGTGTGGTTTGTGTGGCCAATGTTTTCAGTCAAGTTTTAATGGTGACAGTTTTAACGGTGACCAGGAAGTGGGAGAAATGTGACTGAAGTGAAGAGTACTGGGTGAGTATAATTGACAATCTTGTTTGTGGGGCACTTCGGATTATATTGGTATAACTCAGGAAACAGAACGATGCTGGCTACTCTGGACTGGTCCCACTGCCTACCCTGGGACCAGTAAAATGTTTGATTTTTTTTTTCCAGAGCCTGAAAGACATAGGGAGCAAGCGGTCTGTCTAGTGAGTGACAAGTGTGGCTATTTGAAAGCACTCGCACTACAGATGAGGGGGAATGGAAACGCTGTCTTAGACGAAGGCTTTTTTTTCCATTTAAGAGATTTTTCCACTTGGTGGAATAGTGTGTGTGTGGTTTGTTGGCAGTGTGTCTCCTTGTGGGTACTGGTGGTAAGTGAGTAGGGGAAACAAAGTGACTGCCCAGCATGAATCACTGGCGTGGGCTGCCGAGCGGAATCAGTGAAATGGGATATGTGGAGTGATTTTCTTAACGGTTGCTGCAGTCTTCTGTGTGCTGGGACTAGACTCGTGATGTTGTACTGGGATAACATCACAGGTCCAGTCCCAAACTGACCAATCAGAGTCCAGGATTCTTTTATGCCATTGTATAATTAACAATTCTGCTGCTTTAGATAGCAAAGCTCAACTACATGTCACAGCTGCATGGGGTCTAAGGCAGGGACATGGAGGTCACAGGTCCAAACATTTTCTTGTTGTCCCATAACAGGTCAGTACTATCAGTTGCACTTCACTGAATTTTGAGTTAGTATCCTAATATTTTTCTTAATTTTTTTTTTGTTTTCTCACTTAAGTTAAAATCTAGAGGAAAATGTCCGTATACACAAGAACATGAAACCATTAAAGAAACAAAATTATCCAAGTCTGCTCCATACATTACAACACATCAACACAAGTAAACATGTATTAATCCCAAACTGAAATAAATAAATAAATAAATAAAAATGTTCAATTTGAGGCCATATCAGCAGGGTTCAATGGAACAGTAACGACACAAAATTCAGTGGCTGGTTATGCAAAGACCCCTCACAATTACACAGTAGTTCACTTCCTGCCACTATTTTATTTCTAGTATCTTTCTCTCCCTTGTGTCTCTATAAACATCCCATGGATCCTCCTTCCCAGACCTCATTTACCTCTACTGCAGAACTTTGTCAACCAACTCCACTCATTTACCAGTACAGTAACTCCACCCTCCACCCCTGTGGTTGCAAGGTATACACACAGCATGGCGATCAGCCGGGTAAGCTACCAGTTATTTGCCTGTGTATGGCATCAGTGCCTGGGAATACGCATGGTGCTTCTATGTGGCCCAGATCAATGCCCGACTGAATGCTGATGGAGAAACCAAGAAGGTAGGTTCCACCATGCATGATCCATCTACCCCTGCCAACAGAGGGCAGTCATGCCACCGTAGCTGCCACAAATCCTGGTGGTGGCATGGTAATCTTTACCTAATCACATCAGCAGCTTTCTGCAGTCTGCTAATTGTAATCCCCTTTTCATGATTTGATAGAGGAAGATAAATATCTCTCATTACAGGAAAATGCCACCACCTGGCTGCAAGTTCACCTAAGGGGTATCACACATTATCTGGGGGATAGTTCTCAGCCTCCTTGCAACACTGACCAGGATGCTGGACTCAGAATCAAAGCTGACTGTGCCACATGACACTAGCTGGGAATAATTTTTCATGGCACTCCACTCACTGGCCCTTGTCTGGCACACAAGAAAATGACACACTCATGATGAACTCAGTTTGCTCTGCGTAAGTGTTATGTTAACAATTGCAATAATAAGTAGATGTTTTTGGTGCAATATTAGCCACTGCTAGTTGGTCACATTATTTCTTTCTCACTACAATTTGTGTTATATTACCAATAAATTATTTCGAACAGCTTGCAGAGAGTGCGCCTTCTGCATTTCTATTCCTTTGTATTGCATCCCTGACCATTTAAAGGAAGCATTATCTAGTGACTCGAGTTTTGCAAGGACTAACATGGCTACAGCCTCTTTGTTTTTCTTCCTTTTTGTGTTGTCTTGCACATGTGCAAGCAACATCTTGCGGCAGTAGCACATTCAGAGGTGTGTCAGTGTTGGTGAATGCAGAGAACGCTTTAGTGGGTGCACCCCTCAGCTACCAATTAGTGAGCATGCTAGCTATGACAGCAGTTTCAAAGAGAGACACGGAGAGTAAACAAATGTGCCGCTCCAATGAGGTGCAGTTTCCTCATTGGAGCGTCAGATGACAAGGCTACATTACGTGCCTTTCCTGGTGAAACATTCCAATAAATATGGTGACTCCTGCCGCCCGCCTCCCAATCCCCACAAAGCTGACATCGGGGATGCCCAATCCCCATGTCGGCATGTCCCCAGTTCAATGTGTTTGCTGGACGGAGGTGCCCAATCCCCATTGGCATCATGCCCCCCACACACTTTCTTTGCCGACAGGGTGCGCAATCCGCGTCGGCATCATGTCTCCCCAACTCAGTGGCACACTGGCAGCCCAACCCAGTGTGCCCAAATCATTTTTTTCACTTGTAAATAAAGAAAACCATCTCCAAGTCCGCTTTTTTTTTCTTTACCCATTAAAAGTCACTGGTCATCCTGCCGCCGCCTCTTCCCCAACCCACCCTTCTGCACACCCCACCTCCTCACTCCCCCACACCATACTTACCTCTGGAGGGCTGGTGCTGCGATCTTCTGTGAAGTGGGTACATGTCTGAACTCTTCAAAAGCTGACCAGGAACTGAACAAAATGCGATAAGCTTTATAATGGCAGGCAATTGGGGGTCAACTTAGGTGGATATCTCAGCCATTTTGGGGAATTTTGGTACCAGATTTTCAACATGGTATTCTTGGGACCCCACCTCATGAACACATGCAGTGTCATCTCATTACTCCGTCCGGAAAGGTGATTTCGATTCACTGCGTGGAATCACCTTTTGGGACCGATTAACAAAATGACAGTGCCACTGTTCATGAGGTGGAGTCCCAAAAAGCTCATGTTGCAAATTTGGTGAAAAAATTCCCAAAAATGATGGTGTTACAAACGTGCGTTGTGCACTTTCCACGCACGCTTGTAACTTCAACAATTTTTAATATTTTCACTCCAGATTTTCAACATTGCCATTTTTTCACACCTCCGTATGAACAGTACAGCTGTCATTTTTCACATACTGCCCGAAATATGTTTTCACACCTGTCGCACAATGGCGCAATCCCTGTGGGAAATCAACTTTTGGGGCAGATTAGCAAAGTCACAGTGCCACAGTTCATGAAGGGAGGTCCCAAAATGCCTATGTTGAAAATGTGGTTACAAAAATCTGAAAAATAATTGTGTTACGGGCGTGTGCTGCACAGTTTATACGTACGCTCGTTACTTCACCAATTTTCCAGATTTTCACTCCAGATTTTCAACATTTCCATTTTTTTACACCTCCTCATGAACAGTACAGCTGTCATTTTTCACATCCTGCCCAAAATGTGCTTTTGCACCTGTGAAGCCAAATGGCACAGTCGCTGTGCAAAATCACCTTTCAGCTAACCAACTGATAGTGCCACTGTTCATGAGGTGGGGTCACAAAAAGCCCATGTTGAAAATCTGGAGTGAACATACCAATAAACGCCCAAACGTTAGTGTTTCCAACTATTAACACCCCACCCTGTACAGACTGACAGGCATCATGGCTGTGACTTGGGATCATAGGCTGTAATGCTCAAGCCATTCCACCCAACCCTGCAGCCAGTGACAGGCATTGAGGTGTGCCTTGGAGTCTTCAGCCCCAAAGTTCACCCCATTCTTCTATACTGCACCCATTTCAGTGTATTTCCTTATGGAATGGGGTAAGTGTAAGCACAGACCAATGCCTGTCAGTCTCTGCAGGGTGGGGTTGGCGTCAGTTCAATACTTCACTGCCATTCCTATTATGCATCTCTCTAACTCCTGCACTACCAATGCCAGAGCCAGCAAGACAACATTCAGCATTGACAAATGCTTGTTTTTAAATTCTTTGGTAACTGAGTAAGGTCCACTAGGCACATTTGCCTGTTTTCAGGGGAGACCCAGGAGCACTGAGGAGGTTAGTAACTTGCTCAGAGTCACACTGTATGCATGCAGAGGTAGCGGGACTCAAACCCAGATCTGCTGGATGTACCAAGCTCATATGGAGCTCCATACTTTAAATTCTAGGCTATACTGCCTCTAATCTCAAGGCGATCTTTCCTACACTTGTGATTCTGAAATGTTTTGATGGGTGACCTCAGGCCACTGGGCCACAACTGGTTGCAAACTGGGGATCATGCGAGTTAGAGCAGGTCACGCCTCCTCCTAACATGCTCAAACTCAGGCTCACTCATGATGTTTAAATTAGGATTTTTTTTTTTTTTTTTATTCTAGTGTTCTGCAAGAGCGCTGCTAGTGAGGTGATCTTTTACTAACTTAGAGTCTAGTACACCCCTTATAATAAAGTTCAAAAAGGGACTACATATGGTTTTGAACATCAAATATTTGTTTCACTTACCCAATTTAAATAGGAGTCTTTGATTCACACATTTCCACTGAAGCATGAGTAAACCTGACTATCACTGCAAGGTAATGCCTAATAAGACAAATCCTTCTCTATCTCTGAAATTAAATATTTTAAATAGCATGCTGAAACCTAGGCTTACTCATTTGGGAGGAACACAGACAATGACCTGATTCATCAGCTCAAAGTAAGTGAGGTTACAAAAAAAAAAAAAAATCTATATATCAGATTAAATAGGTTTTGTCTTTTTAGGAGATGTCAGTCTATCCTGGGGTGCATAATTTTAAATAGGGTTGTCACAAGAGCAGATTCTGCAAAACGTGATGATTCTCATTGGCAATTCTAGTATTTTCTATACCGAAAAAAGGTCCCCATCCCAAAATACAGCACAATATATCGCAATAAATGGTAAACATATTCACGGCCCAGTTTTCATCCAAAATTTTGGGTGCTGAGAGTCACTTCCACAAAACCCAAACCAGATACTATAACATACTGTTACATTTACTGTGATAATTTTGTCAAGGTTATCATACCATGCAAATTTTCACACAGTGGCAGTCCTAATGTCAAAACAGTAAGGTTTAGAAGCAATGATTTACGTGCATAAAGCTGATTCAATGGGTAGAAACAAAAGCATGTAATTTACCATGAGTATGTCTTCAGTTCTGTCAGTTATCTGATGGATTATTCTAAACATCTGAAAACATCTACAACAATAAAGTCAGAACATACATAAGTACACAGATACAGAAGACACTAGCAAGCAAAGAGATTTATTTATTTTTACAGTAAATGAAATTCCTTATAAATTAATGTGCATTCTCTCAGGACTTATCTTTATCTGCAGGATGTTCATTAATCTGGAACTCTGTTATCCCATGTCAGTAACACAAGGCCCGAAGTTGACCCGAGACACTGGCAATCTGGCAGTAGCTGCGAAGAATGCTGCCCATGGCAACGCGTCCCAGCCTGGAGTGCTGGTGGCCTATTCTGCCACCTCAGTGCCTGCAGACCATGTCTGTCGGGGGGGGGGTGTGTGTGCATGCGATCCTTCAGGAACTGTGCCCCACAGTCATCACAGAGGAAGGAAAGGCGGCTACCTAGTGAAGGCAGAAGGGCTGATGGAAAAACGGCAGCTCCCAGGAAGGTGCCTGACACTCCTGGGGCCCACACTATTGCTCCTGTGCTGGATTATGTTTCGCTGGAGAGGGAAGCCATCTCAAATTCCAGTCAAAAAAGGTTGGGGGGCGGGGGAGAAAATGGAGCAGGAAAGCAAAGGTGAAAGGTTTGGAAGGTCACCAGCATATCCTTGATGTAGGGCATCTAACGTAGGGATGAACACTTAGATCAAAAAGAAATGACTTCACATGTACACTGCTAGTTACATTTACAGTCATTAAGACAGTGGATGTGTTGCAGTTCTGCAACTATGCATGTAACCTAACCTGAAGCCAGACTGGTGATAAAGTAGGAGTTCCCATCCTGCATTTAGGGCATGATTCAGAGTCACAATCAAGGATATCACAACATTCCACTGTGCTACCACCCATTTGTGCCATACACAAACATGGTTTCATAAACAGGAGGGAGTGCCCCCTCCACAAGAGGTGCAATGCATGATGTCTGCTTATATCTCAGCAAGGGCTTGCTGATGAGAAGATATGCCACACTGTGACATGCCACAAAGCTACATAATGTAGTATCGTGCTCCCCCTGTCCCTATCCAGTCACAAGTACTCAATGGTGCCTAGTGGTACACCTAGGGATATCATAGTATGACAGTTTCATGGAATACAGTGGTATCAGAAATCACAGTATTGATACCGTGGGCAGTTTCCAGTATCATAATAACCATGATTCATAGTATATTGCGATATTTAGGCTTTTTTAAGTACTTGTTCTGTGTTTTAGGGACAACTGCCCCTCCCACAGCTACTCCCACAGACACAAGAGTTTGAGGAGTCTTCTTTTTGTTAAAAAAAATAAATAAAAGACTAATATAATGTATAGTGGTGGGAGCAAAAACGGTGGAGAAATTCAAACATGCATGGGACAGACACAAGAAAATACTAGAAACAGGGAAGGGTGGGAAAGCCGCAGATTAGCTACAGTCTACAGCACAAGTAAAAACTTGGAAAAATGTGCAGACTGGATGGGCCAGGTGGTTCTTATCTGCCGACAAATTCTATGTATCTATGTACTTCCAATAAGTGTGGTAATACATGTGATAGTTGTCATACCATCAACATTTTACACCATGACATCCCTAGGTACACCCCTTCTGATGCAAATTGTTTTTTAGCACCTAATCCAAGTCCCAGTGTAACTGACTCATGTCCCCCTCAGCACCTGATCCAAGTCTCCCTCTGTGCCCAATGCAAATCCCTTCCAAACACGTGATATAATCGCACTCCTAATGTAATCACCCCTTCTGATGTAGTCCCTGTCCCTCCCCATGCAATCCCCCTTTTTCGGATGCAATCCCCTTCCCCAGTCTCCTGGCTGATAATATTTTCCCCATCCTCATCCTCGCACACCCCCAGTCAAGTGCTCCCTTGATCCACTGAGCCCCACCCCCCTTCCCTGACTGCACCTAGTCCCCCTCAAGCTTGCATTACTGCATGCAGTGTTATTGAGGTACCACTTATCAGTGCAACTGCAGTGAGGTTCCCAATACTGTGAGAATGACCCTGTGGACCATTAGCATTTTAGATCCACCACTTTGCTCTAATACCCACAAACGACTTTGCGGGCACACAAGAAGCATTTCTGACCCTGCTGAACATGGTCTGACAAGGTGGCAAATTTTGTACAGCAGTGCAGCCTTTTTGATCACTCTGCATTGGTGCTGTGCTTGAGAATGGGGCCCTTGTTTTACTACTCCGAGAAAAATGCTTCTACGGGTTTATAGCAATGAAAAAAAATCGCAATGGACTAAAGCAGACCCAGATGTCCTACCTACTTACAATAGTGTGTTAGTTGATCTTTAACTTATTCACAGTCCATTATGAACTCCACTTACATAGAAAAAGTAGGCACTTACTCCTCTAATGTCCTTTTCTGCCCCTTGCCGATCACCGTCATATCATGATGGAGTTTAAGATGGGGTTTCTGTGCTATTAGCTTCTCCATGGTAGCAGAACTGATGGAGCCATTCAGGTGGGCATGGAGCTCCTAAAAACAGATATGGGATATAATATATGGGATATGCCATGTATGGGCTAAAATATCAGAAATGAGGTGTGAAATCAAGATGACATGCCGGAAATAGATGAAGACTAATGAGGAGGACCAGGCCTTTTACTTAGCAGCTAGTATAAATACAAGACTCTCAGAAACAACTGCCACTCACTCACCAAAGATGTTTCAAGTGTTTTTATTGTTTATAAAAGTATGTTGCTGCGCTACAAATAGAAATGAAAAATGTATGAAAAGGGATTCATTCCTTGAAATGCTAACATCCTATGGGTAGAATGAAACACCTAGGCTCAATAGGATGTAGAAACCCAGGTCATTTTGGCATCGCACAGCCTCTTGTCACCTTCTGCTGAACCAAATGCCTGAATGGAAAGCTACCACCCTCCAACCCCTGGAGGTGAGTCGAGGGGTCCCCAGCTTGCTGCAAAAAGGTATCAGATGAGGAAAGCCGCAGGTAGGGGCGAAGGGCCTGAGTGGCTACCTCCGAGCACTGATGGGGACGGGCCAGTGAGAAGGGGGCAGAAACAAAGTACAAAAAAACAACATGCAACATTTATTAGGAACCAAAAGGGTTCAAGATCAGAATGGTGCAGATGTGTTTTGCGAAGTCTGGTATATCACAACAGGGGTGATTGTTTTGTTCTGGTCACTACATAGCAACTGTGTATGGGCCCCCCACAATCTAAGCTTCAGTGAAGTCTAATGCAAGGTGTTACACTTGGGAAGGAAAAACAGAGGCAGAACCTAGACACTGTTTGGGGTTTTCCATGTTGCAGCGTAAGAGGAAAATTATGCAGGAGTCACAACCGACAAGGGGCTGAGGCAAGCAAGACATGTAGTGTGAGACAACTGTCACAGGGCCAGCAGAATGTGGAGGTGCCTTACAAAGGGTTGACCAGCAGGCAAGGTGAAATAATCCTGTCACCTGGAGCACTATAAGCAGTTCTGGGCTCCTGAACACAGAAAGGACATTGAGGTGGTCAAGATGGTGCAACACGGGACCACCAACATGAACAAGGGTTTGGGGGACAAGAGAATGAGGAGACAGGCAGGTGGCCTATAACATGTTCACCCTGGAAAAAGGAGGCTGAGGAGGGCATGATCTCTTCTGCTCACATACTGAAGAGCATAAAGGAGGCTGAGCAGTATAGGACATAACGGACGTTTGATCTGGTTTCTTTTAGCAGGACATGTCCTGATGTTTAAAGGCAGTGAATTCAAGTATTATGTTAGTCAACATTTACTCCCAGAGGGTGATGAACCTATAAAGCAGTCTACCAATGGAGTCACTGGGCATTTCAGGGGTAGAAATGAACTTTATTTAGTATCTGCACTGTGGTGCATGTAGCAAAAGTTACATGCACTAGTGTCCGGTTACCTGCACTGATCAAAATGATTGGATCATCTGTTTCTGCAGCTAACTTAACTGCAAGCACTCTGTGTCTCCACAGTTTACACTGAATAGTTTATAGTTTCAACTTTAAGCTGACAAAAAAGTGACAACAGTCACTCCGTATTGAGTATTTTTTTTTTTTTAAATAGTTAAGTAAGAGAAGCAAGTCTTCTCCTAGGTAAAGAATCTGGCAAAGCAAAGGGTTGAGACTGTTTTTTTCTCCTTTAAGTTATCAAACTGTAGAACCAGCCTGGCGGCTTGGTGGTAGTGTTACCTCCTGCTAGGCTGGCGATCAGGGTTCGGAAGTGGACTCCAGTCGCGCGGGGAGGCGGGGGATTGAGCATCGAAGGGACTGCTCTCCTCTGCTGGGTAGGTACAGCTGCTCTGCTCTATGTCTGCCACCTAGGGGAGGCTGGGTGGCAGGGCAGTGAGAGCAATGTCGGGGACGGCTGCCAGCTGGCACAAAGTGGATGTGTGCCTGGCTGCTGGGTATTTATTCATTTAGCCTTTGTTGACCAGGTAAGCACACTACATTAAAAAATCCTATTTTCAGATGCGACCCAGGAGATTACAAAGGAAAAATTATGTACAAACATTGCAACAAGGAAAGAATAACAATATACAAGTATACAGACACTGCAATAAAAAGGGTATACAAGCATAAGATTAAGACTGTGGTACAGAAGTGTGGGTACAAAATCTTACATGAAAAAATATGTTATTATAACATTATTTTTCATTATATTATAATTACTGTTTTATATCCTTGATAAAAGCTTAATTAATAATGGCACCTTATCACCATTCTTGTCTACATGAGCTCTCCAAACAAGAGAAAAAAAACTGCTTAAGTCCTGCCTAAGTGAGACTTTGGAAAAAAAATGGTTTGCAGGCTTTTAAAACTGACCTTTGTGACCCAGTAAAGACTTAGGTTTCAATTCTGAGCTCCAGCTAGAGAGACAGTTACTACGGAAACTTGACAGTGATAAAGTACAGATGGTCTTTCGGTATCAGGCTGTAACAGATACTGCAAAAAACTTGAACTTAAAACTGTCGTATGTTATTACCATGAAAAAAGACTTTGGTTTCTTGCAAAACTATCTTTAATGCTGTCAGCATGAAACTTATACAGGAAAATAAGACTGTCTGGGCCTGTTGCCTAGCTAAATTTGGGACGTATAACTTGGAGATGTTAGTTATTTGATGAACTATTTTGCGTCAAAAGCAAAATTCCCACAGAGATAATGGGAACAGCATTGAAAGCTTGTGTGCTTACCTCCTAAAGATGTAAAATTTATTAATGCAAGAGTTCTGGAGAAGAAACTATTCACCAAATTGTTTTGTCCCAACACTGCCAGAGATAACCTAATAATATTGGTACTCTCCCAAAGGGGCACAGCATAAGACATTCAAAAATGTAACTTTTATGTATTTGCCTAGTAAAAAAACAAAACAAAAAAGTTACGTCACTTCCAAGAATTCTGCTTGAATATGTTTTAAGAAAGGAGCTGCCAAAAAGTAAATTATGTGCCACATGGCCAGCTCAAAAGACAAAGAAACTACCTCTGAAAAAAATATTTTCTGTCTTTTGAATAACTTCCTAAAGTATTATCTGGAAGAAAAATATATCATTTTGAACTGCAAGAAATGTGGATTAAGTACATGTAAATATTTTTAAGAAAGCAGATTCTATAAAAGATTTTATAAATGATAAACATGCCGTGCTCAATGTCTAAATACTTCAGAATGTATGCTGAATCTGAAAATATAAGTTTCAAGTCTGTATCTAATTGCATCTGGATACAAGAGCGAAAAATGGTTTTAAACAGAAAAATGGTCTTAAGTTGGGAGACTTTGCGCAAGGGACTGTAATTGGAAAGGGTGAAGATCCACCCTTACATCATTTGCATGATCCAAAGTTGGTAAAATTTGTAGGAAATGATGTCAGGACGATGTTCTAACCAGAGGTAATAAAACCAAACGCTGGAAAAATCAAGCCCAGTTCTTACCTATACTTCATGCTAAGAGGATCTGCTGTGGTGTTGAGGGAATTTTTGCGTTAAAGACTGTTTTTAAAAGTTCCTGCTAAAACCAGAACAAATGCACAGAGACTGCCTATTGATGTCCATCAGCCAAAAAGCAAGTTTGCATTGCTGTGTTGATGCCAAAAAAGTCCAAAGTCCAGGGTTCAAGTGTGAGCAGGAAAAAGAACAAAAACTACAGCATGGTCCAGCCACTTAAGAACTTTTTATCGTCTGAGAGGAGGAGAAAAGCTCACCAAGATTTTGAAGTTAAAAGGGAAAAAAACAAGCCTCTACAAATAACCAGATGTCTGAGTATTACTTTAATTAATCTTTACAATATTCTAATTTGGCTTAGCTGGGCAGGTGGCATAGTAAACTTAACTTTTTAAATACAAAATCTTGGGTATATGGTTAAGTTTACGCTCATTTCAAAAATATATGAACATTTTGCATGCTATAGAGTATTGAAATAAGTTTCAAATAGAAATATAATCCAAGACACTAATATAAAGAGTTTGCAAGTTCTTATGCAAAAAAAGTATGCTATATACAAAAGCATGCTGAAGGCCTGGTATACAGCTAATACTATTCATCGTGTTAAATATTGATTATTTCTTTGTCATTTTATTTATTTTCTGAACTATTTTTGTTTTGTTTGATTTTCTGTAACCTTTGTTGTTTTATGTTTACATTGCTTTTCATTATATTTACAATGTTTTATTATCTATGTAAACATTAGTAATTAAAAGATTTACATAGGGACAAAAAAAATCTATTTTTTCTACATATATTACATGTGGATGTATCAAAAAGCTTTTTTCCAATTATCTAGAACTTATATACAATAGGAATAAGATTTGAGCCAGTCTTACAATTATTTATATAAATTGATGCAAATTTGGTGACATGGGGCTAAAGGCTTAGCTAAGTGCCCATAATAAAAAAATGTATATTCTGACCTATTATTCTGACATATTGGGGGCTCGTCTGGGATACTTGTTTAGTGAATAACAGTCTATGCCCTAGAGTGTATGAGTAATAAATATTATTATTTACAAAGTTACTAAATTGCCAAAATAATATTTTTCTGTTTTGCTTTTCTCAATGAAGTTACCTTAAATGAAAGCAAGGAGCTTAAGTCTAAATTTAAGCAAGATAGACTCCCTAACAGTGTAAGACATGAAAAGCTGCAAAAAAAAAAAGCATCATAAGAAACATTTGGTTATTTAAACTGGTGTGTTGTCTACAAGTTATTGCTATTTAATTGTTGTTAAAAAGAATAGTATTATTGTCATCATTGAAGTTTAGTAACTAGTATCGCAAAGCCACCTTAACTGTGAGTTCAAATGTTCTTAACACTGAGACAGTGATATCTACTCCAGCACAGCTGACTTTTATTAAAGGCAAAAATAAAAGGATAAATAAACTGGAAAAAATGCTGGAGGATAAATCTTTTGAATGTGGTAAACTTACAGGTCAGGTTAAAATATTAGGAATGTTGTTACAAGAAAGTAAGAAAGACTTTTCTAATGACTAAGTTAATGACTAAAAATGATGTTTTGCAAAGGCAGTGCTTGAATTTGGAAAAAGCAAAAGCAGACTTAGCAAATGCTTATGAACAGGTTAACAAAGATTTAATTGAATTAAGGGAAAAATATGAAAGTTCGCAGAGTAAAAGTAAAGTTAATAAAAATTAAAAGCGTTTAAAAGGCTAGACTGTAATGCTGATTCTGGTATTTCCTGAAAAGAATCATCCGATTCAGAGAATGAATTGCCTCCGAGTAAAAACAAAAATATCCATAGACAAAAAAGTGATTCTAATTCTTCTGATTCAGGAAGAAAAATACTTAGAAAATATAAGAAAAAGCACAAGATTAGACAAAAGTGGGGTTCCTCTGTACCTCGAGCTAAGGTGTTTGAGGCTACCACCTCTACTACTACGGCTAAGGGGGCAGAGGAATTACCTATGTCTATAAAGGAGAAACAGTCAAAGCCTATGCTAAACCCAACTGTGGTTCAGCAGCCTTATCAAGACTCATATCAATACCAAAACCAGGGGTTCTCCCAAAGGGGGAGGGACCATGGTGGAGGGTATGACAGTGAGCACGATAAGAACAGAGGTGACAAAAATGATCACAGTGGATGTCACTATTCTGACTACAATCAGCAAAGCAATAGTGCACCTCAAAACAGGTCTAGGTATAGGTCCCCAAGACTAAAGGAGATAATTAAAAATTCACAGGATGAAATAGAGGAGTTTAAAAAAACAAATGGGAAGGGGTAAAAGCTCTTTTTCAAAGCTATGTGCTCCACGTTGCTCAGTCACCTCCTGACCCTCATTTTCCTGTGCAAAAAAAACCTTCAACAATGCCTAGTGCAGGTGGGACTAATAGTGCTCTGTGACTTGCAGATTCTGTTCACTCTAATGCTAACCTGGTGAAAAAAAACTACTATTGTTAAAAATGGTAATGAGAGTGGAAAGAAATTTAAAAACAAAATGGCAAGTAAAAATGAAAATGCTATCTCTGTGTCTAGCCTTTCTCAAAAGGTATCCAGAGTTAGTGAAAAACAATGTCAAATGTCATAGTAAAACTGCTATGTTGCCAGGGAAGAAAGACAAGTCCTACTTGGGCAACTTAATTCCCAAAGAAAAAGCAAAAAGATTTAAGCAATAATGCACGACAGGGTGTGTGTTGTGCTGGGATAACGTCACGCCTGGGGTGATTAAGCAGCGCGGCCGCGGGCGGTCGACTAATCACCCAAGTGACGTTATCCACACAACACACCACCCTGAAGTGCATATTGCTATTATACAATGGCTCATGAGTCAAAAAAAAAAAAAATAGATGAAAATATGTTTAAAACTAGTTTGTTTGCTGTTTCTTTTTTTTTTTTTTTATGAGGAGGTGTACTGTTTAAAAAAATAGTGCTGATTTCTTGCCAGTAGGTGGAGCTGCCTGTTTATCTGTGGCTCTGCAGTCCCAAGTCTGCACATCAATCCTTATGTGTTGTTTGTTTCTTTGGTGTCATTGCTTTGGTGAGGTGTACTGTTAAGTCCAGTGGGTTTTTTTTTTCTGTTTTCATTTTTTATTTTAATTCTTTCCCTATCTGTCGGTCCTGCGATGTTAAAACAAGAAGTGGCAATTATCAGGTAAGACACACTAAAGAGCACGGTCTTACACTTGCCATTACTATGCGTGTGTATGGTTGTCAGCGAGGAATGCCGTGAGGTGAATGCGGTTAGGCAGAAGTGGCAGATTGAACTGAAGGCTTCTGTAAGTGTTGTAATTTGTGTACGGGAGCCACAGATTCCTGCGGAAAAACTGGTTGCTGTGAAGCTGAGGTCTCGCAGTTACTGCACGAGGCTGTATGCGCTGTGAGCGGAAGACCATTGATGTGAAGGCAGAATTTGGACGGCACTTAAAGCTGGTCAGGAAACAGCTGTACCAATATAAAATAGTACATTTCGGGATTGTAGATCTTTTTCTGTTTTGAAGATTTTTAGTTTTATAATGAAGGCGCCGGGAGTAAGGCAGGCAGGTTGCGAGTGGGGGAAACGGGTTGCCTAAAGAAAGAGGGATCACTCATTGTGGGCAGTGTGTAGTGATTTAAATTATGTTCATGCGGTCATCTGTGTGTTGGGACTAGAGCCGTGATGTTGTGCTGGGATAACATCACGGGTCCAGTGCCAGAGTGACCAATGGGAGCTCAGGATTTTTCTTTGCCATTGTATAACTTACTTTGACATACGCATTAAAAACAGTCTAAATCATGAAGCCTTGCTTGACTCAGGAGCCGAAGCAACTCTGATATCCAAGTGTCTCTTTGATAAGCTAACTAATGCCTTAGGTGACTCAAAGAAGCTAGAAACCTTTTCTGACAGCTTATAGATTGTAGTTTATGGAGAGAAAGCTCAAAAGACCTCAGGTAAAGTTTGGTTGAAACTGAAATTTGGCAAAGTGGTAATTAAGCATCCAGTGTATGTTACAAACAGAGCAGGCAATGATTTATTGATTGAAAATGACCTTCTAAAAAGGCTTCAACCTATTGTTGACTACTTTCACAAAGTAATGTGGTCACAGGTAAAAAGGCCTATTCCATTTAAAAAGAGTCATAAAGTTTCTAAACAATGAAAATCATGCTACTTTGAAAAAAAGATAATGTAATGACTAAACTAAATTTTGTATGTTCTAATGTAATTGATGTATCTTTTTATTTTATTTTTATTTTTTATTTTAGTCTTTGGTAATGGGGTAAGGCCCACTAGGCACAAATGCCTGTTTTCAGGGGTGACCTGGGAGCACTGGGTGGTTAAGTGACTTGCTCAGAGTTACACAGTATGCAAGTGGGGGTTGTGAGAATCAAACTCAGGTCTGGTCTGCTGGATGTATCAAGCTTGTTCATACCTCATTCCTCTAACCTCTAGGCTATATTGCCAGCCCAGTTTTAGTAATTCTAAAAATTTGGCTAAATGAAGAAGTAAAGTTTATGTGGTTTGTTTGTCAACACACATACGGTAAATCTGAAATAAATAACAAAGGCCTAACTTTCTCCACAAAAGAAAGTAAATCCTATCTTTCTCAGTGCCATCCTGTTCAAAGACATAAGAATCTAAGTATATGGCCGACCAAGGACTGGGGAAAGGAGGTGCCACTAAATAAGACAAAAGGTAAATTTAAGGTGCCAGTCAAAACAAAGGACTTTTAAATAACTAGTTCTGTGTTGGGCCTAGGCTATGCATTGTCCAAGCAGTGCACAGAGTTACCTAGTGTTAAAAAGAGTGGCTACAAAATGTTTTAAAACCACAAAGAAAGTTTGAAAAGTATAGACACTTAAGCCTTGAACCTTCAGATAGGGTAAACATTATACAACATCCTATATGTAATGCAAGGTTTAAAATCTCCCATGTTTTGGGTTAGGTATACTTGTACAACTGGATGTGTATATAAGCCTAGCCAATGAAATTCTGTGGTCACAAATAAGGGGCGACCCTTACCCAATAAAAGTACACCACAAGCCTTGAGGTCTGGACAAGTATGCCATATGGTGAGTGAGTTCACTACAACAATTTTAGATGTAAAGATATTTTCTGTTAGGGTTTAATGGAAAAAAAAGGCCAAAAGTGCCTAACAAAACTGCATTGTTTGTGCCTAACCTGTGGTGGTGATACAAATTTAAAGATCCATTCCACACCTTGCCTAAATATACGCACTAGAGTAATGCAAGTTTTTTAGTACATAATCCAAAAGCGGAGCCTGTCACTTTAAAAGCTAACTGTGCGTTAGAAGCAGTGATGGGGGATATCCTTCATGATTTGGAAATTAGTTGTTCCAGTTATTGGGGAGGACTAACAGAAGGTATTACCTACAAAAATGAAAGCAAATGAGTTTTAAAGAAGTATATGTAGTTGATAATGAAAAACTGAGGTTGATAAAACTAAAATGATTAAAAGTAAGGTAGATTCAGGTGCAAACTTTCTTTTTCTGATTTTAAAGAACAAGTTAACCAAGCATCGTACTTGTAAAACTAAATTAGGAAAGGGGGAAAAAAACCCTGTTTTGTGAAATGTTCTTTCCATTAAAGGACACGTTTAAAAAAAAAATGCCCATAATTGAAGGGTGACTGACCTTCAGGTTACCAAGGTACCCAAACCCTAGTAATGGTCTAGTTTATGTATGCTAGTACAAAACACCACAAGCATCTTAAAAACACAAACAAAAAATGTTAAATAAGCCAGATTTTAATTCTGATTTAAAGAAAATGTACAAGAAATAGTAAAAAATCCAATTTTGATTTAGTAAAAGTACAATAAGGTAATAAAATAGTAAAAAACATTTTGTAATTCCATTAAAAAATCCTAATGTAATTATGATTACTGAAATTAAACTACAAATGGACTGTGAACTGAAGTATTACCAAAAAGGTAAATTCCAATCAAGGAATAATATCCTGGTAAAAACTGGTAAAGGTTACAAAGGCCCACATAAGTAGTACCTTCAGCACACAGAGGGAACAAAACTTATGAAATGTTAAAACAAAACAAAAAAATAACCTACTGAACTTACATGTACTGTGATACTAAAGATTAAAAAAGTACAAAACAAAAACAAATAGTTACACTAAAAATATTAATTGTAATGATATTTGAAAAAAGTTAATTTGTACTTGTAAAATATTTAAAACAACACAAAATGAAAAATGTCTGAAACAATGATTATAAAAGTGTACATAACCGTAATCATGTTTATTCATGTAGTACTGTACATATATCTGTACATAAATGTACACATCTAATGATGTCGCATCTTATGAAAAAGTCCCACAGAGAAGGCAAGGAAAGGCAAATTTTACTTATCTGGCACCCAATCCCTGAGGCTCTGGGCACCTTACATTAAACAGTAGGGTCAATACAAACACAACACACAATGAAAGATTTAAAACAATAAATACATAAATAAATCTCGGCATGACTAAATAACGTCTTAACCGTTGCAGGGCTGCGGACTCATATCAGTCCAAAATACCTATACGTTCTAATTCTATCGGCAGCCTAAGGGTTCAAATTAATACAGGTCAGTCAGCATCGTCAGGAAAGGCCGAACAGAAAAGATGGGAGTTTAGCCCCTTTTTAAACAGCTCGACTGTTGGGACCTCCCTGACAGTAGCTGGCAAAGTGTTCCACAGGTTCGGCCAGGTGACACTAAAGGCACGGTCGCCAGATATTTTTAGCCTGACCCTGGGAACATCAAAGAGGCCCAGAGTCAAGGAGCGGAGGAACGGTCCGAGGAGGCAAGTGTTAGGGGATTAGCCAGCCAGCCAGGGCCCAGCCCGTATAGGACCCTGTAGGTGAGCAAGCCCACCCTGAAGAGGATCCTGCACCTGACAGGCAGCCAGTGCAGAGCCTGCAGGACCAGGGTCACATGATTGGACCTTGCCAGGCCCGTCAGCAACCTAGCCGCTGTATTCTGCACCTGCTGCAGTCTGCGGAGGGTCCCTCCAGTGACCCCGAAGTGTAGAGCATTACAGTAATCCAACCTCAAAGTCACAAAGTCGTGCAGATAATGGGAACAGCTTACGAAAGCTTGTGTGGTTATCTCCTAAAGACCTACGATTTATTAATGCAGGAGTTCTGGGGAAGGAACTATTCACCAAAATGTTTTATACCAACACTGCCAGAGATAACCTAATAATACTGGTACTCTCCTAAAAGGGCACAGCATGAGACATTTAAAAATGTAACTTTTATGTATTTGCCTAGTAAAAAACTAAAGTCATGCTTCTTCCAAGAAGTCTGCTTTAACATCTTTTAAAAAAGCATTTGTCAATGCTGAATGTTTCCTTGCATGGTGTATGTGGCAGGGGTGTACTGTGTTAGTTGAATCACAACTTTAGGTTACTAAAGGAATTTGGCACCTAATCACATGTCCTATGAGCAGTAAAAAGCATTGTTTCCATGTAATGCCAGGAGGGAGGGCAAGGTGGGGAATTCAGAAATATATTGTGATGGTTTAATTCAGAAGAATATAATATCATAAAGGGGTCAGAGAATCATTTTAATGACATGCCGCTTTTGCCATCATGGCACAGAAACAACAGTATTCATTTCTGTAACCGAATTGTGTTCTGTGTTTATATCATAACTACATTTATTGTAAGTGGCAATGCAAAGGTACAACAATTTACAACATTCTCTTAAGCATTTTTTCCTGGCTATGTTGTTTAATTAATAGTGAAAAGTCCATGCCTGGAGATCGCGTTTCTGTCCCTATTCTGGATTAGGTTACAGCGTCAGGGAGACAGCGCAAACTGGAGTGACTGCTGAAGGCCCGTGTTGGCGCTGCAGGCTGCCCTTTTGTACTGGGATCCTGCCTGTGTTGGTGGCTTTTTCTGCCCACAAAGAAATCCACAGCTGTCCCGACACAGCTCCGTCGAGGTCGCTCGCTCCCCCTGTCTCACTCACTCCTTCTGGTTCTCCCAGTGCTGCAGGCTGCCATTTTGTACTAGGCTGCTGCCTCTGTTGGCGTCTTTTTCTGCCCACAAAGAAATCTGCAGCAGTCACGATGAGCTCCGTTGAGCTAACTCACTCCCCCCTCTCACTCACTCACTCATTGTGCTTCTCCTGGTGCTGCAGGCTGCCCTTTTGTACTGGGCTCTTGCCTGTGTTGGCACCTTTTTCTGCCCACAAAGAAATCCGCACCTGTCGCGACAGAGCTCTGTTAAGGTAGCTCACTCCCCCTGTCTCACTCGCTCATTCTGTTTCTCCTGGCGCTGCAGGCTGCCCTTTTGTACTGGGCTCCTGCCTGTGTTGGTGGCTTTTTCTGCCCACAAAGAAATCCACAGCTGTCCCGACACAGCTCCTTCGAGGTCGCTCACTCCCTGTCTCACTCACTCCTTCTGGTTCTCCCAGAGCTACAGGCTGCCCTTTTGTACTAGGCTGCTGCCTCTGTTGGCACCTTTTTCTGCCCACAAAGAAATCTGCAGCAGTCCCGACAAAGCTCCGTTGAGCTCACTCACTCCCCTTCTCTCACTCACTCATTCCGTTTCTTCCGGCGCTGCAGGCTGCCCTTGTCTACTGGGCTCCTGCCTGCGTTGCTGCCTTCTTATGCCCACAAAAAAACTTGCAGCAGTTGCAGTACAGCTCCGCTGAGCTCACTCACTCGCTCATTCTGGTTTTCCTGCCACTGCGGGGTGCCCTTTTGTACTGTGCCCATGTGTGCATTACTGCCTTGTTCTGCCCACAAACAAATCTGCAGCAGTCCCAACAGAGCTCCGTTGAGCTCACTGACTCCCCCTCCCTCAGTCGCTCGTTCTGTGTCTCCTGGCGCTGTAGGCTGCCCTTTTGTACTGGGCTCCTGCCTGCATTGGCGACTTTTTTCTGGCCAGAAAGAAATCTGCAGCAGTCCTGACACAGGTCCGTTGAGCTTGCTCACTCCCCCTCTGTCACGCACGCATTCCGTTTCTGCCAGCGCTGCATGCTGGCCTTTTGTACTAGGCTCCTGCCTGCGTTGCCCGCATTTTCTGCGCACAAAGAAATCCACAGCAGTTACAACAGAGCTCCGTTGAGCTCGCTCACTACCGCTCTGTCACTCGCTTGTTCTGTTTCTCTTGGCGCTGCAGACTGCGCTTTTGTATGGGGCTCCTGGCTGCGTTGGCACCTTTGTCTGTCCACAAAGAAATCCGCAGCTGTCCCAACAGAGCTCCGTTGAGGTCGCTCAGTCTCCCTCTCTCTCTCATGTGCTCATTCTGTTTGTCCTGGCGCTGCATGCTGCCCTTTTGTACGGTGCTCCTGCCTGCATTGGCACCTTTTTCTGCCCACAAAGAAATCCGCAGCAGTCCTGATAGAGCTCCGTTGAGCTCACTAAGTCCCCCTGTCTCACTTGCTTGTACCGTTTCTCCCACCGCTGCAGGCTGGCCTTTTGTACTGGGCCCCTGCCTGCATTGACGCCTTTTCCTGCTCACAAAGAAATCCCCAGCAGTCCTGACAGCACTTCAGTGAGTTCGCTCACTCCCCCTCCCTCAGTCGCTCACTCGTTGTGTTTCTCCCAGTGCTGCAGGCTGCCGTTTTGTACTGGGCTCTTGTGTTGGGGCCTTTGTCTGCCCACAAACAAATCCGCAGCAGTTTCGACAGAGCTCAGTTGAGCTCGGTCACTTGCTCCTCTCACTCGTCGATTGTAATCTGTCCCAAACACTGATTTCCCAGAGTGACCGTGCTATTCTCTGGCAGGAGTGCAAAAACATATTTTAGCCGGGATGTGAAAAATAACAGCTGTAGCGTTCATAAGGAGGTGTGAAAAAATGCCACTGTTGAAAATGTGGCGTGACATTATTACAAATTTGCGAAGTTACAAGGGTGCGTGGAAACAGTTCAACGCACGCTTGTAACACAGTCATGTTATGGAGTTTCGTCACCAAATTTTCAACATAGGGATTTTAAGACCTCTGCTCATGAACAGTGCCACTGTCATTTTCTTAATCTGTCCCGAACACTGGTTTCCCACAGTGACCACGTTATTCTGCGCCGGAACTGTGAAAACACATTTCAGTCAGGATGTGAAAAATGACAGCTGTACTGCTTATGAGGAGGTGTGACAAAATGCCACTGTTGAAAATCTGGTGTGACAACATTACAAATCTGCGAAGTTATAAGGGTGAGTGGAAAGTGCGCAGCACACACTTGTAACACTGTCAATTGATGAGCTATCATCACCAAATTTTCAACATAGGCATTTTAGGACCTCTGCTCATGAACAGTATCATTGTCATTTTCTTAATCTGTCTCGAACAGTGATTTCCCACAGCGACCGTTCTGTTCTGTGTTGGAAGTGCAAAAACACATTTCGGCGAGGATGGGAAAAATGACAGCTGTACTGTTCATAAGTAGGTCTGGGAAAATGGCAATGTTGAAAATCTGGAGTGAAAATATTACAAATTCGCGAAGTTACGAGCGTGCATGCCAAATGCACAGCACATGCTCGTAACACAGTCACTTTATGGAATATCGGTACCAAATTTTCAAAATAGGCATTTTAGGACCTCTGCTCATGAAAAGTATCATTGTCATTTTCTTAATCTGTCCCGAACAGTGATTTCCCACAGCAACCGCTCTATTCTGCGCCGGAAGTGCGAAAACACATTCCGGCGAGGATGGGAAAAATGACAACTGTACTGTTCATAAGTAGGTCTGGGAAAATGGCAATGTTGAAAATCTGGAGTGAAAATATTATAAATTCGCGAAGTTACGAGCGTGTATGCCAACTGCACAGCACATGCTCGTAACACAGTCATTTTATGGAATATCGGTACCAAATTTTCAACATAGGCATTTTAGGGCCTCTGCTCATGGACAGTATCATTGTCATTTTCTTAATCTGTCCTGAACAGTGATTTCCCACAGCGACCGTGCTATTCTGCGCCGGAAGTGCAAAAACACATTTCGGCCAGGACGTGAATAATGACAGCTGTACAGCTCACAAGGAGGTGGGACAAAATGCCAATGTTGAAAATCTGGCGTGAAAATATTGCAAATTTGCGAAGTTACGAGTGTGCGTAGCAACTGCGTAATGCACGCTTGTAAAACAGTCTTTTTTTTATTTTTCCCACCAAATTTGCAACATGGGCTTTTTGAGAGCTAACATCATGAACACTGGCACTGTTGTTTTATTAATTGGCCCCGCAGGGTGATTCCGCACAGTGACCGGGAAACCACCTTCCGGGGCCGATTAACGCCATGACCGTTCAAGAATTCATGAGGAGGGGTCCCAAAAACCCCATGTTGAAAAGTTGGTGAAAAAATTCCCAAAAATGCCAGAGATATGCACTAAAGTTGAAAAAAACCCTATTCATTACATTATACAGCTTACCGGCATTTCCTCAGGTCGCGGTTGGCTTTGAAGAGTGCAGACGTGTTCTCGGTCCAGCGAAGATCATCGCGCCTAGCTCCGGAGGTAAGTATGGGGTGGGGTGTGTGGGGAGGCTGGAGTGCGCAGTGGGTGGAGTGCGGGTTGTGGGGCGGGAAGACTATGAGGACCATTTCCTTTCTCCAGGTACAACAGCAAGAAAGCGTCCATTGAGACGCTTTCAACATGACAGGGCATGTGGCACGCTGGGGTGGGCTCCCAGCGTGCCACGGGTCTGGGGGACAGCTGTAGCCGACGGGGATTGGGCACCCCGTCCGTAAACAACAAAAGGGGATTTTTCTCTGCCGACGGGGATTGGGCACCCCAGTCGGCAAACAACAAAAGGAGGATTCCTTTCTGCTGACAGGGACTGGGCACCCCGTCAGCACACAATTAAACGGGGGTGTTACATTATACTTTGGAAAGTTAGTTAAGGTACAAACTGAAAAAAGTTCAATTTGTCAGCACTGTGCTGGCTTCTTCGGTAGGAACCAAAGGAGAATAGCAATTGATTTCACTCCGGCACATATAAAGAGCAGGAAATGCTCAGGCACAGGTGCGAAAAGAATTTAACAGCGTACTGCAACGTAAGAGTGTGATGCAACTACGTGAGGGATGGAACAAGGAGATGGGAGATTTACTTTCGGACCGAGAGTAACACAAACAAAGGGAAAACTACAGAAAATTAAAGACCCAAAAAACGGAAAGAAAACAGATTAAGGTAAGAGAAGGACAGCCCATTTTGAAATGTACACTTGCTACAGTACACAATAAGCTAACAAAAATGGTGGAGAAACTCTGACAGTGCAGCTTTAAAGAACTTTCACTCCCAGAACTGCTGCCAGTTACCTATAAATGTGTGTCCTTTTTCCTGATACCAGCCCTTGAGCCACATGTTTAGCTCCCCTGTCTCCCCTTCTCTGACCTTCTGTCCATCTTCCCCCTCACCCAGATCAGCAGGATCTCACAGAAGGAGATGTCGTATGAAATGGATGACAGGTAGGGAAAAATAGGCAAACTGGGTGGGCCAAGCGGTCCTTATCTGACATGAAATTCTATGTTTCCACCAGTCCAGGTGCTGGCAAGTTAGGGTAGGTGCCAGAATGTCAGTGTATGTGGCTGGTTCCTGTACCTGGCCCAGCATATCAACACATGCGGGTGCCAGAGTTGGAAGTCAATGATCAAGTGACTTATTAGCAAATTTCAAAAGCTTTTGCAATCAGCAAAAATGTAACGAAGTTAGAAAGCCAATAAAAGTATGTTAATAGAAAAGAAACTAGTTCTCTGGATTTCTAATTTGAAACAAACAACAGAAGGCTTTCATCCTAAAATCATTTTATTCTGGAAAAATGCGACCTATGGGAAGTACAAGAGCTTTTTTTTTTTTAATCAAATCTCAAGGAAGTGAAGAAGATGCATCTATCCACATTCATCTTTTGAGTCTCCCACTTTTATTCAAGTGAACAAAAAAAATGGTTGGAGATGGGTTCAATCACAATTCCACAGAAGCAGCTTGCTTAGTGTCACAGAGCGTAAAAAATTAGTGGTGGCCGTGGCTGGGAAGGGCAGCACAAGCTTGTAAAAGTGGCATAATACTTGTTACCATTCTGAGATGCTGGCAGGATGGTGCTATTTAAATGCTGGCACCCTCTCCAATGAAGCATCTGTTTTATTACTAAAGTCAACTGCTGTTTGTTCTGGATAGATCGAACAGCAATTAAAGTGAATTTCTAAGATTATGTCTTTTGATTTGAAATAGCGTAGGGGCTCTTTTACCTTTGCCAGAGTTAGGGGGCTATAAAATAACTTTTTTTCTTTCATACAATGCCGTGCCACTCCTATTCAACCTGCACAAAGGCAAGTAATCCTCTTGGTCCCAACATCCTTAGCAATGACTGGTTCTGCAATGGCAGCAACCTGCTTTGTGAGTGCCACTCCTCTCCAGGCTGTCGACATGTACTAAATGGGACTCTGAAGGACTAGCCCTTGACCAGCTTAGGGGTCCTTGTATTTCTGTCCATGACACAGTCCTTGTTTGCAATCTTAGAAGTACGATTCCAGAAAGGATCACAAGTCTATGAGCAGGGTCTATATTACGGCAGGTGCTGGACCCCTCTCCTCAGTAATGCCTCAGGAAGAAGTAAAACTATTTTTTTTTTAAGTTGATAAAAGCCCTTACTAGGGTAGCAGAGTTCAAAAGAGCTAGCTACTACTGCAGCCTGTCCTCCGCAGGGCTGTTCAAATCAGAACTTTTAGGACATGTCCAACCACAGCTGTAGCTGAATTTGCACTTGCCACTCCTATTTTTCAGAATTAAATCAGCTCTCTTCTTGTACTTGTCTTTCATGAAAATTTACTGGTCCTGGACGGGGCAATAAGGATTTGCTCAGCCCTGGCTCCCAGGCAGCTGCTGGTGATGCCCCTCTTCACTGTAATAACTAGCAGCAGCAAGGGATCAAGATCAAGCTAAGCCAGTTATGATTAAAGCAGGCATTTCTGATGAAGCAAAAGTGCAGTGGCTGAAATATTCAACTTCTCTCCTGCAACTCATGAGTGATACAGTTAGTAATGTAGAGGGCAGCCTGCAGCAGCCATTGCTCAGCCCCCGCTTTGGCTCAGAGTCTAGCCAGACGCCTGGGGCTCTGCTCAATGTGAAAAATTCCACTCTTGCCCTTTTCTAGCCAGTAAGTGGTGTGCCGACCTACCAGTGCTCCATCTGTTTGTGCCTCAACATACTGTTATGCCTCCAGGATGCAAAAATTGCTTAACCCAATGAACTGTGCCTCCCTGTCCGATAATACCTCCTCATTTTTTTTTTTTTAATTTATTTATTAAGATGTCGGCTAACACCTTTGAGCCAGGGCTCTTTTACACAGGTTCCACGTCAGAAAACAGGACAGGCAGAAAGCGAAAAAAAAAACGTGAATGAAAATTATAAGACTGTACTTTACGGTATATATTAAGGAGCCGCCAATGGCGCTGTCTAATATTGCGGAGTGGATATTTAAGCAGCAGAACAGTACACCAGGCATTATACAATGTATGTCTAGGGAAATTGCTTGAGAGGTAGGGGCAGAGGCAAGAGAGTACAAGTGCAGAGAGCTTTACCGCTTACCAAAGTAGAGGAGGGAGTGGAAAGCAGCTGAGAAGCATTGTCAAAGACAATGTCCTTTGTTTCTATTAATCTCAGCTACATTATTGTTCTTATTTGCATTCTTTCTATCATTTGTCGCATAACAAGAAATGTACTGCATTTTCACCAAAGGCAATATGTAGAGATTCTCATTCTGTTTTTTCCATTGACAGACCTATTGACTACACTGTACGAAATGTTTTTTGAAATTATATTTCTTTATTAGTTTATAGAAAATTAAAAAATATGAGCGAGTGGTACAAGGAATACACACCATAGCAAATGACCGTAATTACTTAATGGTAACAGTACAAAAACTGCAGAATTCTGTAGGAATCCCTGAGTCTTGTAAAATAATAATGAACCCCCCCTTCCCACCCAACTCTTATCCCTTACCCCCGCTCTTTCCAACCCCAGGATGTGCCTTCTTAAAAAGGAGATGAATCTAACTGCATATAACATATATTATAATGTACCCTGTATATAACAAGAAGTACACATTGAACTGAAAGCCGCTAAGGAAGCCAGAGGTGTACTCATCAAGACATTAGTTTAAATAAATAGCATATAATTTACCCCATTTCTGCTCAAATGAGGCCAAGCGATTCCGGGAGCTAGCTATTAATCTTTCAGTCCAAAAGTGCCTAAGGACCAATCTTTTAACAACTACAGAAATTAAAGCCATATGGAATCTGTGCTCCATAACCTGTATATTGGAGAACATCCCTAGAATACATACTTCTATAGTAAATAAATCACCTAGACCCAAAAGAGGGTCTAGGTTAGACTGGATGGTCCGCCATAGCGAAGCCACCTTTTCACACTGCCAAAAAATATGTACCAGGTTCCCTTCCATCATGCCGCACCTTGTACAAAGAGTTGAAGGCAATCTAATTTAGCCAACTTGACCGGGGTATAGTACAAGTTATTCAATATATGGTATTGAGTGAGTCTATGCCTATCCTGAGAGAGATACTGGTACGTATCTACCCAAATCTGGTCCCAAACTAGAGGGATTTCTGGCAGAAGAGAGGACCAATATTTAGAACCAATCAGGGGATTAGGGAATTTAATGTCCAGTAGGAAGGAATAAATCGTGGAAATGCTATGGGCCTTGTTTGCCTGTTCTTGTATCTGGTCTAGGAAGGGCTTAACTTGAGACGATGTGGGGTTGGACCCAAAACTGGAGGCCACTAGGTGTCTTAGCTGAAAGACTTTAAAAATGGACTTCTGAGGGATATTGTATTTGGCCATAACCTCTCCCGAGGATAAAAGAGAATTATTCAGGAACAAGCTGTCAACACAGCAATCCTTCAGCTGAAGAAGCCAGTCTAAGGAGAGCGGGAGACCACCAATCTTAATGTTTAAATTTAGGGTAAGAGGCTGGGTAGTGTCTTTCCTAGGAGAAAGATTGAAAAAATTCCAGCATTGATTCAGCACTTTAATGGAGGTACCAATTACACTACCTTGTAGAGGGGGAGGTAATGTGGAGAAAGTGTAATAAAAAATTCTGGATGGTTGGAGACCATACTCGATTAAAATCTTTCTCTCGAGTTGTAACCAAATTGGTAGATAATCATCTGCCCTCAAGTCGTACCACCTTCCGATTTTCGACATGTGACTTGCCCAATAGTATAACATGAAATTGGGAAGGCGAAGCCCCCCTTTTCTTTAGGTAAGTTGAGCTTTAAAAAGGCTTTCCTGGGTTGCTTGCCCTGCCAAATAAACTTGGAGATAGAGCTGTGAAGGTGTAGAAAATAGGACGTCGGTAGATATATATTCATTTGACTAAGTGGGTAAAAAACCCGAGGCAAGACATTCATCTTAACAATATTTATACGACCCCACAGAGATGGAGGAAGAGCAGACCATCTCTGAAGGTCGTGCTGCATTTTAGTCAGCAAGTCGTCCAGGTTAAGTTTCCTGAAAGCTTCAGGGTCTTTGGTAAGGTAAATACCTATGTATTTAAAAGACAAAGGGGCCCATTTCATGCCAAACTGGGAAAAGTTAACCTGAAGTGTGTTGACGTTCAGCGGAAATATGATTGATTTAGCTAAATTCAGCTTGTAGTTAGCCACCTGGCCAAACTGGGCAATAATATGCAGTATGTGTGTTAGAGACAATTCAGGGTTGGTCAAGTGTAAAAGAATTTCATCGGCACAGGCCGAAAGAACCAGAGACTGTTGCTGAATGAAACATCCTGTGACCAGGGGTGAATTCTTGATACTGAGTAAGAGAGGCTCCAAGTATAAATTAAACAAGAAAGGTGACAGGGGACATCCCAGCTGAGTGCCTGTAAATAATGGGAATCGAGAAGAAAATAGCCTGTTACAGTAGATTCTAGCAGTAGGAGATTTGTAGACTGACTTAATCCATTGGATGAAAGTCTCTGGAAAGCCCATTCTCCCCAATATAATCCAGAGAAATTCCCAGTGGACTCTATCGAAGGCTTTCTCCACATCCAATGATACCAAAGCCATAGGAGCTTGGGAGTCTTGGGCAGCCTGGAAAATATGTGAGAGAGTACGCAGGTGGTCAACTGAGGATCTGCCCTGGACAAACCCTACTTGTTTGGGACTTAACAAGTTGGACCAGACCCGTTTAACTCTAAGGGATAGAATTTTCGTTAGGATTTTAATGTCATAGTTTAGTAGTGAGATTGGTCGATAACTAGCTGGGTCCGTCGGAGACTTGTATGGTTTCAATATCAAAACAATAGTGGCTTCTAGCAGGGAAGGGTCCAAAATATCAGAAGTAAACATGTACTCGAACAGCTTCGTTAAAAGGGGAGCAAGTTCTTTACCGAATACTTTATCAAAGTTGGAAAAAAAACGTCAGGCCCTGGAGCTTTGTCTGGAGTAAGTTCTCTGATCACCTCTTCCACCTCTGCCACCGTGACAGCGGTGATCAGAGCCTCTCCTTGGTGGGTCTGCAGGGAGGGAAGGGGAAGACCCTCCAGAAACTGGTCCACATGAGAATGAGAAAGATGGGAGGAACCACTGCCATAAAGTTCCTTATAGAAGGACTCAAAAACTCGTGAAATATCCCTGGCTGTACGAAATGTTAAGTCTTTTGTAATAATTATGCTTTCTTGTTTTTCGGCAATACCACACAGCAAATTGATAATACATTTATAAAAAGTCGGAATCGTATAATTAGGCATAATACAATATGCATAAACATCTTTAGAGTTCTGGATTGTTTCGTCTGCCAGGACATAGACAGGATGGAGGCAGTCCAGAGGAGGGCAACTAAAATGGTGCATGGTCTGCAAGAGAAGCCATACGAGGAGAGACTAATGGAGCTTAATATGTATACCCTTGAGGAAAGGAGGGAGAGGGGGGACATGATAAAAACTTTTAAGTACCTCAGTGGAGTCAACAAAGTCCAAGAGAGTAGCATCTTTCAGAAAAAGAGATGTGCAAGAACAAAGGGACACAATTTGAAGATAGAGGGGGGACGGGCTCAGGGGCAATGTGAGGAAGCATTTTTTCACAGAGAGGGTGGTGGACGCATGGAACAGCCTTCCGGAGGCAGTTGTGGGGTCTAAAACTGTTAGAGAATTCAAGAATGCATGGGGCAGACATAAAGCGATTCTTATGGGAGGTAGGAAGAAATAGGCTGTTGGTTAACTAGGATCTGCAGCTTATCCTGTAGGTAGGGAAACGGGCAGACTAGGTGGGCCAAGCGGTCCTTATCTGCCATCAAAGTCTGTGTTTCTACAGAAACCCGTGTGTGTACTGTCTCCCATCTCCTTCTACAGGTGTGAATTCTATAATAAACGCTGTCAATTATCTTTGTGCAACAGATATGCTGCTGGTGTACACAGTTTTACCGTGTGGCTACACTCCTGCCTTTCCTATGCTCAGTGCCACTTGGATCCATCTCATTGACACCGTTATCTGGTTTTCTTACTGGACGAAACACATGCATGTTGGTAAAGCAACGTGCCGGGTTTGACTCCTCTCCAAATCAGAGTGGTTCCACGCTAAAGGCAGTGACATAAAACACTACTTCCAGCGCGCACATAACGTTCTTTTATAGTTTTCAAGACGAGCCAAAAAGGCACTTGAAATACTAGATCTGAGTAGAACAAAGAAACTTCGTGCCAGCTTCGGGAATTCTCACAATATGCACCATAAGCGAAAGGGTATATAATGGTACGTATCCTCAACTAAAACTGGCAGATTGTAGCTGTATGTCGTGAATTGTAACGATTGCCGAAAAAAACTCACCACTTTGAGCAGGTCTTTGCAGAACTGCTCGAGTTCATTGTCATCTGCCATTCTGGGTTTCCCGTTCTCAATTTACCGCTAGATGTCGCGCGTGTGGACGTCATTAAGTGGCGGCCGCTCAGGTAAAATATGTTTTCCTCCCAGTGTTACCTCGGAGGCGCTGCCTCCTTTCTGACAGGACGGGATTTCCATATCTTCTGCATTGCTACCATACCTCTCAAGTCTCAACTCAGTTGAGTCAATTGTACCACATTACGAGGAACGTTCCTCATTTTACTTCACAAAAGCTCCCTGTTCCACATTGTGAGGACTTGTCAGACATTCAGTGCTAACATTTTAAAGCAACAATCTATAGTAAATGATGCAAAAAATATATAATTTAATTAATAAGACTTTCTGAACATAAATGCAAACATTTTAACAGTGTTGTGAGCTTGTAAAGATTTGATTAAGCGTTCCACATTTTGCTTATTTGTTCCACATTTTGAGAGCCAATGTTCCACATTTGGGGCGGGGGACAAATGGTTTAAGAAGTATGATCATACCTCTCAAGTGTCCCTGATTTTCAGGGATGTCCCTGATTTTGCCTCTGAAATTTCTTCTGTCCCTCCTAAATTTGGCATTTCTGTCACTGAAGAATAGGGATCTGAATCACAAAATAATGCTTGCCATTGGTGTTACAGTCTAGTAAAATGCTATTCATAATAAGAAGCATGTTGTACACAGCTTCTGGAACTAATATTACTATTTTTTTAGATGTGTCCCTGATTTTGGTCATTTGTCCCTGATCATTTTAAGCCTTGTCCCTGATTTGTGATGAGGGAGGTTGAGAGGTATGAGTATGATTACTACCACAAGGCGAATTTCGCTCGAGTGGACTAGTGTTCCAACATGGTGTTTCAGTAATAAATATACAGGAAAATGGACTTCGTGCAACGTGTTCTAATGAGACCCCCCGATAATAACAACAGAAAACAAAGTGATTGTGTAATAACAAGCATTGGCGGCCGCCAAATTCCCCGTTCCTCATAAACTGAAGCCGCACGCCCATTTCTTTTTGCTTACATACCATCCTAACAAAATGTTGCCCGCTCCACACTTTAAGAGGCGGAGCGAGGCCAGGCAGATAGTCGTGATGTAATGTTGTTTGGAAGACACGTGACAGGACATCGGAAGTACGAGCCGCAGCCAAGATGGGTCCTGTCTCAGCACTGCAGTGCTATGTGAAAGCGATTTTAATTTTCTTGCAGTTGTGCGTTTTGTCAGGCTGGGGTGAGTTTTTAATGTCTGTGTGGTTTTACAACTTTAACGGGGAAAGTATGTGGAGTTAGTTCAGTAGAAAACTGGCGGTCATATCGTTCGCGTTTGTGAGAAATTGCACAAATGCACCTTTTCTTATTTCTTGCATCTTATATAGGTATATCAATTGATGTTAGATTTTTTTTCAGTTAATAACTGCTTTATAATTCCAAGCCTCAGGTTTCGGATGAAATTGAACTCCTGTGATATACTATTGCCGGAAAATAGACCAGTGATAAAGCTGTTAGTCAAAGCATTATGTAAATATAATAGAATTGTCTGTCAGACTTATTTGTCATATAAAAAGAGAAGTACTTAAAAAGTAAATAGCAAAAAAAAAAAAAAAGTTAAACAACTGTTAGCCTGACACTGTCCTAACTTATAACATGGTAGCCCTGAGTGTCAGTCACTATCATTTCCTTATGGGTACAAATAAGGTTAAAGGTATCTCTGTCGACAACTTCTGATTTTGGGGACGGGGTCTAGACAACATATAAATTAAATTGCCTAGCACCACCACCCATAGAATGGTTATGGTTAAAGTGGGCCTAGAATTGGCTATAGTACCATCCCCTTTGATGTAGTACTGCTGTACAGGATCACCATACCCATGAACCAATTTATTGCAGGAACAGTTAGTTACCCCGCATATGCATTTATTAACACTGCTAATAATATGTTAATAGACAGTGGATTGGAATATGTAATATGAGCTTTATTAGGAGTAGCAGGAGCAGGTTCTAAAGCAGTAGTGTAATTTCACCAGAATCATAGGGGTTGCAAGTCCCATTTCAGCAGAATCGTAGGGATTGCAAATATTCTTCATCAGCCAAATTTTATATAATTAAATGCTAGGGCACCTATGTTTTAAGGGTTTATAGGGGTTGCAGTGGACATCATAGAGGTTGCAAAGAAATCAGAGGTGTCTCAACTGCAGCCCCTGGCTACCCCTAAATGATGCCCCTGGTTCTAAGGGAAGAAGAGCATTTAAATGCAATTTAACAATTCAGAACCATAACGCAGGTACTTTAGGCTTCAGCTGCCTTCCCCCACCTCACTTCCAGATTACTCCCTCCTGACTCTGTTAGACTGTACTGTACAAGCCCCAACTACCCACACTGGTGCCAGCGATGCCTTTCTTCTAGTCCCTATCAGCTCCTTCAAATTACAATCCATTAGGTACCCAGCTGTTGGATTGGTGCAGGTTAGGTGCTAGTTGCATTGTTTGTGATCTTCAGGTAGTGCACTAAAAAAAAAATATTGAACAATTTCTTTCAACCCAAATGTTTTACTTTTGGATGGGTGGCCTACTCCATTTACACAATGGCAAACATTGTCCATATCCAAATTAACACCAAAGGGTGTTGTGCAGAACCCGAGGGCCCTGATATGTACTTGCAGAAGTGAACCTCGACTCCGCAGTCTTCAAGACACTGGCTTCTCTCTGTCTTTGGTCCTGGATCAGCTCTCCGGTTGGTCCCTCAGCTGCGCCTTAGTGCATACATCTCTCTCGGGTGATGACCTCTCAGTTGGTCGATTTCTTCTCTCTCTCTCTCTCTTTTGGTTGCTCTCTGGCACCTCATGCGGATCATGTTCTCTGGTTACAGCTTCAGCCCAAGAGCACCTACTCACCTGCCAGTGCACTGTTCCCGTCACTGCAAACCAGTCATCTGACTGTAGCATGTGGTGGTAATGGTGGTCCAGACACAGGCCTGTAATTCTTGGTCAGCAGACCCTTTCAATTGGATCTCAGGTGGGGGATTCAGTGCATTCAGCAAATCCCCCATGTTTCTGTCTGTCTTTTCTTTCTTGGCTGTTAAAGTCCAGCAGTTGCCTGCTGTTTCCTGGCTGTGGGACCCTCAGGTAGGCCTCCGAAGCTGGCAGGTCAGGCAGCAGTGCTGCCTTCAAGCTATTCCTTATGCAGACTAACTGAGTGAAACAAAATAACATCCATTCCATGCACTCTTACCTCCAAGGGTGCTCTCACCATAGTACTGGCTGCACTGAGATAAGCAAATAAAAAATGAAGCTGAGCACTTACTGGTACAAAAGGGCGATATGCTACTTAGGGTAACTCCTACACCAGTTTTGCACTTTACGGTTCACTAATAAACTTCTGAACTGTTCCAGTGAGTGCTTCCCTTCATTTTTAATTTTCAGATTCTGAAACCGCCTCTTCTGTTCACTGCGAATCCAGTCTTCCCATTACAGATGTTGATCACTGGGAAGGGCTATCTGGTTGTTACTCAATGCCTTATTGGTAGAAAATTGCAGGCAATATCGTGGAGTTCTTCATTGTCTTGTGAGTCCTGTATGGCTCCCTCTGCAGGCCCTGGAACCTGGCAGGCTGTTGCACTGACCTTTTTGCCATGGAGCCTGGGGTACAGGGGTCTCAAAGGTAGGTTGTGTTTGTAGACTTTGGGCTCTCCGCTCAGAATATTTTGTTATGAAAGGCTTCTGCCCCATAAGATTCATTTGTGGCCCCCAGTTTGTTGCAGTGTGACTGTGCTGAACGTCTGGTTCTGTTGAGCAGCTGTTGGGTCCAGAAGGGCACTCGTAGTGGGTTCTCTGGTCCAGAGTGCAGAACTGCACCCTTTGTCAATGGTGGGGAGTTATGATGCAGCGTCAAGGCTGCACTTATCAGTGGTACCGAGCTCTTCAGAATCAGCACTCCCTCCAATCTCGGTGCTAATCCAAAGGGACTTGAGGGAAGCACAGTAATGGCCAGGGAATAATTGACCTCATCTAGTGCAGCATAAAAATAAATAAAAATACAATCTTTATCTCATGCTGCACAAAACTGTATATTTTATAGCAGTCACTTTATTTATGTATTTATTTAGAAGTTCCATCGGAAAGACTGAACTGATAGCTCGTTTCCAGATATGTCTGGGGGGGGGGGGCTAGCTAAACTATAAACTAGTTAAAAGAAGTCAAAAACAGCAATATAAAAAACATAACTATAAGTATTAGATTAAAAATAAAATAAAATATTACATTAGGCAAAACTAGAGGAGGGGAGGAGGAAGAGAAGGAAAGGGTTGATGCCAGTCGCAGGTAGGATAACAGTCATAAACAAGAGACTTTTTAGGGAGGAAGGAGCAGAGGCAGAGTGAACAGAAAGGGGAAGGGTAGACCAGATTTTAGGAAATCTGTAAGAAAAAGCAGACTGTCCAATAGTAGATTTTGTAGAAAGAATGGGGGTATTGTTGCCAAGAGTGTAGGAGGAGTAGAGGATAGAAGGCATTTGAGATAAGAGGGAAGGTTACTGAACCAGAATTTGGATATAAAAGAGACACAATGGAAAAGGCACCTAGCATCAAGAGAAGGGAGAGAAAGAGATGAATAAAGAGAACAGGGATGAGTATGAAGTGGGCAGTCTAGAACAAAGTGACAAAAAGAATAAAAAAGTGGGTCCAGTCTGGCAAGGGAAGATTTAGGGGCTCCACTGTAGATTAAATCACCGTAGTCAAAGATAGGGAGCATCATTTTTAATACAGTTTCTCGGTGGACAGGAAGTCTAATACATGCTTTATTCCTTTATAATGCTCCAAGCGTAGGATGCAGGTTATGGTGGATAGCATCAACATGCACTGAAAAATCAAGATGCCGGATCTTCAATCTTATTACCATCAAGGGTAGTAAATAGAGAGAAGCAAGTCTGGCAAGCCTCTGATGGGTGCCAAAAGTCATGGAGACTATCACTTGTTACACATCTGAGTTCACTCAAAAGGGGTTGTGTAGCTGCTTTATATAGGGTTACATGCAAAACACTACACATCCTGTTAATGCTTAAATTAGGTTTTGTAACACTGCACTTGCTAGGCAACTATTTTGTAATAAAGTTTTCCCTGGTGAAAGCAGGGAGCAAGATGGGCTACAGAGAGCCTATTGGTGACCCCACCATGGGGTACTGTTACATTTTGCCACTTAGGACACTGGGTTTCACTTTTGAGCCCTGGAATTCCACATTCTTTGGAGTTGAATGGATCTCTGGTGTAAGACACTTGACAATCTGGCAGGGGTGGTGTAGTCTGGTTGTCATTTGCATACGTGTCCAACGGGCAGATCAAGCAGTGACACTGGTGTGCAGGTTTAGTGAATTGTCCCCTAGTAGTTCGTTAGAGTGACTCTTGCTTTTTCTGTGGACTTTATTGACCATGGAATGTGAAGCGAGGCCCCGGGTGACTTCAGGGGAAAAGAAATGTTAATTGCACACTGGTGCCTGCCTGCCTGCCTTCCAGTCAGAGGAAGAATACAGCCATGGACCTGATGAACGGGGATGGGGGCTGGGGAATGAGATATAAAACAATTCAACAGTGAAATAACTGAGTGGTTATAATAATAAAAAATCATGCTTCAGGGATTTTAAGGGAAACAGTACTTCCTTAAAAACTGTGCCTGGTGTCCCCCACCCCAAGCATATTGATGCACAGAGTTTTTTAAATTGTTCTGTATCTATACCTTCTCAGTACTTGACCCATAGCCACGAAGCTGAGCGGCAAACTCTTTACTGCCTGTGATGATTAGGGGGGAAAAAAAAAACGTGGGTCGGATTAACTCTGAGGTTTCCTTGGCTTTGCTTCATAGAGTTAATATGACCTTGATGCATGGTCCGTGCCTAATTAACATAGGCAGGGTGCTGGAGTTTGCAGCCAGTCTTGACAGATGCAGGCTGAGTATGGCGTGGATTTTATACTTACTATTTCTATGGTAAATAATTAAATTATTTGGGCCGGATATTCAAAGGGGTTGCGCATGGCGCATCAGTGTTGCGCCAGTCGAAACCCACTGATGCGCCCTGGTGTGATATTCAGAGGTGGATGTTGCGCTGCTCAAATCCCGATGCACTGGGGCGCATCAGTAATGTATGCGGCGCAATTGCGGGGGGCGTGCCCATGCATACTTGACACATCCCGATATTCAGCCTGGGATGTGCTGGCGCGCGCAGGTGCAAGCCCTGCTTACGCCGCACACTGGTGCTCAAAGTTGAGCCAGAAAATAAAGGAGCAAGGGCTGGCCACCCACAGGTGAGCCGCCATATTGCAGGGTGCAACACGGCAGCCGCCAGCTGTGGGTGTCCACCCAAGCTCCGGAGCCAGAGTCTGTCGGTGTTATGCGCCCCCCCCACACCCGATCACAGGCATTGTAATAGAGAACATATCCCTGGTGGTCCAGTGGACCGCTTCTAGCCCGATCGCGGGCATAAGTGTAATAAAAGACACCTTAAATATCCCTGGTGGTCCAGTGGACTGCTTCCAGCCTGATTGCGGGCATGGGTATAATAATAAATATTTTAAATTATCCCTGGTGGTCCGGTGGTACCCACCTCCCCACCCGCCCACTCAGACCCACCACCCAGTGCCCCTGGTCAGCAGTGGGTGGCAACACCCACCATAAGCGCCTGGCCGCCCGCCGACTGGCTGCGTACAGTACAGCTGTACGCCCATTGATTCCTGGCGTGGGCCAGTAGGCGTGCAGACCGTGCTAACCTACACAGTCCAGATATGTGAATTATCTGGACTGTGTAGTATGATACGTCTCACGCCCATTGGACCACACTGTGGGCCAGTGGCGACGGCGGGTCTGTACGCAGTCAGTCGGGCGCTTGGGTGGCTTTTGGGTGAGTGCTGCTGCCCACCGCTGACCGGAGGCGGTAGTGGGGTCTGAGTGGGCGGGTGGGGAGGGACCGCCAGACCACCAGGGATAATTAAAATGTTTATTATTATACCCATGCCCGCGATCGGGCTGGAAGCGGTCCACTGGACCACCAGGGATATTTAAGGTGTCTTTTATTATACTTATGCCTGAGATCGGGCTAGACGCGGTCCACTGGACTACCAGGGATATTTGAAGTGTCTTATTATACATATGCCTGCGATCGGGCTGGAAGCAGTCCACTGGACCAAAAGGGATATTTTGAATGTGTCTTATTATACTTACGCCCGCGATCTGGCATTGGGGCACTTTGCCGGGATGTGCAGGGGGCGTCGGTCCCCGATGATGCAGCCTGGCAGGGCGCCAGGTGCAAGTTGCTGGGGATCGGCACACCTGCATGCAAATGGGGCCATAATGACATGCTAATGGCCCCAGTTGCGCCTTGCATACATTATGGCCCTATTTGCATATCCACCGTTGAATATTGTGCTAGCACATCCCCCTTGCGCTAGCGCATCCCCCTGCTCCTCTTTCCACTTGCGCTGGTGCAGTGCCACTGCGCCATGCGGGCGCCCACGTTGCCATATTCCACAGTGCTGAGCCATAGTGCAGCACCGTTGAATATCACCCAGCACACTCCCTGGCGCATCCCAGTTGCGCTGTGCCCAGGCTTGCGCCCCTGCCTGGCACATTCTGAATATCGCGCCCCTTGTGTACATCAGTATGTGTATGGGGGAGGTTGGGTACTCCAGGCAATATATCATGGCGAAAATATTTAAATATCAGTTCCTGCAAAATCAGTTGGGGATGCAAATTTATTTTTGGCAGAATTATGTAAATGGGTACTCAAACCAGTTGAATGTTCAAATATCCATTTGGATAAACCAAATCAAAAGTGGATGCCCTGAAAAAGGAAAGCTGAGAATGTTAAAAAAGGAGGGTTTCCTAAAATATGATAATTGTGCCAAATCAGCATTTTGTGCACTCTGTAAAATACTGCTTGAACTATGAACTAGAGCTTTTAAACCCTTGCCTGCTTGTCATTTTATTTGGCAATTTCATTGCCAGTTTGAGTAGAAAATCAGCAAGTATGGTTGGGCTTTAACTTTGGTCTTATAGTTGTGGCTTAACTTACTGCTGTCACCTTGTACTATAACCCGGTTTTACCATGAAACACAAAATTATAGGTTTGTTAACTTCAGTTATACAATATGGCTAGATAATTCTTGAATCAGATTGGCTGACTGGCACCTTTTACCTGTGGTAAATCCTGGCATAACCAACGGGAAAAGGTGCCAGTCAGCCACACCACAAAGAGAAATCACCCCCAAAAAAAACAACAAAAAAAACTCCAACCCACCATCTTCTTTTCCCTGCTAAATGACCACTGGTAAAAAAAAATGCAAACTGCCATACCAGCTTGTGTGCACTTCCAGCCCCATCATCCCTGTTCAGGTATATCATGAGTATGAATATTCCTGAACTGCAGACAGGGTTTTTTTTATTTAATAAAAAATTAGGACTAAAAGTTCTATCCATCACAGCTGAAAAGCAGAGCCATGAAACCGGGCATGCCCCTGTGCATATTCATAAGCGCATTTCCGGTATCACGGTACAGTTTTGCGGCCATGATTTGTATAACTTTTAGCCATCATTTTTCATTAATAGACAATATCTCCTTCAGCATTGGTGAAAGGGTAGTACGCGGTGAGCAAGTGGCTCCTTCATGTGACTTGACTTACAGAAGGGGACAATCGGGACCTGGTGGCACGGAGAGCAGACTCCTCAGGCATGCAGACAGCTCCTCCCTCCTCGAGTTCACTGGCAGCTTTTCTACTGCTCTGTGACAGTAAAACAAGGAGATTGAACAGCACGGCCGCACCAGGTTGAAGTAGCTAGGCAAGGAACCCTAATATTATCAGCTACAGTCTGTATGGGTTCCTTTCCCCAGACTCGGGCAGTGGCAGGCACTGTCTGGGCTGCCGCGGACAAACATAGTTGAACTTTTCCAACTACTGCCCCGCAGAACTCTCTGATCTCGGCCATGTTAACTGTTGCAGGAGCCAAGCCAGAGGACAGCCGAACAAATCTGTCAGTCTTTTAGAACTGAACCAGCACATGACACGCATCGCAGTGCAGACTCTGTTCCCTAGCCGCTGAATGACCTGACATCAAACTCTGTGTCTGTGTGTGCACTTAAAGTTAGGGGAGAGTGTCCACAGCAGCGTTCTCTGTTTTACCAAGCAACCAGGACTGTTTTTACTGGCGCAGTAACAAATTAAATGAAAATACATTAAAATGCCCCCCCAAACCTTTTATTTTCTTTTTTCTCTCTCTCAAAAAGTAGAAGACCATAATGCCTCTCTGGGGTCATAGTCGGCCTCGAGGAGCTCCTCTCACATGTAGACTCAGCCGTTAGCCGCAATGAAGTCCTGATCCTTGGAAACCTAAACTGGATTGGGAAACCTAACAATCCCTCCACACTGTGGTACAAGGCCACAACCTCCACCAACTTATCGTTGACCCAACTAGGGTCATGCCCCCCCAAGATCCAGCACTCTAATTGACTGGGCCGTAACCAATTGTATTGATTCTATAGTCTCCTCAGGTACCCTCGCTGATGCCATAAGCGACCACTCCCTGATATATTGTATCTGGCGCTCTATTAGACAGCCCACCCCTCCACCACACTTATCACCTTCTGTAACTTAGCCAACCTCAATCTACCTCAATTTCAGAGCAATCTTACCAGGCTTGACTGGAACTGCATCTACTCTACCACCGATGCCCAGGTAGCCCTAGACCACTTCCTTACCCTGTTTGGATCCCTCCAAAACATCCACGCACCCCTTATCACACGTCGTGTAAGTGGAACCCGTACTAAATGGCTCAGTTTATTTTATTTATTTGCCTTTTGTAACCGGGTGGGTGCACTAGGCATAGGAAATGCCTATTTTCAGGCATGACCTGGGAGGATACAAGAGGACATACATGACTATACATGCGATAATGTAACATAGCGTGGAGGAGGATCACATACCATCAACTGCAGATTTGGAGAAACATTCTTCAGCATGATACAGTCAGTACAGTTTTGACAATCAAAAGAAAGCAAGAAATGCAAAAAAAAAAAAAAAGTAAGAAAAAAACTGACATTTCAAAAGCATGTGCAATATGCAATAAGTGCCATTATGTGACCAGTAGGTTTAGTGAGAGCAGAAACTGGGAGGAGAGGAAGGGGAGAGTGGTGGGAAATAGAGGAAGAGGGTAAGGGTTGATAGAGGGGTCAAGGATGGTTATGAGAGAGGTGGAGAGAGGTGTCGGAGGAGTAGCTGCCTAGGGACGCAGAGAGTAGGGAGAAGGATAGTCTGCGGTGGATGAAAGCAAGTGCAGGGACTAGTAGCCCCCAGATGATCGTGGTGCAATTTCTTGAAGCTAGCATGGGTAGGAGCTTGACGAATAATTTTTAATTTTTATTTAGTTTTTGTTGACCGGGTAAGTGCACTAGACAAATCCTGCCTATTTTCAGGCACGACCCGGGGGAGAGGGATAAAGATGAATGCCAGCTGACCTGAAACCAGATTAAGCTGTTGGTGGTATTTTTAGTGAATGAGGGAAATTTGGCCAGGACACCGGGGGAAATTCCCCTACTCTTTTCGATAAGTGCCATGGGATCTTGAACATCCACCTGAACTACCACCAATCCGGGCAGATGGGACCTCTGTTTAACGTCTCATCTGAAAGACTGCACTTCAGAAGTGCAGCACCCCTCTCATGCTACATTACAGTGTCAGTACTGGGATATTAACCCAAGTGCCAGATGTGGGAACTGAACCCTCAGCCCTCAGATCTCCCGGCCTCAGAGGTGAGTGTGCTACCTACTGAACCACTGACACTGGGGTATGGAGTTCCAGTACTTTGGAGCTGTGTGTGAGAAAGCGCATGCACCCATATTGGTTTTGCATCTGGAGATATGGAGAGGGGCTTGGTCAGTAGATCGAAGCCCATAGGAGAGGGGTTGTGATTGAAGCAGAGAGGCGAGAGATTGGGGAGGCCTGATCTAGCAATACCGTCAGAGAGCCATAGGACTGAAGCTGATGGGCAGAGGGGCTGGGCCAATTTAGGTCAGCACAGAGCTGGCAATGGTGCCTGTATTGTGGAGATACAGAGGCATGTTGGCAGATTGAATTATAGGTAGTGTCCCATTTATGGAGGGAGGTCTTTGTGGCAGAGAGGTAGGTGGCTGAGCCATAGGCCAGGGCAGGGAGCAGAAAGCCTTGTGCCACAGCTAGTCTAGCCAATGGGGTGAGGGCATAGCGAGTACGATAGGCACCTCCTATCTTAGCATTGACAGATTTACAGGTGGTGATGTGCCGATCAGAGCAGTGGGAGGTCGTTAATGAAGATTGAGAAAAGCAAGGGGCCAAGTATGGAGCCCTGTGGAATGCCAACTTGTATAGACGAGAGGTCAGATATGGCTGAGAGGAAACAGGCTGTAGTTTTCAAATTGGATAGATAGCTATTAAACCAGGTCACTACATTGGAAGAGAAGCCTAGGGAATGTAGTTTCGCTAGGAGAAGGGGATGATTAACCAGATCGAATGCCTTAGTTAAATCAATGAAAATCGCACCTGTGAGGAGGCCAGAGTCCATAGAAGCATAGATGTAATTTGTGATTTTTTTTTTTTTTTTTTTTTTTTTTTTAAGGATTGCGGTGGAAGTGCTGTGGCCTTTGCAGAAACCATGCTGTTAGCAAGAGAGAAGATTGTGCTTCTGAAGATAATCTATGGATTGAGTTGCCACAAATTTTTCCAAGATTTTACTAAGCACAGAGAGGATAGCTATGGGTCGGTAATTAGTGATTACTTTAGGATCACCTTTTTTAGGAATGGGAGTAATTTTAGCTATTTTCCAGCTATTAGAAACTGAGCCATGGCATAGTGATAGGTTGAAGACTTTTGTTAGAGGGGAGGCTATGAGAGGTGCAGCAGCTTTCAGGAGCCTAGGCTCCAAACCCTCGGACCCCAAGCTGGTACTGTCGGGGGTGGAGAGTTTCAGCTTTAGAACTTCAGCTCTAGTGATGGTCTGGAATCTGTGCAAGGGTACCTGCACAAACTATACTATCCGTGTGGTTTGTAAGGGCCCAGTCGATAAGTGTGCTGGACCGGGGTGGAGCCATGATCCTAGTTGGGTCAGTAACTAGTTGGTGCAGATTGTGGCCTTGTACCACTGTATGAGAGGACTGGTTAGATCTACCGGTCCAGTTTAGGTTAAAGTCCTCCAGTATAAGGACTTCGTTTCGGCCAATGGTGTTATCCACTTGGGAGAGGAGTTCCTTGAGACCAGTGATACCACCACCAGGAGGGTTATAGGAGCAATGTGTAATTTCTTAGAACCAAGTTGCAAGGTTGCGTGAATCACTTCACAGTGCGAGAGGGCGGGTAAGACATTACAAGATAGTAACAGATGAGCTTTGTAGAAAATAGCAACACCGCCTCCATGCTTTGATGAGGGCCTGTCTTGCCTAATTAGGTTGTAATTCCGTATAGAGCAGAGGTGATCGAGGCTGGAGAGTTTTAGCCATGTTTCAGATAGGCAAAGGATATCAGGGTTATATTGAACAACCCACGCCTCAAGTTCCGTGAAATTGCGAGGAAGGCTTCTTATATTCAGGTGAACTATGCGGAGGCCCTTGGTGTCCCTCCAGGTTGTCAGAGTGAGGTAAGTTACTTATGGGCCCTGGGTTTAGTTCAGTGTCCCCAGCTAACATTAAGTCTAAGAGTAGCAGGTACCACAATTTACAGTGGATGAAAGGGGTAGAGAGGGAGATGTGGTGGAGTGGAGATTTTTGCAGATTGAAAGCTATGTGGTAGATGAACTTAGAGTGGGCTAATAGTGGCAATGTGGCTATGGGCATGTGCGATAGAATGAGCTTGCTGGAGAGCCTCGAGTTTTTAGCATAGGTGTAGTGAAAGTACATGGAAGGTGGGCAGAATAGTAGAAGAAAACAGATGCGGGTAGTAATAATAGAAAGTGGCATGAAAATTACGTATGGGTTTATAGTCATGTAGTTATTTGATAAGATAGCTATTTGTATGTAGGAGTGTAGACTAGGCTAAGTGCAGCAATATTAGATCTGGTTGGAGGACTGAAGCAGAAAAACAAACTATTCAGGGTTTAGTTGAGACTGTTGTTTTGAGAAGGCAGAAGGGATCTAAGACAGATATTCAGACGCCCTCTGGTGGTACAGAAATATAGCCTGCTAGTGAGAAAGTGAGAAGATTGTTAGAATTTCTCCTGGGCATGGTCTAGCTTAAGCCTTCCACTATATAGCTGATGCCGGCTTAGGGTGAGGAGCAGCCTACTTGACAAAATCGGGGCCAGGGACAAGAGCTGGCGATGTTGCAAGGTCTCAGGCCTACTGTCCGACTACAGTAACTACAGAACACAGAGAAATTCTTGCAAAAGGAACATTCGCCTAGCAAAGAGCTCATTTTGCAAAGGCTTATTAATAAATGCTGCAGGTGACCCCAGAAAGTTCTGGGCTCATATAAAGTCACTCCTTGGCACCAAAAATACCAGAATTTCCAACGATATGATAATATGTGGTGTACATTGTAACAATCCAGCCACCATTGCTAACTCCTTCAATCTCCATTTCTCAGATTTATCTAAATACTTATCTTCCTCCCCCACTCAACCACGTGTTTCTCCTACCCCTCCCCCTGCGGACAGTGGATCATGGTATAATTACCCTCCTATCTGTTTTCGAACCATCACCAGGCAGGAAGTCCAAAAGTTGCTATTAGCCATCCCCGATAGTACTGCTACTGGCTCAGATGGTCTTGTGCCAAAGCTACTGAAACTCGCTGTTCCAATTATTCCGTGACCCCCTAGCTAAAATCTTTACCCTATCACTATGCCATTGCACAGTCCCCAGCATCTGGAAAATAGCAAAAGTCACTCCCATATTTAAAAAAGGAGACCCCACTGATATTGCCAACTACCAGTCCATAGCCATTCTCTCCATTCTAAGCAAAATACTCGAAAAGCTAGTTGTCAAGCAAACCATCTCCGTCCTACTAGAACATAACCTTCTCTCTGACTCTCAGCATGGCTTCCGCAAAGGCCACAGTACTGCCATGGCTCTCCTGAAATTCACAGATATCATCTATACTGCAATGGACGAAGGCCTCCCTACTGGGGCGCGGTCTTCACTGACATAACTAAGGCATTTGACCTTGTAAACCACCCCCTTCTCGACAAGATCCAGTCCCTTGGTTTCCCCACAGAAGCAGTGGCCTGGTTCAACAGCTGCTTGTCAGACAGGAAGCAGGCCATAAATTACAACTACATCCTGTCCAAGCTCTCCCCCCATAAATATTGGAATTCCACAGGGATCCATTCTGGGTCCCCTACTTTTTTCGATCTTTGTAAATGATCTCCCCCCGCTTTCCCCTGATTGCTCGTCTCTGTTATATGCAGATGACCTAATTCTTTACTCCTCTGCCAGAAACATCTGACATAAATCATGCTCTCTCCTCCCTCCTCAGATTTCATCTTCATTCAGTCCTGGTTGATGGAAAATGACCTTGTTCTAAACATGGGTAAGACGCACTCCATGCTCTTCGGCTTCCCAGCTAGACTCAGAACAAACCAAAATCCCCTCAGAATCTCTTGCTCTGATGGCTCATTATTGGTCAATACTAGCTTCTTCAAATACCTGGGCATCCTGCTCAACGGAACTCTGGTTTTCGATCAACACATTACTGCCACCTGCAAATCCGTAAATGCTAAATTTGGGAGTGCTTACAGGACTAGTTATGCCCTTACCCCATCGGCCAGGCTGACTGTCGAGCAAGGCATTCTGCTACCAGCACTATCTTATGGCTCGGTCACCTACCTAGGAGTTTCAAAAACTTCTCTTCACAAATGGGACACCACCTATAATAACATCTGCAGATATGTCTCTGCATCCCCTCGTTACAAGCACCACTGTTAGCTTTATGCCAACCTAAAATGGACCTCCCCTACGGCTTATTGGCTTCAGTCCCTTGGACCTCTTATTGACAGCATCACCAGATCTGGTCTCCTCCAATCCCTAGCATCCATGCTGGATGCACAAGCCATCTCCTATGGGCTTCGATCCGCTGATCAAGTGCCTCTTCACATTCCTAAATGCAAGACTGTTACGGGCGAGTGGGCTTTTTCACATGTTGCGCCGAAATGTTAGAACTCTCTTCCCCAAACAGTTCATCTTGCTCCAACCCATGCCTGCTTCAAGAAGCTGCACCGTGATCATCTGCTTGGCTCAACCCCCTGTGCCTGCTTTCACCCTCCATAGACTCTCCCATCCTCCACCCCTGACCTTTCTACTGCCTTTCTCTCCCCAACTCTCTTCTTTACCCGACCCCTGTCTTCTACTACTCCTTCTCATGCTCTCAGCCTCTCTCTGTTAAATCTGCTTTTTTCTCCCCCACTTTCCTTCCCCTTTTCCCAAGCTCAGTACTTACCCCTCCCCTGCTCTCTGCCTGGCTTTTCTCTCTGAACTGTCACTCCACTACCCTCTTTTGACCTCTAGTTCTCTGGTTTTCGCTCAGTATGATGATTTGTGCCTAAAACACGTCTCCAGTTTTGCACTGCACTTTGTACCTCGTTTAGCTATCTTTACCATTTCTATATCCCTAAAATGGGTGAACTTGTACTTGCTATCTTCACTATGTTTATGTTATCTCTTGTTAGCTTTTGTTGAATAGAGTATACTGTGCTTTTGTTTTACTGAAAATTGTATTAACCTGTACCCAGTGTTTCCACCTATTGTATTCTACAAACTGTTTTGTTGTCTTTGTTACTCCTTGTACCCACCCAGGTCATGCCTGAAAATAGGCATTGCTATGCTTAGTGCATCTACCTGGTTACCAAAAGCAAATAAATAAATAAACCACTCCAGGGTGTGGGTTATGCTGGGACTTATCCATAGCTGACCTGGTTTGACCACTCGGCCTGCAGCCTCATGGCCAAACCACACCAGCCGTGGGTAAATCCCAGCAGTCCTACACCCTGTCATGGTTTATTGCCTAAATACAATTTTACTTTTGTGTAGCTTTTTTTACAATACTGTATTTTAAAGTACTTTGCAAAACAATTAACTTGATGTCTATGACAAAAAAAATTAGTTTTGTTGCCGTTTTGGTCCTTGTAACAAAAGATCCAGAAAAAAAGATAATTTGGAACCTTTTGTTGGACCAACGTAGATGTTACAAAAGAAAATGGGTGCATTAGCTTTCGGACTATACCCAGTCCTTCATCATATTTGTGGTACAGTTTATGGGTATGGGTAAGTGTATGCAAACCTCTTCTTTTTTTTTTTTTTAATTTGTGCTCTTTGCCCCCCACCCCCCACTCTAACAATCTCGGCCATCACAGCTTCACCTTTGGGAAAGTGACGGAGTGTTTGGGGTCACTGTTGAGGCTAATTCCATTCCATTCCTTGGTTGCTCAGCAGGAAGTGTGAAAATGCTGGGTAGACTCCACCCTGGAGCCACGAGCCTGGCCCCCAGTATTGTGCTCATCCTTATTACTTTTGAGTTATATGTTGTTTTTTTTGCATTTAATCATTATGTCTGCCCGGCCGCAGTGCAGGCACCTTTTTCTATGGACTGCCCCAGCCCTGTTACCCAGCATTCCAGGGACTTACCTCTGTCCCAGTGCTTCCCTCACAGCTTGACCCTGTGGTGGGGGTCGACGTGAGACACTTTACCACCGATGGAAACAGATCTGGTGCCGGGAGAGGGCCCTTTGAGCTAGTGCAGAGCCTGCGAGGGGTCTTGTGTGATCGCGCACTGCACCTGGCCATTTCCAATTTTTCTCCCCAGGAGGAACAGACGTGTGGTACCATCAGTACGTTCCCACCCTCGCAACCTTGCGTGAAATGTGGACGGCTGCATCCCTCCACCCAAAAGTGGTGTCCTGAACTGTCCACCCCCATGCCTTCACCAGAGGGCAGACAAGCACAGGGAGCAGCAACCCTCCCTCCCCAGAGGGGGAGAGCAGTCCTCTGGATGCTCAATCCTCTTCTCCCTGGCTGACACCCCCCCCCCACAACCCGAGTCCATTCCCAAACCTGGTTGTCGGCATGGGGAAAAGTAAGGCGCCTCAGCCCTCTTTGCCACTGGGACTGTTAGTTATATGTTCTTTTTGAATAGGGTCATGGGATCTTTAATTTCATTTAAATGTCCACCAGTATGTAGAAAGGATCTCTGTTTAATAATGCAGCGTGTAAGATTAATAAAGGACAGCACCACTTCAAGTAGTGCAGCATCGGTACTGAGTTCATTTAATTTTTGTTCACCAGGAGGGCTAGAAAATATTGCCTATTTTTGGCCGTGTCCCCAGCCGGGGGTAACGGATGCAAACCAACTGAAATTGACCCATATTAAGCTGTTTTTGGTATTTTAGTGAATGGGGCAAATTTGGCCAGAACGATGAGGAAATTCCCCTACTTATTTCAAGAAATACAGCGGGATTTTTAACATCTACCTGACCTACCACCAAAAAAGGCAGACAGGACCTCGGTTTAACATATCATCCAAAGGACAGATATTGGTGAAGCACAGTTACTGGAGTGAAATGTGAATCCATGGCCTCCTTTTAAAGAACAGGTTCCTAGTAAGGGTCCCCAGTCACATACCATAGCCTACCTGCCCCTGAATTGAAATCCATAATTTATTATTCTTAGTGCTGCCGTTTATAGAAAAAAAAAAAAAAAAAAAAAAAACAGTCGTAAAATTAGCCCCAGGCACCACGGCCAGAAACTCAACCACTTCCATTATGTACCAACATGTCCCCACGCTGGTACACGCAGCCCTGTTTTGTGATGTCATAAAATGAAGGCTGCATATGCAGCGCCCATTGACTTGAATGGGGCGATTTTTCTTAAACATTTTATCACGTTTTAATGTTGCAAATCAAAGTGACCGGTCAGCTAATAGGGACACAGTTAGTCGGCGGTGGCTTTGATTTATTTGAATCCTGGCGTTAAATAGTGATAAAATGTTTAAGAAAAAATACCCCATTCGAAGTCAGGGTAGGCGTCGCACAAGCGATCTTAAGTTTTTTATGACATCATAAATGAGGTAGTTGCATGAAGTCATCGGTACATACAGAAGTGGCGGCATTTCTGGCCGTGGTGTGGGAGTAATTCTGATGTGTTTCTGGCAGCACTAAACTTAGGGGCTGGTAGGCTATGGTATGTGCTTGGGGGAACCCTTACTAGGAACCTGCTCTTTAATGCTGCCAACTGCATAAGTGCAAACGTAACCCAGTTTTAAGGTTTTGTCCATCTGTCCCACCACACCCCCCTTTTTTGCTCCTGTAGAAAAAAAAATGCTATTCCGGAGAGAACTGCAGGCACCACTCTTGAAGCAAGACTACATATAGTATGTCAGGACATCTTGAGCTTAGCCCATACTGCAGAGAACAACCATGTAATCTGTCTCCTACTTTCCAGTCTTACATTTTAAGTTGGTCTAGAAACTGTAAAAAATTGTACATAGAGGGGGAAGAGATAAAGCTAAGTGGCACATTTACTGTCAAACCCTCACAAAACTGATGCAACTGTACACTTCAGGGTGAGCAGCATTTTACATTTCATAGCGACTTCCCCTCTGGATAAGTATCGATGGGCACTGTTTATGAACCCACAAACACTTTTGTTCACTTTTTGTTTATTGTCACGGCATACCAAAGACTAGGCTACAGTTGTTTGAGCCCCCAGATACTACTCTCGCAACAGTACTCGAAGAGCTCTTGTTGGCTCAGTCTCTGTGGGACAGCCAGGCCACACTAAGGCATTTCTACAGTCCCTCCAAATGGAGATTCTCCCCACTAGCTGAGTATTCAGTGGTCTCTTTATCCTTACTTGGGGCTTGTGGTGCGAGGCCAACCCAGGACCTCCTTCTATGAGCCATCTCTACCACTTCTGCAGTCATTTTTCTGTCACATTCATGCTGCAGAAGGAGAGAAGCCATCACAAAATATAGCTTCCTTCTTTCCCTTAAACCCAAGCTCCAACCCAGAATAATTCCAATATTCTTTCTTACAAAGATTATTTACAGCTGTCAACAGTGTCCCTTGGTTTGGTGGCAGGGAATGTGTGAACACCAGGCATGCCGACAACATTCCACCCCTGGCAACAGAGAGCAAAATTCTGCAGCACAATTGGTCCCCAGCTAGCCTCTTAGTGGAATCCCAGGGCTCTCAACAGCAATCTAACACATGGCAATGAGATGTGCTGCCACTGGACTGGCCTTCCACTGCCCTTTTGCGTAATTCAGTTTGATTTACGTTCAAGGACTGGGCATGCATAAAGATTCACCATGGTGTAGCTTGCACTTTTTGCGCACACAACAGAGAACTGGACATGCATAAAGATTCACCATGGTGTAGCTTGCACCTTGTGCACACACAACAGAGAACTAGTAGGTATTAATGTCATGAGAGTTCCTCTAAGGTGTTAAGTCTTAAGCAGCAGTAAAGTGAGAGCACGATACTTCAGTAAAAGTAAACCGTGACGTAATTTCATTTAGCCAGTGTTTCTTGTCTTCCTCTTATTCAGTTGTGGCCAGGCATGGGTGGGAAACGTGGTGTGGCATTCTTGCTGTTGCTATTGAGAGCACTATATTGCCTGCATCTGTCCAACCCCAGGTGTCTCAGCAGTCAGACCTACCTAAGGCATCCTGATTCCTTTGATAGCCAGTCAAAATTACAGTTTCCCTTTGGGCTGTTAGTGTAAACTCACACTTGCCAGTCCAGATAAAAACAGAAAACACTCTGGGGTTCATGGCCTTATTAGGCCCCGTCCACGCTAGACCAGTTTTAGAAAAGTGTTTTCAAAACCAGTTTCGTTTAAACTGGTTCAGCAAGCGTAACTGTTCTTAAACGATTTCTGGCCACATCGCTGTTTAAAAAAATAAAATAAATAAATAAATAAATAAACTATTTCATGTGTCCAGTTCCTGTTTTATTCGGGGATTGCTGTTTCTTTGTTTATATCCTGGATTCCATGTGCTCTGCAACTGTCACAGTGAATGGTCACTGGTAATGTGAACTGTGAATAACAAAGATTGATGCCTCAGTTGCTGATGGTGCTGTGCTCTCTTGTTTTCATTGTAGTTATGCAGTCATAAAATCATATCTGCCTATTGTCTCTGATCTCAAGTAGCAATTGCCTGCTGTTCAATAAAGGTATTTTACAATGGTATTTTCTCTGTGCGATTTATTGTGTTATAAATGTTAGTGTATTTTTTTGCAACATTAACTTACACGATATTAGATGATCGTAAAGGCCATAGTGATCATTTCATAGAGTACAGCCTACCCAAACCATGTAGTCATAGTGTGCACATGGGTTCCCGCCCCATAGATGGACACACACACACACACACACACACACACACACACATATATCCCACTTAACATATCCCACTTAACATACTTGCTTTGCTTGGGGAGAGTAGTGCACCAAACTGTGAACCTGGTTACCCCGGTCTGATGCTACCACTAGCACCTGTCTCCATTTGTGGAAGTTAGGCACGGAGCTGAACTGTTTAAACTGGAGATCCAGGATTGACACTCACCTTCAGTGTTCAGTGGCACCTCCTGCCTTCCCATCCCTGTGCCAGGCACTCCCTGGCAACCCCCATATGATCATGTGGGGCTGTGAAAAGAGGACCGGGGCAGTTTTGGGGGGGAGTGTTGCCTGGCATCAGGGCTCAAAATTTTTGTATAACTTAGCTGCCTCAGGGCACGCACTTTTATTTAAGGACACCTACAGTGCCTTGGTGCCTGCCCACTAAGGCAGCAGACTTTCTGTGTCATTATTTGTTTTTCTTTCCTCCCCAACACGACTTGCACCTCCCTGATTGCCGCTTTGTTTTTGTCCCCATGGCCTGCCCTCCCCCCAAGTGCTGCCTTCTTGGGCTCCCTCCATAAAAGAGCAATCTCTCGATATGAGAACAAAACTGGGGGCGCAACAAATGATGGTCGACAGCACTGTTTTTCTTCAATTAATTTACTTTATTCATCTTTTCATAAGGCTCACATTCGATGTTTCACCTACAGTCAGGTAGGCGTCATCAGGAAGTGCCCTTAAATTCTTCCATAAGTGCTCTCATATTATCTATTTCTGTTTTTTGAAAATTAATTACTGCATAATATACCTGCTCAGAATAAAATACTCTCCATATCATACAGATCTTGGCGTATCTGTTCCACTTGAGAAGTAGGCTGCTATGCACGGCAAAATTCCTGAAGTTCTGTGAATTGGGTTTCTTTTTTGAACTGGTCCTGCCCTGTTTATGTGTTTGAAAAATGCACCCCGTGGTGCCTTCTCTCTGCGTGCATCATGACTAAGTACATGAGCAGTGCACTTACCAAAAGGGGGTGAAGCGAGATTAGCTGAATCCAGGACCAGTGAGGTGGAGACCTCATTTTGTGACTACATACTTTGAGTCACAGTCACATGATGGGAGGCGAGAGCTCTAAATAGTCTCTGGAGAGGCACTGATTGGCTGTTGCTGGTGAGTTATCCTTCCCCCACAAAGCATTGCTGGTGAGCGCTATACAGCCCACTGGAATGCCATCATGGATGGGAATCAGGTCAGTATTTGGCAATGCAGCAGCAGCAGTAGGCCAAGAGCACAGACGTAAGCCTTTTTAAGGGCTTAAAACAGTAAAAAAAAAACATTTCCAGTCCTTTTTAAGGGCTGCCTTGCCAGCCACCACCAGCAGCACAAAACTAAAAGCCCTTCTAAAGGCTTGAAGAGAAATCCTATGAAGGAGCAGGGCAGGCAGCTCCAAAATAATTAAAAAAATAAATAAAAACTTTTCAGGGCATGTTGGCTATTTATTGACTGGCCTTTAAGGAACTGAGGACAGTAACGGCTTAGAAAATTAAGAAAAAATATAAAAAGCTCCTTTTTTTTTTTTTAAGGCTGGTGGGGGCTATTGAGAGTAACATAAGGGGGTGACATGTAAATAATTTGTTGGGCATGTGTGTTTACTACTTACATTCCTGAGTGGGTGTGTACTTTTTGTCACAAATGTTATGCCCTGCCTGACACCTGTGACTAGGAAATACATTCCCTGCTTCCTGGCAGCATGGGATCCTGCAGTTCACAGCCAGGAATACCAAATACGCTTATGAGGGGGACAATTAAAAAAAAAAAAAAAAAAGTAGCTATTTGTCAGCCTTGTCTCCCCCTCCAGCCAGTCAACCATGGCAAGGAGGGGCAGTTGGAGCACTCCCAGCCCAAGAAAACACCATGCTAGAGGGGGTGCAGAACTGACATGGCAGGGTATCCCCAAGAGCAGCTGTATGCACCCTTGGCCACTGACCGCCATGTGCAAATGGATTTGCAAATACTGCAGGTTGTAGTTCCACCTTTGCCATGCCCTCCTCCCAACCTGGCATCTTTCTAACTGTGGAAGAAGTAGGATTATGCCGGGGGGGTGGGTTACACCATATGAATGTGACACACAAACACTATGAGTAGAGCTCTGATTTGGTTGGTGAGGGTGCATGATCTAGTACAGTGTTTCTTAGATGAGTCCACCGTGGCTGCATGCGGCCAACAATACCGTTTTCTGTGGGTACATAGCTCTTTAGATACCTAGCTTCAAAGGTAATGAAATGGACAGATCTTCTTCAAGGCAAACTCTTGCAGCAGGTCATAACACATGGGATTAAAGCCGCAGCGTCATTTCCTCTGGATGACTTCTCAGCAGTCGATCCTGGGTCCCAGCTACTCCTTAGTTTTATTCAACCGCGACCTGCATGAGACAAGTCCTCCTTCAGAGCTCTGCTTACCTGTTGTCGACGAAGAGTTCTACAGACCAGAATTTACTACAAACAAGTTTATATACTAATGTCTTTGGATCCCTTATTCTGAAGGTGTTCTGTGGTCACAGAATTGCTAAGGAAGACCTCCACGAAGTCTGTGTTCATTGCCTTGGTCCTGAACATGACTCCAGGGAGTGTGTCTTCTGTAACATTCAGCAAGGCCACAAAATGTCGAAGGTTTCAGCAGCTCCGTGAGTTCCTCATGGAGCAAAAGGTTGTTCTCCTGGAGCAACAGCAGTGCTCCACAACCAGAGAATCTTGGACATCCTCCTCGGGGTCTCACCGCTATGTGAGTGACCCCTCCATGTTGTCGGCAAAGGGTCCTGGTAAGAAACATGCATCTAAGACAAAGCATGTTTCTACCGCTCCCTCATTATCGATGAAGACTTCTTTACAAAAAGTGTGGAATAAGTATTTGTTTTGTTTTGTTTGTTTTAGCCCAATCGGTCTTACCGTATGCATTCCATTGGTCCTGTACTTGACCAGATTGTATATACTGTTGTAAACAGCTCTGAGCATCATATTACCCGCAAATATCATGTACTTTTTGGTATGCACTTTTTTGTTCCCTTGTACATTAACCAAATTGTATCTATTGTTGTACATGTGACATGCGTCATATTTTTCCTTTGCTCACTCTTGTTCGTTCTATTCATTGTAAAAACTGTACTTATTGTTATGTTATTTACATACACACACGCGTGTGCACACACGCGCACACACATACATACACACCTGCCCAGGTCCATCTTGTAAATGAGCTCGCTCAATGGTGTTTCGCCTGGCAAAAATAAAGATTGATTTGATTGATTTGATTGATTGATATAGAAGGTTGCCCTCTTACATCGATCTCTACACCATTGACGATTGTAGGCTCCTCTCTTCCCTTGTCAACGGCTCCTCCGTCGATGATGGGTTCTGAGGTCATGCTACAGTTTCCAAAGCTATCTCCCCCTTCAGTGCTGTCTAGCTGTCATCTGTCGACGATGGCTTCAGGCCCATTGATACTATTGTTGTCGACACTGCCTTACAGCCCATCGATGATCCTGTCATCTTTGACGATAGCTTGCAGCCCATCGACGGTAAGAGCTTCAGGCCTGTCGATGATCCCATTGTCGACGTTCGGCCTAACCTCACAGGGCTCAGTGTTTGTGCTCTCGTCGACGATCCTGGGGACGGACACACACACACACACACACACACACACACACCCCTCGTCGATGGTTCCACTGCCTGCCTCTATTCCATCAGTGGTCCCAATTCACTCAGTCCAGTCTGCCCTGGCTACTTCCACTGGGCAGATGGCCATGATTGATGTCCAGGCTCTAGTGAATACTATCCAAGACCTGACTCGGACAACATGGCCCCCCCAGAGAGGGGTTGGCTCCAGTCTCTGCTCCCTCTCGATCCGCTTCAGCCCAGCAGATAGTCAGCTCTTTCCCTGTCTCCCCAAGTGTTTACACTCAGGACATAGACATGTAGGACCCTTTTCTGCAGGACTGGGATCTAGGTGACCTGGAGGATGAGGATGGCATGGACCATGAGGATTCCCCTCAGTCCTTCTCAGCCGCCGCCTCTGTTCGGGGGAACCTACCCCTGAGCTCCCCTGTTCTCCGCCAGATGACCCGACGGTTTCAGACATTAAGATCCACCTCCAGAAAACGTTTGGTTTCCAGGGCATTGAGCAGGATGCTTCCAGAAAGAAATTGGCTCAGTACTTAGATGTGCCGGAATGCCCCACTGTGGTCGTCCCCTCTTTGGTGGACGCCTTTGAAGAGGCTATCTTGGCTGCATGGAAGCAACCTTTCAGGATTCCCTCCAATCCTCGTAAGGCTGATGGGTGATCCACCGGAGCCTGATAAATCCTATTTCATGTCTCTGCCTCAGGCAGACTCCGTGATGATCCACACATGATAGGTCCTTCAGGCCTCAGCATATGAGTGCTCAGCCCCCAGATAAGGAGTCCAAGAAATTGGATGTTATGGGAAAAAGGGTTTTTGCCTCTGCGACCTTGTCTGTATGTATACTTAATTACATGTGACACCTCCTGAAATATCAGGAGGAAATCCTAAAGGCCTCCCAGGTGACAGTCCAGTTCCTACCAGCGGGTTCTGTCCAGGAGGAGCTGATGGTCAAAATGTCTACTGTGGCAGCTGTATGCCGTCACCTGCTAAGGGTAACTTACAGTATGATGCCATTAACACTATGGCTCGTACGTCCTCTGCAGGAGTGTGTCTCGGATGACACACCTGACTCAGGGTGTCAGGATTTTCACAAGATGTACAGCAATCTATCTGAATGCTTTTTTTTTTTTTTTTTTAACTCATTGGGTCCAGTAGACACCATATGGCGTCGGAACCATCCATTACAGAACCTGACCCAAAATTGTCACCAGAACTCAATGAGTTAAAGGGGTTCAGCTGCTTGATCCACAGACCCAAATCATATTGAAAGACTTACAAGAGTCTGGTCATACACTTCAGTTGGTACGGACTGTGTACCGTCCTAAAGTCAAAACGGCCTTCAGGGGCTCTTCAAGGGGCTGCCTCTACATGGGCCATCCCATGGCTCACAGACAACCTGCCAATAAGAGAGAACCTCAGTTACAATTGAAACCAAAAAGTTAATCACAGCGCTTAGAGTAGACAGAGTGCATGGACGAGGTGCAGCACACCTCTAACACAACACTGAAACAGAACTGCTCAATGTCCAGCACTACTGGAGGTGTAATGATTCCTTCTCCATTAGAAATTGGACACAGAAGATGATAGGAGTATGTTCCAAAACAAGTTCCAGCTTTTGTTGCTGCACAGAATTTCAGATATTGGGAACCATTACCCAGCAGCCTTGGCACTTCACACCAATGAGCTTCGTCAGGAGGCTACCTGCTGGGGTTACAACTGGTCATTTATACTACCATCAATTAACCATGTGGCAATTAGTTACCTAGGTTACATATACCATCATATTCACAATGCCATACTTGTAGTTTTCATGTTCCAGTTATTTTAAACTTTAGCATATTAAAATAATTATAATCGTTCTCGGGTACAGTCGCTTGTAAATAATCACCAACACTATGACTCCTTTAGTCATGCATCTAAATAGAGAAAAATTGAAATAAACATATAAAAGAAAGGAAAATAATTTGGGGGATTCTAAAATATTATATAATCAAAAAGTTAATTCATACTTCCACAGAGCCTTATCTAGATAACATTAACTAAAAACTATTTTTTTTTTTAATTTCGTTGCTTTGTTTTTTGTTTTATAATTAACTCCAACTTGTTAATGCTCAACCTAGTGAGTACTCAGGGTGCCCATCTTAAAATTGAGCCAGATTATCATTACACCAGAAACCTAAGACTAGAAAATCAAAATCAAAATCAAACTTTTGTTTTTTTACAAATTTTTTTCTCAAAGTTAACACAAAAGTATAGTAAGGAAATGCTAGCTTTTGGGGGGTACACGTGAAGCAGAGATTCTTGAGGGTGCTGCATCTTCAGTATTGCAGAGCAGTCCTGCGCTCACCATATCTCAAGGCTGAAAGGAGAAATCAAACATGAAGATATTTGTTAAAGAAATAATAATGTGACACAGATTACTAATTTATCTAATTTCTAATTTTAAAGGTGATAAAATATAGCCTTGTGAAATGGGAATCAAGCTAATGGAGCCAAAATCCTGCCATACACATGTCATTGAGGCAGAGGTCAGGAAGCATAGGAAAACGAGGAGCAGTTATAGAATTCACCAAAAATTATTTATTTACACTAGCAGTATCATAAAATAAACTTGTTCAGTATAACGGCAAAATAAATAGTTTTTCTTCAGTCTGTGTGTCCCTTTTTTTTCTAATCTTTTTTTTGCAGTTGCAGCTTATCACTTATATGTCCTTTCAACCCACATCCTTAGCAAGCATCCTGTTTTTGTAAATATCAGGCCAGAGCTGCTAGAACATGGTGTGCTTTGAGTTGAGACCCCTTCTGCAGCTTTTGCAAAAGGCTGCAAGATTTGCAATCAAGTAACTTCTAGCTTCCAACAGCTTTTTGCAGTCATCTCAAATTATAATTATATACATTTCAACAATAATGCTATACATTTTCCAAACAAAGGGGGTCCCAATAGCAGTTACATTTCCATACAATAATTTGCACATATTTTTATATTAGCAGATATGCAAGGGAAGAAAAACGGACGGCAAGAGAAAACTGAGAGACAGTGAGAGGCAAAGAATTGCGAGATTGTCGGGGTGATCAAGTCCCAAGTCTCACAGGAAAATTTGGTTGTGCAGCCAGACAGACATGAGACAGAAAAGGAAAGAATAGTACAGATCCTTGCATTTAAACACTTTCTATAACAACTGGGACCTATCCTGCTAAACTGACCGCTGTACCTGGCATTCTGCCATATTATTTTAATAGATATACCTGTCTTTGTGTTTGTGTGGTGCTTGGAGCCCTGTTCTCTACTGAACAGGCAGAGGGGCAAGACGTGGTTTGCCTAGAGAGAGAGTGGGCTTTGTTGCTATTGCCCACTTCTCCTGTCTTTTTATTGAAATCGAGGTACTAGCTCATTGTAGCAGAGCCTGCTTGCTTTTTGGAGGGGAAACGCAGTGTTTTAAAACATTATTTGTGTTTGGGCAGCAGTGTGCGAATAGGTGACCCCGGGATATTTACTTCCGGGTCATCACTTGCTATTTAAGGGACGCCTGCTGTGGGAAGAGTGTCGTCGGTGCATGCTTGGCGGGTTGGCGACAGTGGCGGTGTATTTACCAGTGTGTCTCTCTTGCCTCCCCAGTTCAGAAGCACATAGAATATACGTTTCATTCTGTATACCTCAGCTGTGCCCTATTTAGTATTAAACATGGTTTGCATAATCATTACTACTGATGGACATGAGGGGGTACAATGTAATAAATATTTTATGTTTATCTTTGGGAATGTATTGGACCCTCTTTCTATGTTTACCTGTACTAAATGTAGACAAATTGAGGAATTATTAAATGGCATTTCATTATTTAATGCCTGTATGTTAGAGTTAGAATCTAGCCAGAAGGATGTGGCTCGACGCCTTAGCTTGTCCCTTCCCAGTAATCAGAATACACCTATATTTACAGGAAGCTTTGCATCTCAACCCATCCTCCCTTCTGATAATGATCACTCACTTCCCCTAGCCACATCTAGATTACCAACCCTTCTATCCCTGGATGGTTCCTCTAGATCAGATACTGTAAATAAAAAGCGTATGAGAGAAGAGGATCAACATATAGGACCCGATGATAGATGGTATGAAGTTCAAAACAGACGACCCTTAAAAAAAGGCAGGAAAGCAAACGTCTTTCCATTAAGTTTGGAGAATACGTATGAGCCTCTTTTGAATTTGACGGATGATAATCCCAGTAACCCAGATCCTATCTTGTTAAATGATATTGGTAGTTAGGACCACACAAATATTCCCATTATCATTACTGACAGTACAGCTCAGGTTACAATAGCTCCTCCTACTCGCATTATAAGTGATCTTATTGATTTAATGGATGTCATTCCACCTTCTATAGACACTCATGCTCATAGTTTAGTAAGGAATATGGAAAAACCAAGACAGACATTTGTTCTTGGGGACTCTATTATAAAACATCTTGACAGAGCTATCTGTAATCCGGACAAAGTAAATAGGACTTGTTCTTCCTTTTTGGGTGCTGCTTTACAAGCCATTTCTAGTATGCTTCCCAATATTCTGTCTGATAGAGGTGATGATCATGTGGTAATTGTACACGCTGGAGCCAATAATATTGGCAAGGAAAGTTTTTAAGATGTATAGCCTCGAGGAAAGGAGGGAGGGCATGATGGAAACTTTCAAGTACCTCAAGGGAATCAACAAAGTCCAAGAGGGTAGCATCTTTCAGAAAAGGAGATGTGCAAGAACAAGGGGGCACAATTTGAAGATAGAGGGAGGATGGCTCAGAGGTAATGTGAAGAAGTATTTCTTCACAGAGAGGGTTGCAGATGCATGGAGCAGCCTTCCTGAGGAGGTCATAGAGTCAAAAACAGTGGGGGAATTCAAGAATGCATGGGACAGACACAAGGCAATTCTAGTGGGGGGTAGGAGGAAGCAGGCTGTTGGTTATATAGGATCTGCAGCTTATCCGTTAGGTAGGGAAATGGGCAGACTGGGTGGGCCAAGCGGTCCTTATCTGCCATCAAATTCTATGTTTCTAAGGGGCCAGGTCTGTGGGTCACAACATAGGCTGAAATACACTCACACATATTAATGAATCTTACACAAATGCATTTGATAGAGAATAGTGTACGATAGGTCAAATTCGGAACCGTTTACTGATATGCTGTTATAAATATGGTTTGTAATCTATCTCCAAATTCAAACCAGTTGGATGCAAGGCTCCCAGCGAGAAAATCCAAAAGGTTTCTCACTGCTGGAGCCTTTGCATCCTGTCTCCAGCATGAGGGCCTAATGTGACATTTTCTAGGCCCATAAATCTGAGGCGTTGCATCACTGTTGTGTTATAAAAAAAAAAAAAGTGTGCAAGGCCAGCTCGCCGGCGCAGCGGTTGGATTCCGCTATGACGCCGGGCGACCCGGTTCGAACGGACCTAGTCGGCCGGAGGGTCAGCCGGGGAGAAGGATTGACGTCCGTTGACTGCTCTCCTTCTCCGGGGAGGATGGGGTAGCATCCGGGCGATGGGGACTCCTAACGGGCCAGGAGCACCACGCTGCAGCTCAAAAGATTGTAGGGCGGGGCGGACGCTGGGCGTCATTACCGCGACCCGCCTCCCGGAAAAGAAGGAAAATGGACGGCTGCGGCCGCCTCCATGAAGCCCGCGCTGACTTTGATTAACCCCCCAGGCCCAGTCCTCCGACCAATTCACGGTCTCTGCGGGATGTCTCGCTCTCCCCATCCCGCAGCCCCACCGTGGGGCAAGCCACGGGGTATCGGAGGACCCAGAGGCGATAATGAAATTGGAGCTGGTTCGCGGACCGGGCTGAACATTGGGTGGCCGGCAGCCAGGGAGGAGGTGAAAAATGCAAATTTAAAAAAAAAAAAAAAAAAAAAGTGTGCAGCCACTGGATTATCCATGCACAGATTTTTTTTATGTCCCATACATGCTCTTGCGTACGTTGTTTCAGCTACCTTGTTGTTAGGCCAACATAAATCATCTTGTATGGGCAAATCAACACACATATCACAAATGTAGTTATGCAAGAGATGAATCGACGAATGGACACTGTACGGCCATTTGTGGGGGATGTAAAGGTACTAACCTGCAGTGAATGTGGGCATGAAACGCAGTTACCACATTAAAGTTCCCATTTCGTTGCTGTGGCAACCAAAAAGTAGTTTTGGGGTCCTGTGGTAGCAGACTACTCACTATTCGAGCTTTCAAGTTCCTTCCTTTTCTGAACGTCACTCTGGGTTTATTCCCTGTTGCCAAGGAGAGGGACTCATCACTGGATAATATTGGCCAAAATTTTGTAACAATACCACCAGTTTGACCTGCTAAATGGTTATAGTTTGTGGAGAAACAAACCATAGCATCCCCTGATTTCTCCCTCTTTTTGGGTTGCAGTAAGCTGTTTCTGTCTATGGTTTGTGCTCTCAGTACTGAACCCTCTATTAAATCCAGACCATAACCCTTTTCCAAGAACATTTGTTTCATGTCCTTCGCTTGTTCAATAAGAACACTTAAGTCAGAACAATTCCTTCTTAGTCGAAGAAACTGACTATATGGTATTGTTTCCTTGGATGTGCGCTTGTCGCTGTCAGAAAATTATTGGTGGCTGTGGCTTTTCTGAATCCTTTTGAGGATCATATTTAGTTCATCCACCATGAATGTTACATCTAAAAAGTCTATTGATTTACTATCAGTTCTTGATGTAAACTTTAAGTTTCTATTATTTTGGTTAAGCCACTGTACAAAATTATTGGCATGTTCCTGTGATCCCTTCCAGATGCCTAGAATGTTGTCGATAAAATGATACCAATGCACAATATGATCATGGAAGGAGTTGTTCGCTTTATTGTAATCGGATCCTCCTTCCTGGCGTAAAAAAAAAAAAAAAAGGTTTCAAAAGATGGGGCCATCAAGTCCCCATCACCGTCCCACAGTGCAATAATCCCTGTCAGATTCGAAGAAATATGTTTTAATACAAATTCCAGCCCCTTCTCAATAAGCTGTACAGGAATAATGTCTCTCAGAGGGTCTCACTGTAGATCGTGTGAACAATCCTCTATCCTATCATGATGCTGAATACTTGTGTATAATGCTTCAGCATCAGTTGTGAGCCACATATAATCATCTCCCCAGTGCAAATCCTGAATTTTATTAAGGATATCCATGGTATCCCTAATGTGGGATTTGAGGCATGACACACTCCTCTGCAGGAAAAAATCTAGAAAATGTGCGACTGGAGTTGAACCTACAGTGTTTGCCTCTCTGCAGAATGCAAAACTGACACTTTACTGCTCTCTCGTGCGAGGTCCTGGAACTGTGTGGCTGGATGCATTATCTCTTTCCTGGACAAGAAGATTTCTTTACACCTTCCCGCCCTTTTCTCTCATTCAGAGAGTACTAGTCAAATTGGTCCAGAGCAGGGCGTCTATGATTCTCATAGTGCCATTCTGGCCAAGACAGATTTGGTTCCCTCTACTTCTACAGCTCTTAAAATGGGATCCCATACCTTTGCCAGTTTGCTGGGCTTTACTGTCCCAGGCATGAGGCTGTCTGCTACACCCGGACCTTCACGTCCTTCCTTCTGCATGCCTGGCTCCTGAGGACATAGTCTTCTCGCACTGCTGGGTGTCCCAGAAGGTGGCAGAAGTTCTCCAGGCTGCTAGGAAGCCATCTACTTGGTCTTCCTATTCCACGAAGTAGAAATGCTTCTCTATTTGGGCGTCTACACTGGACTTCGATCATTATGAGTGTTCCCCTCAGTGCATCTTAGATTATTTGCTCTCCTTGTTGGAGGGTGGACTGAAATATTCCTCTGTGAAAGTCCACATTTCGGCTATTGCTGCATTTCATTTACCTGTGGGCAATGTCCCTTTGTCCCAGTTACCTTTAATTCGAACCCTTTTTTAAAAGATATTCTGACTACAGGTCCATTTGAGCTCACTGAATCCAGCGACCTCCGTTATCTTTCTTGGAAAACTTATGTTTTTGGTTGCCATTACGTCAGGCAGACATGTCTGAGTTACTCGCACTAATGTGCAAACCTCCATACCTGCAATTTCATAATGACTGGTTGCCTTTATGCACAAACTCGTCATTTTTGCCTAAAGTTGTTTCTGAATTTCCTTTAAATCAGATCATTCATTTACCAGTGTACTTTGCGGAGCCTATGAATGCAGGGGAAGCCCTGCTTCATACTCTCAGTGTGCATAGAACATTGAGCATTTATGTATTCCGCACTTCACAGTTGCAAAAAACTGAGCAACATTTTGCTTTTTTCACCCCTGGAAACTAGTGTGTTAGTGTTTCAAAGCAGTGCTTGTCCACATGATTGGCCAACTGCATTACATTTATCTATGCAAAATATGAAAAACCTCTCACAGGGGTTGTACAACCCCATTCTACCAGAGGCATGGCTGCCTCTACTGCGTGTTTCCAGGGCGTTTCTGTCTTGGATATTTGCGAAGGTGCCATGTGGTCTACTGTACAGATCTTCACCAAGCAATATAGTCTAGACATCGCTTCTAAGAAGCGGACAGTTTTTGGACGGGCCGTCCTACAAGGCCTTCTGTCTTAAGTCCTAATGATTCGCTTCCTCCTCCTACTGGATATAATAACTGCTTGGGAATCTTCTGATGTGTTATTACATGCTGCAAGAGATTGCCTCGAAGAAGAAGATAGTACGGTTGTGTAAGAACTTACCGTAACAGTAGATCTTCAAGAGTATCTTTTGCAGCAGGTCATGCAGCCCCACTCTCCTTCCCCCTTGCTGTTACTTCAGAAGGGTTCCTTGCTCCTGTCTGTTATGACTCCATGAGCTGCTGCCTTGTTTTCCCTCCTTAGTTCCCATCAGAGGCCTAGGATATGTTTTCACATTCGATCACCAGGATGGAAAAGAACTGAGGATTAGCTGGGACCTCACCCTTTTATAGCTGCCAGGCAGACACCATGTGGTAGTGTTAGGTGGAGGTCCCAGGGTCAACTGCTGAGAAGTCATCCGGAGGAAATGAGCCTGCAGCTGTAATCCCATGTGTTATGACCTATTCCAAGAGATTCTCTTGAAGATCTACTGTTACAGTAAGTTCTTATGCAACCATACTTTTTTCTGTTTAAAAAATTAGAGATACGTTTCAAAAGAAAATTACATCAAGAACTTGATTTAATGTATACTGTATAAAAGAATGTTGTTACATTAGGGAGTCTGGGGTGTAATGGGGTTTGGAGTGAAACAAATTAGGAGCAATGCTACTAGTAAGTTTTGGTTACCCATTTTGGGGTCCTTTGAGGTCACCAGCAGTTGCGGCTTGTGAACCACTGCTGTAGTATTATCTGTAGCTCATTTGGTAGTGCTTCTGTCTCTGAATCTAAATGTTGTGGCTTCAAGCCACAGTGGGGACTTGGGTTAATACCCTGAAGAAGACACTGCAGGGAAGTACTGTAAGGGGAGCAGGGATTATATTCTGCACTATTGGAGTTGCAGACGTAGTCCTTTGGACAAGATGGTAAATAGAGGCCCCATCTGTCCTCTCGTGGTTGCACAGGTAGGCAACAAATTCTGTGGCTCTTTCCAAAAGAGTAGTTATGTTCTCAGTGCCATGGTCAATATTCTGTGGCTTCAAACTGTAGGATCCTCCCGACCCAGACAATGGGCAGCAAACTCCCTCCACTTACCTCCTTGCCATCTTCATAGATTAACCATAACCACAGTACTGAATAAATGAAATTTATGTATTTCAATATTGTGGTTGTAGTTAATCTATTCAGGTGGTGACCGGCCAAGGTGAGTGGAGGGTTTTTGCCAGCTGCCATGTGTTGAGCTAGAGGGGTTTATTTTATTTTTCAAAGGGCTTAGAGCCAGAGTCGGCCCCCCACTTATTGTCAGGAGCTGGGACTGGTGACAGGAAATGGGGAAAGGAGGCTGTTTAAATGAATGGCTGTTAGCCTGAATCAGCCATTCTATCTTCATGCCTGCAGTCGCCACAACTGGTGAGAGGAAAGAGAGTGAGTTTTTTTTTTTTTGCCATGAAAGTGTTTATTGAGCAAATGTACTTTATAATCACAAATAATTCAGACAGTGTAGACTTAATGCAATATCGGAGGGGAAGAACATGGCCTACATAACCAGCCTTGCATTCGTTATGAACGTTAGCCATACCTGCCTTTAGAACATGGGAATCAGTAACAGTTGATTATAACATGTAAAATAAGTGAACCATAGCAGCCATGCAGCTTCACCTGAGTTTTTGTGTTTCTGCTGCTGCTACAGTCTGGTCAGCCTACCTGAGAGAGAAGGAAAATCGGAAGGAGAAATGGAAAAGAAGCATGAGCATTTAGCCAGGAGTGCTAATTTCAAAAGTGAAGCACGTAGCAGTCCTGAGGGCAAACAGTTAATGATATAGGACAGCAGTAATAAGGAACATTAATAAACGATACATTTGTGAAGTTAATTGTGCTGTTTAATGAGTCCAGTTAGGAGCAGATGCAGAATCTTTGAGAAGCAGTGGAAGCAATGTGCTACTAATTGTGGGAGGATCTGGCAGGGTACAATAGGGTTAAAGCCCAGCTATCTAGGTCCTGTGCAAGGATCATTTCTTCCCCATACTGATGAGAAAAGCACCAGAAGAGTGTGTTTTTTTTTTTTTTTTATTGGTGGATCCCCTGGTAAAAAGATGACCTCAACTGATTTGATAATAGGGTGGAAAACTTCAGCAATTGTTGTAGGGTACTCCTCCATTGTTTTGGGTGGGTGGATGTATGTGTGTGTGTGTGTGTGTGTGTGTGTGTGTGTGTGTGTGTGTGCGTGCACGCGTGCATGCATGAGACATCTGGAGAACTGTACAGATGGGCCCCATGAAGTCTTATACTTATCTAGCTTACCTTCAGCTGACTGTGCCAGCCTCTTGTATAGGACCACCTTAGGTTGGAGTTTTTAACTAATTCCCCATGGAGGGTTGCTTCGGGTATCTCCAGTGACATAGAAGGACCCCTTTTGCTGCTGGGGTCACACTAATGAACCATGTTTTTTGGCCAGTAATCAGTGGGAAGTCATCTGGGAAAAGTCCCACCAATGATATTTTTGGAGTACATGGTGGGGAAATGAGTAGCATAGCACTACAGTATTACCTGACCTGGTCCCAAAAGGTGTGAATTATCTGGAAGATGTACCCCAAAGAGGCCTTTGATTGTGCCAGTGCCAGCACTTTCTGTAAGGCATTAACCCCATGCGGTGAAATGCTTGTAGTGTCCAGCAACACTGCGTAGAGTCCTGTTCTCACCAGCACTGCAATTTGCTTACACTGTTTAGTGTGAGATTGTGCCAAAGAAGTCCGTAGCAGGAAACCTGTGTCTGCCATCCCAGTTTCTTGTCACCAACCTCCCATACCCATCAAGTGTATCTTGTGCAGGTGGCAGAGCTCACAGGGAGGACCCAGTCCCTGAAAGTATTGCTTCTGGAGTCAGTAGCCTCACTTGGGTAGATTCCAGTTCTGTCTGTGATGGAGCACATTAACTGTTCTCATTGGGAAGAGGGGCAACCACCTGTCACATTAGGTAGGCCTGATGGAATTTTTTCCTATCCGAGAGGTTAAGATCACTTACCTTCTAGTGGCTTGTAAAGTGTTCAGATACATAATTAAGGTCGTTTCCCTCCCCAGATGAGACCTGGAGAGTGGAAGAAAGATATCTGACTACCTTGGACCCTTATCTCTTAATGTTCATAGGCTGCTTTCAGAATATTTTTGTGGTCTTGAAACAACTGGAGGCGAAATATGAAGGTTGTGACTCCTAGCTATTAGTGGTGGCTTTTCCCACTCTATGCACCTGATCGATACCAAAGTCGAAATCTTAACCTAGAGTTGGCTGCTCCAGATGTTTCCTCCAAAGAAAGTTCACTGCATCTTGCCCTGTGATGCCTTTTATGTGACTCACCAGTCTGAGGTTATTGGCCGTCAATCTTGACTGTTAGCTGCTGACTTGTTTTCTTTGCTTCTTTGTGCTTTGCTGTAACACCTGAAAGCCAGATTGTTTTCAATGGGAACCCCCTCCTCATTTCAGACCACCTGACCCATGAAGGTCCTAATCAAATCCTGCTTGGCAGTCACTGACTTCACTGTCTGTATATTAGCAGCCGTACACTTTAGTAAGTTTGCATCGGTGCCCAGTGGTGTTGGAGATTTGACATGTGGTCTAGAGAACTGGTCAGCCATTATGTTCGATGGAGGCTTGCTCGGGGGATTTTCTTTTTCTTCTTTTCTTCCACTTATTGTCCAAGTGTCAGTTTTCCCTCCGGTTTGCCTCACATTACCATGGTCTCCAGGCTGGCATCACCATGATCTCTAGGTATGTTTGTTTAGGGGCTGTCTAGAGGTCAGATCAGGCACGGATGTCTGAGAAGTACTTGAGGGTGGCTGAGAGCTGGTGGGTGATCATCTTGGTTGATACTCACGTGACTTCTATGGTTTTTATTTTTTGTTAAATTTAGAATTCTGAAATAGCTTAGAGCCACAATCGGCTCTCGCCTCTCATCAGCTGGAGCCAGGACTGGCAAGGGGAATCAGAATGTTTTTTGTTCTCTTTATTGGGCATGAAACCCAAATCAGCCCTACCATCAGCGGCAGAAGCCAGGACCAACAAGGGGAATCGGAATATCGGACACAATGTTTTGATGGCCATGTCATCAGAAATGTGCACTGTGGGGAACTAGTGAAATGTTGGAGGACCACCAATCTTCTACAATGCAGGCAAAACAGTTGCAGCTAAAACCCTTTCTGAGAGTAGCTCCTGAGGTGGTCTTAATGTGTTTAAAAAATTCAACCAGGGCAGCAGTTTGGACGCAGAACATTATGAGCATTCTTAAATTGGTAGCTAAACCTGTTTAAGAAGTGCAATGTGGACCTTACGGTATGTCTGTGCAAAAGGAGGACTGGACTGCAGGAAAGAAAAATGAGAAAAAAAGATAAAAAAATAAATAGAGAAGGAAATTGAGTAGGGCAAGTACCAGTTTAGGTGAATGTTTTCATTGGATGCAGATATTAAATATTTAATGTTTTCTGTCGCAACAAAATAGAAACCTTATTTTTGGCTAGATTTTTGAAAAGCTGTTTCCCCTGTTAATTCAATCAGGGTGCAATTAAAGGTGTTTATAACCTTTACATTGGGTTCTTGCATGGCTCTACTAGGACAGCAGAAGTAGGATTGCTATGCCTCAAGAAGGCAATCGCCATAAACTCTCCTGGAACAAGGGATTGTGATTTTGCAAATGTTACTTTGTTGATCCTTGGATAGACATGGTGGATAGGTTTCTATAGATCAGAAACACACTTCAAGGAAACGGTTGTTTTAATAGCAACAAAAAAAAGTGCCTTCTTAGCAGATGGTGCATGGTGGCATGGCTAGGAAGAAATAATTACAGAACTCTCTGTCTGAGAAGAGCAGTCTTAAGTTTGACATCTAAGCACTGAACTTGAAAATGATAACCTCAGAAAACTCAAGAATTCACTGCAGCTGTTGTAACCAAGCAGTTTAATCACTTGTTTCCAAAACAAGGTGATTTGTGAATATTTTGTGCCTGAGGAAAATACAACTTGTCTTTGAAAAGCAGAGAGGGTTCATCCATCGTCCGTAAGTTTTTGACACTTGGCTGCAAGGTAAAAGGTGTGCCAGTTTAAGTTCTTAGCCAGAAATACAGATGGTACTGGTGTCAGCGTTACCCCAACATCTTACACAGTCGGTACACTGGTGAGTGCAATAGTTGTGTGCAGTCTGGAAACAGAGGAACAAGCATTTGTCAATGCCAAATGTTTACTTGCTTGTATTTACTGTGTAGTTGCTGGGCATAGGTATCACACACTGTGACCCTCTGGGCCTCCCACACATGCCCTGCCACTGACAGCGGCCTGCACAGATGTTGTGGTCCCACAGAGACAGGATATCAGCTTGAGTTTAAAAAGACAAAGCAGCCAGCAAGATTGCAGTCTGTCTCCCCCCGTCCCCCGAGAAAAAAAATTAGAGAGCCTTCCTCAGATAATGTGTCACAGAGGTACTTTATTGGCCAAAATCAGGTCTTTGCAAATATGGATAGTCTGAGCCAAAAATGTAACCAGATGCATGACTGGGTGTGGGTTATTTAAGCAAAATACCATGACAGAGAGTGGGTATATTGGTGGATTTACCACTCCTGGTGTGGTTCAGTCATGAGGCGCAGCCGAGTGACTTAACCACACCAGAAGTGGTAAATCCACCCATATACCCACTCTCTGTCATGGTATATTGCTATTATACAATGTTCAACTTGTTTTCTGTTTTTATCATGATATAAAACTTTTACAGTGGGTATACAGGAGGATTTATCACGGTCATGTGATGTGTTTTGACCAATGAGGTTACAGGATTTTCATACCCCATTGTATGATGCAGGATTTACCCTGGGTAAAGACCTTGGCTGACCAGGGTAAAGACCTTGGCTGACCAATCACATTACAGGATTTTAGGTGCTCGTTGTATAAGAAATGGCAAACCATAGCTGTTTTTACTTTTTACTTCTCTCCCCCTTGGCTGATGTCAGTCCCCCTGGGATCTCCGGACAGCCCCATCCCTGTCACCCCTGCCATCTCCAGGGCTTACCTGTCTCCAGGATTGGTGTTCTGTGATATCCCCTCCCTCGATGATGGTCCTTGGGCTGGACCAAGTTCCTCAGAGAATCTATTATTGGTGTTGCTAGAGTGAGTCTGGATTGACAGGTTGCAGGGTCTGTGAGCTGCCTTGGAGCCATCATGGAGTACGGCTGCTGGTGTGCTTCCATTTTAAACCCCCCAGACACTGGCATGATGGACATGCTCATGCAAAGTGTGTGCTTTTGTCTAGCCGTTCATTGTCACCATCATCTAGTACAGCACTTCACCTGCACTGCCACCTGTGGTCACCCAGGTAGTGATCATGCTGGTGACCGTGATCCCCCTCCCTCCCTGCCTGGAGGAAGAGAGCATCCTGTGGGGCGCTCAGTCCTCCTCATCAGCTGGCCCTCTGATGATCCAGGCTCATTCCCTAAACTGGGTCATCGGTGTCACGAGTGATAACGCTACTGCTGCATCGGCAGGCCGGCCTTCACCACAGTTTTCAATCTGATGAAGATACACAAAGTACTTATATGACCAAAACATAAAACTGAGTCTGACAGGGCTTGCGTTGACCCTCTGCTGAAGTCCCCAAATGTGATTTTTTGAGGATTCTGAAGCACAAAAATAAAAGCAGTGCTTCAGGACTGACCCTCTATATTGAAAGGTTTGCACAGATCTCCTTAGCAGAAAACGTGTCCGATAATGTTGTACAAAGCCACGCCAGAAATTTCTGACCCCAAGATTTTCTGGGCTGACCGCCAACATTTGAATCGGATAGTCAAACTGACTCCCACTTTACTAGTGCGAATGCAAGTCCTGGTCTGGTAATGTCCCATGACAAAATTACAAACATTTGTGTGTGATTGTGTCTTGGTGTGTACATGTGCATGACTGCATGTCTCTGTATATCGGATCTGTGCAGTACTATTGTATTGGTTCATTAGTGTCGTCTATATTGTTACTTTTAGTTACGTGAAACTACTCTTGGTTTTAATTATCAGTGTATCTAGTAATATTTTTTTCCTGTTACTTCTGTACCCTCTTGCTCACCTCTTCTCTGGGATACACCTGGAAAAGAAATTCAACTCACTGTACCTTTTCCCAGTTACAAATTAAAAAAAATAAAATAAATGTTGTTTTCACTCTGTGCCTGTTCCCCTTCCCCCAGATTAAACGCACTATACAGCCAGCTCTTATTGATAGAAACCAACTCTTTTTATTTATTTATTTTTTTAATTCAACATTTTCACCCACCAGGACAGCTCCTTAAGATGTAGCATCTCATTTTTATTGAGGCCCCAGTGAAATAAAATACAGACCGTGAAAAATTAGCTTCAGAAAACAGAGGAAGTTGCTTCAGTATAACTTAAAACAACCACCTCCAAATAAACAATACATACAAACAGATAAAAATAGGCAGGCAAATTGTCCAGGTGTAGGGGTGGAGCAGAGGACTCCAAAACAGAGAACGTTCAGCTGAATATGTTCCTGAGTTTTACAATGGAACTGTAAGCGGGACTGTTTACTATGGCACAATAACATTCCAGTTATTTAAGTGAGAACATTCATTTAGCCAGAGTATACGAAGGAATAACTGGCTGATGTGGGTGATGCAGTAGCGTAGCAAATTCCCAGAGGGCCTGGGTGCAATGGTATGTTATAGGGCCCCCCAACCCCGGTTTCGAATAAACATCAAAATTATGATTTGGGCCCCTCAAACTTCATGGGCTCGGGTGCGACTGCACCCTTGTAGCTACACCCCTGGGGTGAGTACATGCTGAACTGAATATTATTACTATTAATGCAAGTAGGAATTTTGCACTCAGGATTTTAGAAGTTTTATATAGTATGTGGTTAGGGCTTATTGTGTATGGAAATCAGTGGTTACTGAAAAGTTGTTCTGCATGTCCTGAAAGTTGTTGTGTACAGTATGTTCTAAAAGTTGTACATGTTCTGTCAAGTGCACCCGAGTCCCTGCTCACACTGACTTCTGCCTGCCAGTCAGCTTTCATTTTCCTTGAGTGTTCCTAGCATTGCCGACTCCCGTCCCAGCAGCCCCTTTCATTTCTGGCGCTCCCGCATCGCTGACTCCTGCCTGCCAATCCACTTTCATTTTTACTGAGCACACTCTGTACTGGCGCTTGGCGCCACTCTCGGCTCCTGCTCGCTACTTCTGTATACAGAATCATATACTATAAAAATTAAAACATTGGTACCCATACACTATTCAACTTGTGATTCCATCTCAGGATTGAGATAACAGCCTTCAGCTCTAGAGAAATCCTGGTCCAGTCTTCTGCCGTGCCGTTTTCTTTACGAACATATGAAAATTGCAGCAGAAGGCGGCCCAAGGTCTATCACGTCTGTTCGCTGCTTGCATTGTTGTTGTACCAAGTCTTGCGTGTACACATTTTTATTATATATTTATCCAGGACAGAGCAGATGAGATGCAATATATTTTCAGTGGTGTCTTGCTTTTACACATTTAGAGCAGGGGTGTAGCCAGGAATTTTAAACTTGTACTCAAAACTGATGCACTGTTGCCCCCCGTTATGTAAACATAAACCAAAATATGCACTCCGTACCACACCATTGCACCCCCCCCCGCTAGCCATGTCTGAGTTCAAGTAATCAGTTTCCTCCTGTAATCCTCATTCCTTTGTTTTTCTGCCTGACTGATAAGTTGCTCTTGTGTGTGTATTTGGCTGGTGGCATCCGTGCCCCACAGCAAACAACAAAGGCAAAAGGGTTCAGCATGACACAGACACAATGCAACTCACAGTGTCCTTGCTTTCCTCTTTTTGTTGCCCCTGCCTGATTTTTTTTTTTTTTTTTACTGTACTCTGCTGCGTACAGTGCGTAAGCCTGCCGACACCCCTGATTTAGAGTGCAATTACCCCGGATAGGGCAGCTTGAGAAGCAATATCTAATTTTCAGTGGGCTTCCACATTTTGAGTGCAAATTGCCAACAGCCTTTTTATGACCTGACATTATGATCAAGACAGGAGGGTGATCTTGCAGTGCGACTGCTAAACAAGTTTCGGAGGGTATTTTGAAAAACGACTCCTGCCATGTTCAGGTGGGGGGTATGTTGAACATCAGGGGCCAAAATCTGTAAAACTAAAGTTATGAGTAAACATTGGAACAAATCAACGTTTCCTCATAACTTAGTTTTTCAAATTTTTCCCAGATTTTCAACATAGTCTTTTTATGACCACTCCTGCTGAACATGGCAGGTGTCATTTATAGAATAGTGACCAAAATGTAATTTTGCACCACACATGTGAAAACAGATTTTGGCTAGGATTTGAGAAATAGCTCTTATTCATGAGGTGGTATGAAAAAATGGCAGAATTTACCAGAGAGATGAGTGTGCATTGAAAATTTTCAAAGCACACTCATAACTTTGTTGTTTTTTAAATATTTTTATCTGAAAATTTCAATATAACCTTTTTATGACTCCACCTCATGAAAAGAGGTGGAGAAAATGTTCAAATCTTGCCTGAAAGCTGATTTTGTACCACAAGTGTGAAAACAAATTTTGACCAGGTTTTGAAAAATGACCGCTGACATATTTAAGAGGTGGTGTGAAAAAATCGCAATGTTAAAAATTTGTGGTCAAAATATTAACAATTATCAAAGTTATGAGCGTACGTTGAAAAATATCAATGTATGTTCATAACTTTGTTTAATATTTTTACCCCAAATTTTCTTATTGCTGTTTCTAACGGGGTTGGTAGGTGGCTCCAGACCCCTTCAGGGGCTCAGTTCTCTCTCCAACAGCCCGCCTCTCATCCAGTTCCCCTTTGAGGGATTCCCCATGGATTCTCCCCGGTGATGAAGCCGGAGGAAGGAGGTAGGCTTCCCCTCTCCCAGAGCACAATCAGGAATCCCAGGGTGCTGGAAATGGGGGGCACAGCTGTGGAGGTCATGGATCCTGCCAGCCCCATTTTCCATGTTTTCCCCTCCCCTGGTTGGAAGCATGCTGCGATCCCGCAACACCTTCCCTCCATGCCACCCTCCACCTTGTACTTCCCCCAGGCCTCCACCCGGTGGCAGTTGTGTGGCTGAAGTGACAGCATCCCTCCACGGGAAAGGAGAGCAGCCTCTCGGCAGCTCAGTCCAGCTCCCCCCCACCGCCGACCCTGACGACCCAAGCCTGGGTTGGAGTTATGGCGCATGGTGTGGCATCCAGCGCCTCAAACCTTGGTACCACCGGGCTGGCCTTTACCCCAAATTTTCGACATAGCCTTCTTATGACTCCATCTCATGAACAAGGGTGGAGAAAATCTTAAAATCCTGTCTGAAAGGTGATTTCGTGCAGCGACCATGAAACCACCCTTTGGGATGGAGTTGCATAATTCCGTGACATTGTTCATGAGGTGGGGTCCCAAAATGGCCATGTTGAAAATTTGGTGACAAAATCTTAAAAAATGACCACGTTATGAGGACAAGTTCAAAACCCATTTAAATATATTGAACCACATAACTGATTTGGTCAGTTTGTGGTCCGGTGTAGAAGAGTGAAGATGCGTCTCCAGTCCAGAAAGGATTATGGTGTGGGGTCCCTGGTAGGTAAGTGAGGGTGAGAGTGAGGGATGTGGGGTGGTGGGTGCTGAGTGGGAGGGTCAGTGGGGGAAGGGTAACCATTCAACCTTTAGCTGAGTGAGGACTTTAGGAAAATTCAGTCCTGGGTAACATCTCACAAGTTGGTCCTCAACCTAAAAAAAACTCAGGCCATGCTTTTTGGGTCAGCAGCCAAGATAAAGGCCTCCCCTGCCCCTGTTTGTGTCAGTGGTGTGGACGGTGCTCCCCCTCCTAACCATGGTTTCTATAAAATACCTTGGGGTGACACTTGACCCCCAACTCAACCTGGTGTGTCACATCCTAAATGTTTGCAGAGCCGTAAACTGGGTCTTGACTACAGGGCAAAGAAAAATCTGACGTCTGCCGCTCGCTTGACGTTGGCCAGAGGTGTGCTGCTTCCTTCACTTAGCTATGGCCTTCTCCTATTCACTATCACCTCCAAGGTCCACCTCGCCCGGTGGAACACGACCTACAACAACATCTGTTGCTTTGCCCTGGCAGCCCCACGCCTCACCCATCGTTGTAAATTATATGACAAACTTGGCTGGCTTTCCTCAGCCAATCACTTGAACTATGGGTTGGGCTGCTTTGTAGGAAAGGTGCTCAGAACTGGCACCCCTCTGGGGCTGGCGCAGCTTCTCAAGCCTGCTGAATCCTCCTCCTACTCCCTCAAGGTCCTGGGGTGTTCAAAGTTCCTTATACTCGTACCCTAATGGGGGATAGGGACTTTGCTAATTGTGCTCCGAAGCTATGGAACTCCCTTCCTGACCACATTTGTTCCTCCCCCTCTCACCTGAGTTTCTGGAATTCCCTGTGGGAGCACCGGAAACTGGCCTGTATGTGTGGGTGTCCCAAGCCACCTTAACCAGGTCTCTAAATTGGACTCGCCCAACCCTGGGATCCCTCTTGCAGGCTCTAATGACACTGCCTACTGTCCTTTAACCCTGGGAAGCATGTGATTTGCTTGTTTATCTGCTCAGGAATTATATGGCTCTGGTAAAAGAGTCACTCATACAGTGTAATTACCACTGAATGTCTTAGCCTATTTTTTCTGTGTGTGTGTGTAATATATACACATATATGTTACCTGTTACTGCTTACTGTAGGCTCTGTGTTCACCTGGCTCTTCTGTGACTCTGTACATTGCCCCTCTTGTTGTTATTGTACCTTGTTTGAACCTGTATTTTTCACTGTACTTTCCCGGGTTGTACCTGAAAATAGGCATACAGCTTGTGTAGTGTACCTACCTGGTCAACAAAAGCTAAATAAATAAATGGTGGTGCAGGGTTCATTTTTGGGTGGGGGACTGGGAAAATTGGCACACAGTTTTTAATTTTGACCCACTTTTTCTTCTACCTTGGGGACAACTTGCTCACTGTTATTGAGGTTTTAAACGGATCTTTTATGAATCTGGGCTCAGCTGAACAATATGACCCATTATTTTTTGTCATTTGACCCTCAGTTTTTATATCCAGTGGGTCAGTGTCCCACATAGATAAATATCTGAAATGAACCCTGGTGGTGGGCCAGCAGCAGCAACAGACATCACAGGATGGTTTTCTTTATTATAAGATAGATATATTTACATATACATGTGTGTGTGTGTGTGTAAAATAATATATATAAAAAATAAAGTTGCAAAAAACGTTAATGCTCCAGTTAGGGTCAAAGTGATAAAAGCAGAGAAATGCGGCATTAGAGTTTCCAACCCTAACACCCTTACCCCCACCCTGCACACACCAGCAGGGGTCAGGGGGGTACCTTGGGGTCGTCAGCCCTAACGCTTACCCCATTCCATAAATAAATAAACAAGCTGAGATGGGTACAGTATAGGAGAATGTGGTGAGCGTTAGGGCTGACCATCCCAAGGCACATCCCCGATGCCTGGTGGTGTGTGCAGGGTCGGGTGTTAGGGTTGGAAACCCTAATGCCACATTTCCCTACTTTTGTCGCTTTGACCATAACTGGAGCATTAACAAAGTTTTTTGCAACTTATTTCCTTACATTTTATTATTTTTTTTTTTTTTACTTTGGTGCTCCCCCGTTACCCCTCCCACCTTACGGCAACTGGGGAAACGTGGTATTTTGTATTTTCTCCCCTTGTTCCTGGAACACAATCGCGCATGCGCATGGAGGCACACACATGCCCTGCGGCTCCTCTAATGGTCCCATCCTCTCTCCCGGCCTAGCGCCTAGGTTTCTCCGGCTTGACACCGCCACCTAACCTCCAGCGGGAGGCAGCCAAGAGTCGGGAAGCCTTACGTCCCTCCCCAGAGAAGAGAGCTGCCTGGTGGCCGCTAAGTCTTGGCTTCTTGCCCTCCTCTCCCCCCTCGGCCGACCCCTGATGGCCCGAGCTCGCTTCCGAACCCGGGTCGCTGGCGTGGCACGGCATTCAGCGTCTGAATCCTCAGTGCCACCGGGACAGCCTTTATTTCCTTACTTTTTGAAATAGTATAATAGTATCCTTATTTTACTCAGTTCTCTCAACACCCTGCCTCTCGATCCAGCCCCCGTGATTCCCCCACGGATTTGGACCTTGCACTCCCATCCCTCCATAGATGCATATGTGTATATAGCTGTGGAAGCACAGGGCCCTCCTTATAGGTCAACAGTGATCAAATTGTCTACATAGCCATCTTATGCACCCGCTCATGTACCGGTGCAGAAGAAGATTTCGAATCCCATACGACACGTAATTCTCACAGACTACAGTGCCATTCCACACTCACATGTGTAAAAACATTTGAGCAGATTTGAAAATTATCGCTGTAACATACATGAGTAGAGTATTAAGAAGGTTATGTTGAAAATCTGGGGTCAAAATGTTTAAAATGTCAAAAGTTATGAGCGTATGTAGCAAAATAAGCATTGCCTACCCCCTCAGGCCATACGACTCGCTGTATCATGCTCAGTCCTATCCTTGGTGGACTACGGCATTGTGATTTATGGATCTGCAGACCAAATTGCCGTACATTGCATCAACTTAGCCCTCAATAAAGTCTGCCAGCTGGTCACTGGATGTGATAGGTTAACCCACACATGCGAGCTTTACAAGCTTGCAGGACTGGCTGACCTTCAAGGGAAGCTTAAGTATCAGACCTTGCCTCCTTGCCAAAAAGTACTTCTGAATCTAGCACCTATAGGCCTCCACCCCCTCATCCAGCCAGTCCCACACAGAAGGGCCCCTAGACGCCCTGCTAGTACCTCTCTCCTAGTCCCCCACTGTAGGACCTCTCTAGGGCAAAGGTCCTTCCGTTATCGTGCTCCCCTCTGGCTTAACAGCCTACCGTCCTCCATCTCCCTGGTCCCCAGTCTTGGCCAATTTAAGACTGGTCTCAAGAACCTCCTCATCGACTCCGTGGCTTGTGGCTGTCATTGATACTCCTCCCCCCCCCGCCCTGAGTCACAAAAGGAGAAATACTGTAGAGAGTTTCTAGCTCTAGTGCAGTGTGAAACCCTGCAGAAGTAATGGACAAAATGTTTTGCTTTATCCCATGACTACCTCCTCGGGTCCTACAACCTCGCTGTATATAAACTCTGACTCAGGGCTCAGTTAATGACCCTGCGAAACTGTAACCTGCTATACTTCGCAACTATGACTCCGGGTCTTCTTTAAGATCCTAGATGCTGTAACCCACCAATGTATATACCCCTGTGCTGTATGACCTATGTAAAATACTGTTTAATGCTATGTTTGTGCATTCTTGTACTGACATGGAGCCTTTGTAAAGGAGTCTATGACTCAAAGGATTGTAATTCTAATTCTTTTCAATAAATAAATAAAACTTTCAACAAATGGTCATAACTTTGGCATTTTTTCATATTTTAACCCCCAGATTTTCAACATAGCCTTCTTATTACCCCACCTCATAAACAAAGTCAGGAAAAATTGTCAAATGCTGCTCAAAAGGTGATTTCACCAACTGACCATGAAACCACCTTTAGAACGGGAGTTGCATAGTGACAGTCATGTTGTTCATGAGGTGGGGTCCCCAAAAGGCCACGTTGAAAATGTGGGGTCAGAATGTCAAAAAATGGCTAAGTTAAGCATAGAGGAGCTGTAATTGTTTGGGGAGCTACGTCAGCAGCTGGAGAGGGCACAGAGCACACTAGTCCAGTGGCTGCAGTTGTCAGCGGGCCAGGGCGCATCGGAGCGCACGGAGGAGTGGAGGCGGGGGGTGCTGGAGCTGCATCGGCAGAGAGAGAAGCACCGGAGTAGGCTTTCCCGGAGGCTGCAATCAGCAGCAGGCCAGGGCTGAAATTAGAGGAGCTGCAGCCAGCTGGGCGCCATGGCGCCAATTTTCGAACTGCGGCTGGGCTATAAAGGACAGGCCCCAGCCATACAAGGACATAGAGGAGCTGTGTTTGTTTGGGGAGCTGCGACGGCAGCTGGAGGGGGCACAGAGCACACTATCCCAGTGGCAGCAGTCGGCAGCGGGACAGGGCTAGTCGGAGGGTGCATCAGAGCGCACGGAGGACAGAGGAGCGGAGTTGGGAGGCGCCAGAGCTGCATTGGAAGCGAGAGAAGCACCGGAGCAGGCTTTCCCGGTAGCTGCAGTCTCAGGAGGTCAGGGCTGAAATTAGAGGAACTGTGGCCAATCAGGAGCCAGGGCGCCAATTTTTGAACTGCGGTTGGGCTATAAAGGACAGGCCCAGCCTTACAAGGACATAGAGGAGCTGTAATTGTTTGTTCCACCCTGGCTCCGACCTCTATTAAATGGATGGTGGGGAAGGAGCCAAGGGATAGGAGTGGTCTGATTTTGAAGTGTGCTTCTTGACTACTGCAGCTCTGTTCAGGCTTGACTTGGTGTGCATGTTAGATGCGGTAGCCCTGAACAGGGTGAGGGCACTGGAGCGCTGATCAGCAAGGAACCTGTGGGATTTCATCAGTAGAATTGCTTGGGTATTGTTGTGTAATATTGCTGGTAGAGGGATTGTGTAATATTGATTGTGAAATAGGGCTGTACCGGGCCAAATTGCTCACACCCAAAATGAGGGTAGATCAGGGGTCACAAGAGCAGGCATCTTTGGTAGGGTGATTGGGTGTACTGGGTGCAGGGTGGCTATAATATTGGATTGGGCATGGGGGTTCGGAGGATGCCCAGTGTGCTTCCAGCTGGCAGGTCTTAGGAAGGAGGTTGAGGGGATCAGAAGGCAGCTGGAAGGTGGGAGGGTTGGGGAGGAAAGGTGGGTCAGGAACCATATGATGTTAGATGAGGTCAGAAGGACATACCCCAGGGATAGGGGCAGGCTGACTAGGACCACATGTTCACTCGGGAGGGGTGGGACACACAACACGGAGAGTACGCCAATCACTCTGTAGAGTGAGGGTTGCCCAGAGGGAGCTAAGGGGGGACAGGAGAGAGCAAAACTGGGGCAGGCCTCACACTTACAAATTGATTCACCCTGCTGTATCCGGGAGATGAGGTAGAGGAGGAAGACTGGCGGGGGGAGCAGGTGGTCGGGGAGGGTTTGGTTAGCAAGCGGAGGGGAGCAGAGGACAGGAGAAGGGCATGGGTCGGAGGGAGGTATGGTAGATGGGGGGGGGGAGCACAGAACAGTGTCAGGGCGGAAGAGGGCAGGCCTCTGGTCAGGCCAGCATCGAGGCTGGGGGAGTCAGCCAAGGTGTGGGGGCAGTTGGAAGGTACTAGTCTAGATGGGCCAGCTTTGAAGCGGGAAAAATTGTCAGAGAGGGGAAGTAGGGAGGAGGAGAAGGAGGAGGGCAGGGAGAAACAGGGTAGGTGGGGTGGATAGTGAAAGACCTAAGGGGGGGGGGAGGCAAGAAGTGAAGCAGCAAAAGGAGGCCAAGATGGAAGATATGGGGGTACCAGTTCAAGAGGAGAGACCAGGGTAGATTGGGGAGGCAACTTGTGACACCCAGGAGGTGGGGGGCAAGGAGCAAGCTAGGAGTCGCAGACAGAAGAAAGAGCCTGGTAGGACATGCACAGGCTTGTGATGCTCAGGCTGGGGTGGGGGGTCGGGAGGAACAAACTGGGGCGAAGACAGAAGAAGGAGCCTGGAACTGAACAAATGGGCTAGTAATGTGGGAGGAGAGGTGAAGGTGATTCTACTGGGTGACTCCATGACCAGGGGGATCCAGTGGGAAGGGGTTGGGGAGGGAAAAAGCAGCCAAGTCAAAGCAAAATGTATCCCAGGCCTATCCGTACGCAGGCCAAATTGCAGCTATACTCGATAGCAAGGGAATGCGGGGAATCTCCAGACTTTGTAGTACACCTGGGAACAAATTATGTAGAAACAAATGGTGAACTAGAGATACAGGTGAGATTCCGGAAGCTGGCCAGGGTTTGCCACTCTATAGGAAGCTCACTCTCCTTCTCGGAGATTCTGCCAGTACCAAGGGTAACCGGGGAGAACAAGCAAAAACTTAGAGGGGTAAACCAGTGGCTCAGGATCTGGTGCAAGGCAGAGGGGTATGGGCTAGTGGGGGACTGGGGTGATACATGGGAGGATAAGGGGCTATATGCCAAGGATAGGCTACACCTTAACCTGGAGGAGAGGGAGATCCTGAAACTGAAACTTTCTGGATTCTTGGGTGAGAGGTGGGGTTTAAGCTTGTAAAGGGTAAAAGGGGAAGGGAAAAAAAGAAAGACTGCTCCAGGAGGGCTGCTCGAGGGTTGAGAACTAGGGCATGAAATGAAGACTAAGGACTGCATTGCAAATCCAGGGGGCACTGTGCAGGAAAGGGTGACTGAGGACATAACAGGGCCGTGAAGACTGGGGAGGGGAGAGGGGTCAGGGTGGGGGACGGTCCTGATCAGTGCCAGGAGCATGGGCAATAAAATGCTCAAGCTCCAGACTACGCTGGTTGAAGGAGCAGTGGATGTGGCAGCAATTACTGAGACATGGGCCACCCAAAGAAATGATTGGGACCTAAACTTGGAGGGCTACAAAATATTTAGGGAAGATAGAGGAGTAGGTTGGGGGGTTGTAGCGTTGATAGTCAGAAATGACATAGTAATTAGTAAAGTGGAGGAGGCTGTAGGGGGAGTGGAGGCGATTTGGGTAACCCTGCAAATGAGGGAAGGAAAAAGATTGAAAATAGGGGTGGTGTACAGACCCCCCCTGCAATGGAGGAGGCACTGGAGGACAAACTAATTGAGATCATCAAGGGTCACTGTGATCTTGGAAAGGGTAGGGGGTAGTCATGGGCGACCTTAATATGCCGGGGGCAGACTGGGACATTATAACATCCTCTGTGGCCAGGGAGCAGAAACTGATGAATGTCTTTCAGGATGCCTTCCTAGTCCAGCAGGTAGGGGAACCTACAAGGAAGGGCAGGATATTGGACATTGTCCAGGCAGACAGTAACCAGAAAAGGGGCCTGGAGGTGTGCACCCCGCTGGCAGGTGGGACCACGCCACGGTCTTGTTTCTGCTGTACCTAGGGGGAGATGAAAACCACACTTGTACAATAGTAGTAGACTTCAGGGGGGTGGACTTCGAGGGCATGGAAAGGATTCTACGGGGATGCTTGGACAAGGTAAGGCCGGACATGGATGCTGAAAGCTTGTGGGAGACCATTAAAAATGGGGTGCAGGAGGCTACTAGGGCCTGTGCAAAAGTAAGGCGTAAGCATTGTAGGGCCAGTAAGCCATGTTGGTGGACCAGGGAGGTGTAGGAGGCGGTGAGGGAAAAAAAGCTGCCTCACACGCGTGCTTAATGGGGAAGGGGCGAGAGTATGAGTTGATAGCTAGGAGGGTCACCAGAGGGGATGAGGGGAAGCCAAGGCAAGGATGGAGCAAAACCTGGCTAGAGATATCTGGGGAGAGGTTCTATGGATACATAGGGAGAAGAGAAAAAGAGGCACAAATCAGCAGAATTAGGACTGGGAGGATGGACCGGAAGCAGGGGAGCAAGCAGAGGTGCTAAATGAGTACTTTGCCTTGATCTTTACTGAGGAGGCAGGGATCCTTCCATCCCGACGGGAGGAAGGGGAGCCCACAAAATCGGGAGGTCAGATGGAGTCTGGAGGACTGAAAGAGGCTAGGGTAGAGGGAGGGGGAGGGTTGCATGAGGGGGTGGGGAAGGAGAAATCTCAGTGGATAGGGTGAGGGAAGCCCTTCAGATGCTAAAGACTGACAAGGCACTGGGGCTGGATGGGCTGCACCAGAGGGTTATGAAGGAACTGGTGGATGTGCTGGCAGCTCCACTGGCTGCACTCTTTAACATCTCTGCAGACAGGATGGGTGGCTTATTTGGTGCCCATCCACAAAGGGGGGTGTAGAGATGTGATGGGGAATTATAGGCCTGTCAGCCTAATGTCTATGGTATTCAAAGTAATGGAGGGTATTATCAAGGAGATGCTTTGGAGGCAGCTGGAAAGGTTAGGGCACATGGATGATAAGCAGTACAGTTTTGTCTCAAGGAGATCATGCCAGACCAACCTTGTGGAGTTGTGCAACTGGGTGACGGGGGCCCTGGACCGACATAGGCCAGTGGACGTCCTATATCTGGATTATAGCAAGGCTTTCTATTCGGTACCCCGCGATGGCCTGCTAACAGAGTTGGGGGTGGGGGGGCAGTTGCTCAGGTGGGTGGAAAATTGACCTAGGGGGCGAATACAGAGGGTGGTGGTTGGTGGGATAGTATTCTCCCCCAGAAGTGTCATCCACGGGGTCTCCCAGGGTTTGGTACTGGGGCCACTCCTGTTCAATGCCTATGTCTCAGACATAGGGTTAGGAGTAGGCTGAGTCTCTGCGGATGACTCAAAACTGGGAGCACTGGCGGACAGGTAGGAAGGAAGAGAGGCAATCCAGGGGGACCTGGATACCCTGAAGAGGTGGTCAAGGAGATGGAGTTTGAAATTTAATGCAGGGTGCTACATCTGGGGGTCAGAAACCCGGGCCATGTATACACCCGGGGAGGGGTCACACTGCAAGCCACATTGGGTAAGAGGGATCTAGGGGTGGTGGTGGACGTCAAAATGAATAACACTGAAAACTGTTGAAGAACTGCAGCAAAAACAAACAGGATATTGGGCTGCATAGCCAGGGGAATTACCTCCAGGAGGAGGGAGGTGATCCTCTCTCTGTATAATGCCTTGGTCAGGCTGCATCTCGAGTACTGTGTGCAGTTCTGGAGTTCCCACCTTAAGAAGGACATAACGCTGCTTGAGAGGGTCCAGAAAAGGGCGACCAAGATGATGATTCAGGGCATGGGGGGGGAGGCCCTATGAGGAGAGATCGGAAGAGCTTGGGCTGTCTACACTGGAGGAGAGGAGACACAGGGGACATGATAGAGGTCTTCAAATTATGTAAAAGAAATAAATAAGGGTGGAGCCAAGGAGGTGTTCAGGCTAAAGAAGGGGGGAAACAAACTAGGGCAATCAATGGAAAGTGGAGGGAAAATACAGGGCGTGAGCACACTACTTCATGGAGAGGGTACGGGAGCCATGGAATGCACTGCCCAGGAGTCTGGTGGAGGAGAGCACAGTGGAGGCATTCAGAAAGGGGTGGGACACGCACAGGAGGAAACTGAAGCTGGGGAAGAACCTATCTGGGGTTGGGGGGGGTGCGGAGAAGCAAGCACCCAGTAGGGGGCTGGCAACCGAGCAGACACATCTTCACACATGTACAGTAAAGGATTTTACCCATATATGCGGTCTGGGGGAGTTAAGGTAATATAATTAAGAGGTCCCTCTAGAATTCCTATGATCGCTCCAGAGCACTGTGGCTCCGAGGACATCATCACATAAGCACGTCACGGCCATCTTAGGCTGCAGCCGGAGTGGGGAGTTTGAAATTCTCGGAGCTTTGTTTACATTTTTTTTAAAGTTGCCAAAATGCTTGTAAAACGCTTTTATGGATAAAATGAAGGACATTACTTCACAGGTACGGGCTTAGTCTACAGCCCTATGTTGTCAGATGTGACCTGCTTTGTTAGTTTAAATAATCGGTTTAGTTGTTTCAACATAGAAACCCCCTGCTCAACTTTAATATAGGCACTACCGCCCCTGTAATATATATATATATTTAAAAAAAAAAAGACCACGGGACTTTTTCTTTATTTCAGAGTAGTACCAGAGGTGGGAGAATGTGCATCTTCACTGAGAAGGACATCGCCTCACTTGCTTCAACTAAAAATTGACAAAATTGGTTTGGGGGGTTGCTCCTCTGACTATATGGGCTGGGGATGAGGAAGGGATCCATGGGGGGGTTACTGTTGTGCACCGAAGCTTACGTGGAAGGGAGGGGCATAGAATTTTCATAGAAATAGAAACTGATGGCAGATGAGGGCCACTTGGCCCAGCCAGTCTGTCCTTTTTCATTGTGTTGCTTTTGCTGCAGACCATTAAAGGTCTATGGCACTTTCGCTTCCAACCCTTACCTACCTCTTATGATTCCCTTGTGCTTCTCCCAGGCTTTTTTGAATCCCACCACTGTTTTGGCCCTCACTGCCTCCACTGGAAGACTATTCCAGGCATCCACCACCCTCTCTATGAAGTATTTCCTCACATCTCTCCTGAACCTACTCCCCTTGCGCTTCATATTGTGAAACCTTGTTCTAGAGGACTCGTTCCTCCTAAAAATACCTTCCACTTGTACCTTATTTACCTCATGAGGTATTTAAAGGCCTTGTTCATATCTCCCTCTCCTCCAGGGTGTACATTTATTTATTTATTTATTTAATTTATTTTGCTTTTGGTGACCGGGTAAGTGCACTAGGCAAACAATGCCTATTTTCAGGCACGACCCGGGAGAAAACAGTTTACAGACATAACAATTAACATGTGACGCAGTACACGAAACAGTACAAATGGGTAAAAACAGTGTATAGTAAATACAATGACATACTGAATGGTGAAGGATAAGATACCATGAATACAGAAGGAGAAAACAGGATTGGTATCAAAGAAGAAAACAACGTGAAAGGTAGTATGTTAAAGTGCAGTAAGTGCCGTAAGTGGTAGAGAGGGAGAGAGAAGGAGGAAAGAGGGGATGAAAGAGCATGGCAGGTAAGGATCATAAGTAGAGGAAGGGGAAAGGGGGTAGATAGGATGAAGATAAGGGAGAGAGCAAGCATTAGTAGGGGTTCAAGGTGGGTTAAAACAAGTGCAGGGATGGAGAGTGTGAAGGTGTTCACGATGTAGATTCTTGAAGATAGCATGGGTGTTTGTTTGTCGGATGGAGAGGTAAAAGTTCCAATATTTCAGGGCAGTGTAGGAAGCATACGAGTGCCCATTTTGTTCTACATCTTGGCACACATGAAGGGCTTTATCAGTGGATCGCAATTCATAGTAGAAGGTTGGGTTTCAGTGCAGAAGAAAGGGATAAGGGGAGACCTGTTCTGATGACAGAGTCAATTAATGATCAAAGGTCTGAAGAGCGATAGGTGGATGGGCTAAGCCATTTGGTCCGATAAAGGTGGCAGTGGTGCTTGAGCGTGTTGAGTCATGGCATACGACAAATGTTATTGCCAGGGTGATGTCCCGCTTATGAAGGGCAGCGAGATGCCGAAAGGAAGATCGGCGAGCCATATACTAGAGCCGGTAGAAGTAAACCTTGAGCCACCGCTAGTCTGGCTTGAGGGGTGAGTGCGTAGCTGGCACGAGGCACTTCCCAGGCTTCTCGCATTGACTGATTTACAAATAGTAGAGATATGAAGGTCAAGGTCAAGTGATTCGTCAGGGTGACACCAAGATATTTGAAAGAATTGGTAGAGGGTAGAGGAGAGTTGTCCACGTACAGGAGATGTTAAGGGGATAAGGATTAGTTTTGAGTCTGGCCTGGGAGCCAAACACCATTGAGTAAGATTTGCTAGAGTTTAGGACAAGTTTATTATGAGTAAGCCAGGTTTGGATACTCACGAAATCCGATGCAAGAGGATGATGTAGGGAGATTGAAGTTTTCGCACTATGATAGATAACCAGATCATCCGCGTAGAGCAGAGACGAACAATTCGGTACAACTGAAGGGATGTCATCAATGAATATTGTAAAGAGTAGCGGACCAAGAATAGAGCCCTGTGGCACTCCAACGTGGATAGGTGCAAGATTCGAAATAGCAGAGTTAAAGACCACGGTCTGTTGCCTATCGGTCAGATAGCTCTCAAACCAAGTTATGGTATCTGGGGAGAAACCAAAGGACCGTAGTTTTGATAGAAGGAGCGAATGGTTTACCAGGTCAAAAGCTTTAGTTAGGTCAATAAAAACTGCTCCAGTCAAGAGGCCTAGGTCCATGGCTGAGTTAATGTCACTAGTCAGCTTTAGCAGGGCAGAGGTGGTACTATGGCCTTTACGAAAGCCATGTTGGGAACTGGAGAGGAGGTTATATTTTTGGAGGTATTCGATTGTTTGTGTGGCGACTAGTTTTTCCAGAATTTTGCTTAAGGTAGAGAGTATAGCAATGGGATGATAGTTCTTTATTTCCTTTTGGTCTCCTTTCTTTGGAATAGGAGTGATTTTAGCAATTTTCCATATAGTTGGTACTATACCACGGCAAAGGGACATATTAAAAATTGTGGTTACTGGGGAGGCTATAAAGGGGGCCGCTGCTTTCAGCAGCCTTGGTTCAAGACCATCAGACCCTGGACTATTGTTGTCATTGATAGTGAGAAGTAGCTTTTCAACTTCTCTTTTATGAATGATCCGGAACCTGAAAGGAGGGTTTGAGGGTAGTGGTTTAATGTCACGAGAGGGCAGCACAGTGCTAGCATTTTGGAAGGTGGACAGGTAGCTGGATAAATCTGAGAAAAGGTTATTAAAGGTATTGGCTATGGTTAACGGGTTATTGCAGTGTATACCATTAAGTAACATACTATTAGTATGGGACTTTTGATTAGAGCTGATGATAGTTTTTATGGTAGTCCAGAATTTCCTAGAATCACCAGAGGCGTTTATTAGCAGGTTCCTACAGAAGGTACTTTTGGATAGGCGGATGTTGTTTTTGCAGGCATTCCTCAGTGAACGGTAATGGCAGTAGTCAGATTCCAGCTTTGTGGACTTAAAAAGACTCCAGGCTTTGTCTCTGGCCCTAATCTGGGTTAGTAGATCTTTAATGAGCCATTTTGTCTAGAGTCCGCAAGCGCCTGGTGATCCATGGAGCATGGATATCTTGGAGCGCTGGAAAATTGTGATGAAGCTATCTAGGCGAACTGAACATCCGATGCATTATGAATGGAGGACCAGTCAATCATAGAAAGGTCATTAATAAAGTGAAAGGGTTGAAATTGGCACAATTGCGAAAGTTACAAGTCTTGGGGCAGAGATGGTTTTTTGTATGAGCTCCACGTGCAATAGATCGGGGAGTGATCACTGATTACATCTGGTAAAGTGCCTGCACAGCTAATGCTATCAGGGCAATTAGTAAGGATCCAGTCTATAAGCGTGTTAGACTGCGAGGGGGCCCTAATTCTGGTAGGGTCAGAGATCAACTGATGAAAATTATGACTTTGCACTAGGGTATGGAGGGCTTGAGACGCTTTACTAGCCCAGTTGAGGTTTAGATCACCTAATACAAGGACTTCGTTATGACCAGTGGTACTATCAATGTGTTGGAGAAGTTCTTCTGAGCCTTTTAACCCTCCTGCTTGAGGTTATAGGCACAGATTAAATACAATTTCTTTGAACCTAATAGGGACGTAGCATGGATAGCTTCACTAAGAGATAGGGCAGGAAGAACATTTTGGCTTAGCAGCAGGTGCTGTTTGTAGTAGATAGCAACCCCACCTCCACGCTAAGGCGATTCTATCTGCCTGATAAGATTGTAGTTGGGTAAGGCACACAAGTGGTTAGCAGTAGAGGGCTTTAAATCAGGTTTCTGATAGGCATAAGATGTCCGGAAGATATTGTGCCACCCATGCCTCAAGTTCAGGTAGATTACGAAGAAGGCTCCTAATATTCATGTGAGCAATCCGTAGTCCTTTTGAATCTGCCCAGGTCACATTATTTGGTGACTGGTTCATTGTTATAGGTCCGGGATTCAGTTCAATGTCCCCAGATAGAAGTATTGCTAGGCGGAGGAAGTGCCATAGCTTATGATGAAAGGATAAAGTTAGGAGGGGAAATTTGCAACCTACAGGTTTATGGAGGGAGTAGGCTAAGTGGTATGCTAGTTTGTGAGGAATAAGAAGTGAGAAGGTGTCAAAGGGATAAAGAAAGGGTGTTGGAAACGAACTGTGCCTGGGATCAATGACTAGGAAACAACTAAGTGATGACTTTTTGGTTCTGCAGGGACTTGGACCAAGCAGTGGTTAAATAGGATTGTAATAGATAGAAAGGTTACAATGTATTTAATATCCATATCAAGTATAAGTTTTAGCAAGGTATTAGTGTCAGAAAGAGCTAAACAAGGAGACCAGGTTGAAGGAAATAAAATTTTACATATAACTTTAAAACAGTTATAGTGCTGGATAAATCAGAACGCCCTCTAGTTGTAGACCGATATAACCTGCAAATGGAAATCTGAGGAGTTAGTTATTTTTCGACCCAAGGGGGCGTGTTAAAGGCATGGCATAGCCCTATAAAGCAAATGCCAGCCAAGGGTGGGGGTGTTTAGTTCCTTCAGCTCTTTCTTGTACTGTAGGACTTTTGTTGGAGACCCTGTACCATCTTGATAGTGACCTCCTTTGGACGGCCTTCACCCTGTCTGTCCTTCCTGAGATGTGGTCTCCAAAACTGGACACAGTACTCTAGGTGGGTTCTTGCCAAAGACCTATATAAGGCAACACCACTTCCCTCTTCTTGCTGGTAATATCCCTACCTGTACATCCCAACATCCCATTAGCTCTCCTGATCACTGTGTCACATTGTCTGGCCACCTTCAGGTCATCCGATGTGATTTCTCCCAGATCCCTTTCCTGCTTGGTCGTTGCCAGTATCTCTTCCCACATTTTTACTGCACCCCTGGGTTTCTGTGACCCAAGTGCATTATTTCGCACTTTTCTGCATCAAACCTTAGCTTCCAAACTTTTGACCACCCTCTGTCATTTTAAATCTTTCTTCTCGTACCCCCCCCAGGTGTCCTCGCTGTAGCAGATCTTGGTGTCATCTGCAAAGAGGCAGACCTTCCCTTCCAGTTCCTCTGCTATGTTGCTAAAGAGGACTGGCCCCAGTACTGACCCCTGCAGTACCCCCCGGTCACTCTCCCCTCCTTGGAGCGAACTCCATTTACCACCACCCTCTGCCTCCTATCCCCTAACCAGTTTCTTACCCAGGTTACCACCTTATTGCCTACCCTCATGCTACCCAAATTGTTTCTCAGTCTTCTATGTGGGATGGTGTCGACGTCCGTTAGGCCACATCCACCTCCCTTCCCTGATCCAACACCTTGGTTACCCAATCAAAAAAGATCTATCAGATTTGTTTGCCACAACCTCCCGTCTGTAAAGCCATGCTGCCTCAGGTCCTGTAGTCTGTTGGATTCCAGGTGTTCAACGCTTCTTTCCTTTAATAATGTTTCCATCAGTTTCCCTACCACAGATATCAGACTTACAGGCATGTACAGTAATTTCCTGCTCCTCCTTGCTACCACTTTTGTGAAGTGGGACTATGTCCGCTCTTCTCCAGTCCTCTGGGACCACGCTAGTCTCCATTGAACTGTTAAACAAGTCTGCCAAGCATGCAGCTAGCACCTCCCTGAGTTCCTTTAGCACTCTTGGATGCACTCCATCCAGCCCCATGACTGTCCACACTCGGATTAATAAGTGCTTTCCTGACCCTCTCCTCAGAAAAGGAACTGGTGCCAATTCCCTTCCCTCAAAGCCCTTGGTGCGTATTTGTGGTCCCTCCCCATCCCCCTCCACTGTGAATACTGAGCAGAAATATTTAAGAGGTTTGCCTTTTTTTGATCATCCTCTGTACAGCCCTTCTCTCCTTTTTTAACCATACTATTCCTCCCTTGGTCTTCCTTTTCTGGCCGATAGACCTGAAAAATGTCTTGTCCCCCTTCACTACTGTTTGGGCTGTGCTTTCCTCAGCTTGTGCCTTAGGCCTTCTTACTGCTTTGCCTGCCTCCTTCCGTTTCCCCAGATACACTTCCCTGTCCTTCTCTCGCTGGGTCTCCTTGTATCTTCTCAGTGCCACTATTTTTGCCGTTACCTTTTTCCGCCACATACCTCAAGAACCATAATGGTCTCCTTCTGCTTCTGCTTATTTGCCTGACGTATAGGTTTGCTACCCTTAGTATGCTCTCTTTTAATATGGACCATTTGCCCTCCACCCGCCAGGTCCTCTCCGAGACATTTCCCATCTTTGTAAAGTCAGCCCTTCTGAAGTCCTGGACCCTCACCCTTGTTCAACTGGATTCCGCCGCTGTTCTTGTGTTAAACCACACTGTGCAATTGTTACTGATCCCCAGATGACTTCCCCCTCTGATGTCCGCAACACTGTCCCTGTTCGGGGACTTCCGGTGATGTCGGCAGTGAAATGGCGGCATGGCTCAGAGCTCCACTTCGCCCTGCAATCTTCCAGCATCCACAGCATCAAATAATGCAATTTCTGGCAAAAGCAACCTGATCCATAGGGCTAATCACAAAGAACACACAGACTCCAGTACAAAGGCTGTACTGTATGTTACAGCAAGAAAAACGGGGTCCGCAGCTGGAGAACGAGGGAGAGGAGCCGGGCACAGAAAAGGCAGGTTCAGAAGGCGTAGTGTGCTCCCAACTTGTCGCATAGATCCTTAAAACAACCAAAACAGTCAAAAAAATCGACAACACTCTGGATGAAGTACAGGAAGATATAAATAAGAGAAAACACCGTGCAGACCAGATAGAAATAGGCCTTACCAACGTCACCGAGCAGGCAGACCGCAATGACCGCCTCCTCTTATTCCTACTAGCCAGAGAAAGAGAACTAACGACCAAACTGGGTGATCTCGAAGGAAGGAGCCATAGGCAAAATATACGTGTCTATGGTGCTCTGGTGGGCGCAGAGGACAGAGCTAAAGATATGATCACGTTCTTACAAGGAGTCCTCAGAGAGGCCCTGAACCTTCCACCGGACTACGATTTGACAATGGACAGGGCACATCGTTCACTGGTGTGTAGGCCCAGGGGCCCGACCCCGTTCCTTTGTGGCTAAACTCACCTCTTATAATATCAAAGAAGACATTTTAAGGCAAGCATGGAGGAAAACAGTGATCACATATAGAAAGCACTGTATACAAATTGACACTGACTATACCACACTAGTACAGGAAAGCCGAAAAACCTTGTGGCCAATCTTGAAGCAACTGCGTGTCAAAAACATCAGGTCCTCTATCCAACGTGCCTCAAAATCGAGACGGAGGGGGATCTGAAAATCTTCGAGGATCTGGTGGCAGCTACCCAATATCTCGAGTCCGTTGGAATCATCGTTCCTCACCTAGCGAAGGAGCGGCTGGAAAAGGAGCTGATCCAATCGGGCTGGTCGGTGGCCAGAAGAACTCCGGCGACTGGTTCAACTGCAGAGACTGCCTCCTCGACCATACGAGTGGATGTCTGCGCCATGCTAAAACAATATGGTTAGTCAGTTCAGATCGACACCATCATGGCACGGGAAAGAAGGGGACGGCTCAACAACCTGCCTGAAGCCAGGGCCTCTACGTCGTAACCACAGTCCTGAACAAACAATGAAAACCCAAGGATGTAACAATTCTGAAGGTACCCCCCGCCTCCCGAGGCCTACCGGACTCGCCAGAAACAACTCTCGGGTACTGTACCAGGTGGGTCTGAAACCGGGGGATGGGCAGTGGGAAGGAGGTGAGGGACTGTCATGGAAAAGTTTTAATAAGGGAAAAGAGGGGTTAAAATGGCTTCCATGCCTCGTTGCTCTCTCTGCATTGGGAGATGAACTCGGACTTTCTGCACATACTACGAGAGCAAATATGAACACTGCAACTGAACTTTACTTCTTTAGAGTGTTTTGCAGGGGGACTGGGGAATTTTACAAGTGTCTGTGACCCGAGGTGGTCTCACTGTTGACCGAGACCTGGTACCATCGGTTCGTTTCTCGGGACTGGGAAGGGGATGGGGCCAAAGGAAGCCCACAATTTAAACTGTAATTAAAGAACCCCCAGATTAACAGAGGGAAATACTTATTAAGGTTAATTTGTAATGGATGCACAACTAAAGAGGGGAGCTTGCCTAAACCAGAATAAGAAAGAAATATTACACTGACCATCTCTTCCCCCTATCTTACACTCTGTAATCAAAGGCGTGGAGGAACACTGAGATAATTGATTGGTGGAATATGGTTTGGCCACCATTTTTCTTGCTGACGTTGGTCATTTGCCACGGGGAAGGGCTATGACCCAAGGCACTCTCCTCAAAATAGCACTACCCCATCCCACACTTGGGGCAAAGAGTCCGTGAGAGGACTGTACCTAGCAAGGAGCCTTTTTCTTTGCTGTCCTAGGAAGTCACAGCTTAATTAGTTGGGAGTTTTCCCAGCTGAGCCGAAACTACCTACCAAATGAGGGGACCCAATCAACCACCCTGATACATGGCAATTGCTCACATTTAGGGCAGACTCCGGTCCCCTTCCCAAGTTCTGTTCGTCAGAGAATGGGAAGAGGAGCCCAGCTGGTGTTTCCCACCCATGCCCCAAATTATTTATTGCAGTTTAAACTTCTAGCAGAGAAAGTAGAAGCTGGAGAACAGTTAAATAAATTTTAAAGGTTGTACTCCCATCTGGTGGAGAAAGTTAGAATTGTTTTAATACTTTAATGTTATGAAGTGTATATTAAATGGTTGGTTCACTGTTCATGTGTTTTGAGAAGAAGGAGAAGATATAACTTTGGGGAATGGCTATTTAGTTTACAGTTGTGCTATTCTCAGTTGAAGGGAAGAATGTACTCCTTAATCTTACAGAACCAAGAAAGGCACTATATTTTCTAGATGATAAACTTTGATTTAACTTCTCAAGGTACCAGAACAGGCAATTCAGTAATATATGAGAGAAGCAGCAGAAGATGTAAAAAGGTCGGGAAAATGAAGGTAACTGTAACTGGAGGTTGGAGGAGGACTGGGACACCCTTAACAACAACTGGGATCCCCTCAAACTTTAAAAATGGCTACAATTAAAACTCATCATACTGTTATATCCTATAACAGTAATGGCATTAATCACCCCATTAAAAGAAAGCAAACCCAGAAATTCATTAGGACCCAGAAATGTGAAATAAACTTCCTACAAGAAATGCACTTATCCCCCAAGGAAGCACTAAAGCTGAAAACCAGGAGTGTCCCGGTCCTTTATCACGCCTTGTTAGATAAAGGTAAGAAAAGAGGAGTGGTCACACTATTTTCTGGGAATCTCCCGTTCGAAGAAGAGGAAGTTGTGGCAGATTCGGGTGCCTGTTATCTGATAGTGGTGGGAAAGATACAGGAGACTTGGGTGACATTAGTAAATGTTTATGCCACACCGGAGTCCCCCCATCACTTTTACTCCGACCTCTTGCAGTTGATAGCACAGAAAGCAAAGGGAACAGTAATAGCCGGAGGTGACTGGAATCTAATCTTAAACAGGAGATGGGACTCAACCTCTGGTATCCCCACTCCTGAAAGAAGGGTCTCTACACAATTCTCTGCACTTCTGAGAGATTGTGGCTGACAGATGTCTGGAGAGAAAAGTACCCTCATGCAAAAGATTTCACTTACTACCCACCCAGACACAAGACCTACTCTAGGCTAGATATGTTTTTCATGTATGATAAAGATCTCTCCATATGCCAGGCCATGTGGGTGGGCACAGCTACATTATCAGACCACCAGCCTATCTTCCTAGAGGTGGATTTTCAGCTTTCTAGGAAACCCACGCAATGGCGCTTAAACACAACTCTTCTGACGGATGTAGAAACTAAAAAAGAGATACGTAAAATAATTACCCAGACAGTAGCAGATAATGACAAACCGGGCACTACGTCTCAAATTTTGTGTGACCCTGTCAAGATGATGGTTAGGGGGAAGTTGATCGCCATTGCCTCATTTAAAAAGAAGGAAAGGTTAAAACAAGTGCAGACCCTTACTACATAACTGAGAACCCTTGAAACACAACAGTGGAACAGGGAAAGGGACATGGAATTTAAGTCCACAAAAACTAAACTTCAGAAACTAAATAATTTAGAAACTGAAAGCGCCTTGCATTATTTAAAGAGACCTATTATTGGGCGGGCGGCAAGGCCACAAAACAACTAGCATACCGGCTACATCAGAGGGCCACCCAGGCTACCATCACCAGAATGAGGGACCCGACTACCGGAAAACTTAAGCACAAATGGGAGCAAATAACGGACTCCTTCGTAACATACTATAAGACCCTATATAGGGCAGAATGGGTGACGCTGGTAGATGACACAACAACTTTCCTCAGAGATTTGGGGTTGCCCAGCCTAACAAGATCCCAAGCCCAGGCTCTGATGGCCCCAATATCGTCGACCGAAATTTCAATCACAATTAAAACCCTCAAACCAGGCAAATGCCCCAGTCCTGACGGTTACAGCAGTGAATTTTATAAGATCTTTGCCCCAGAGTTGACAACTATGCTGCAGGGAGTTTATAACCTGATATGGCTCGAGGGTGATCCAGTCCCCCCATCCTGGAACTATACCACCATCACAGTTACCCCCAAGGAGGGGAAAGACCCCAAGGAATGCAGCTTCTACAGACCTGTCTCCCTATTAAACGTAGACTATAACATTTTCACAGCTATTTTAGCAGCCAGAATAAATTCTCTTCTGACCCAGCTAATACAACCAGACCAAACAGGATTTATAGAAGGGAGACTGGCCCAAGAAGGGATAAGGAGAACGATTAACATCACAGACCTCATCAATAAACACCACACCCCTAATTGCCTTGTGGGCTTTGACGTCAAGAAGGCATTCGATAAAGTTGACTGGCATTTCCTGTTCAGAGTCCTGGAAAGAATGGGCTTTCCCAAAGCGTTTTTGGCAGCAATCCAGTCACTTTACGCCTCCCCACAGGCCTGTGTCAGAGTTAATGGGGGAATATCCCAGAGATTTACCCTAGGGAGGGGTACTAGGCAGGTGTGCCCCATGTCACCAATACTGTTTGCCATCTACAATGAACCCCTAGCACAGGCCATCAGGGAGGACCCAGCCATATCAGGTTTTCTAGTGGGAGAAATTGAACATAAAATCTTGCTATATGCAAATGATGTGGTGTTATACATCACAAACCCAGAAGAGTCCCTACCTAAAGTCTGGGAGCTTCTAAATAAATTTGGAAAACTTTCTGGTTATACCCTGAATAAAAAATAAAAACCGAGATCCTTAAATTTTACTACACTCCCTCCACAAAAATAAACCGGCTCCTCCCCCTAAAGTGGAATGCCTCCAGAATTAAATATCTAGGAGCCCATGTCCCTAAAAACTTGAACCAACTGTTTGCTAGTAATTTTGATCCCCTCTTCTCCCAAATTAAGCAAGACATCAAAAAATGGGAACTTTAAACTTCCCTTTATACTCCCAAATAGAGACGACATCAATGAATGTCCTGCCTAAGTTCCTGTACCTATTTCAGAGCATACCCATAAAAATCTCCTCAGACCAATTTAAGATCTGGCAGCAAACATTAAACAGGTTTATTTGGGCCAATGAAAAACCAAGAATTAAAACCTTAATCCTACAGTCTAATAAGAAAGATGGAGGTAGAGCAGTACCTAACTTAGAAGACTACAATCTAACCTTGCAACTAAGGTGTGCCCCCCTCTGGGTGATACCTGAGTACCAGGCGCATTGGAAATGCATGAAAAAACAAACTACTGAAGGGACCCTTTTGGAAGTGAGACCATTCACCCCAAAATTCCTGGCCCAGGTCCCGGGCCAGTCCCTTTACTCAGTCAAAAATACTCTTGCTGCAGTGCATGGATTCTGGGTAAAACATAAATGGCATGGGGAGCTGTGGCCCTTAAGAAGGTTCGCCTAGGACAGAAAATTTGAACCTGCCCAAATGGACCTCACCTTCAGGAGGTGGGCCAGGTTGGGACTACATTCCCTGGGACAACTAATGAGTGGAAGTATAATTAGAGAGTTTGGAGATGTCAAAACGCAGTTCCAACTGAGGAACTCTGATCATTACAGATATCTTCAAATCTGGACCCACATCCAAAATATACAGAAAAAACATAGCCCATTAGTAGGACAATTTGACTTACACGTCATCATGGGTAAAATCACGACCTCACAACTATGCAGGGGACAGATCTCTGCCCTATACGGAGTTATGAGAGATAAAGAGGCAAGACACTCAGTCCCCCTAGAGAGTAGATGGGAGAGGGAGCTAGGAGAACAGTTAACGGAGAAAGAATGGGAAACTGTTTTTACTCAAGCACACAAAACCACATACTCTCAGAGATGGAAAGAATTTGAGTGGAAAATCAGAACCCGCTACTTCATCACACCAGTAATGAAACATAAATGGGACCAGGAACACAGCTCAGCCTGTTGGAGAGAATGTGGGGAAGAACAGGCAGGACACCTGCATATTTTGGGACAGTGCCCCAGGCTAGCTCGGTTCTGGCTGGAGGTGGGGGAAGCCTGGAGAGCCTGTTCACCATAGAAGAATCTCTCTTTGTAAAGTACCTAGTGCTGGGAGTGGTCCCTCGGGGTAAAATGCAGAGATCCATTATACTTGTGGAATGTCCTGGTGGCCGCAGCCCACAAGGCGATCACCAGGAAATGGCTGTCTTCAGTCCCTCCCACACTAGAAAATTGGAATGAAGTGGTTGGTGAGATCCAGGATATGGAGGAACTGACGCATAAAATAAACTTAAGACCCTCAGTATTTATGAATAGAGGGCCAGATGGGTGCTCTGGCAGGGAGAAAGGAGGTGCATGAGGGAGAAGGCTCATTAGAAAGAGATGAAGCTGAAGCAGTTTGACTCACTAGAATCTTTATAAATCACACAGAGAATCCTGAGTGTTGTTTTCACATTAAATAAAATGAGGTGGGGGAAATCTAGTTATCCTACTATGGAATACTAATTATAGAGAAGAAGACCTTTTAATGAAAAAACCCGAATGAAATGTATGTAAGCTGCTATGTAATTAAGAAATGGCTGTACTCTGAAAGAAAACAAATGTATAAGTACTCGAGAAGATGAAATTTGTTTGTAAGCCTGTAACTTCAATAAACTTGAATTAAAAAAAAAAATAAAAAAAAAACCATGGTCCAGTATTGCCCCATCCCAAGTGGGTTCACTGACTTGCTGCCTGAGGAATGACCCATGCAGGGAGTCCAAGATGTTTCTGCTTCTAGCGGATGCCGTAGCAGGTAGGCTCCACTGTACATCTGGCAGATGAAAGTCTCCCACCAGCACCACCTCTGCCTTCTTTGCCATTTTGCCTGTGTCTTCCAACATTTCTTAGTCAAATTCTGTGTTGGAGGCCTGTATGCAACTCCTTTTCTAATTGTAGCTCCGTTTCCTGACTTAAGGTTGACTCACAACACCTTGACCCCCCCACCCTTGAGTTTCCTGAACCTCCATCGCTTTGATGTTTTCCTTCACATAAAGCACCACTACCCCACCTTTCCTTCCTGTTTGTCTCTTCCAAACATCGTGCAGCTAGGTATGACCATTTCCCAGTCAAGGCTGTCAGTGCACCATGTTTCGGTGATGGCCACAATATCCAGGTCTGCCTCAGCCATGGTGGCCTCCAGGTCTGGTATCTCATTTCCCAGACTGCCAGCATTGGCACACATGGCTGTCTAGATTTTGTTAGTTCTTCTCTTGTTCCTTCCCATGTTTTCTCACTGTTCCCCTTCCTCTCTTTTTCGTATTGCGGCCTTCTCTTCTCCCTTCCTCCCATGCTGATCCCGTGCTACCCTGGTTGTCTTTCATTCCGGTGGGCATCTTTTTCCTCAAGAATTTCTCTACCCTCCATCCCAGCCTGGGGTAGGGCAGTTTCTGCCACCCCTTTGCCTTCCGCCACCCCCTTTGGCTAGTTTTAAATGCCCATAAAAGTAACACTTAAACCATCCACTGAGGACAGCCATTCCCTTGCTGGATTGGTGCTGACTATCCCCCAGGTACAAGTTCTGATCCCTCCAGGTGGAGCTCCAGTCCCCAGTATAGCCATACCCCTCCTTTCTGCACCATTCCTTCAACTATGAGTTGAATGCCTTAGTGCGGCGCTCCCTCTCCTTCCCCATTGTAGACAGGCAGCACTTCCTAAAGGCTACAGTGCATGCTACCTGCCTAAAACGCCTACCCAGCTACCTAAACTGCTCCTGTACTGCCCCTGTCCCTTCCAGAGCTAGGTAATTTGTTTAAAGCTGGACAGTGACATCCAGCTCTCTGTTCCTTCCTGTAGACCTTGCTATCTGCTGTCCATCCCTCCTAGCCAATGTGCCAGATAGGTACTTAACCTCCCTCTGTGCCCCCTTTCCTTCCCCAGCTCTATCTCTCTGACTACAAAATCCCCCATCAGAAGTTGCTTCCTTCTACTCTGGGGCCTTCTCACCCCCGGGACTCCATTCAGGTGGTCTCTTCCTCATCTTCACTGTCCACCACCTCGGGTGCCCCTTCTTGGTGGACCAAGAATGCCAGAATGGTGTTCGAGTCTCTTAGTGGCACTGGATGAGGAGTGTGTCTGTTACCCGCTCCCCACAGCCTTCCAGATCCTGCCACCCCAGCCCACCATAGTCCAACTGCTACTTCCTTCTGGCAACCCTTGAGGTAGCAGTGTCTGGGCAGGGTGTTCCTGGGTGGAAGAGATGGTCTCCTGACTCCTCACCAACTTGAGTTTGAGTCTAGCAAAGTTCTCCTGACTTTCTGCCAGTATTGGCTGGAGCCTTGAGACCTGTTCCCTTCACCCAGGGAGGTACACACAGATGGGACAGCACTGCAGTCTCCAGAATGTCTCCCTGTAGACTGCCGCCCCACAACCACTGCATTGCATCACTCCCCACATTTTCTTTTTCCTGTTCTTTTTGTCCTGTCTTCCTTTATATTTATTTATTTATTTTTTTTTTTGTACACCCTCTTTTTTTTTTTTCCTCTGGTCACAGCCTGCGGAGCCTCTCTCAGGCATCCTGCGTGTTCCTGCCTGCCTGCCTGCGGTCCTCTCCACCCTAACCCTCCTCTCTCCCCCCCCCCCCGCAGCCAGTACCCCCGGCTTAACCCCTCCGTGGTGGGGCCACCCCTGTTTTGGGCGCACTATAGAGACAGACCTGGCTGCAGGTGGTGGCCTGGGTGGAGGAACTGGAAGGCAAGGAGAGATGGATCCAGCGGTGGGCATGGGGGTCAGGTGCCGTCGCCTGCCCTGCAGAGCCGGGTTTTCCTATGTTCTGGTGACTGGCCCCCTCCCCCTTGCGTGGTGCACGTCTGACGCCAAGGTGCATGGCAACCCTGTCCGCGTCAGCCACACTACTGAACTTGCTGCCCGTGTTCTGCAGTGCCCCTGATCTCCACCGGAAGCCGCTGGAATGCCGGACAAACCCCAGTCCTTCCCCCGGGAGAGGAGAGCAGCTCTTCGGGTGCTCGATCCTCTCCCTACCCTGCTGCCCCCCGGCGCCCGAGCTCGCTCCAGAACTCGGGTCGCCAGCATAGCGCAAGGTGTGGCGTCCTGCGCCTCAACCCTCGGTGTCACCGGGCCGGTCTCCTAACTGTCTTTCTATCCCAGACCTAGTATGGCTATCTTACCAGCACCCAGTAACCACAAGCCCCTTAAGCCCTCTACTGCCTAGCAAGTGTTTTATGGCAAGTCCCTACACCCTAATATACCTAGCAACTATTTAACAGTAAGCCCCTGATCCCTGAACACACCAGAACCTAGCAACAGTTTACTGTCAATCCCTGCAACCCAGAAACACGGTAATACCTAGCAGAAGTTTTCTACTTACAAACAACAAAAAAGAGTAACAAACGTCAGGCTCTAAGCCCACTGACACGCTTGCCTCAGATGCCTAGCTGAAGCAGCCACCATACTCTGCTGATCATGCCTGCCTGAGAGTCAGACTGCTAGGCCAACACCCAGCTACCTTCCTTCCTGCATCCTGCGGTGAATGGGGGATCCTCCGGATGACCAATAACCCCAGCCAACAGAAGTGCAGGGTGAACATAACCCTGTCCTGATAGCTTGCTCCGTGCAGTCTCTCAATGTTAATCATAGCCACTGTTAAATTATATAAAAGTGAGTACATACAAGGTTTTTTTATGGCTCTGTAGCACTGTCATGTGTAGTTCTTTCCTACGAAACAAAGGGAAATTGGTCTCTGCACAGGCAATAGTTTTCTGTCCATCATTTGTTTTATCTTTCAAACATCCTGCTAAAATGCCTTACTTCTTCTGATGGCATATTTTGGGCAGAAATCACCAACTGCTTTCCCACACTTTGTCTCTACCTGGCCTCAGCTCTTGCCTGTCTTTGAGAGTAACGTGTGCATTTTCACGTAAAATATATAAATTTTTTTTTTTGGGGAGATGCAGAGCCATCCTTCTGACCCCTGTTCACTACTGCTCTTTTTTCTCTTTAAAAAAAAAAAGAAAGGAAAAAAAAAAAAAGCCTTACAGAGGTCAAAGGAGGAGAGCCACAATGGCATAACACCTCCGTACTGGAAGTGGACACAATAAGAGCAGCTTGTCATTTTGCTGTTCAGAGGATCAGCAAATTGCTACACCAGAAGATCATAAAGCCGCTCAGTTTGCTGGCCTGCTTTATGCAAATGAAAGAACCAAAGTGCTGTCGCATTGGAGCACTTCGGTCCTGTCAATTACATGAAGGTTCCGCCCATCAGACGGTGACCAGTGTCATACTCTGCTTACCTGGTCATTGGTCTGTCACTGATAAGCGCAGTGCAGTTTGACCTTCTTTGGGCTAGTCAGTGACACACCTCTGACATGCCGTTCATTGTAACAAAATGTTTCTTGTGCATGCGCAAGCAAACATAAAAAGAGACCTGACCGGCTGCGGATGGCTAAGCAACGTAAAAAGAAACAAATATAATAACTATATGGGGGGTTGGGGTCTGCAGTTCTCTCACCTTGATCCATGGGAATGAATGTTATTAGACCTGAAGTTCACATAGTGTTTATAGCACTGGGGCCCCAGATCTAGTTACATCAAGTTCCTTGTGGGTCAAATGGATTATTCCATTATGGTTCCCTTGGAGGGTTATTTCGCTCATCTCTGATCACATGAGGCTGTGGCTGATTTTTGGTGGAAGGCAGTTGGGAGATTAGTAAGATCTGAATAATGATCCAATAGTGTGTTCATGTTATTGCCGATCACCATCTGTGCTGCTTCAGAAGTACTTTACTTGAGTGGGACTAACAAAAGAAATCTGGGTCATCAACATTGGGTACTGAACACAGCAGAGAAAAAAAATCATTCACCATTAAGAATACACTACACTGAGACCGTGGCCCTCCATGCCTATCAGGTCATTATTTGCTTACAAGATCTGCATACCGATCAAACTGCCTGTGGCTTAAAATTATTACACCCCTCCATCTGAATTCTGGAGCTGGAAGATGATTCTTATCCTTTTGGTGACCGAGTAAGGCCCTTTAGGCACAAGTGTCTGTTTTCAGGGTGACCCGGGAGCACTGGGGAGGTTAAGCAACTTAATCAGAGTCAGAGTATGCAAGTGTACAGCCCCCCCCCCCCCCCAGTTTTGGGGGGGTTTACCTAAAGTATCTCTCTGGGCTCCTCTGATGCCCACTGCCTGGCAGACATCCAGAAGAAGTAAAATCCATGTTCCATGTTGTGCCGCTGTTGCTCTGCATGTGTATGCACATCCATGCCACTTACAGGCTTACAGGGTGAATGCCAAGAGACCGAACCCTGCTAGTAAGTGGAGGTTGCATGAGCATATCATTAATGGTCAAACTGCTTTATTGTCTAACTGTTAAGCATTGCAACTGTTTTGTTAAACCCAAAAGGTCAGTAGGCAGGGCTGAGGGTGATTACAGCTTCCCAGAGGGCTGTACCAGTTCTGTTAGGAACCCACTTAAGCACTATTCTGGGTGGAGGCACCATAATTATAGTTCTGCTGTTGCTAGACACACCACAGTACCCCGTATTTCCAAACCGAGTCCCCTCCGTCTGCAAGCAGGGAAGCAGGCAGGAGTAGTAGCCCTCGGTATAACAGCGCCAGGTTTACGCAAGTAGAGATTGTGGGAATCAAACCCAGGTCTGCTGAATGTACCAAGCTCATGACTCTTAACCTCTAGGATATACTGCCAGCCCCTAGATGCCTAACCATATTCTATACTCACTGCAGTTTTCAGCTTCCAGGAATGAAAGTTGGGGTTCCTGTATCAGTGCCAGGTCACAGTGCATGACCTTCAAGTTATTGTACTTGATACTTTTTTTGTTTACGGTAAGATTATTACACCTTTTAACATTTTAGGAAAATATTTTCAGAACCTGCAAGTATGTATAGCCTTTCCTTCCAGTCATGCTAAATGTTAGTTTCCCCACTCCCTCCTTCCACACACAGGCACTCACTCACATCTCTCTCTCTCACTTAAAAACATGTAACCATGAACAAACATAACTAGTAGGAGTAAATACTTTGCGTCGTAACCAAAATGATGCCCATGGCGGAAGGATCCCAAGGAGCTATGGCAAGATGCATAGGAACTTGCCAGGTTGTCAGTGATGGCAGCAGCCCTGTTCTCTTCAGTTACACCCCCACCACAGTAGTCTAAAGTCACAAGCGCTGTGGTACTTCCTGAAGAACGGCAAGTCTGACAGTGCTTTGGATATTTTCACGTTGGTCTTTCTCACCTGAGTATGAGGTAACTGGACAATGTAGAACACATCCAGAAAGAGACAGGCCACACTGACCAAACACTATATTGCTAGTGATGCCAAGTATGACCTTGAGGAGAGGTATCACTGTCATCCCATAGAGTTTACAAAGTGGGCAGTACACCGTACATAAACTGAACATTTAAAAGCTTGCAAATAGTTGACTAATGGATAAACCTGACACTATTCCCTTAGGCCATAAAGATAGCACTGCACATTTCTAATGTAGTGGCCTAAGTTTGTTGGGACATGCAATGTTTGGTCAAGTCTCCATTTAAGGCTACTGTAGAGACAGTGTTGAGTACCGCACATCCATAAGTTTAAATCAGTAGCTTATGCCACCATTTGGCACTTTATGTCTTGTGTCCCTTGCCAAGACGGTGTCCATGTTTTCTTCATCTGTTTGATGAATCGTAAAGCTTCTCAATAAACCTCTGAGTGTTCTTTACTGTATTGTAAGAGTGTGTTGCCCTTGATAATGATGTGGAGCACTGCAGCACACCAAAGGAAATATTTCAATCATTTGGAGGCCAGCTCTTTGCTTCTGCAGTCATTCACTTTGGAAACTAGAGTTGTCTACTGCTGAGCACCGTACTTGGCTGCTGTGCCCAGGCCTTCACATTTTTTTTAAAGGATTATCTGTGAAAAGTTAGTAACATGGCTTGTGATTTTTTTTTTTTTTTTTTTGTGTGTCTCCTGCTGTTGCTTTCTTTCGAAGTGCGTGCTCTACGCATTCCAGCAGTAGCTGATTGTTGGGCTCTAGTTTCAGTGTCAGAGGTTGAGCAGTGAATATTAACTTACAGGGGGTCCAACCTCAGGAACCCATCAGGTGATGATTTTGTGTGGCGACCTCAGTTCTCAAGGTCCTTCTCCTTTAGCTGGAGGGTGGCGAGGTTGTTCTGAGTTACTGCCTAGGTGGCATGACATTTCAGGGCTGCCTAGACGCTTAAATAGTTGCCAGGGTTTTATTGATTGACCCCATACTTATGACAATGCCAGGACTGCATAACTAAACAAAAACAAATACTGCATCGTTCTACTGTAAGACCTCTTGCATGTCTGGAGCCGTTTTGGTGTCCAGCTCATGTCTTTGGAGGGGAATATGCAAGTCTGAACGTTTTCACTTTTGAGTTGCCCTTTTTTTTTTTTTTTTCTTAGAGCTAGACACCCTGAGCTCTTGCAGCAGGTAACCACTGGCATTGTAAGTACCGCATTAGGTATATAGCATGACCTTCAGAGTCCTACAGTTTGGCAGCCATCTTTTCAGGGTCTCACAATTGCTCATCCTTTCTGTTTTTCTATTGCTGACATAATCACAATTATTCAACTGAGTTCTACTGCCACACAGCCTGCGGATTTTGTTACAAAATGTATGCTGTTCTTGCATGGTATTAATAGCTGGAGAATACATTCATCCAGCAGAATCTTGTGCTCTGTTTGAGTTTTAATTTTGATTTGTTTTGACAGTTGTACATGCTAGCCCTTTAAACACAGTATGTGACTGGATTAGACTCTGGGAAGCCCGCAGTAGAGAGACACTGAAGAGTCAAAAAGTCCAGGCCTTACTCAGGCTCGGAACAAAGCACGTATGTTGTATTGTAGATCAAGTGCAGTCTTTGACTTTTCAGTGTGACTGTCATCTATCCAAGAGTACTGTACTCTGTAGTTGGGATTCTTTCTGTATCTGCAAATAAATGAGACCTTTTAAATATTTCTGATCTGCCAAGGGGGATTTTCATGCTTGTGTGGTGGACTTGTTACCATTGTGTTTATCAGTTTGGTGTAAACAGATTTATGCCACACAGATGGGTAGTAGTTTCCAGTTTTTTTTTATGCGTAGGAAATCATTTTTACTGGTCTGTTGTATAGGTAGGGAATGTTTGTTCTGCTATAGTACGACTCCTTTTTATTGCAGGTTCACTGAGCTCTGAGAATGGAGAACGATACTCGCAGCCTCTAAAAGACCAGATGATGTCATATACTCCCACACCAGCTCTTCGGAGAACAGGTATGCACCTTATGTTTGCCCTAAAAATGGGTTCTTAAAACTGCTTTTATGCTAATCTAAGAGATTGTTTTTTCTTTATTTATTTCATACAAAGGGCACTACTGTATAGGTTCTCTGTTTCAGATGTTCAAATACCAGAATTGCCAACAGGATGAAGCCGTGTGGATGTAGAGTTGAACTTCAGTTGTGTTGGTCAAGGCTTTTGTTCAGTGATGGGGACAGATCATTGAATGGAGGCATTCGAGCACCATTTCAGGTCGGGTACAGATAGCTGACTGGGATACAGGCTTTTACTGACAAGCAACTGAAGTCGCTACTCACTAGGAGTGCCTTTAGTTCCAATAACAGTCACTCCCGGGTGTATGTGTTGCTAGGAGAAGTGAGACTTGCCTTAGGATGGGGTGCTGAGGGGCATTCCTTTGTACTGGGCAATGGTGATGCATAATATACAGCAGAAAAAACCCGTTTATTCTCACATATGAGGTTAAGATCCCAGGGCTGTGGAAGCAGGCAACCTAGAGCTCACGTTGACCAAATATTATTGCCCAACATCTATCTCTACTCATCCAATTGTTGTAGGTCCTAGAGAGGATTGTTGTTGACCAATTTAAAGAGTATCTGGATACAGGCAGTTTATTAACTCCTTGCCAGCATGGATTTAGAGAAAACACATAGCACGATTACTGCAGTGCTTGAAGTCCAGTGGTCTCCTGAGTGCCTTGGACAGTGGGAACACAGTCAGTGCACTCTTCCTAGATCTTTCTAAACTTTTGATCTGTGTCACTGTGGTCATCTGCTTGCCAATCTCTGGGTAGTTATTTTGTCTAATTCGGTATTTCTATCATTTCAGAACTACCTTTGTGATAGAGTTCAGTCAGCCTCTCTGAATTTCATCTCCTCTCCCCAGTACAGACTGTTACTGGAGTCCCCCAGGGATCCATCCTGGGGCCTAGTTTATTTAATGTCTTTCTAAATGACTGAACCAACATTTTACATTATCTGAATTCCTATACAATCATGTAGACAGATAGTATTGCCCTATATAATAGGACATAGGATGTGAATGAGACTTCCAGACACTTGCAATCGGATTTTGCTCCGGTACAGTGCAGTCTTCTGCTGTACAGATAACACCTTGTGGCAGGCTGGGGAGCCTTTCCTCACAAGGGGTCAATGTACGTGTCCGGGCCTGATAGGGCCATGTGCTGCATCGGGAGAAGTCTGTTAACATGGCAAGATGGGCCTTGAAATATCTCTACTATTCTGTTTATTCCATTTGGGACCTGTGTGAATGAGGATATGATTTTGCAATCATACACTAAGGGAAATTTGTTGCAGAACAGCAGCATTAATGCAGACATTAGGGCTGAAGAATTCAAAGCCCACAGAGTAGGGAGGTGGAAAAAAGAGTTTTGGGTCTCCGACTTCTTGGGGAATCAGTGGCCGGGACCTTCCTTGGGGTTGTCAACCCTAATGCCCATCCCTTCCCTGAGCAAACAAGGTCAGATGTGATCCCCTCAGGCCCTTCGTGAAGAAAGCTGCAACCAATTCTGTTGGCAATATGTGGCAAGCCATACTACCTCCGAAGAGTATGTCACTATAAGGCACTGGTTTGGAGTTTTAACTTCTGCGTTGGCTGGAGGTTGTGAACTGGGGGTAGAGGGTGGGTATTTGGGTTGATACCCAGAGGGAAAACCCCGCCACTGATTCACCAGCACTTTGGAGACCCAAAACCCTAATATTTTTCACTTACCTAGTTTGTATACTTTGCGTTCTTCAACCCTGTCAGTATTAAAGTAGCTTTTTTGCAATAAATATATGTGTATATATAATGGCAAAAAAAATCTTGAAATTTCATTGACCGAGAGATGTCACCTGACCGTGGATTACATCTCTGTAAATGCAGGGTCAGGTGCTGAATCTCATTTTTCACCCCCAAAAATAAACATAAAGCAATTTTTTAAGTGTAATAAGCTCCTCCAGGGTGTACATCACAGGAGTTAGACATTTGGCCGGCATCCTCATTCCTTACTATACCCCTGGGGCATGCATGAAAAATCCTTAATAAAAATGGCTTGAAACAAACAAGGAATCTGATTGGTCAAAACTGGTCACATGACTGTGCATTCGTTTCAGTTGCCGCTCTTTCTTTTTTCCTGCTTTTTTTTTTTAACTCTTAAAACCATTTTATAAGCACAGTAACACATTCCAAGGTGTGCGGTAATGCCACAAATTGTGCTTCCCCAATTCTCATACAATCTGCATATTTGAATTCATTTGCTGATGGAATTGGGGGAGCGTTAGTGTTGATAACCCCAAGGAAGACCCCAGGCCTGATTTGTCAAGACTCAGGATATCCAAAACCGCAATATTTTTTTCCTTTTGCTGCTTGCAGTGTGGGGGTGGGGTGTTAGGGTTGACAACCCTAATACCGCATTTCCCTAGTTTCGTCAGTTTAACCTTAACTGGTGCATTAACAGAGTTTTTTGAAATGATATATAAATATATGATATTCATCAATGTCCCTCCTTTTATTCGTTTCGTGCCAAATATTGAGAACATCTTCTTAGCCAGGTGCTCTGCTCCTGTCTCAGCACTTGAGTTATCCTCTTTACATTCCTGTTCTAAGAGTACCTCATGCTGACCCAGCAGCCCCAATCATCACACCCCTGATGTAAATTGCTATGACTAGACCTCTTCCCCGTCCCCCTGAGGACCTTTCCATCTCCCCTCGCTCACTGGGGCATACTTATGGTTTGCATTATGAACCCACTTGGCATGGAATCGACGACCTTCTCTTTTCCTAGCACTATATGCCATGTACAGGCTTGTCATTGTATGACCTGTTAAATTGTATCCTCATGCTATGTACCGTCTTACCAAAGTATACCTTGTTATATCATACCTTCCCACTGTGTATGTTCTCACTCTGTTGCATTCTCCAATGTTTGCATTTTGGTTTTACTCCCCAGGTCACACCTGAAAATAGGCATCTTATTGCCTAGAGTGCCAACCTGGCAAACAAAAGATAAATAAATATATGTGTGTATATCCCGCTACTATGTTTCTTTGCTTCTACTTCATTTATCTGGTGCTCCCTTATGATTGCAGCTGTGAATGTCAACCCTAATGCCAACCTCCTCCCGTAAGCAAACAAGGTCAGACGTGATTTCTTTTCTTTTACATCTGTCAATAACCATCCTCCAGCTCTACAGTGAAAACTTGCTAAAAATCCTGTACGTGCCTACAGGCATGGGGCAGACGGCATTCAGCGATCAAGCTGCTTCTCTCTGGAATTCTATCCCATCTTCTGTCCGACTGTCTTATTCATGTAAAGGTTTTCTCAAAATGAAAGACCACCTGCTCATGTTTTGTGTAGTCTTTGTTTTTTGTGCAAAACTTTAGTTAGTTAGCAACAGTTTTGGACAATAAGAGGAACATGAACATGCTATTACTAGTTCACCTTCCTATGTTCTAATTCCATACCTTGCTACTGTGTATGCCATACTTTGCATTACGTACATTGTGTATCACTGTATCATGTTAGTATACTATGTATATAGTACTTTTCAGTACTCCGGTCATGCCTGAAAAAAGGCGCCTGGTGCCAGTGCACCAACCCAGTTAACAAATCAATGGATAGGCAGTTCAGCTGTTCTGGTTAACAGACTGGCACCTCAGGGCAGGCTTTAGGCTGTTCTTGGAACTGGTTGATGGCTGACATCTAGCATACAGCTCTCTAGTTGGCATCTGGTTTCTGTGCCTCATCTTTAAGGCCAGTACCAGAAGAGCTCCGAATTATATACACAGTCAAATAAAAGTCAAAGACTCCACTTAAAGTCATAGATTGCATGATTCTCCAACCTTATACCAAAGCTTAATGTTATCTGACTGGCCGGCCTGTTGGTGCAGCGGTTGGATTTCCGCTTGCGATGCCAGTGACCCGGGTTCGGGAGCGAGCCCGGGAGCTGGAGGGCTGGCGGGGGGAAGGAGGCTTGAGTGTCCCAGGGACAGCTCGTCTTCTTCAGAGCATGGGTAGCGACTCAGTGCTTGACTGGCCCCAGGCGAAAGTCTGGGGAATAGCAAGCACCAAGCAGACACAGAAGGGAGGACGTAATGGACGTCGGTGCTAGGCGCCTTGATGTCAAGGGCACGTGACATCCATAAGAAAGCAGGGAAAAACACCCTCCAGCTCCAAGGAGATGAAGCACCGAGTATGGCCCCAATGTGCTCCTGACTGCCCTGATTCCGACGAGACACTGAATTGTTCGGTGTGTTCCCGCCCGGGGTTGGGGGGTAAACTGCAGCAGGATGGGGGAATGGGCCAGTGCAGGTAAGACAGGCAGCAGGGGTGTACTCCATTGGTGCCCCCGAGAATGCGGAGCTGGCAGGGATGGGCGTGAGATAAAACAGAAATTACAAAAAAAAAAAAAAAAAAAATGTTGTATTTGTGCCTGCCTTTGTCTAGCAGGCTACTCATCAGCAGAGCTCTCTGATTTACCTTTTCCTTGTGAAATTCTCACTTTATACTGTTTGTGTGGATGTTTGCATGAACCAGTAAGCATGACGGGTGTGTCCATGTAAGCACTAACCCACTACCGGGTGTGGGTTTATAGGCATTTAATGCACTCTTGGGGTACATTGTAAGGCACAAGGCTGCAGGCTGAGTGTCCTCACAGCACCCCAGGCATGCATTAAATGCCTGTAAACCAACACCCTAGAGTGGATTATTGCACTTATAACATGGCTTATGTCAGAAACGTGACAAAACCAACAAAAAAGGCTATTTTTCTCAAGTTTAAGCCCCCAGAAATGTACTGTAGCCTGACACCTTGCAAAATAGTCCCTAACAAAATATGTACATTTCCTTGCTGTTATGCACACAGAAATGTCACACATACAGTACTGACATAGAGGAGGAAAAGGAGCCTCTAGCTGGTGGCTGTGAGTGTAAGTAGATCTGAAAGATTTTCTTAGCTGGTATTTCTCTGTTTGTGTAATTGTATTTGAGGGCTGGTCTTAACTGCCATTTATTGTGCGTTACATTTATTTTGGGCAGAAGTAAGGGATTATAGCAGACAAGTTGGTGTTTGTGTGTTTAAAAGTTGCTGTCTGGCCTGTAAGTGCTGGCATCATATTACAGGGGAGTAATGCTGTTTGATTGTGAGGTGTAACTGCCATCTCGGTTAGTCTTCAGTTAGTGGAGGGGGAGAAGGAGCCTCTAGCTGGTGGCTGTGAGTGTAAGTAGATCTGAAAGGGTAGAGGTGCTAAATGAGTACCTTGCCTCTGTCTTTACCCGGGGAGGTGGGGGATCTTTCCAACCCGATTGGAGGGTGGAGGAGCCCACTGAACCAGGAGGTCAGTTGGAGACTGAAGGACTGGATGAGACTAGGGCAGGGGATGGGTCGTATCTAGAAGGGGAGGAGAGGATGCATGAGGAGGGGGGATGGGAGGGCGAAATCACAGTGGATAGGGTGAGAGAGGCCCTCTGGTTGCTAAAGACTGAGACGGTGCCGGGGTCAGATGGGCTGCATCCAGGGGTGCTGAAGGATCTGGCGGATGTGCTGGCAGCTCCACTGGCCTCACTCTTCAACATCTCTCTGAAAACAGGGTGGGTGCCTCAAGATTGGAAGGTGGCTCATGTGGTGCCTATCCACGGGGGGGGTCCAGAGAGGAGATGGGGAATTATAGGCCCGGTTGCCTAACGTCTGTGGTAGCCAAGGTTATGGAGGGCATTATCAAGGAGAGGCTGGGGGGGCAGCTGGAAAGGTTGGGGCACCTGGATGACAGGCAGTATGGTTTTGTTCCGGGGAGGTCGTGCCAGACTAACCTGGTGGAGTTTTATGACTGGATGATGGGTGCCCTGGACCGACATAGACCTGTGGTTGTCCTCTGTCTGGATTTCAGTAAGGTGTTCGATTCGGTACCCCACAACAGCCAACAAACAAAGCTGGGGGGGATGGGGGTGGTGGGGGCAGTTGCTGAGGCGGGTGGAAAACTGGCTTACAGGGCGAATACAGCGAGTGGTGGTTGGAGGGATAGTCTCCTCCCCCAGGAGGGTCATTAGTGGGGGTCCCCCCAGGGTTCAGTTCTGGGGCCACTCCTGTTCAGTTCCCATGTCTCGGACATAGGGTGGGGTGTTAGGAGTAGGTTGAGTCTCTTTGTGGATGACCCAAAACTGGGAGCACTGGCAGACGGGGAGGATGGGAGAGAGGCCCTGCAGGGGGATTGGGATTCCCTGGGTGCGTGGGCAAGGAAGTGGGGGTTGAAATTCAGTGCAGGGAAATGTAGGGTGCTGCATCTGGGGGCCAGAAACCCGGGACATGCATACACCCTGGGGGGGGACCACACCCTATGAGGAGAGACTGGATGAGCTTGATCTGTACGCATTGGAGGAGAGGAGGGACAGAGAGGACATGATAGAGACTTTCAAGTATGTAAAGGGGATAAATAAGGGCAGAGCCAAGGAAGTGTTCAGGCTTAAGAAGGGGGGGATCTACCAAGGGGGCACAAGTGGAAGCTGGAAGGGGGGGGAGTACTGGGGGGAGCGCAGGAGACACTACTTCACAGAGAGGGTGGTGGAGCACTAGAACGCACTGCCCAGGAGTCAGGTGGAAGAGACCAAAGTGGAAGGATTCAAGAAGGGTTGGGACAGATACAGGGGGAAGCTGAGGCCAGGGAGGGACACCTCTGGGGCTGGGGGGGGTGTGGAGGAGTGAGCTCCCAGTAGACAGACACGATAGACCATGGGGCCTATTCTGCTGGCTTTTGCTATGATATGATGTGACATTTCTTGTGCATAATATGCTCTGGTTCACTGCCTATGAGTTGTCCTTTGCCCCCCAACACACAGACACAGACACACACACACGCACGCTGTACAACACAGAGGTGGCCACCGCACTGTGAGCTCTTGAGGAGGGTAGGGAGGGCGAGTGAGAGACTCTTGGAACAGGAAAAAAACTCGGCATACAGAGACAGATGACAGTTCAGCAACTGCTGCGATTTCTCTGTTTCGCTCTCACTCACTGATTGACTGTTTGGGGCCACTGTGCATTACTCTGTCCCTCTCTGTCTGTGGTGTGCTGCATCTGGCTCTGCTACACTCCAGATATGAGACAGGGAAGACTTTCTCACTCCACGTGGTTCGGTCTGTGCTGCACTGCCAACAAACTTAACATAAATGTGCCGCACCTCTTATTTTTCCTGCCGCAGTCTTTCTTCCTGCCACTTTCTGAGCTGCACGCTGTTGATGTCTCTCTCGGTGCGGGAAGAGGTGCCATGTCACCAGGAAAATGAATGCCACATGGTCTGCTGCCCTACCCTCCCTTTCAACACTCCCACTGTGGTTGGGGACTGCTGGGGACATTAGCGATGCTGGGTGGCCTGGGGTTCAATGAAGCTGGGCGGAATGCTCTCTGAACACAGGAGCAGAAAGAGATGCACAGAGACCACTGGAGGAATTCACACTACACGGTCTTGGTCTGCACCGTGTCACACGGATGACTTCGCTCCTGCGCCACTGTTGTGTCTCGCTCGCATAACACACACTTACGTCGAATCAGGTCGAAGGAGCAGCACAATGACGTTTGCACTGTCTCCCTCGCTCTCAGACCCAGAGTCACAATGCCATTTCTTGGCTTGCTGAATGTAGGTGGCCCGTGAATGTCACTCTTTGTTTCATGCCAGGTGGGACGGAGGTTGACAGTACTGCTGAGAAATGGCATGCATGGTGCCGCAGGAGAAGTAGCGGACACACACACACAGCCATACAGACAGCAGTTTTTTGCTGCCACTCACATTCCCATCCCGATTATTTATTTTGTTTTAGTCTTTGGTAACGGGTTAAGCCCCACTAGGCACAAGTGCCTGTTTTCAGGGGCAATCTGGGAGCACTGGGCAGTTAAGTGACTTGCTTAGAGTCACAAAGTATACAAGTGGAGGTTGGGAAAATCAAACCCAGGTCTGTTCAGCCCAGCCCTTGGTTTTGAATCCTAACCTTAAAATTGGGGGTAGTTGCATAGCTGAGGACTGGCTTCCGCAGCTACAAAATTTGTCTGTGGAGTCTCTGTACGACCAGGACAATCTCCTCAATTTGGATGGTATTTTAAAGTCCCTTCACATCCTTCAGAGATTTATTTTTAAAGTTTTCAACTGAGACACCTGATTCTCCAAACCTTGGGTCCCACTTGTTCTCCATCTAAATTAAGGCCTTTTCTTGCTAAGGTTCAGGAGGCGGCTGACTCGCGTAGAAGCATCTCTATTATCTATAATAAACTGTTAGATGACCTTTTCCCGCTCCCTTAGAGGGTTCCAAAATCTGGTCTCTCTCAGGTTCGTGTTCTGTCTCTGTCGGGGGTTCAATTTGGAAGGATGTGTATTGTTACTTATCCCAGGATAACCACAGACTAACCCAGTATTATATTTTAAATAATCTTATTACACACCAGTCAAGTTGGCTAGGTTTGGAAAGCAGGAGTCTAGTCTCTGCTCAAGATGGGGCTTGCTGAAGGAACTTGTTGCATATTTTTGGGCTTGTGCCAAGGTGTCCCCTTTATAGGATGCTCTTAGAGACCGTCTTAACCGGCTCTTAGGTCTGAAAGAGTTATTCACCCTGATATATGTATTTTGGGTGATTATTCCTCCATCTCGGTGATGGAGCGTAAATACCACATGGCACTTATCTCAATGGCTGTTAAGAAACTGGTCCTCAGGCATTGGTTAGACCAGGTTACTATTACTTATCAAGAGTGGCTGAGGGAGTTGTCTCAACCTCAATACCGAGAAATTTATTGCTAGTTATAGTACAACCCGGGTCTTTCATTCGGAAATGGGAAAGTTGAATGCACTCTACTTAGTATAGTCATGCCCCCGGTTGGCCCTATTCTCAGTCTCATATACCAGCTAACTCCTCCAGGTGTTTCGCTTCAGACTGCAGATAGTCCCCTGTCTAACTTTTTGTCTAGTTTTGGCCTATCTCCGCTAGGATAAATCTCTGGGGCTTCGGGTGGGGGATTGGGGGGGTGAGGGGGGGGAAGGGTTTGGGGTTTTCTTTTTCTGTTCCGAGACTTGTATTGGTCTAGATTACGCTGGTGT